>JAXCHB010000206.1:0-1200000 GCA_036926305.1 Uropetala carovei | reverse complement strand
TTGTGTGTGTTGTGTTTAAGTTAATTCTTAATAAGTTTTGTTTGAAACAATTTTTCGAAAAAATGTAGTTTAAGAGATATTTTGATAAACATATTATGATATATCCATCCTTGTCTATACTTGACAAAACAGCAATTAATGACACATGGAAAATTCCTTGTGGTTATTTTTTTATTGACTCACTTTCAGGAAAGGAACGAGTACATATCATATTAACAGCTGTTGAAAAATTAGACGAGATTGGCGTGCGAGTAACAGCAGTTACTTTTGATGGGGCTGCAAGTAATATAAGTATGGCTAATGCTTTAGGGACGGACTTATCAAATATGGCCAATTTAAGAATTACTAATTTTCGGCACCCAACTCAGCCGGGAGTACAAATATTCGTTCTGCTTGATGCCTGTCACATGATTAAGCTTGTTCGCAATTGCATTGCAGAAAAACAGAATATATAGTAGGGATGGAGTTATTAAATGGTCATTATTACTGATACTTTCTTATATTGAGTCATTGTTAATGCACAATCTGACACCTCAATTCTTACGTCAAACAGGAGAATTGGCTTCTTAGGTCTTAAAGGTTGTTTCCCTCCTTGTGTGTGCTTGCGTGTGTTGTATATAAGTTCTTAATAATTTTTGTTTGAAACAATTTTTCGTAAAATTGTAGTTTAAGAGATATTTTGATGTTTATACTTAACTCTACTGGTGACAAAAAATTAAATTTTCGTCATATCTCGTAAAGTATTGCTCATATCAAAATATTTTTCAAATAAAAGTTGTAGAACTAGTAATAACAGTATTTCCTTTCCTATACATTTTTATCGTAGGAGTAGCCGTTATCGAGAAAATCAAACAAAAATGTCTTAATTCGAGTTGAACTTCTTGCATTTACATTTACATCAATACCCTGCAAGCCGCCAGAGCGTTTGGCAGGGGTGCATGGTTCTTCATTGTTGCTAACATAAACAACATCACAGACGTTTAATTTACTTACGTGTGCATGCATTATTTTTAAATAGGAAGGAAATGGATTTATGATGAAGAAAAGAACTTTAAAACGTTATTTCCCTTACGTACAGGTATATAATTTCTTTCTAATACTCCATTGCACGAAATTTTTTATCAATAAATTTGAAAAGGAATATTTGTTCTTTTCCTTCAGAAGTACTGGACCAATGGGAAGTGATCCAAAACAGGCGACGGAGGGATATGTTATGCGTGCCTCGTTTTCTACCGTTGAGTTTCGCGACCAGGGGGTGGCAACTTGAAAAAGTCGTTTACGGAATCTTGCGGGGGCCTCGCACGAGAGGGAAATAGCGTCGCTATGACGTCATATAGCGGGGGGATTTTCAAATCTGCTTAAGCATCAGATTTGAATATTGAAGGTTCATTTTGTGTAAAAATCACTTGCAGAAATTTCATTTATAATTTTCAACGGCCCAGAAAATACACATTGTTAAAGTTTTCGATTTATTCTGCCCTTTATTGTTTTTTATTTACCTATGTATTAAATTTGTTATCCATCTATTGTAGTTTGGGCTAGACATTAGTATCCTTTTATATCCTCCTCTGTAAGAAGCTTCTATATATAATGATATCCTTATTTCTTTAGTAAGGACAGTCAATGTATAATAGATATGGGATGAGGCATTGATTCGAAATTTTGTAATAAATGTTAATCATCCAATGAAGATAATTCGTAATAAATGATGATTAACTATATAACTTTTATAATTATAAATTTTTGGGTTTGTTTTTACCCCAAAGAGAGAAAGACGTAAAACAGTGCAGAGGTGTAAAGTTTGCGTTTAAAAGATTTGTCGGCTCATACTATTTATGTTAAGCTGATTGTAAGAGAAAATGCTTTCAGAATGAAAGTACAATTAACTAGTGTTGTATAGGAGTAATATGTGTCTGTATTCTGCAAGAATTTCGCCCGGCAGGCACCAATTACTCGAAAAAATAGAAAATAACAACTCCTTGTCATTCGGGAAACTAAAAAACTTTATGCCAGGAATTTCCTGTGTATTCCCGTAACCAACGACTGCACACCTTATAATCGTCGGCATTTTTCCGTGCAAGTTTAAATATCACTTATAAACAGCGTCAGTCCTCAAATTATCACAAGATGAGTAGTTACGTTTAAATAAAGTGACCAGCGTTCCAAAATCTCAATGCTGTACAAAATGAAAAAACATACAAATTACAATACGTATTTTTGGATCCATATTTTTAACAAAATAAAAACATTTCGATAATACATCAATATTGAATATTTAAAACAACAATTTTAACGAAGATAATAAAATTCAATTTTTTTATTAATCATATACTAATTCTCCAAAGTTATACCATGAAAACTTTACAGGTGCTTTGCGGACTGTGACAGGTGACATACTAAAACCACAGAAACCAGCTACAACCATAGATTTTTCTAAAGTGATATGAGTGATACATTCATTTTGACAAAAAACCATGGATGGTAGTAGTAAGACAAAACCATAAAGTATAGAGCACATATAAAGCTACAACCACACCACGGAAAACAAATATTGTTCTGCGTTTAAGTACTTCTTTATATTGCTGACATAAATAATAAAAACAAATTATTGCAGTTATTATCAATTTTGGCAGGCGAATTTTTCAAATGCTGTACGTTTTGCTGTACACTTTCCAATGCTGTACAGGAGATGCAAACGCTGTACAATACAGCATAATGCTGTATGTCTGGTCACTTTACGTTTAAAAAATTTGAAGTTTAAATCTCACAATCAGTTAAAAACAGCGTCAGTCCTTAAATTATCACAAGACGAAGTTTACACCTCAGCTCGAAAAGCATCAATACTCAAAACTCTCAAGATGAGTACGCTTTAAAAGGTGAATAAGATCGCGTCGAGAACGGTTACATAGTTCCGTTCTATTCCTTTTATCTTTTACTCGACATTAGCGCCGGCTAGCGTGATGCCCCCGCAAAACTCCGTTATAATTTCTGGGCCAAGTTGCATTGGGGTGGTCGCGAATGCTCACACCTGACCACAGCGTGACGTGTTGAAATGATTCATGTCATAAACAATTTTTTATTTAGCTTTTATTTTATGGTAAAATAATGAATCCAAATAAAGAAGTTACGCCATTGCCCCGAACTGGTAATAGTAATTTTGTTTGTTAAATGTACTGACTGTGTATTATGTAAATGTATATTTATGAATTATATGCAATGTCATTACTGAATCATCGGTTTTCGTATTGTTATTCTAAATTCTTTCGCTATAAGGGGCTACAACTGAGATACCAGGGCCATACCTCACTCCTGAGCAAACAGAATCTTATCCACTGAAATCAAAACCAAGCGCTGGGAAACCTGGAATTCTAAGAACATGCTCGTGTTGGCCTTGTGCAAGTGTACAACCAGGAGGGACTCAAAGCACAGGAGGGTTAAGACCTGTGATTGCATGTTTTTTTATTTTCTCGCTCGCGCTCACCATAGCCTTGGTTTTACAAATACGCCTTGGAGAACCTCAGGTGATTTTTTATAGTACTAGGAGACGATCGTTGTCTTGGGATATCTTCAAGGAAATATTAAAAATTTAAACCTAGTAAACTTTCAGAGTGGATTAAATAGTTATAGAAAATCATCAGTATCGTATTCATTCGTACGGCCTATTTAATTTTCTGTATTACTTTATTTGGAACATTTCTTTCGTTACACTATTATTTGTAATGGTTGTTTTTCAGGTTGTCATTAAAATTTTAAAGGGTTTTTATTTTTAGCACTTAAAAATATCTACAATACTAGTGTAATAGACTATGTAGGAACCAGTTTTATATAGGCGACCTTTATTCCAGTTATGTCACTTCTGTACCGTATGCGTAACAGTTCCTACATCACTACCATAAATTAATATACATATCGTCGATCCAATGGTCAAATTGCGAATCTGCAAAAACACGATTTTTCAGGAGGTGCAAAAAATGCTTTTGATGACAAATGAAAAATCAGGTTTGGGGATGATTTGTTTCTAGTCACCCTTTCGTAGATTGACTTTTTGATATGTTTCAGATGTTACTGCTTTCATGCGCATAAATTTGTGCTGAGCAAAATCAGAGCAGATTCGCAACTTGGCCATGGTGAGAAAATATGATCACTGTCTGCATGTATGTAAAAGGAAAGTTGCGAATCTGTAACCTTATAACCAGTGCTGCAGTTGTAAAAAATGCAGAGGGTATACTGTGTGCTAGGGCAAAACTTTGAGGGAGGATTCTTACCCAGTTTTTTAGAGCAAATTACACAGTAGTAATGTTGTTACGATACCAGGAGAAAACGTATGAGCGGTTTTTTTCAATCGACCTGTATAATTTTTCAAAAGGTGTGGATATACGCTATTTGTTCGACAAAGCAGAGGGTATACTCTATTCACTCGAAAAAAGCAGAGGGTATACCGCCGTATACCCTCCACTACAGCCCTGCTTATAACCAGTATTATTTTTGCATAACTTTCAAGATACGACTTTTGATGTTCTTTGTTAAACACCTACATTTAGTGAAAGTAACTTTTTATTGTTAGTTAAATGAGAGATTTTTTGAACAGTTGCAAATTAAATTTTGTTTATTTAGAAATTGTCTCTGGAGATAACAGTAGAAACTCTTTCACATAAATGTCAAAATATTTATGATATTAGCAGAAATCTTTCATCTTGTAAACCAATTTAGCTATAATGACATCCTTAAAGAAAATTTAGTGTTTCACAAATCAAAATTGAAACTTTTCACATATAACACTTTACAAATATATGTGTATAAAATGCTGCAGAAAATATTAAAATGTCATACTGCATTGTTAGCCATGATGTATTTGTAGATACATGTAGAGATTTCTATGCTTCCCCTCTGCCCCTCAGTCTAATCCCAAGCGTAGCAGTCGACGTTTTTATTTCCAAGATTATAAATTGCAAGGCTATATATACACCACAAGTTTTCTCACATAATAGAACGGCCCTGCAGAACCTTTTGGTGTATTAAGGACAGCTTGTAAATTGAAGTTGAATGCCTTTGCAGCTTCCTTATCCTCATTCCTGCATATACGAGCAGTTTCTTTGTCTTCCAGGAGTTTCCGATGTGATTCTTCCGACAGAGCTTTCTCCTCCGTTGTCATATTCTGATGAACTTTGGCAGTAATGGGACTCCATTGCTGGAAAAGAAAGGATGTGTTGCCTAATGAATTCTTCATCTTCTTTCAGTAGCTTGTTTTGGGGAGTCTTTCTTCCTCTCTGATCTTGTTGCAGAGTTCCTGATGACAAAATTTGACTAAAAGCATCCCTTATTAGTCCTTCCGTGACATTAGTGTGTCCAGAAAGAATTGTTGACAGAATTTTCTTCTGCCCTTCACAACTTAGGGCGTAGGTTTTAGTAGTACTCCTTGAGGGACCTTTTGTTGCCTTCCTAGACATTTTTGCGAACGTGATTTAGAACAAACTGACTCGGTTGTTCCAAGTCCGATAAAGAGTGGAATTCTCTATAAATTTCTGCTCTCTTGTTTTCTGGCACATAGGTACTGCACGTGTGTTTTGCAAGGTTTAAACATGGAGGTGGTTCCATTATCTGAGAGGGTCCCGGCTGATCCACATCAGAAATAGCAGACAGGATGTGGCTACTGACGGTTGCGGAGAACAACATAGACGCATTGTCACGAGGTTCTAAAAGAAATGTTAAGCATCACATTTTTATTCTGAAACTGTTTTGTTATTGCATTGTATATTTTCCGAATTTACCATCTGAATTGGAATCCTCAGTTGATGCAGATATATAATTATCTAATCCCTCAGCTATAGAAGTTGACATCCTCGAAATTCTTAGTGATCTGGTAGAGCCGTTCCTGACAATGAAGCACTTTAAGATAACTTTTTAATAGACTGAACTTGTCTTTCCCAGATCTAGATGTACTTAAGAAACGTATAGTTTACTATGGAGAAAAAATGTACTGTGTGTTCAACCAAAAATGAAAAACTATTAATATTTTGATGTTAGGGATAAAAACATGCCTATTTATTACTGCTACTTTTTAAAAAAAAACGAATTTTAGTTAGTTATCGAAGAACGTGCTTTTTTTACCTTCCCGGAAGAATTTCTATTGCCAAATACTGTGCTGCCATCTTTCTTTTAACATTCAATACAATGATGGCAACTAACATTCGCAACTTGCCTATGGTGATGTTGCAGTAAATTACAATACTCTACCATGGTAAAGATGTGAAAATTAAACATTCGTAACTTGACCATGGTGAAACTCTTATGTCAATACAGATTCATAAAAGTGATATCCCTCATTTCTCAGAATCCAATAAAGATGCAGATTTGCAAATTCACCATTGTGTGCCCCGTTCATAGACGACCAAAATTTTATGCAAATCTGAAAGACGCAAAAATGCCAGTTTCCCAACTTGACCATTGGAACGATGATATATTGCATTTCTCAAATATAATAAATTTCATTACTGCAATTTTTTCTCCATCTGTTTTGCTGAAATTTGATTAGTGTTGAGTTTTTCGTGAAATTATGAAATTGTAATGGGACTGGCATTTAGTATGGATTCTTTGGCATATCTAAATAACTATATAGATTTATTATGGAAAGAGGGAGGGAGATTGTAACCTAGATAGAGAGGAGGTGATGGATAGAATTAGAAAAGGATGGGAGGATAAAGAAAGATGGATGCATTGGGAGTGGAGTGAAGAAGAGATGAGACCTACAAGTTAAATGGTAATGGGAATTACCTAGCTTACTTTCACTCATGATAAATGAGCTAAACTGACTTTTATTAAAATCAATGGAAGAAGCCTTTACTTGGTGGAACTCCATCATGAATAAAATGAGAAAAAATCACTTGGTATTAAGTTCTGCCTTATTGAAAAAAGATACGAAATGCTGTTACAGTCATTGCGTGAGATTCTATAAACTGTCATGTAATGCCATTTACATTGGGCAAACGGGGAGAAATTACCACGTTAGGACCACCGAACATAGAAAGTCTTTCTTACAAGGCTCATTCAAATCACACTTTGCCAAACACTTACTCGAATTCAACCATTCTTCCAACTTTAACCCGGAGGTAATTCATTTCGCAACTAAAGGTCCCAGTTTAAATCTTTTAGAACAGTTGGAAATACTTTTACACTACAATGATAACACACTCAACCTCGTTAACGAACTTATTTCCTCCAACCACTCTCCCTTGCTTATTTTGTTTCTCTCTAACACCCAATACCTTCATTCAGCTTCTCCCCCTCGCCCTCCCATTCATTGGCCCCCCTCTTAATACACATTTCCCTCTCCCCTCTTGATTCCATATATATTTGCGTTGCTTCTTGCTTTTGTACCTGATGATGACTAGATATTAGTTGAAACCGGTCGTATCTTTTTTCAATAAAGTGCAACTTAATACCAAGTGATTTTTCTCATTTTATTCATGACTTTTATTAGCGCTTGTATTTTTTAAGTCACTTGTTATGTATTTGGTTTGCCTGTCCATCTCTCTGGGCAATATCTCTGGACTCCTGTAACTTGGAGAAGATGCCAAATTTCTTCACATGGTACAAATTTGATGGATCTAGGATGACCCGATATGAGGGGTAATCCATAAGTAATGCCTCCAAATATTTTTCTTGGTTAATAATGAAGAAACGCAAATTAAAATTTTGTGTCGCATACTTGAAGTCTTAAAGTATGTACGGTTATTTTTCCACATAATCACCACCCTTTTCTCTGCCACTGAACCAGAGCCTGTGCTGTTGTTTGTCTTTCTTCATTTTCTAAGACTTGCATAACAGCTTCTTTCTTCCCTTCTCAATCCCATTTATCTAGCCTGTTCTTTTTACTTTCTCCATACATAGTATAGAAGAAAATCAATTTTAATAGAAACACCCTTTGAGGTCCCCTAGGTGTTTTGGCTATTTTCTCGATGATGTCTGTGTGTGTGTGTGTGTGATAGGATTTTGTGGGCACTCGTAAGTAATTTATGCTTAAGATTTTTGCTAGTAATTCAAGATCTGAAAAAGTTTTGGCCAAAACTTGTCAACCAGAAGTGGATATTTATTCTTGTCATTTTGCGTGTTTTTTCCAAATGTCTCCTTTATAGTAACTCAATTTATGTACACATATCTCATTATGAAAACTATAGACAACTAGCTGAAAGTAAACAGCGATGCCCAGGTTATGTCAGACGTCTTTGTTGAATAAAATTATGTATTATATGGTAATACAATCATTTCACTTTTTGCACATTTTTACCAAAGGATGAAGGCATTATAAATTATAAAAATATGTTTTAATATTTATTTCAAAGCTTGCTTGTAAACGTGTATTTCCGTTGAAATCTCGATTTCGAATTTTTTCATGAAAACAATACTTTCTGTATACTACGTATATTGGAGAAAGTAAAAGCTAATTCTGAGATATTTCTGATACCTATGAATTGGGCCGGGAGGGTCCGTGGAGGACCGGAGATAATGTGAGCATACGTGAGAGTAATAGGATTTCGAGTTTAACAATGTAATCGGTTGGCAAGGCAACTTCACGTTAATAATGCTAAATTTTGTCAAAATATGATATTAAAACGTTAAATTCGAAAGATTTAGATTCGAAAGCGATAAAAGACGATAAGAAACTGCATTTATTTTTCTATAATACAGTCCAAGTCCGAAAATCATAGGTCAAATATGTGAATTTTAATAAGCAAAATAAAATAAGGTTGCAGGTAGAAATATCGATTTTTCCATGTTATCTTATGAGGAACGGAAATCATTCTCGGGAATCGAACCCGGGTCGATTTTGGAAATCCCGGGTACCCTATGTTACTCGTAGAGTCATATGAAGTCAATTTGCAGAGTTTGGTCCCGATAGCTCAAAAGGCATGGGAATGTATAAGGAACAGACAGATGGACAGACATTCAATTTTATATATATATATAGATGTAATTTTCTACTATTTTTGCTGGAAACATTTTTACATAAACTCAATTGTTTAAGAGATATTTTGAATATTTGTCCGTATTTCTGTTAATTATGTCACTAAGTGATACTGTTGTTTCCATTGCTATGATAAAATTTTATAATTGTTGATAGCAACTGCTATTGATTTTAATTGCACATCAATATTTTGTCATCCAATTTTGTTTATTGTTTTTTCAGTGTGAAAAGTGTTTCATAGTATTTTTCAATATAAAATGTATTCATTGTTTAAAATCTATTCACATATATAATGGCTGTTAGTTATTCTTGAGGATGCAGATGTTGAGAGCATTCGTATTCATTACTCTGTATGGTCAAAGTCATGTGCGGGACACATCAGATTTTTTATTATTTTTTAAAAATTCAAACAACATATCATGGCCACCAAATTGTGATCCGAGTCTGCATCTAGTTATAATCTTAAAACAAGAATAAAGCACTGTGTGTAATTTTCTCTGAAATTCCTCCCTCACTATCGAAGATAGGAGCTTGGGGCTAAATCCATTGTAAGACAAAACTGATTCACCTCATTTTTACTTTCTCATACACTAAATATATTGAGAAAGTATTGTTATCGGGAAAAAATTTGAACTTGAGATTTTGATGGAAATATACGTTTTAAGTGTACTGAGTCCGAAAAAGTGGTTTTCGCAATGCCGTCTGTCTCTCTGCCTGTGGGTCTGTCTGTTCGCGGCTCTAGAGCCTAAACTGTAGAGCGAAAATGAATGAAATCTCGTACTTAGGCATTTTATCATACAGAATAGAAGCTATGAAGAAATGGTTGGCATTGCTCAATAATTAAGGAAAGTTTATTCTACGCATTTTTAACAACAATTTGTTTTTCTCAAAAATGGCTCTAACAATTTTGGTCAGATTTTGTACAGTTACTTGTGTTTACATCTTCAATAATACTACATAGTTCATATTTCTCAAAAAATTAATATAAGGCATTATTCTAGGCATCTTTAACAACAATGTGATTTTCTTAAAAACAGCTCTAACGATTTTGATAAAATTTTGTACAGTTACTTGAGTTTACGTCTGAAATAATACTACATATTTCTCAAAGAATGAATATAAAGCTGGTTTTTTCTTGGTCACTTTAATAACAATTGGTTTTTCAAAAAAATGGCTCATTTAATTTTTATCAAATTTTGTATAGTTATTTAAGTTGATGTTTATAATGATTCTACATAGTTCATATTTTTCTGAAGATAACTAAATGATGCATTAGTATATGAGAAAGTTTATACAATGTATATTGTACCAATTTTTTATGATTAAAATCTCATCATTGCTTTGACAGACATTTAATCTATGTAGTTCAAGCATATTTTGTTGAAGAAATATTTCCAAATAAGCATTGAATACCTAACTACAGTTATTCCTTTATTGAAAATGGATTACTCAATAAATATAAAACCATTTCTATTTTACTAATATGAAAAAATGTTTGCAAGATAATTTATGAGATCTGTTATCTTGATTTTGGGTCCATTCAAGTTTTTATTTTTTTTATAGCAAATTGATGGATTATGATGACTGAAAACAAACGAGTAGGGGTAGAAGTGAAAAATTGTTGATGTAAATTTTTTTAAATGTGAGAAATCTAATCCAACTCCACTGGTATATTATAATGTTTTTAGAAAAAGATGTTTGCGAGAATCTAGGGACGCTGTGCATGTTTTAAAAAATATGCTGATTACAGGTTTTATATCAACATTATTGTTTTAACCTCTTTTTCCCATTAAAAAAATTTAATTTCAACATTATTTCTAGGTGCTACCACATGGAAGTGTTGCAAGTGATAGCAGAGAATGCTCTCAAATAGGAGCATCCATTTTGAGACAAGGTGGGAATGCTGTTGATGCGGCAATAGCAACTACTATTTGTTTAGGGGTTGTTCTCCCACATTTAACAGGAATTGGAGGGTTTGTACTTTTACATGTGTCACTTTTAAACTAGAAATAAATTATGCTTACTATTGTTTGTATGTTATGTATGATTCTTGGTTTTGTAAGAATATATTACCTAGTTTTATCTGGCTCAAGTTAGCATATATATTTATTGTCCTACTATAATCCCAAAAAATTTGTATGCAAGTTGAATTTCTCACATCTGGCCAGTAGCAGGTTTAAGAGGGTTGCATTTGGCAAGCTCCAGGGGCCCCTTGAAGAAAACGTTCTGATGATACTCTCATGTATTTTCTCGGTAATAACTTGAACTAAAATCCTAAATTAATGAACTAAAACGCCGAATTTATTAAATAATTATACTAGATGTACAATACAAGATATTTCAAATAAAGTAAAAATAATAAAGAAAATTATTAAGCATCGCAAAATCCAAGAAATTCTTGATCACTGCCCCATTCATCAGCGATGTTATCAGAATCATCTTCTGCATTATGTTCTCCATGGCATAATTCTACGTTGTAATTTCCTCGTGATTACATTTACGTTGGTGTCTAACGCGCGAATAATGGAGTTGGCTATATCAAATAACGGCATCAATCAACCTCCACCAATGGGTCCGAAGCACAGTTGAACTGCAACTATGTATTTTGTTTCGACTGATATTTAAAACTGTGGCCTTCACACTGGGAAACCGCTAAACTAAGTAATAGCTCTTTTCTTAAATGGCAGATTTTTATTACCGACTTGTGTGAAGTGCTGTCTTACTTATTGTTAGTACGAACTGAAGTACATATATTTTCATTAATTTACTTATCTCAACAATATTAACAATATAGTGAATAATTCTGCCATTGAATGATAATCATGTGACGGAAATCAAATTCTAGAAACATATGCGTGCTATGCGCGGGTACATAAACAAATCGCAGGATATGTTGCCAAAAACCTCCCTGCATGCTATACGTGGGTGCATTTTATGCATGAGTATATGAAGGGTCAAGTGCAAAAACGGGGTAGTTCCAGTTTGACAGTTTTGAAAAACAGCAAAAAACGTTTTTTTTCCTCTAAACCAGAAAGTGGAGCAGCTCCATTTCCATTGTATCTCCATAGTAAATGATTGGAACTACATTCTTCTTGCACCAAAGCATCGGGTGAATTTTTCAATATATGAAACATCGTGAAACTCAAAAACGACCAAAAGTGGAGCCACCTCGTTTTTGCACTGGAGCCTTCATATATGGTACAAAGGATGAAAACTTAACTGGACTTGTAGTTATGGCCATATTTTTAACTTAAATTGGTGTAAATGGTATAATTAATTCTATACAATGGAAAATGCAGTACTTCTTTCTTCATGTTTACCTGTTGGAAGTTGCTTCAATTTGGAAATAATTTTTTTACATTGTCATCTTGCCTTCTAGATTAGTTTTTATAGTAGGAAATTTCATAAACTATTAATTTGGCAAATCTTTTTAATATTATCGAATAACTTCACCTGGAAATAGAAACCACCAATCTAATTTCTTTTAACAGTAGTATTTAAATTATTTATAGTTGTTGAAAAGCATAGAATACCTGCGAGCATCAATTGTATTTATCCCAATCTTGGTTTATAGTTTGTTTTCTAATTGGTCATGAAAATATTTGGAAAAGATTTATTTAATGCCTGTGAAGGAATTTGTTGCTTTGTAGTGTTTGACTGAAAAAATATTACCATACTATTTAAATGGGCATCCTAGAAGGGCTTATTTCAGAATTGAACCATTTTTGATTTTTAATTATGTACAAATATTTTTACTTGGCCATCCATAGGGGTGGCTTCATAGCAATCTATGATCATCGCCGTCGCATCATCATTGATGCTATTGATTTTCGAGAAATAGCTCCACAAAAAATTGATCCAGAATCAGATGTTGGAAGCAACTTTGGAAAAAACATTGGAGGCCATACAGTTGGTGTCCCTGGGTTCTTGAAAGGCTTAGGACTTGCTCATGGATTGCATGGTCGCCTTACTTGGGCTGAGCTCGTTGCCCCAACCATAAATCTTTGCAGGTTTGTTTCTTTAGCACTTTCCTTCTCATTTTGTTAAATTTAATATGTAAGGATTAAAATTATGTCAAAAATTGGTTTATAGAGTGTTTTTGTTGAAAATGGTGACATATTAATTTACACATTTATTCACTGAAAACTCATGCACTCTAAAAGGAGTTTTTTTTCTGGAAGTTTGAAGTTTTTGCTGTGTGGTGTAACACTATGTAGCCTTTTATGAGAATGGAACTCTTAATTTGTGCAAATAACTGCTATATCAGTATTCCATTACATGAGGAAAATAGAAGAAACCAAAAGCAAAATATTTTTTTAAAACTAATGACATGCCTGTCAGTTACCAAGTAACCACTGTCATGTTAAAGGAATAACTTTATAACCAAAATACGGATTGTTAGTTTTTTAAGAGATTTTTGCAGTGCCATACAATTACTGGATATGCGAAAAAGACAGCCATTTTGTCAGCATTTAAGTAGTTGTTAGTTTTTCATAATCTGAGAACTTAACACTGGATGCTTAAAGTTTTTCTTTGCAATCAGATGGTAACTTTAGAGTAAGAGTTGTCCTTTATCTGAGTGCCAGACCACTTTGATGCATAAATCGACAGCATTGTCCAATGTTTGATATGATTTCTTGTCTTGTAATATTTAATTTCTAATGGCTTAATTGTTTCACTTTCTGACTGATTGGTATTCCATTCTTATATGTGTATCAACCTTGAAATGTTGACCAATTTTATGACCCTGAACGATTTACATTTATAGAGTGCATTTCCCAGTTTTGTTTCTATAATTTTCCGATGAAGGACTTACGTGTCTTCTACATCATCTTCCCTTTTAGCTTTTTTTCTTCTGCTTCACATTTTGATTTTAAAGTTTACCTCATAATTATGCTTCATTCCTTTACTCAAAATTGATCTTCTTTCAACATGTTCACACATCATATATTGGATATTTAATATATGGCTGTTGATAATCAAACTATACTCTGGGATGGAGTCACATAAAAACTATGATAAATAACACATTGTTATTCCCTTGAAGTACGTGATTAATGTGATCATTTATAATTCCATTAGTCATGGATTTCTACTTTGATTATACAACATTACAATAAATAAGTAGAGCAGTGATTAGTGTCTCCTCTATAAAGACTCAGTAACTATGTCGCACATACCATTAAAAATTAATTGGTATGGGAGTTAGAGACTTTTGATTTAGACACCAAAATAAGCCACACCTTAGTTTTTGAAATGGCAAATTCAGGGAAAAAGTTTTTGAGCAAATGTGTCATATACTGTAAGATGTTTACATAATTATATTCTAAAGAACCTCCTTACCTCCAGGACTGGATTTTTGGTACCTTCCAATCTAATAATGGCAAGGAGCCAGTTAGTATCTGCTACATCTGTTGGTCAGTTAAAGCAAATCAATCCATCATTTTGGGAACATTTTGAAGGCTTGGAACCTGGACACAATAGGACTGATTTGACAATGGCGCATACACTTCAAACCATTGCTAATGAAGGACCAGAAGGTAAATTTTCTTTTAGTAATTGAGCCATAGGTAATGACACTTAATTCCCTCCGGTGGACCGGACATAATAGTTGGAGAACTGCGCTCGTAGAGGGCGTCAGACTATTCATGACTATAAGCGACTTGGAGATTTTTGTGTTTTCTTTTTTTTTTGCGGGGGGCTGACAGCGTGCGTAAGGGAAGTTCGAGAAGTGTTGTGTCCCCGACACAAAAAAGTTTTTTTTCTTTATATACATGTGTGTAAGACAGTGGGGAGCATTGTGGAGAGAAACTATCATTACCAGAGAAGGACTTCAGGCCCCTGTTCGTCTCACATGAACCAAGACTTGATATGGATGCGAAATGACATCACGCTGAGTATTGCTTTTTCAAAATCTTTCAGACTTCTTTTGTTAAGGTGAAATTAATTAATTTTCTTGTTATGCTAACCTGTATATGCTACTTCAAGTTGGGTGTGTATTAATATTGTATAATTATGCAGATCATTAATTTGTAATATATATACAAGTGGTAAAAGAAAATTTGTAGTTAATTTTATTGTGGCTGCCTGTTGGGTCATCAGGCACCCCACTGTATGAACAAGGTGCGGATAAAATAAGTTAAATAATTATTTACGGTTCATAATTTGTATTATTTAAAAATTGAGCTTATAGATTATTTAAATAAATGCATTCAAATTAATTTAATGCTCTCAAATTAAGTTCATTCTCAATGCCGGGTACAAACATCTTCATTGTTAAATTAATTCTCTATTAAGTTCCAATATCATTTTTGTATTATTATTAAAATATTTAATTACATGAAACAAAATTATTTTCTCTCTTATATGTAGCAAATAAAGTTAATATAGTTGCAGTCAATCCAAATTCAACCCTCAATCTCATCTGAAGTATTGTTTGAATCAAATGAATTAATCAACTGTTTAAGGGAAATGAAACATTTGTGATATTTACCTTGAGCATTGTAAATGTAAAGGAAAATAAAACTGCCAATCGCAGCTGAATAACTTCACTTCCTTTTGAAAGTTGATATTTTTTGCATCATTATTAAATTATTCTTATTTTTTAAGTTTTATTAGGCAAATTTGCTGGAATTTCTCTTTCAAGTAGTTTACACAAGCTGTTTTAAGCAACTAGGACCTGTTCAACTTGTTTACAAACCATCAACAGCTCTCTAGTGAGCTTATCAAATGTACCTACTTTATCATACATTAGTATTTAATCATCAATGTATGTTACCACCTGCAAAACCGCATCATCTTTCAGTTTTCTTCTTCTTTTTCTTTCTGAAGATATAATATTCTAAGAAAATGGACCAAATTACCTTATCCCAATTAAACTAGACATGCCAAATTTGTAGGAAAGGTTCTTATGCAGAAGACGCCCCCCACATACACTACAATTACAGTAATAGCAACGTAATTCAACGAAACATTCTTAGGACAACAATGATAAACAAAATAGAGATTTTCTACTGAAAAGCAATTGCCATTTTTTAGTAAATGGTAGTATTTAGTCATCCCTTCGTTAACCCTAGAGCACTAAAGTGGTATAAAAATTACGTAAGTACTAAGCCGTCGTAAATCTTATGACATCTCTTTATCCTAATATATTTTGGGATATAATGCGTGAAAAGTGTAACAAAGGTGAATAAAAACTACAGATTGGTGTATAAAAATATTAGTTTATTAATGAAAAAAATACTTATTTAAGAGCAATTGGTACAGATATCGGAACGATGTTCACCACAGTAGGGTTGATTACATCTTTGACAGTATGTTGTCGTCATTCTCCGTTTTTTGCAGGGCAAATGTAGTACACTTCTTTTTTGTCCTTGAGGTTTAGGAGGTTCTCCTGAACATTGCATATTCAAATTTTCACAGATTATTTGTTGTAGTGAACGCTGGATACCTAGGAGGGTTAGTCGTTGGTTCATCCATGGTTTTTTCAGATCTTCAGAGAGTTGTAGCAAAAATGATTTTCTTGATAAAGGCTTTTCATTGTGTCTCACTTTATTGTGTATGCATATAATCTACGGATTAAGGCAGCCAATATTTAACATATCGTAAAATACACATAGTGGCCATCGATTTGTTTTATGTGAACATGAAGTGGTTCAACACATTTGATCTAAGGAGTCTGTAGTTAGTAGAATTATAAAATTCTGTTATTTCAGGCTCGTTCAACTTTTCCTTGATATCTGGTTTTTCATGGGTTGTGGATATGAGGGCCACAGTTTTATTTGGTTTCCGTTTGTAGGTTACAAGAGTTATTTGCCGGTAAAAGCAAAACATTGATAAGCCACTGGGTTCTTTCTTTGAAATCATTTGTGGTGGAATCTCACGCTTATTGATACGGATTGTCCCAACTATTGTAAGATTGAATGGAGGCTTCATAAATATAACAAAATCAGTAAGATAACTCGAAATTGTTCTTACCTTGAAGTCTCTTGAAATGTGACAGGAGTACTAAACCATCTTAGATCCTACGACTCGATTGTCTGTTAAGGGTGTCACACCCACGCTCAAACAACTAGAAACACACTGGCAGGTAGAAAGGGCTGAGCCTTGAAGGAACACAATACAATAGTTGACTCGTCCAATGGAAACAAACGAAAATTGCCAAAAAATAAATTCCCGTCGTAATTTTTATGACCGTTTAGTGCTCTAGGGTTAAAGAAAGATGACAAACCTTATGCAATTGTGCCGAGAATTACCCAGCCAACTTCCCTGATGCGATTTCTGATCTTATTCGTTTTTCCGGAGCATACGAATTATCCAGCCAACATGAGGGAGAAAATAGAATTGTCGCATGCGGTCTGCTGTTTCCTTTTTCGACATTTACCCACCCAATCACTGTCCACATGGTGAAGGTTTCTTTCATTCCAGGTAAGCGAAGGATGCATCAGCGCCCTGAGTGGCCTACAACCCAGTTAAAGACAAGGCAAGTCGAAGGCTCACCAAGGCGATACCATTTTAAAACCTAGCAATAAATCACAGAAGAAGGTCAAAAATCAATTTGTCTACGTTGCTATTACTCTAATTGTAGTGCACGTGTTGGAGGCATATTCTGCATAAGAACGGTAGGAAATTTAAAAAAAACAATTTTTGACCAAAGTTTTATACAGTTTCTAATGATTAATCCAGGTATATCCCGATTTACGTCAGGGATGCATTCCAGAAAAGTTTGACGTAAATCAAAGCAGTTTCTTCCTATAAGATTCAATTATATAAGGGGAATGCATGGAAGTGTTGAGGATAGTTCGGAACAACCGACTGTAGTAACTCCACAATGTTGGCTCTAGATGGTTAGTTCTTAACCACTGGGCCGTGATCCAAAATTGGGTCTTCAAGCCATTTAGTTTATGAATGGTCAAGTTTGATCTAAAGATGATGCAGTTCATATTCTAAATCATTCTATTCTTGATTCATATTATGTGTTTTTAATTCATCTAATGATACAGCTAATTCTTAAATCGGAATTGTGTCCTGATCAATCCTTTACTAACCTTGGCTATCCACTGTGAAGAGTTGATTACATTCAATTCCATCAATAGACTTGCGTAAGACCTTGGAAGAGGTTTTGTAAATATAACACAAGTCAAGGATAGTCGAGTGTAAACAAATTGAGTCTCTGTGTCTTATTTTCCCATGAGTTAGTGTTGTTGCATTTTCTATCAAGGATGCAGAAAAGTTGATTATACTAGTCTAATGGGAACATTCAATTAATGAATGCCATTCGCAATCATTTATATTAAATTTTTTTAAAATCTGATATGTCCAACACATGACTTTCTCCATACATAAAGATTAATGAATATGATTGCTCTCAACATCTGAGCCCTCAAGAGTAATTAGTGGCAATTACACTCATGAATAGGTAATTTTTAACATTTTCGATAATCTTAATTAAAAAAAAACAATAATTAAACAAAATTGGATAACAAAATGTTGATGTGCAATTAAAATTACCCTTGACAGCATATGCAATGTTATCAGCAATTATAAAATTGTATCATAGCAACTGAAACAATGGTATCACTTAGTGACCTATTTAAAATAAATTTAGAAGAAAAATAAAAGTATCTCTTAAACTCTCGGTTTTATGAAAAAATATTTCAAACAAAACCTGTAGAAAATTATATTGTCTATAACTTTTATAATAACAAATATTTACGGTATATCGCAGCTTATAAGTCGACCCAGCGTATAAGTCAACCTCAACTTTTCGACTTGTAAATAGTACTAGATTAGGCATATGTTTACCGTGTAGGTCAACCCCCATTGTTTCACTTAAAAATATTTCTCATGAAATTTTTTCAGACAAAATCAAAGTCATGCACAATCCAAGTTTTAACAAAACACAGAAATAAACAATAATAATAAAACTATATAAATATTTTTAGAGTCCGTGCTATTCTTCTTGATCATTCCACGTGACAGATGTTTTAATTTCAACCAATAAGAAACTGTTATGCTTGGAGAACTTGACCAACTAAATAAAGCTTCCTATAATTCGATTGATGTCGGCTGTTAATGATACTATCAAAATTAAAACTACCTAGTGATCGCAATCGATCTCTACGGAGGTGAAATTCAATAAAGTATCGTATCTGTATACACCGCTCACCTTTTTCCCAAAGTGTCATTAAAAAAGGGACTGCATGTCATACATGAAGACGCTTGCGTCTATGTTTATACTCACAAAAGATGAAGAATTCTACAAAGTATACGTGTATCTACATGACCAAGCAAACATTTAGGGTCTAAATGCGCAGTTTATACTGCCGTTGGTGCATCTTCAAGATTGAGATGACGTAATATTTTTATAATATTAAAGCTCTACCTTTTAATTGAGTTTTAAGTTTATAATGTTACTCAGAATAAGCAGTTCTTTCATTAAAAATTTACTATCATTTCTATGTATACCTTTGCCGGAATAAGTTGTCATCTGGTGTCTGTGTTCGCTGAATTCATTGTGAGCCACTGATGCTCCTTTAACCTGGGAAAGATCACACCTATGGGGAATCCCTGCACTTTGTGATTTTTTCTAGATGTCAACTTATTCCATCAAATTTATTTTCTCCCCCTCCAAACTGGTTCAAAAATAGGGGTGCACATGGTACACGAGGACGCAGATTATGCAAGTAAATACAGTAGTAAATACAGCATCTGATTCAAACTGGCGACCACCTACACCAAAAGATCAAGTATCGTCATAAATATCAATGTTATTCATCTGTAATTTAAATTTCACATTCTTATATTCAACTTTAAGTTTTAAAAAAATTTTTTAAGCTTCAAAGGTGGACTTATACGCTGCGATATACGGTATGTAAATTGAGTTTTAAAGGAGGGATTTGGAAAAAAGAAAAAATGACAAGAATATACCACTTCTGGTTGAACAGTTTCAGCCAAAACCTTTTCAGATCTTCATTTGCAAATAAAAATCTTAAGTATAAAGTTTTGTGCTGATCTGATTGTTAGTTTTCGAGTTAGAATGCCTACAAAATTCTATCACACACACACACACACACACACATGAAGAAAGATTTCAGTCTTTCCCAGCGAATTGACATGAGACAGCTGCCGAAACGTAAGAAATTTTCCAAGTCTGTATGTACCTGGTGTAAAACCAGAGAAGAATTCTATCACATACAGACATCATCACAAAAATAATCTAAATGTACTCATGGGACCTCAGAACATATATTTCTGTTGAAATCTCGAATTTGATTTTTTTTCATTAATGCAACATATTCTTGACTTCTTCTGCTAGTATTGTGTATTTTTGTATTTTTTCATTGAATTTCTTTTCTAAATTTGGTGTGTTTGGGATTGCTATATCTATCACGTTTTTTTTATCTTCCTTTTTTATTAGCATGATGTCTGGTTTGTTAAGGGCTATTGTTTTGTCGGTTATAATTTCTCTGTTCCAATATAATTTACCTTTTTCATTTTCGAGTACAATTTCTGGTTTGTATTGGTACCAGGGCATGTTGTTGTTTTATATTAGATTATATTTCTCACTTATTGCTAGATGAATTTGTCTGCATATGTTATCGTGTCTTATTGTATATTCGGTTGGGGCTAGTATGCTGCATCCGTTTGTTATGTGCTCTATTGTCTCTGGTTGGGTTTTGCATTTTCTACATTTATTGTCAGATACTGACGGATATTTTATGATGTGTTTTGCGTAATTCCTTGTTTTTATTACTTGGTCTTGGATGGCTATATTGAAGCCTTCAGGTTCTGCGAATAGTTGTCCTGTGGTGAGCCATTTATTTGAACCTTCTTTGTCTATGTGGTTTTGTGTTAGCTGGTATGGGTGTTTTCCATGTAGTATTTTATTTCTCCAGGATTCTATTTTTTGGTCTTCTGTTGTTATATGGATATTGCCTTCATATTGCTGGTTTTGAAGTTTTAGTGGTGTGGCTGAATTATCGATTGCAATTATGGCTTTATGTAATTTGCTGTCTTCTCTTGAATAAAAGTATCGCCTGAGGTTTTGTATTTGTTTGTAGTGTAGGTCCGTTATTTAAAATAAAACTGCTCTCAATCTATTTCTATCCTGAGCAATACTCTTCAATTGTTCATAACTTCTTCCTTCTTTTAATTCATCAATAATTTGAATCCTTCTCGTACCTCTTCCTTTCTTTTTCCTTCAATTACTTCCTTCAACAAACCATCTCTTCTAAGCATATGTCCTAACCAATTAGCCTTCCTCTGCTTTATCACCTGTAATATTTGTCTTTTTTCATCTACTCTCTCTGTAGCACTTCTTCATTTGTTACCCTATCAAGCTAATCCTTTCCATCCTTCTCCAAACCCACATTTCCAAGCTTTCTAAATATTTAATGTCTATTTTCCAAAGGGTCCATGTCTCTGCTCCACATAACATTTCATCAGTTTTTTCTCAAATTCAAATTCTTTCTGCTTCTTAGCATAAATCTATTCTTATTGAAAGCAGCTTTTGCCATTGCTGTCTGTATTCTTATCTCATTTGTGCCCTTTGCATCTCCCAATATCATACTTCCTGAATATTTGAATTCTTTCACCTGTTGATGGAGAGATGCATCTACTTAATTTTTATTTTTATGTTGATTAATATGGTTTCCTATCGTAATAGTTATTTAAAATTTTATTTCAGCCTTATATAATGGATCTCTTACTGATGATCTGATCGAAGCTGTCATCACATCTGGAGGACAACTGACTCGTGCTGATCTAGAGAGCTATGAGCCTGTTAGAAGACCTCTGATAAGAGTCTCTTTTGGCGCATCTTCTTGGGTCTACTCCATGGGAGCGCCATCTGGCGGCCCCCTTCTCCTTGCATCTTTACGCCTTTTTGATGAAGCTTGTGCTGCTGAAGCGAGAGAAAGGCAACAAACAATTTCTCAACAGATTACCATGAACACCACCACCACCACCAACCTCCCATCATATAGCGAAAGTATGACCAACATTTTGAAGAATTTCTCTGTCAAATTCACACCTACTGAGTTTCCTTCTGTAAAAAATACTGAAGTTTATGTAACGCCATTGTTTGATCAAGATACGACCTTGAAAAAGAATAATGGTGGAGCTGCATCGCATGGAGATTTAAAAAACAGTAGCAAAATTGGCAAATTCAAAGATATTAATTCAAAAATTGCTCAGGACATTGATAAATATAATAGCCAGCTTCCTAACCTTGATCAGAAGCTAAGTGGAACAGAGAAACTTCCATCAGAAGAAGTGGGTAAAGCGATAATAGAGCCATATCAGCTGAGGAGAAAGAGAGCGGCCAGAAACTCTTTTAGGAAGGAAAGGAAGAGATTGCAAAAGAGGAATGCAGTGGATGATGACATTAAAGAGCTGAAGATACTTTTGAAATCCCTGAGAGATGCCTCATCATTGCATTCTCAATTAGGTTGGTATTGACTTTTCATCTAATTTTAAGAATTTCAACCCATTCAGTCTCTAATGAAGAAACAATGATAAATTACACAACTTCACATACAGTAAAACCTCTGTTTAATGAACCTCTGCATATTGTAAAACTCTTTATTTCATAAAATCCTTTGGTTCCACCCAAATTGTACGTAATGGTACAGGCAAACCTCTTTATATCGTACCTACATATTTTTGTAATCCTCCATATTTCTTAATGTGAAAATGTATCCCTCACAAAGGAACAACCTCCATATAATAAAACAATGTATTCCTTTTCACAGATAAAAGAATTAAGCTCATATGCAGTGAAAATTCACATGTGGATAACCAATAAAAATGCTATATACGTACACACATGATTGTCCCATTGAAACAACCCATACAGTGGTCACTTGAAAGAGCCGCCAAAATATGACTACAGGCCGTTCCTGACACGATGTTTCAACTTACGATAAACCCGGACTTATGACATTAATGCATTGATAGTACCTCAAAATCAACATCTGATATCATACCCCGGACCTATGATATTCGATATCCAATGCACTCCGAGTCTACTTTCTTGTGCATATTTTCAGCCGATATTCAGTTGGGCGATACGACTCGTCCACATAGTAGGTATTAATTTATTGATTGTTTTGTCTTAAAAATGTTTATTGTACAATATATAACACTCATAGGTTCTTAAACTATTATCTTATAGCCTAAGTAAGGTTTGCTACATATTTTTCCATGGTCCTGGAATGTATCTCAATTTATAACATTTAAGTCTATGAGAAATAGATTTTCAACTTACAATGAGATTTTTAGGAACGCATTAGAGTTGTAAGTCAGGAATGGCTTGTATTAAGTTATTGGTTCTATTAAGTCCTTAAAATGTTTTTATTTTAAATCTGTGAGTGAACTTCAACTTTATATCACATAACCAATAGATTGAAAAATATGACATCCTTCTTTGTATTCAATTATTTTGTTTTATCTCGTTCACTAGTTCTTTCATCTAATTGTAAGTTATGAACATGCACAATTACATGAAATTGAAAATGGCAAAATGCTACCAGACAGACATGGGATATATCGTATTTATTCAAATACGGCATTCTCATAAATAAGACAACCATTTCTTTTGCAATTTTTAAGATCCTCTGTTGGCATTGTCAACAAATCCTTGTTTTATATTGGGTACTTTATTAAAAATTTTTTTGATTTATTTTATATGAAAATTTCAACAAAGAGTTTATTAAATACCTGCCTGTCGATATTCTCTCCTGTTTTGTGCTTTGCTTTCGTAGTTTCTTTGCCTTTCATGAAGGTGAATGCTTTGTAGCATTTCTGAAAATGATGGTGGATGGTGTAATTTTATTATATACTATTGCATTTATATTGTATAATGAAAATTAAGAAGTGTAATTTATGTATATTGGCAGGTGATCCAGATTTTTCCAAACATCCAAATGATGGATCCCAAGTATCTGTGAACCCTTCAGCTCAGTTAAAGATAACAAGAAAAAAATTATTACCTGTTGAAGATTCATCTGAATTCTATAAACCTCAGTTTCCTAGGCCAGCTGGTTCCAATGTTGCAGTAGTTGATGCCAATGAAGTATATGTGTCTGTTGTCAGGTGAGAAACTATCTCATTTTGTCATTAAGCATTTACAGTACCACACTAGGTATAAGGAATGGAGTGAGTGTTCCCTTAATGATTAAATACAGTGAAACCTCGATTTTTCACCATTGAAGGGACCTCCTAAAATAAACGTAAAATCGAGGAAAGTATAAAATTGGAGAAATGAAGATTATGTAACAAAGTAAAATGTGGGTTGCTTTATAACATAACTTTAGTAAAATATACATGCTTGAACACAATAACAATGAAATTGCAAATAAACTAACTTACATAACATTTTATTTCTTTAACCAGTCAAAAAGTTTGATATGTGTTCCAACATGCACATCAAGTTGAGCTATGATATTAATTTTATCACTTATCGTAAATACTTTTTGTTTTGCTTCATTATCCATATTTCAGGCCAAAAATTAATTAATGGATTGCCACATTTATAAACAATGCCAAGCGTCGTGTAGATGTCATCGACTTCCTATTAAAATGACCGATACATAAATGGATTACCACATTAACCGTAATTACTCGTGTACCCCGCGCACATTTTTTCCAAAATGCCAGGGGAAAATAGGGGGTGCACGTCTTACGCGAGGATTTCTGAACAGGTTATGTAAATTGTGAGTATCGATAGTAAATTCTCTGCAATATGCTTGCATCTACGTTTATATTCGTAAAAGACGTCGAATTCTACGAAGTACAGGCGACTCCCGAGATTCGACAGGGATGTGTTCCTGAAAACGTGGTCGAATCTCGAATTGTCGAATGTCGAACGCCGTGTTTCCATAGACTTGCATGTTATTTATAATCGGAAGATACATTCTTGCATCTTGGCTCATGTAAGCCGGACCAGGCTGTCTGCAGCACATCCCTGCATACATCTATCTATACTTCTATCTATACATACAACTATATATCGCAGCAAAATTAATACAAAAGTTATTAAAAAGCACAAAATAACTCGCAGCCTCGCCAGTTAATTTAAGGTTATGCAGACCTGCCCTTCTCTTAAATCTGTCAAACCAGCCATCAAATTACGTGAATTTATCGCATGTTCCAGAATTTTTTCCTTCTATTTCACATAAGTGATAATAGTTGAACGACATTTTTTTATTTGATTCACTTGCATTATCACTATTACATTTTCTTTTAGATATCATATCAAGTAATAAATTTATAAATCAATCAATAAAATAAATGAATTTACATAAAAGATTAACAGAAAAAAGAGTGAAATCAGCACAGATTCAAACACTTAGAGCAGAAATAACTATGACTACACTGAAACTAAACCTCACGTGGTTGGTCGGGACGAAAATTACTCCGCTTAAACTAGCTCCCAATTGGATCGGCTGCGTCAAAATCTCGAATTTGTCGAATCTTGAACTCTCGAATCTCAGGAGTTGCCTGTATATGCATATTTATGCAACCAAGCAAACTTGTAAGTTACACCTGTGCTGCAGGCAAAAACTCGCAAAAGTAGGCGGAAAGAATATGCCGACTAACTGATAACTATAGTTCAATAACTACTGAGAGTTTGCCGGCTTGAGAAGCAATAATATCAAAAGTAAATCTTTTGTGAGATGTATAATGTTATTTTGATGATGAAAGAGCAGAAGTATTTCGTTTAATTTTACTCAGTTGAAGTCTTGCATCTGATTCTAGATCGAACCTGTTTCTGCATTTGTTTTTCGCATTAAACACACACAGTGAAGATCCTAGAAAGGAAGAGTTCTGTGTTCGCCAATTTAGCAAACTGAATCATGGGAAGGTTTGTCCTTGTTGGGATGGGAACCTAACCCTGTATTTTACATTGCCCGAATTACTTCTCTTTCGCAATTTTTGCTTTTGCAATGTTTTCCAGGAACGTACCCACCTGTAACTTTATTTCAAAGATCTTCGCATGGATCCCACTTTGGGAAACACTGTTATAGAGTATTTGAATTAGTGAGGTTTTACTGTACATTTAAATTTATTATTTTTTATGCACCACTAATGGCAACTTACAAAATTAGTTCAACACAGCGTAAGGGTTATATCATAAAGTATACCCAATGTTTTTGGAGAAATAATTGTGGAAGGAGGGTTGTTGTATAGGTCCAAAGCAATTGAAATTTAATAAACGTGGAACTTGCCACTGCACTGCACCTTGAAGAAGGTTGCAATGAATTTAAAATTGATTTTTTCATTTGAATAGAAAGGAAGAACTATGAAGCAACCTGCTCAGCTGATGCAGCATTCATAATGTTTTGGAACTCCTCATTGCTGTCTTCAGAATTTCTAGTTCTTTTAAGCTTTTAAGTGAAGTTTTGCATTTTTGTATTAGGAGGAAACTTAGTTTATAGAATCATAATTGTTCAAAGTCAAAGTTATAAACTTTATGATACCTTGTCTCACAGATACAGTGTGATTTAATGGCAAGAGTCATATAACATTACTTTTTGTAATACCATACTTGAAATTCATATTCAATATTATTATAACACAAATGTATTTATTTGAAATTAATTATTCCAATTCTAGTGGCCTCAACACATGGTTTGGTTCTCAAGTTTTGACTGCAGGAGGTTATCTTCTCAACAATGCCATTGCTAACTTCTTCAGCGATGAACAGCATAGTTGGCCTTCTTCTGAAGTGTCTCTGTCCTTATCTCCTCCTCACACAGACTCGGCATCTCTGCCTCCACCCATCTTTCCATCTGTAAAAAGTACGTTGGCTTTGTCTTCACCAAATCCAAATCACGAATCCGAAACGACCGAGTCACATAAGAGAAGAGTGGTAAGGAAGATTGAGGAGACTATCAGTTCTTTTACTGATAACACGTTCTCTAGTGGGAAGCGTCCCCTATCAGCATCGGTGGTTGCATTTGTTCTTCCAAGAAGAGGGGATGAAGGTGTTGAAGGAGAAAGTTCTGGAAATGATGGACCAGAGACCGGTGTTGATGCATGTGGACAAAGAATGATCCTTGGTTCAGCTGATGCCACTTCAGTAGCACAAGTTTTGATACAGATTATTTTTAAAGGTAATTATCCGTATTAAAATCTGATCATTTAAAACCTTTGAAACAATAACATATTTTGTGTTATTGGTAAAGAAGCCTGATTTTCATTTTCTTTTGGCTAAAGGTGACAGCAGTTTCCTTAGCATTTTTAATTCTTAAGTCAGCAGTTAAATTTCTTCGTCTTATTAAAAACACTCGTAAATTTCATGAAAAAATTGTTTATTTTTATTATTGTAAAAATTTTAGTTATCAGTTAGTATTATATAAGGTAGAATGTTTGACTTAGCATCTTTTTTTGACATTAGCATCTGAAGTGATCAATATTTTGACTAAATAGAAAGTGCTTCTGCCAGTAGTAAGAGTTTTTAAGGGGTGGATTTTTTATGATTCTTATCTTTATATAATTTATTTCATTGTCATTTCATTTATATAAAATAATCTTTTATGGATTCCCTCTTAACTGGCTTTACAAACCTAACCCCTGCTTAGATTTACATGCTTTTATGGGGGCAGGAATGAAACAATGAGGTCAGAAAAATTTTCATAAAAATTAAAGTTTTCTGAATTTTCCCATTGGCTGTACCTCATCTGTAGACATTCTATAGAAGTACTTTAGATTTTATATTCTCTTCCTATGTATATGAGAAGCAGATATTTATAATAGACACTTTTATTTTTAGATTTATCATTAGTTGAAGGCATTGAAGCTACAAGAGTGAAACCTCTCATCTCGCCAAGAAACTATGGAATTGAAGGTAAGAAAGAGCAGTACTTGACAATAACTGTTAACATGAAAATAGATAAACCCTTGATCATTATAGGTTTTCAGCATTGCCACTCTTTGCTGCTGCAGCACTGTCCTCTTCTTCCCCAAGAAATTGCAGTGATCACATTCCTTCCATTTCATCCAAAGACAATTCGTCCAATGAATATTTCATTCAACGATATTTCATCCAAAGTTATTTCGTCCAACAACATGTGCTTCAATGAAATTTTGTCCAATGGATATTTCATCCAAAGACTTTTTTCCTGAAGGAATAGGCGATATGGGTGTCTGTCGACTCAAAAATATAGAAATTAATAAACCGTAGATTAAAGTGGAAGCACTGGCAGGGTAGGGGGTAGGACAGGGAGGGGGGGACAAGTTATCTTCATCAAATATAAGCGATATGGGAGTCTATCAACTCGGAATTTACCGTAGATTTTAAAAAAGCGTAAATTAAAACGGAAGCACTGGCAGGGTAGGGGGGAGGATGGGAAGGGGAGGACAAGTTGTCTTCATCAAATATAAGCGATATGGGAGTCTGTCAACTCGGAATAAAACATACATTTTATAAAGCATAAATTAAAGCGGAAGCACTGCCAAGACAATGTAGACATTGTGCAACATTGTCTGTAGAAGAACAAAGAGATATCAATGGGATTAATGCTGAACGTTTTAGGAGACCTTATAATGAATAGATTTATGTATTAGCATCCGTTCATTGAACGGGCTTTCTCTAGTATATATAAAAGGCTTAGGATGCCTGCAACAACTCGACTTTTCGACATGCAGGCTTTTATTCATTTGCTCATATAAATTCGAAAAACATAGGTATATGAGTTCCGGACCTGGATTGTTTTAAAGAAAAATGATCAAAGATTCTTATAGTCTTCTTTCATTTAGGGTTCGAATTTGTCCACATTTTAAGTTTAATGCACATAATTTGCACAAAATTTGACATTTTAATGCTAAATACCTTGATGGCAGACGTTGTACTCAAAGTCCTATTATTGTAAAACTGTATATAGCTTACGAGCGTAAAATTAACGTGTTTTGTAAGCCTTTTAAATGAAGAGACGGTAAGGGGAAAGGGAGAGAGGGGAGGGGAGAAAAGATGAGTGGAAGGGAGAGAGGGGAGATACAAAGAGAGGGAGGTGGAAGAGGTAGAGAGAATAGGATAGGGAGAGTGGGAAGGGAAAAAGAGAGAGAGAGGGAGATGTTTCAATAATGCAAGAATGTAGTAAAAGACGTCTTTATTATAGTCGGTTCACTAGCTAAAGTCAGTTAGCAGCAGCCAATAGGAGACGGTTTGTTTGGGAAGGTAGTGGGGAGGAACCCAGTCTCACTCCTGCTCTCGAAGAGATCACATCGGCCTGCGTTGCCATTTCTACCACCGTTTCCTTGCTGTGGAGTTCTAAGTTATTGTTACTGTTATTTTTTGTTATTATTTTTGTTATCAGTTTTGTTGTTTTTGTTACCTTGCTGAGTTCGTGATCTGCAATGACTAACAGGAGGGAAGTTGTGCACCGCCAAGCGCAAAAATTATTCATAATGTATATGAATATTTTAAGCGCGAGGCAGAGAATAAGGGGCCGATCACTGATGTGGCCAAAGTGCAGGAGAGAGTAGCAGAGGCCTGCTTAATTTCTAAGAAGACAATGCAGCGGATAGTGAGGGAAGGACAGAAGAGCTTGGAAGTCTGCAGGTATTCAAAATTTCGGTCTCCTCAGAAGCATATCAAGAAAAGAAAGGCCATCGATAAAATTGATGACTTCGATAAGGAAGCCATTCGCCGCAAGTTGTTAAGCTTCTTTGAGAGGGATGAATATCCTACGTTGGGGAAGGATGGGAAGTATTTTATTTAGAAATTGCGTAGAATATCAGTTGAAGGCGAAAATCTGCAAGAGCTGGCAACGCGCACCGGTATCTGCTCTCCCGCACGAAAGTTGAGAGGGGCGATGGAAGGGGAAACGTTCGTGATTGGCTACTTGCTCTAAGTAGGCCAAGAGCCTTCAGCTAGTGAACAGACTATAGACTAGTTTTCTATGGGGATATCATATGCACCATTATTGATTCACATTATTATTAATACATTAATTGATAAAAAATCTGTGCAAACATTGCACAGGTACAGCTAGTTATATTTGAATCGTGGAAATCAAAAACCCCGTAAGTCCAGAAAACCAATTTTTTCAAGAGACACTAAAAACTGTGTCAAGGGTAAAATTTAATAGCAATGCCAACAATATTTTTTAAATTGTTAAGGTCTCTATGGCAGTAGTTATCCATGGACTTTTATGTTTTATGGTTTCACCACATGCAACATGTACTCTACATGGCAGTTTCACTGTTTCCTCATTTTCACCAAAATATGGACTTACGTTGTTCTTGATTTCCATGATTCATTTAATGAAAATATCATAAATAAGAATAATTCTTATTTAAGATATTTTCATTAAATGGTTTATTATTATTATTCATTAATTATTTTCATTAAATTATTTTTGCATTCTATAGGTTTTAATTTCTTGATGATTAATTTAAATATAAAAATTTATTTTAAACAATTTGAAGTGCAAGTGGGATAAAGGAGACAATTTACCAAAACTTTAAAAAAATATAAAAAGGTGTTTTTAAGATAATTTATTAAACAATTAAGCACTATCAAAACTTATTAAATTTGCAATGCCACAAATAAACTCTGCCCTTGTTAAGGTTTCACTGCTATGAAATAAAATCATAGTTTTAGTAGCAGCAGTCAAAGACATTGTTTTTTCACCGAAGGTATTGTTTCACCACTATTAAACCATTGCAATATGGCGTATTGCAACCTCTCTTCCCTCTGAAGAGCCTTCAGAAATCACCCCATGGTTGGATGTGGGCCATCTAAGTGACACTGAAAACCCCTATGCCAGCCTTCTATCTTATTATTCGTTCGTGGGATTCCATCAATAGAACACTCCATAGGGAAACTGGGAAAGTAGGTGGTCGCCTCCCTCTCATTCATGTCACACTTCCAATATACGTTGCCTCAAAGTAAACAATAAGCTCACATCTGTTTTCATTTCCATGGAGTAAGATATTTACGCTTTCATCTAATCTTATATCACTAATATATTGTATATCATAAATATGCTGAAGATGAATGAAAATCATGTGAATATTGAAGACCTCACCATTGAGGATTGACCGATCGTATTGTTTACAATATGGAATTTTTTTATTTAACGCTTTGATTTGGTCCATTTTTTGCCCATAAGAAAACATGTAAATTGGTGTAGAGGTTTTTATATTCGCATTTTAAAATTACTTCCCGGCAAGATACGAACTCGAGTCTTCAACTATCGGATAGGATATAAATTGTAGTTTCTTATTTTTGAAGACAGAATTCAAATCCGAGTAGAATTAGCGTAAATTTATAGATTTTATCGCAAAAAAGTGGTAATTTTTCTTGGTCTAACACAGGGATGCACAAACAGCGCTCCCAGAGTGCTCGCGCTCCAAGCTCGCACGCGGGCGCACGGCAGAGCATATATTGTGGTGATAGCGGGGGAGGGGAAGCTTCCCCTCTCCCTGCACTCTCTCCTACTATTATTGTCCTTTTCTAGTCTTATGACGCAGCAAGTAGCCTATTAGAGCGTTTTCCCCCTCCACCACCACTTTAAGCTTTCGAGAGGCGCAAATATGAAGTACACCTTTGCCAAGTTGCCAGCGATCCGCTCTTGATAGTAGCATGAGAAGAAAGCGTAAACATGGTAGATCTGGCAACACTGTCGACTTCGGAGCGATGTGAACAGCATAGTAGTATTGTACCAAATTTTGACAGATTAGTTCTTAACTAGTGCCAGAAAGTGTAAATTAATAAATAAATTAAACTAGTGAATGTCTGAACTATAAAAGAGAATTAATGAGAAATTATTGTCATTATTAACGCATAACACATCGGAATAAAAAGGTATTTTTGTTACAACACTACGGTCACTCATGAATCATCTCCCATCTTAACAATATCCGCGATAATATTAGAAGAACAGGCCGAGCGTGCGAAGATGCGTCCCTCGCTCTCTTCTGAAGTCGCGTGGTGGGGGTAACGCATTCTCTCTCGCACACTGTCTGTCTCACTCGGGCAGAGCGCGTCGTCTCCTTGGGCACGCCCGCGGGTGCTCCGCACGCTCTCGAGCTGTGCATCCCTGGTCTAACAATAGGCTTCCTAGGCAACAGTCTTAATGCTTTCGTATGGGAAAGCTTTTCATGGGAATCAGAGGCATATATTTTAATGCCTTTAATGTTAAACTATGCCTAATGAAGGAATTCCGATATTGCAATAATCCCTAATTTTGGGGTTGTTTTGCGCCAGTATTGCTCCATACGAGAACAAAAATTATGAGGCAGCTCCATATGACGTAGACACTTGAAATTTGCCTTGGTTATAAAAATTTTATTGCAACCGAAGATAAAATAAGACTGCGAAAATTCCGAATTTTAAGGGCGGTTTTGCCCTATTTATGACCCATACCAGTGTTAAAATTATGCGTCAATTGTTAATGAGATACAAACATGAAATTAGGCAGAATTATGGGTTTTTAGTTACAACAGAAAGACAAAATCCAATATCGTTAAAATTCGAAATCTTAGCAACCGTTTTGCCAAATAATTGTCCGATGCGACGAATAAAATTATGATGCAGTTCTAAATGAGCTACAAAGTTGAAATTTGATACAGTTATGTGATTTTGTACAAAATTCATTGGGATTAATTTTAAATTGAAAATATGCTAAACTTTAAAAATGCTTGCAGAATGCGAGCACACCTTATCTAGTATATATATATTTATATATCTATAATATATAGATGCTTCTTACACATGATATATATATATACTAGTTAATGTGTGCTTGCATTCTGCAAGCATTTTGCCTCATCTTAATATAAAGAGTAGAAGAGACAGATAATATTAAAATGCAAAAGTTCGCACCTCTGCGCCGATTAATGTTTTACATTATGGAAAATATTGGAATAAAAGCAACCCCTAGAATTTATAATTGTAAAACTTCTATAGTTTTTATCATTTGATACGAATACCTCACATTTCTGCAAAATTTCATCGATGTAGCATCTCTAAATGTGTAGTTATACAAAATTAATTGTTTAAAAATGATGAATTTTTAACAGCCACAATAATAAATTTTATTACATTTTTCAATATTATTTACCGCTGGAATAGCATTCCCTAATTTCTCAAAATATTCAGCTCCCTAGCTCTAATAAAAGTGCATAAACAATAGTAAATTGTTTTAACATTTATTAATGTTTTACGGATCAATAAATAAACATTTTCAAATTTCTATAATCCCGTTTTTGCTACTTGGTAAGAACAACCGTTAGAAAAAATTTCAGCATTGTAGCACAATTATAAGTAACTAAACCATGAAACGTTTGTTTATATCTTTATAATATGTGATTGCATTATGCAAACATTTTTAAATATTAGCATTTTTACAATTCCGAATTATTCCTAATCGATTATGTCCAAAACCATATCACCGTGTCAAATTTCAAGTTTGTATCTCATTAAGAAGTGCCTTATAATGTTCACACTCGTATTGGGTACAAATGGGGCAAAACCGCACCTAAAAATTTGAATTTTTGCTATTTTTTTATTTTATCTTCGGTTGCAACAACATTTCTATAATCGTGCTAAATTTCAAGTCTCTAGGTCACATGGAGCTGCCTCACCGTTTTTGTTCTCAAGTAGAGCAATACTGGGGCAAAACAGCCCCAAAAATGAGATTATATCAGTATCGGATTTCCTTCATTAGTCGTAGTTTAGCATTAATGGTATTAAAATATAAGCCTCTGGTTCCCATTAAAAGCTTACCCATATGAAAGGATTAAGTCAGTTGCCTAGGAAGTCTATTGTTAGACCCAGAAAAATCATCTTTTTTGCAATAAAAACTATAAATTTACGTTTATTCTACTCGGATTGGAATTCTGTCTTCAAAAATAAGAAACTACAATTTATATCCTATCCGACAGTTTAAACCTCGCGTTCGTGTCTTGACGGGAAGTAATTTTAAAATGCAAATATAAAAACCTCCACACCAATTTACATGTTTTCTTATGGGCAAAAAATAGGGCGAAAAGGGGCCAAAATAGCCCCTCAAAATAGGTATTTCGACAGTTTCAGATTTTTTCCTTCGGTTGTAACCAAAAACCTATAATCCTACCAAATTTCAAGTTTCTAGCACATCTGGAAGTGCCTCATAATTTTGTATCCTCCTATATATATATATATAGATAATATATATATACTAGTGAACGTGTGCTTGCATTCTGCAAGCATTTTCTCTCACCTTAAAGTAAAAATAAAAGCCTAAAAATTACTTTCAATGCAGAAGTTCGCATCTCGGCTCCGATTACGTGTTTTCCTGTTTTGAAAATATTGGGGTAAGAACAACCCCTAAAATTTATAATTATAACACATTTATAGATTTTTATCATTTGTTACGAATACCTCACATTTATGCGAAATTTCATCAATGTAGCACCTCTAGAAGTGCATTTATATGAATTTCATTGTTTAAACTTTATTAATTTTTAACAGCCACAGCAATAAATATTTCTAAAATTTTCAATGTTATTTACCACCGGGACATTATTTCCTAACACTGTTAAAATTTTCAGCTTCCTGAATCTACAGAAAGTACATAAACATTAGTCAATTTGTTAAACATTTGAGAATTTACTACGGCCGAACGAATAAAAATTTTCAAATTTCTATATTCCCGTTTTCATTATTTGACGAATTCTACAGGTAGAAAAAATTTCAGCTTGATAGCGCATTTAGAAATACCTAAACCATGAAATGTTAGTAAAATTGTTTATAATTTTTACCGGCCAATAAAATAAACATTATCGCAATTTTCCAATTATTCCTCCGATTATTTTTTTCGGTTCACCTATGTATTAAATTCCAGCTCTCCCGCTATTGTAGTTTGGGCCAGACATTAGTATCCTCCTATATATATATCCTATCTCCTATATCCTCTGTAAGAAGAGTCGATATAGAATGATATATATCATGTGTAAGAAGCATCTATATATTATAGTAGACATTTTATTCGTTGCTACCATATGTGTCATGAAATCATTTCTATCGCCATTCTTTCTTCTCCATATTCTCGCTGCTATGGTTTTGATTACACTCCTCTTATAGAAAATTAACTTTCTACTTATTTCGTTTAATGCGGTGATGAATGGTAAGCCCGAGTAATAAAGTGCAGTCATTAAAACTATTTATTTCGAATTTAGATATCAATCTTAACCTCAAATGGCTCTCAGTCCCTCTCCCCGTGTATCTCGGCTGGATTATCCGTCGTCTGATGATCGAATCTCTCTCTTTATCATTTCGCGTCGCTTGTGCCAAGGGAATGTGTTTTATGCAGACAAGACCTTATTCTTCTTTGCAGTAAAACTTCGCAGTTTACGCGGTCTCAATTTTTCTCGTTCGATTTGAATGGCGAATCACCTTAAGATCTCCGGAAATGTTGGCTCCGGCGAGGATTCCGGTGGCCGACGGGAAGAAGATTGCGAAGATGGAGAAGAATGAGTGCTTTACTCCGTCCACCTCGCGGTAGTCCGGCCAAAAGTTGTGCACCAACAGCGTTGCTGCGAATAAATAGTTTCATTTTTATAAATAAAGAGGTATTTGCTTGCGTTTAGCGCTGCCACACAGTAAAATAGAACGTATTCACTGTTTTCAATAGAGATTTAAATATTTCCCTTCGCTTATTGTTAGTTAGGAAGTTAGGAAAGTACTGCGGGAGCAGATTATATAAGGCGATTTTATTGCAAAAAATAAATTTATTTTATAATATAACCCTCTGATTCCCGTTAAAAGCTTACCCACATAAAAAGTATTGAGCTCTTTGCCATGGTAGTCGATTGTTGAGATAAAAACTAAAAATGTACGCCAAAACTACAAGGAATTGAATTCGGTCTTCAAAAATAAGAAACTATAATTTTTAGTCTTTCTGAAAGTCCCGAGTTCGAATCTTTACGGAAAATAATTTAAAAAAGCAAATATATAAACCTCATCAATGATTTACGCGCTTTTCTTATGGGGCAAAATTATCCCCAAGCAGTTGATCCCGGTCCACCAAATTCTTGCCACACGTAACGCTCATATGTAGTAACTTATCCTGAAAATTTGGTTTCTCTAGGTTGAACCGTTTCAGAGATATCGTCTGCACATTCGGACGGACAGACAGACTGGCAAAGTGAATTTGTAAAAAAATCGCCAAAAAGCGATTTTACGAATAATTGTATTAGACAAGTCAATCGGGAAAAATTTCCTTATATTTTGCGAGCAGTTCCAAAGTTCTTTCCCCTGCGAAACCGTTACGCGTGTCTTTGTAGGTCGATTGAATAACTTACAGTTCAATCCGATGAATCCTTTGGCCACCTTCTCTTCATTAGTGGGTCCCACGAAAGCCCCGATGATGAAGTCCGCTATGGCGATCACCAGGATCACCAGCAAACCCATTTGAGCCTAGAAATATTACGGATGACATTTTATATTAATACTAGCAGAAGTGCATTTCAACGGATTTAGTGAATCTAAAACTTCGACTGTGTAACATGTAAATATCGCAATAATAAGATAGTTCACAGTTTTCACCGTCGAATAAAGCAAAAATGAAGAAAACCGCTTCGTATTTACCTATTTAGATGAATGAAGGAAGAAAATCTCGCACTGGAAAAATCGAAAAATAACTTATGGGAAATAATTATTGAAATAAGCTCTCCCTCCCCCCAAATTCTTAAATCTCCATATAGCCTATGGTATAATTATATACCTATGCGAAGTTTCGTGACGATATCTTCAAAACGAAAACTGTATGTAAAACCAGCAAGAACAGAATAATCTACAGAAAATGGATGAACAAAGGAACAAACGAAATTAATTGATTTAAGGAAAGACAAAAAAGTAAATAGAGAACGTTTAAGAATCGCAGAGTGAATATTATCCTCGGACTATTAGCTTGATTCTCTCATCCTGGAGTTCAGTTACGAGAAAATTGTTTATGTCAACAATACTTTGGAAACAGTGGAACGATTTATCCTATCACAATTTGTGGAAAATCTACTTCTGATTATTTAAGTTACTTACGTAGTTTTAAAAACAGATTGTTTTGGAGAACTCTACGCCAAACGAAAATATCATTAAAAACTGTTTATTAGTAATATTTCCATTAAAATCAACAAATTTGTGGTTGCCGTTTAAACAAATCAAAATCACACACAGAAATTGAACAGCTATTTTACGTTAAAATTTTCCCATATAAATGCATTGGACTCTCAACTTAGGCGACAATGGAATTTGTCAAGGTAGCTTATAATAGGTATTGTCATAAAACTGATAAAATCACATTTTTCCGATTCTAAATGCATTTTTACGCTGATTCCATCAGGATTCGGATTCTGTCTTCGATAAAAGTAAACTCTGTTCTTTTCTTAATAGAACCATCCAAGTCTCAAGTTCGTACCATGTTTCTAAGTAATTTTAAAATTCAAATGAAAAATATGCTGCACTCGTCCCTATGTTATTCAAATGGAGAAAATAAAAAAATAAAATGTTTTTTAAGATTAGACAGGTCAATCAGGTCTATAGAAAAACCTTACTACGCACCCGTACTCGCCAAAGCAAGTTGTTTTTAAAACTACTTAAGTAACTTAAATAATTAGACGTAGATTTTCCACAAATTGTGATTGGATAAATCGTTTCATTATTTCCAAAGTATTGTTGATGTAAACAATGTTCTTGTAAGAGAACTCGTGGATGAGAGAATCGAGCTACAGATCTGAGGGTAATATTCGCTCTATGATTCTTAAACGTTCTCTATTTACTTTTTTGTCTTTCGTTAAATTAAATCATTTCGTAAGTTCCTGTGTTCATTTATTTTTTGTTGATTATTGTGGTCTTGCTGGTTTTACAGTTTTTGTTTTGAAGAAATCATCACGAAACTTCGCATAGGTATATAATTTACCTTGTGGGTAACATAGGCTATATGGATGGCGATAAAAATTGCAAAGAAGGAAACACAAAATGTGGCATAGAGTTCTCCAAAGCCAACTGTTTTTAAAACTACGTAAGTAACTTAAATAATTAGATGTAGATTTTCTACAAATTGTGATTTTCAAACCTTTGAAGATATCGAGAGAGGGAGGGAGAGAGAGAGAGAGGGAGTGAGGGAGAGGGAGAGAGAGAGGAGTGAGGGGGAGGGAGGTGGAGAAGGGAAGGAGAGAGTGGAAGGGAGGGGGAGGGAGTTTATACATTATTTTCACAAGATTTTCCTCCTAACATGTTACACGGTCACTAAATCTGTTGAAATTAAATGGGCACTTCAGCTAGTCCCTTATAAAATATATTCATTAAACTCATATTCAAATCATATTCCCGTTAAACTAATCTAAATCCAATAGGTATATGGTAGGAATGAAGAAACAGCGAGCAAAGAGGGGGAGAGGGGGGTTGGCGAGAGACTAATTTTATATTCCGTATAAAATACTTATATTCATTTAAACCCATATTCCCTCGAAATTAATGTAAATCCAATATGTGCTGCATGGTAGAAATGAAGAAACAGCACGCAAAGGAGAGGGTGCTTTCCCCCTAGTACTTTTAAAAAATAGATACACGTATCTATTGTTTTAAATTAAGTAAATATTTTTACATATCAGAATAACGTAACAACATTTTTCAGGCCTGACTATGAGGGAAAATGTGAGGAAAACGCGATTCATTCCACATATAGAAAATTTTGCACAGCCTTTTCCGTGAAAGAGCGAAACATAAGACTGCGAAAGACAAAATTGGTTGCAAATGCAGAACCGCAAAAGATCAAAACACGCGAAAGATAAAGCCGCGAAAGATGAGGTCTGCCTGTATTTGATGAAAACTTGTCCCCCCTCCCTCTCCATTCTACCCCCTACCCTGCCAGTGCTTTCCGTTTTCATTTATGCTTTTATAAAATGTATGTTTTATTCCGAGTCAATAGCCTATATTTGATGAACCCAACCTATGGTCCGCAGAACACTTGTTGCCCATGAAGGTTTTGTTGATGGTCTGCGGAGATTTCCAAAATGTCCTTTTTGTTAGGCTGCACCTCATATTTAGTTGGTTTTTTTTGGGAAAAGTTAAGCAAGTTTTATACTATCACAGGTATTGAATGTGTTATTAATGGCATTTGTAAAACTATTTCATATTTCAAAAATTTCTTTGCTACAAATGTTGAAAATAATTTTTGGAATAAAATAAAAAATAATCGGGTGATCCTCAAACAGACAGAAACGTGTAATATACTATTTGAAAATGGTCAAATAAACTATGTAACCAAGTAACCCCTTTTCTTGAACGTAGATACGGTAAGTAGATTAGTGTAAGAAATGAGGTGGTCCTGAGGGCCTGGAAGGATTGCAGATTTCAAAAGGTTGGGAAATGCCGAGCTAGATAACCTCTGTAGTCATAAAACATTCGATTAAAATGGGCATTATTAGATAATGTCACCAAATTATCCCTGAGTATCACGACTTTATAGCTGAAAGGTACATCTGAAAATTTCAACCATTTCATATCTGTACGAGTTACCCATGTACTCTTATCAGATTTAACTTATAAAGTGAATATTTGAAATTTAAGTTATAGTTAAATGTCCTAAGTTTCATATTGTTCTTATCTAAGTATACTTACATTTTCTTTTTCTTATAATTCAATTTCAGTTGGACCAGAGGCTAGTAAGTGGGATGAAGAAAACATTCCGTTAGATCTTGAACTGCCTAAAGGAACTCCCTTACCTCTTCCTTATCCTAGCGTCAATGGCGTGCAAGAGATAGGTGACATTCTTGCTTCACATTCTGACTCAAGAGGAGGTGGTGTTGCTGCTAGATTTTGATTAACCAATAATATAATTCCTGCTATAAATTCAGTTTAATGCTCTAGCGCAGCAGTTCTCAACTTTTCCGGAGCCGCGGACCCCCTACATCAACTTCTCTGGAGCCACGGACCCCCATCCCATTAAAAGTTCAATAATGTTGTTTAAATGGAGTAAAAGCATAAGTTTCTTTTACATTTTACAGATTGTACATAATCTACAGGACATCACACCTTGCTGAATAGTGGTCCCACTCCCCCCCTGAAACCCTAAAATTCCCCCAGGGGGGAATTCCCCCTTGTTGAGAACCCCTGCTCTAGCATTTACTCATATTTTCCTAAATTAATAGCTCTGTGATAATGCATTGCCTCAGTGATTAAATTTTTTTCGGGTAATTTTCCAAAATATCTCAATAATATAAAACCATTAACAAATCAAAACAATTTTACCCAAATGAAGTGCTATGGCAAGCTGGAGTTGTGCAGCTGATTTTCAGGGTTGCTGTGAAAAAAATGTTTTTATGTAAACAAATTGTCAATTTTGTATGTTGATTGGTCATTAGGGCAATAATCTTTCATCTGACATAAGGATCTTCAAACTATGGTCCTGGGCCACGTGGCCATTGAGAGTATTTTAAGTACCCTGTGAAGCTATTATGAAAAGTATTCTGTAAAATTTAGCACAGACAATTGTAACCTTGAATGTTGAGATGTCAAAGCTGAAAAAATGTTTAGACTTGACTTTTGGTTATGCAGCCCACTGAAACACTTTCAGTGCTGAGGATTTCACAGCCTTCTCTGTGGTCTGCTCTGTAGGAAAGCTTGTAAGCCACTGCTTTAATCGATTGATGATGCTGTATTACCAGCGAACGTTTAGATAAAGACATGATGATAACTGTGTGTATAAATATTAAACCTTGTTTCATAGCAGGTTTTCACAAAATTCTGTTTATCTTTGAAAGACTAACATGCTTACAAAAATGTTCGAAACCCCCAAATTAAGAGTTTAATATTTTGGAAAAGTTACCAGTACATTTTTTTAATATGGTCTTTTCTTTTCTAAAATTTCAGAAAGATCTGATTTGTCTTTCAAATGTTATAGTGATTTTTTAGAGTACTCTTTTATTACTTTTTACTTATTACTGTTTACTTATTACATTTTAATATAGGTAATTTTCATATTGTTATCAACATGAAATATCTCAGTAAAATAAGTCCATCTATTGGCATGTTTGGCTTGTGCATTCATAAATGGTTAGTGCATTCCAATTTTGTTATCCAATAATTATTGTATTATAATTTATTAATATTTATTCTGTATATAATTTTATGGTGCAACAGGTGCAAATAAAATGCTTCAAAATTTTTGTTTTTTTTAAATAATATCAGCAGCATGTCAGTACTTACAAAAGTGATAATCATGGAAAAGACGGGCATTGTTTTGGTCTAGTTTTCTGCATTTTCTATTATTACGAGAGTATGCTTTCGTAAGTATATGTCAGAACAAGGATAAATTTTTATATCTATTTTAATTGTTTCATTCAGTCAAGTACAGGCAGTCCTCGAGTGATGACTTCAAACCTACAACATTTTCTTATTAACCTTGATTGGCCTGCCATTGCCATATGGCAATACTAAATGTTTACTCTAACAGCCGAGCGTCTCCATTCGGCGACATGGAGTGGCTCCATGATTCAGATATCGCTCTTATCATGCTCGATTCTCGTATTACCTTTTCCAACTCAGTGGATAATGCTTATAAAGGTTTCTTTTTCTATATTTAGTGAATAAATCCTTCCTGCAATGTATTTTTACAAAGAAATTACGATCTGACAAAGTAGAATAATAAATTTATTTCTACGTTTATAAGCATATAAGTAGTGCATTAATAATTGGTAAACACAAAGGAGAAGGTCGAAATAAAAAAGATTTACTTGGTAAATCCACAAAAATTTATTTATTTTTACTTTCTTCATATATGTAGTATAGAGAAAGTATTGTTTTCATGAAAAAAATCTACTTCAAGATTTCAACGGAAATACGTTTTGAGGTCCCCATAACACGTTTAGACTATTTTTGGAATGATGTATGTGTGTGCAGGGCCGTGCCCAGACATTTTGCCGCCTGAGGCGAGATATAATATGCCGCTCGCTGGCCTTATAAATTTATTTTGGTAGGTTTTCATTTTTGTCAAATTTTGGCGCCCCCCTTGGAGAGGCGGTTGCCTCGCCGCCTTCCCCATTGGCACGGCCCTGTGTGTGTGTATGTACTGTGGAGCCCCGCTATAACGCGGTTATTGGGAACCAAAAAATTCGCGTTATAGCGAGGTTACAAAAATTTATCATGTCAAGTCGGTCAGTTAAGTCTTGTAAAAAAACAACGGTGGATATGTTATTACCTGTATTTCATTATCCCAGTGTACCATATTGACCCGAACATAGTGCGATGTTTTTTTCCGGAACATGAACCTTTAAAAGTCGCACTCCCGCTATGTTCGAGTACTTGGGATTCTAAAATAGCAAAAATTCGTAGCTTTAAAAAATAGCCGCACATTCCGCGCGTCTGTTTAAGAGAATACAAGATACTTGTTACATTGTAAATGCATTGTTCATGCATGTTATGATGCTACATTGTACTCAAACATACGAGGCATTGTTGTTCTTTGTATATAAATTTTAAAGTGTATAACGATAGGCACAAAGATTGGGTCAGCATCGCCATCGTGGAATGAACGCGTCACACGAGCGTTAGAGTCACAAAACTGTAGCGGTGATAAAAATTAAACTCTGTCTCTTTAAATAATGGGGGCACCGGTTACAATACCACATTCTGCCGCAACATTGTTAATACCAGCTACTTTTAAATTCATACATTAAATTACAATGGAAATGTGCGGGATTTTTCCGCAGGTCTGTCTATCAGGAGATTTGGCCTCCGAGAAACTGGGCAGGAGAATCAGTAGGATCAAGTTGGTCCTTTTCCCTCTTCCGCTTGAAGGAATTCTGAGTGGTGAAAAAACTCCACATCTGCGTAGGGAAGCTCCCATTCGTAGATGAACAAATGTTAGTTCATGAAGCTTGGCCTTGGGGCGTAATACGGTCTCAAAAAAGTGGAGTGTGGATGAATTGCGTAATATGACAACAAAAACAGTTAAGTGGTAAACAAAAGAAGACTCTCTAGGAGTACATTTCTGCTATAAGTATAGTATCGGTATACAGGGATCATCCAAAAAATTGCGTCACGTAGGAGGGAGAAGATGCATAACTTGAGCAAATAATCAGGGTGCGCGGAATACATGGGGGCGCGTCTTACCCGAGTAAATATGGTAGAATACCTATTTTTCACTGGGAATTTAATAATCAATTGGAAACAAATATTGTTTTCGAGATCATAATAATAAATTATTTCTTAAGATTTTTTGTCTGTAACTAGTCCTTTCCACGATCGTGGAGAAATCGTGTTAAGCCGGATGATCAGTCGTGTTAGTCGAATATCAGCCCTTTAAAAATCAGGTTAAACCGAAATCGTCAAATTTGGCGCCATTTCATTTTCTTTTTCTAGGAGATTCTTCTGAAATCATTTTGGGAGCCATGTCATGATCGCGTTATATCCTAATTCGCGTTATAGCGGGGTTCCACTGTATGTGATTGTGGGCGCTCTAACTCGAAAAGTACTTGCCATATCATTACCAAATTTTATCTATAACGCTTGGGTATGAGCACAAAAAGCTGATTAGTTCTTGGACAATACCGGTTAACCGGAAGTCAAGGTTTATACAATTAGGTTTTGGAAAAATATCTCCGTTAAAATATCATTGATATATATACAGTGCGATACAAAGGTTATGGAGAATGTAATTTCCTACAACTTTAATTTGGAACAATTTTCCCATAGCAGTTATTGTTTAGGAATTATAAATAATCGGTTTTATTGATTTCCGTCAAATATCTCCTTAAAAACGTCGTTATTGGTAATCTTCGTGAGGACCAAAGTTGTAGAGAATAATATTTCTTCCAAGTTTTGTCTGAAAAAAAATTTTGTAGTACCTTCCATTTAGTAGATAATTAATTTATTCGTAAATTTTTAGTATACAACGCCACCATCTTGTGGTGAATTCTGTAAACATATTCAAAATATAATTTACGGCAATAAGGACGGCTGTATTCTTTTACTATACGAAATAATAATTTTGCCTTATAATGCTATTCATAATTATTTAAATATCTATACCCCAAATTAGGAGAAAGTAATGTGTTGGCCACATTAGATTTTTTTAAATTAATTTTTGTGGAATTACCAAGTAAATCTTTTTATTTCAACAATATGAAGAAATTCCATCAAATTTCCCCTTAGACTGTTAACTATATAACGGAGAAGGTGCCAGAAAGCCTAACTGATTGGGGTGCAAAAATGTCTTCAGCAGCTCTGGTCCCACCTAAATGGCTTCCAAATTGAGAACAAGTTGAGAAACACTGCATTACGGTATTGTAACTATAAGTTAAACAAAAATAACCATAAAAAAAGCATTTGTTATACACTAATTATGAAATTGACAAAATAAATAATGGCTAAATTTATTCTTTAGTTAAATGATTATGGGCGAATTTAGACTGCATATCTTCAGCCAGTGATTGGTAATTGGACTTGTAACTGGAAACCGAGAGGTGTGAAGAATTTTTAAGGTGTTCATTGGTGAGCGCATTTCTGGTTTTCGATTTAATTACGTTCATATTAAAAAATAATGATTCACATAAATAAGTGGAAGGAAAATATTCTTTCAATATAAATGCAAATTTTTTAATATTTGAAAAGTTTTCAGATGAAACAAGTTTCCAAAAATTTGAATCATTATATCTTGCTTTCAGCTCTAAATCACTTTGCAACATAAATGATATTTCATTTACCAGATCTGTTGCTTCCATGTTGAACATATCTCCTTTTTTGATAGAAATTTCTCCATTATCAATTTCGACAAAAAAATGTTACAATGGGCTAGAGCAGGGCTTCCACCATTTTTTTTCTAAATCCTGTTACTGAAATCAAAATATTCTGTAATATGTAATATCTTGGTTTTTTGATGCAAAATGTACAAATTTATGCTTTCAATATTTTCGGCATCTGCACTGCATATTTTAAGTAAAATTATTTACAACTGTTTATGCCCAGTAAATTAAATTAAATCATGCCTTTTTATGAAGTTTAAGTTTATCCTGCATTACGAATCAACTGTGTTGGCATAGAAAGTTTAAAAAAATGTATTTGAGTTTTAAATATACAGTAAATAGCACAGATGCTTTATGTTAGCAACATGAAGTACGAATTAACCATGCAAGAAATTTTCTTAAGTTCAACTTGAACTAAGTAAGACATTCTTGTTTGATTTTCTTGATAACAGCTGCTCCTACGATAAAAATGGTTAGGAAAAGAAATTATCTACTTTACTAGTTCTACAAGTTTTATTTGAAAACTACTTTGATATGACCAATACTATACGAGATATGACTGAAAGTTCATTTTTTGTCACCAGTAAAGTGGTACCCAGAGCCGGATTTACGTACAAGCTAGATAAGCTATAGCTTAGGGCCTCGCAATTTGAGGGGTCTCCAAATACCAAGAAATGTTTTGTAAATAATTTAATAATATATTTAAGGAGCACATAAATCCAAGGGGTACCTAAATTCATGCTAAAAAAATCGAATAAAATCAATAATCATTTAACCCCTCTACGACGGAGGGGTTTTTAATAACGAATGAACAGTAATCGCTTAATGTTACGGTGCGCGTTCGCGGTTTATATAACTTTCAGCATAGCGTGAACCAGCCTGGGCTAACTCTTATGGGCACTCTTTTGACGATCTTTCATGCCATCTATGAATTGGTTTCGAAACTACGAACCCTCCCCTCCCCTCAAATTGTTCGTTGGATCACGTGACGCGGTTGATTTGAATCACGTGAAAGTCTGACTTGGTGAAGTGGAAATCATGGAAAGAAGATGTGTTATGTGCGTGGATGTTCAACAATTGGAGGGAAGTTGTTCAGGATTCCAGCTTCCAAAACAAGGTTAGATTACGAACTTACTACCATTTGATAAATTCTTAAAGGGTCAGCTTAATGATATTCAAGCATTTGGCATTACTAGCCCGATCCATTGCATTGCTCATGGTAGAGAAATACTTAGTAGCCCAGGGATTCTCAGGGTTCTTTCATTTTTGTTTTGCGTGATTTTTTCGCGAAGATAAAAACCAGTTGGAGTGTTTACAGTAAACAATTGAATTGCTTTTTTATCGGATGAACTCACGGTAAGGTACAACCTTTAGGACACTTTATTACCGTGAAAGAGAGTCTTGTGAAAGTGTAATGCGTGTTTGGGCAGGTTTGTGGGCGTTAATGTAATGTCACTCTCGCATTCAACGATTTCAAAACGTTAATTTGCATCGATATCGTTTTTTTTCTTCCCTCTTTAAGTTGAATATTTTCACTTGACCTTTTCCCGGCTTGATGCATATATGCAATGATATCGTTCTGCTGGCTACAGCCAATTCTTGTTCATAACTAAAGATAGTGTCAATTCAATAATTTATTCCACCAAACATTATTAGAAAAGATCTCATCTTGATTTTAGTTCAATATAAAATACATTAAAGTCACCTGAATTCGTACAAAGGACGAAACTTGTATTGCTGCAGTGTTATTATTAAATCTCCCCACAGGGCCGAGAAGTGGAAGACATTTTGCAGTAAACCAATTTTGGATGGGCATCCTATTGAAAAGCTGCACAACAGCTTTGAAATGTGTGGCTAACATTTTTCAGGTGACAGCTTTACATATCAATCTTCACAGAAGTCATTTCATTCTGCAGTGCCCACTCTTCCTGCCAATCAGCCAACTAACTGAAATTTCTCCAGAACATACATCTGGTAATAGTGCAGTCTTTTTATAGCAATTTTCTGAATTTGTAATTTGCTATTTTGATTGTTTTCTATTTATCTTATTTTCTGGCTCTTTTCTGTAAAATTATTATTACATTTTTTTCTAATTTGAAATTGTTGACGCAAGGTTAAATGTAAGAAGGGAAGAAGGGCCTCAATTTCGCTGTAATAAAGTCGTTTGTGCGTAAAAACAGCACTGAGGACAGCTGTGGTTTTATCGAAGTTTCGTCAAAAATTAAGAGCATTCGGTATTGTTTTTCCATATGTCAATTTCATGTAATTGAATGTTTTTTAATAAATTTCGTGTTTTAAAATCACTATTGTGTTGTTCTTTAGTTACATATTAGCTCACAAGTCCTTTCCCGATTGTTTTAGAAAATGTACACATGCGTAATTGGATTCAGCATGAAATTTACATTATAGCATCGTAAACACATCTCTTGTAAGCGAAGTCTTTGAAAAGATACCGTGAATCATATACGAGCGTGACCGTTTCCTCGTCTACACGCACTATATGGGCCTATATGGAGGACTTCATAAGTAAACACTGCAAACAATAAAAATAGCGGAACAAGCCGGTCGTTGAAGGATCGCCGAAGAGGAAAGCATTCTTGGTGAATTAAAAAGCGATTTTTAGAAGCATCTCAAGTAGGCTGTGTGTCTTTAGTATATAGGAGACGTTTCTTTCATAACACAAGCAGACGAACACTTTTCTCACAAGGCTCCACAAAGATACAAGGGAAAAGATTATATTTCTTCTTCGAGAAAGTTTGTGGGAAAATGAGAATTTCATCGCAAACTTTCACGTTGATTATAAAATGTTAGAACAATAGTAAAATTACAATTCATGCATTACTGAAAAGGCCAAAGCTTCCTCTATCAAAATACGTATATCTTATTCAGATTGACGAATTTCCCTTGCGTAATTAGCGAATTTTCGGAGCAAAAACGAAAATTTCACCGCAAACTTTCACGTGGACTATAAAAACTATATTAAAATTACAAGATGTGCATTACTAGAAAGGTCAAAGCTTCCTCTTTCAAAATATATAAAGGTTATTAAGATTTACGAATATCCCTTGCGTCAATAGACAATAAAAGGTGGTGGCGCACCGATTTTTCAGGGCAAAAATGAAAATTTCATTGCAGACTTTCACGTAAATTATAAAAACTATATTAAAATTATAAGATTTGCATTACTAGAAAGGTCAAAGCTTCCTCTTTCAAAATATATAAAGGATATTAAGATTTACGAATATCCCTTGCGTCAATAGACAATTATAGGTGGTGACGCTCCGTATTTTCTGCGCAAAAATGAAAATTTCATTGCAAAAGCACGTAGCAATGTTTGTGTGTGACGTAGATTATAAAATATAGAAACAATAGTAAAATTATTTGACATGCATTACAGGAAAGCCCAAAGGTTCCTCTTTCAAAATATATTAATATTTTATAGATTTATGATATATTAAGTGAGTTAAACAGTAAAGAAAGCAAGCACTACCTCGGACGTGCAGGACACATCGCTTGGCGACATACGAAGTTCTTCTTGGACGTGCATGACACGTCGCTTGGCGTTGAGGCGTTAAATGTTTAGTAACAAATGTATATATGGGGTATTTATCTTTATCATAGCTTAGGGCCTCTCGAAGTCTTAATCCGGCACTGGTGGTACCCCTGATTGACTTTGTTTAAAATATTATGCCATATGATTAAAGGGAGTAGAAGCGCCCATAATATAGCATCTTCAGCACTTCAATGCTAGTTGTATGTTTTAGTACAGATATAAGGTAGAAAATCAAGTTAAGTTACCATAAATTACGTTTGGGAAGTTCACTGGAAAGCTGTTGATAATTTGTAAACAAGATGAACAGGTTCCAGTTGTTAAGAACAACTTGTGTAAACTACTTAAAAGGTATTCCTGAATCAATAACATGCCACTACAGGTTTATTGACATTGGATGATAAGAACTTCAAATAGATAAGAACTGTACAAAAAGTGCTTTATCTAGATATAAACAGGTCTTGGAAAGTTCAACTCGAATTGCGACATTCCTATTTGATTTTCTTGGTAACGATACTCATACGATAAAAATGTATAGAAAAAAATACTCTGCACTACTAGTTCTACAAGTTTTTTTTGAAAAATATTTTGATATCAGCAATACTTTACAAATATGACGGAAAATTCATTTTTTGTCACCAGTAAAATGGTACCCCTGATTGGCTTACGTGATCCTTTTTTGCGATTATCTTTGATTGGTATTTATATATATACAGTGGCGTATCCAGGAGGGTTTTGGGGGTAATAACCCTTCCTCCTCTCGATTCAAAAATTTCCTTCACAATCGCGAATCACTAAAATAAAAGTATCATTGGGTTTAGCTTCTCTCGAGATATGGATGTGTTCCTAGGAAACTAACAATAAGCGTATCTCGGGTGACATTTCCCCCATATAACCTTATGTTCTAATTATGAATGTTTCCAGCTCTCGAAATTTTTATATTAGTCATTACCTGAATATTGGTATGATTGGTCATAGTTTGTTAGTATGTTGATGCAATTTCTTTGCCTTTTCCTTAACCAAAAGAGCACTTAACCCGTCAGCGTCGTCATGCGTACTGGGAACGTCGCGGAGCTTTCTCTATTTTTTTGACACAGTAAATTTCCTTAAATATGGATAACCTTCATATATTTTAAAAGAGGAACCTTTGGCCTACATATTTATCGTCATTCTGCGATCTTTTTGTCTTTTTTATTACACTTAATGTGCATTAAATTTTGTGATTGATTTTTCGCGAATTGGGGAATCGCGTCTTCTAAAAATCTCCTATCCAATGCTGAGAGGAGCCATATCTCGACACGAATGCTACTACAAAGTGAAACAACATCTAGACTACTCATCTGCTTACAAAATTCTATTTCAATTTGGTTTTTCTTATGTCTCAGATGTTGAGAGGTATAAGACGAGGAGAGCCGAACAACGAAAACCATTGTTCTTCGGGCCATGTGTTTGCTTCAGCATTTCTTGAGACCATTATAGCATGAGATAGAGAGGAAGAAACGTCTCTTCTTGGGTCCAAGTTCTGTTTACAAAAATAAATCATTGATGATGCGTAGTATGCGAAAGTTTCGGAGCGAGCGCTTGCGTCATGCCCCTACGCTCGGGTCTTCACAGGAGAAATATTCTCGTGTCGCTCTCAAGAAGTTAGTCTGAGGTGAGTGCTAGTAAAAAAAATTCATTATTTTTAAAAACCTCATCTGACCTCAAACACGGGATTTAAGTAAACGTCCTGCCCGCTTGAAGGGTTAAAGGTACATTTCATTGCACCTGCTCTTCAATCCAGATAACTTCACCATTATCGGATTGTTTCACAAGAGTGTGGCATAATAATAATCCAATTATGTTATTGCATTTGTAACCGGCATTCATTCATTACGATTTCCTCATTCAATAAAAAAATAACATTTAGACCTGAATTATTTTTAAAGGAGGTATTCGTTAAGTATCCCGCCCATATGACGTAATCAGGGCTGCCACCTCTCCGGTTTTCGCAGTTCATCTCCGATCTCCGGTTAGGGACGTTTTTCGGCCAATTTTCCTCAAATGTCCCTTATCCTGTGTGAAATCAATACGGGACTAACTTTGTGACAAAGTGCGTCCCGTAATATTACATTATGACTTCTTCTAAATTTCGTTTATCTATAAGTCGTTCCAATGAATCTTTTTGTATACGTATGTTGAAGACAATTTGATCAACTCGGATTCCGCGTTGGATTTCACAAGCCACAGAGAGCGGATGTGCGATGCAATGTTATACATCGTTGTAACATCCATACATTGTCGCATGGGCATTTTTTTCATGTAAATATGTACAGTAAAACTCGTTTATAACGATCACGTCTAAAACGAAGAAATGTCTCGGTCCCTTGGATTACTCCATGAGGGCATTGGTTAAATTTCTCGGATGTAACGAACACACATTTAACGAATTCTCGGCTGTAACGAAGAAATGTTTGGTCCCGTGGCAAAAAAATGCCCCATATATAACGAATGTTGGCGAGCGGAGCGATAAGTAATGAATGGTTTCCGCCCGCCCGCACCTGGTGGTAGAAAGGTCCCCTTCCTCCCTCTATCCCTTCCGTACGAATTTCCACGCTCCATTTATTTTCAAATTGATATTAAAAATGTGAAATTTGTATGTAAATTAATGACCATTATAATAATAATATTAATTGGCAATTTAAAAAATCGTATGTAATAGCAATCGAGCATTTTACATGCCGCGAAGTTGATAAGCATCTCTTTGCATATGTAAGTACGGCATTTTAGTCTATCCACTGCATATACAGTAAAATCTGTGTTATCCGGCTATCTTGGGGATTGTGAATAGCCGATTCGGAGAAATAGCCGGTTAGGGGAGCATTTTCGATTTTGACATCGCAAATTTAGCAATAACCATACAAAATTGGGCTTAGGTTCACTATCGTACTCCCCAAACATAACTATGCATGAGGTTTTCAGTTTCCATTTCTTCCACATAGGGGTTAGGGGTTTCAACTTCACGGTTATTATTTTTTTTTTTATACTGACGGTGGATAGGGAGGGGTGCCGCCAAATTCTGAAAAGTCACTTAAGGCTGCCGCGAATCTAAAAAGGTTGGGAAACACTGATCTAGACAATGCAAATGGCTTACGTAAACAAAAACTCCATGCTTACTCGGCAGCACCAGGAGTATAAGGAGTAAATACGTAATATATACATATTATATTTTAAGAAATTTGAAAGTGGAAGTTGTATTACACAAATACAATTCACACAAAAAGTTATAGAAAAAGAAATACAAAATGAATCGTATTTGTGTAATTGCCGGTGTTCAACGGGGGCCTGTTTCTAAATAGCCGGATAGCACAGCTTTTAAGCCCGGTCTACACGCGGCTAGTTGTTTAGTCGAGTAGTTTAGTTGAGTGAGAGATGTTTAGTATCCGTTTACATGCAGCCAGTAGTTTGGTCGAGGGCAGTAATTTAGTCGAGTGAGAGTCTGCACGCGGAAATTATGGATTTAGTTTAGTTCATTATTTGACTGCCGCCATGACTGCTAAACGAACGAGCTTGTGAATCGGGCACTCCGGTCTATGTATATCTATACATCTCTTGCGAATATGTGTCACCGAAACAGAAAGCTTGATTTCAAGAGAAATAAAAAAATTTCAGCATATGTACTTACACGAGCTTGTCTGTTTTTGCATTCGTCTTTCGACGCATCCCACAAGCACTCATGTTTCACATACTCCGTAACAAATTTGAGAGTCACGTGTTCTGACCACTTTGCCATGTTAAGAAGAAATTAAATGTGAAGAAACACAAGGCATACAGTTTATGAATAATACGAGAAACGTAATCTCCTACGTAGACAGAGGCACACAGGGCATCTTCACTCGACTCAAAAGATACTAAAGGCATGCGTATACACGAGATTAGTTGGTGAGTCAGTTTAGGTGGGGGAAGACACTCGACCTAAAAAATAGGATGGGCTTCTATTTACTCGAATAAAGCAGCTTCTCGACCTTGCGAGCTGTACTAAACTAAATTCTTGTGTTTAGACGGGTCGAGTACTAAAATTTAGTGCTACTAAACTAAACTACTCGACACGTAGACCGGGCTTTACTGTATGTGTCTACTTGTTATATGCGATGTATAGGCCAAAAACGTTTCTCGTATATAACGAAGTCACGCTTATATCGAACCAATGAGTCGGTCCCCTCAAATACGTAATAAACGAGTTTTACTGTACTTAATATAATTTTTTTGCTCATATCTCCGGTTTTGGAATCCTCATGTCATATCTCCGGTTTCGGAAAGTTCGAAAGGTGGCAGCCCTAGTCGTAATCCGCCACGTCTTTCGTCTCTTGTTAACAATTTTTGTCGTCGGAGAAATAGTATTCGACTGAATATGATACTTCTGTTTGAAAACGATATCAATTAAATTTTATCTACTATAAATTTCCCTCCCTTAATTGTACACAAATGATTTAGCCTTTATTCCTTTCTAAAAGTAAGTTGAATGAAACTATTTCAATACATTAAGTGCAAGTTACTCAAGTTTTTCTTATGCTTTTAAATTTGGTCACCTAATTTATGATGCTTTTTTACCTTCATTTTACAGAAATCTTGAGATTCATTTAAATGACAGCTGAGCACAAAGAAACGACCGTTTAATTATTTATGTCTGGAAGTGCAGTGATGATCCGAAGGAATTTGTTAGCGATAGGTATAATTTGTTTATTCTTTTTCTCGGCCATCTTATATATTCAATATCTACTCAGCGATGGAAATCTGCTGGTATCATTTTCATGGAAAGATGATCCATTTTCAAAATATAGAACGAAGGAGTACCAAGAAAGTGAGTAGCAAGTACTTAGACTTACAACTGCAAGTTGACCTCCACAGCGGTAGATGGGATCAAAAAAGACCAATTAGGGTTGCAAAAATATCGTAAAAATTTCTCTTATAGCAATATTAATGAGAGGGTATTCGTTTCTAGTGGCAATAAAAGTAAAGCGGAATAGTGGTTCCTTTGTTTAAGCTCTAGTTTGCTGTTGTTAATGTATTATTTGTGAAGATTACATTTTAGTTCAAGTATATTTACTATCCATATATTTTCCAGGCCTGTTGAAGTGGTTCAACTATTCTGAGGGTGAGTCCCAAAATCTTAATTTCATATGTGATGGGATTTGTGGTTGTAATCTTTCGCATGGATTAATCTCTTAAGGTTTAGGCAAATCAATGTATTCATTTTTATTTTAGCACAACAGAGATGGTCAAAAATTTCAATGAATAATTTAACAATGAATTTCAGTTCGCTTAAATGACACACTTTTAATAATATTTCCTTTATTTAGTCTTTGACTAATTAAATACAGTTATACTGAATACAAATTCAATAATTATTCATTTTTCCAATTTTTATGCAATACATAGAACATTAATTTGCAAACAAATAATCTAATATCCTATATTTTCATTAATTTTGTTCCATAAATAGTTTTAATTTTCCTTGAAAGTTTATTAATTTTTCTTCCTATTCGTGTATTCTGTTAACCCATTATACTCCCTAATGCCTTTCTCTAATTATGAGTTCATAGTAGATTTCTTGTTTCTTGACACTAAATGAAAATGTTCCCACTGCCTTGTTTGGTAACTATAAATTGCTGAGTTGGTGGTAACTAAATTACTCAGGTAGGTTGGTTGGTAGCATTCCATTGGACAATTTAAATTTAAGCACTAATACATTAAAATGAGATAGATACTCGATGTTCAACCAATAATAGCCCTCATTGCTTTATTTTGTGACGCCTGCAACCTATTTAAATCTTCCCTTAATCCTAAATATATCACAGACGAACATTACACCAAATGAGGTAAAACTATGTATAGTGTTATACAAAATTACTAAACTGTCTTTGACGTTAAACTTTCTAATTCTAAATAAATATCCAATTCTTTGCCATTTTATTCAAAATATAATTTAAGTGTTCTCTGAAACTTGACTTATTATCAATAATCACACCCAAATATTTAAAACTTATCACAGGTTCTACCACAGCTCCATCTATTAGTGCATTTTTACTAGGCACACCTTTCCCTATCACCATTACTTTTGTTTTTTCTCTATTAATTTTGAGTCTGTTGGTTTTTAGGTAATCATTTATATCAGCCAGTATGCCATTCGGCCTTGTTACTAATTCTCCCACCTGTCCAAAATTGTAACTGAAATAAACGTTTACTCTGTGCAGCAAAAAGTGTTATATATTTATTTTGACTTAAAGTAGTGTTAATTTCCCTTTAACAAGATAGCTGTAAATGTTATGATGCATTTATGCAATTAAATTTGGTGAAACAATTATTGCTCGGTTTGATAAAAATTCTCATACTTTGCCCATGATATGCGAAAAATGAACAGGTTATCTGTGGTTGTGTGCGGGGAGACAAATTATTTCCATGTTTACATTGTTGGAGTCTGATCATTTATTCTCACTTACATTTTAAGTTTAGTTTGTTGTCGTTCTTTGGCAATGTATTTACACATTTACATTGTTTGATTATTTTATTCTTTGAATAAAAGACTCCAACATGTGAATAATAGTGTGGGTGAGTGAGTTAAAAATTACATTTTAACTTTAGTGTGTCGCTGTTCTTTGTTGAGGTATTTAAAGGTTTACATTGTTGAAGTCTGACCTTATATTCACATTTTGTTTTAATTATGTATTCTATTAATGTAACAATAATTCTAATAAATACATTCAACTTGGATTATCCTTATTTTTCGATTATCTGGGTCATGGTTCCACCCAATTATCACGGATAATTGGCACTCTACTGTAGTCTGAGTTATAGTTGCAACTGTCTTTCAAGTTAATCATACCGCTATGAAAGCATATTTATAGATTCTTAGTTCAAGGGTTTTGTGACATCTAGGAGATGTCTATTAAGTAAAAATACGGTCAACCTTGGTATTTTTGTTTAATTCAAATGCATTACCATCTTATTTAAGCTATTACTGCCTAATATTTTCAGCCAAATATAAAAATAAAATTACGTTTGCATATGACTTTTTACTCTTCATTCTTTCAAGTTATAAAAATAGTATTAAAAAAGCAGTACAGCCTAAGACTTTGTTTTTGGAATTATTAAATTGCTAATATTTTTTCACTTTATTTTTTTGTTAGTATTAAATTTTATTCAAATCTCTGAAAGCACTTGCTAATTTGTTGTCACATTTTTTACCAGCATATCCCTTAATTCATTGAGCTATAGCCTGATTTTTAATGTAATGTTATTCATATTTTATACATTTTTCACTTAACGACTTTTAAAAATTACAAAGGTTTAGTTAAATGACATTAATTCCATGTTTCATCAGACTTCATTCTTGAAATATGGTAGATATTATTGCTCTAAAAATTTAAAGTATTGTCATACATCCTTCTAGCATGTGTGGTTTGCTTCTGCATATAATTTTAACTAGTGGTTTGCTATATTATATTTCCATGCATAGGTATTTTCTGCACACATTTCTTTTTCAGTTTTGAGTTAATTTTGCATACAGTGAATGAATTTTTAAAAAATCATTGACATAATTCTATCAATTATCATCACCAAGTAAGGCATTAAATAAAATCCTTAAATTCTGCAGAAAGAAAAATATACTCTTTTACTATAAATTTACTTTTAAACTAAAGAGATTAATCTACCTGCAGATCAATTCTGATTTTGTTTATTTCCTTTATACTAGTATGGCCAACTTATTATTCATAGGTCCTGTGAATGTCAAGGAAAAGCTGCTTGCTTGTAATTTGTTAAATGCTTGATAAACTCGCATACTAGACTTTTCTTATGCATTACACAGCAAATTACCTTACTAATATTTGCACATATGAAATTAAGATTTATCCTGCTCTAACCATTTGTTTGTTCTGTGATGTCAGTCATTATTGCAATTCAATGGGAACTGATGAATCAGCAAAAGGCACTTTTATGACCATATTGTTTGATAATCCAATAGAAAATTTGAGGCTTGATTATTACTCCCCAATGGGCAATTATAATTTTCCACTGGATTCTCAAGAAGGGAATTGGGGATGTATAAAATAGTAATACAAGATCATAATTTTCATTGTTTGATCTACATTGGGCATGTTATTCAGGTGGTTAAAAATCAATTGACTCTGACCTTCCCTTATGTTTCTTAATTAAATTATATTGTCATGAGCCATATCAGAGAATCATTTACATCGTAATGGGTTGGATTGGGGAGGAAAGGCTAGGGAGATTAATTCACACAAGCCAAACCCAACTCAATGGTATGGTTTGGTAATAATGGAGGACAAGTGCTGAAAATTAAATAAATATCACATAACCCATTTGATACCAGGTGACATACTTCTTTGATGTGCGTAAAATTTTTAGGTAATTTGGCAGATTTATGGAAGAGTGCAATAAAACACTTCACAGAACAATAATGTTATTTTTAGTGATGGCATCATAATTGACCCTTCTCAAATAACTGAGCTGGGTTTTAGTTTAACATTAAGTATCCATTAATTTTTAGAGGAATTGTAATTATAGATAAAAAAAGTCAAATTATTTAAAGTAAAAATTAACTAGTATTTCCTATGGAGGTGATGTACTTTCCTGTCATTGATGTATAATGGCCTACTCATCAGTTTTTTGAGATTTATTAAGATACAGGCAACTCCCGAGATTTGACCGGGATGCGTTCCTGAAAACGTGGTCGAATCTGAACAGTCGAATGTCGAATCAGCACAAATTCAAACAATTAGAGCAGAAATAATGATGTCTAGACTGAAACTAAACCTCTCCTGGTTGGGCAGGCCGAAAATTACTTCGCATAAACTAGTTTCTAATTCGACCGATTGATCAGCTGGGTCGAATAAGCGGGATTAGACCGGTCGAATTCTCGAGTTGGTCGAAGCTCGAATGGTCGAATCTTGGGAGTCACCTGTACACTTCTTTTAGGAAAATTGGTTTGTCTTGTATGTCCTCAGCACCATGATAATTCAACTGCCGATCATAATAATAGGCCTACATCCATGTTACAATAAAATCCAATTTCATTCTGTCATTCTGGGTATAAGATTTAAGTAATTAATGCAGATTGCTCAGGAATGGTCTACTCCATTTTGATATCTTGCTTGGCATGTGCCTTTGGAAGTTTTAAATAGGTCATAGGCCATGATAAGGGCATGGGTTTTATTCCATAAAAGTTTGCTTTCTCTTTTTGGTGACAGTTTGAATGATGATAATTTTTGTTTTCAAATTAAAAATAGCGAAAATTAAGGTACAAGTTCACTACTTGAACATGTTGATCTTAAAATGAGCGAAATTTATTTTCCTGCCAAGAAAAATTGGATAAGTTTTGAATTAGCTTAAAATCCTTAAAGAGAGATAAATTTTTAACAATATAACAAAGAAAAACTACTCTTGCTGTTACCAGTTCATGCATTACTGCTGCATTTGAGATTGCCAAATAATTGTTCTTTCCTGCTATTTATGGACCAACTAACAAACTATTATTGTTAATATACAACATAAATTTGTATATATGCAACAAAAATTCAGTTTTTGAGGAGAGGAGTTAAATAATTATAATTATGACTGTGAGTAATGGAAACACAGTAATTCCTTGTGCAACGAAGGTTTCCCCAAAATGGATTTGGTTGCACACAGTTACAAGAATGTGGCACTTATTTACCCAAAACCCATAAAAATCTCCCTACATGCTATACTGATTGGGCACATACTTCATTTCACCTATTTATATGACTTCAACAAGCTTGTAGCTTATGCAATCATAAGATTTTTTTATAAGGTACTAAGTCTGTACAATGTAGTTTAGGCCATTTTTCAAAGAATGTAACTGTCACATTGCACCAGGAACTATTGTAGTCACCAATGGTCATCAGCTCTTCTCCTCCCATCCTCTTCCTCCCTCTTTCTTCCACCCCCTCTTTTTCCCTCCCATTGTTCATCCTCCATCCCATTTTCCTTACCTCTCACTTCTCTCTCACCTCACATTCTCCGTCATCTCACCATTCCATTCCCTCTCCTATTCTTCCTTCATCTCTCTTCCTCATTCTCATCTAAAAAAATGTAGCTATCTCTCTCTCTCTCTCAGAGTTATATACATATGAAATCTTACATAGTGACATTAAAAAAGCAGTGATAAGCAGAATATATACACAGAAAGTAAGCATAGTTACATATCACGTTATGTGTAAGAAATTATCTAGTTAATTGTAGTTATGCTTTTATAAAAATAAATGACAAGCATGCACATAGAATACATAATGTTACAGTATTCCCCATATAAAACTCTCAAATGTTGTGACATTGGATATTGTGGTGGTAGCTTACATTTCCCAATGTTAAAAATCTGAAAAAATCATGTTATTTTCTTATTATAAACATTTTTATGCTACTTTGAAATGGATTCGAATTCTCTCTTATATTGTAATCATCCTGAATATAATGTTGTATCATTACAATATGACTTACAAGTTAGTAATAATAGTAGTCAAGTTCGTTTTAAAATATGTACTTATATTTTGTAAAATATATATTCATGTGGCTTAGGCTACTGTAGGAATGTTCAACACATTGCAAAAAGCATGGGAAATATGTTCTGAAAGAATAAAATTAAATTTGGGGTCCAATACTTATCGAGTTCTACTATGATACTTAAAATCACCTTTCCTAGCTCCAATTAATTTAATATGTTTGCTTGTTTTCTTTATAAACATAGTTAAGAACATTATTAGTAGCTTCAAAATTGTTTCACTCATTAATACAAATCTTCTCGCGAAACATCTTTATTTCATAAAAGCAGCACGTCCTTCATATTTAACTGAATGTAATAGCATGATTATTTAGGGCAATGAAAAAATAGGTACCTGTTTAATTTGAGAGTTATTAAAGTCTATGGTTTTCAAGCTCTGAGAAGGATAGCCAATTTGAGGCTTATTAGTAAAAGTAAGTTTCAAGCTTTAATGGGTAGTAATCGTATAAGAGACCATTGCATGTTGTCAATCCCTTAATGGTTTTGATTTGATGATAGAAGGTAAATAGAAATGGATATGCGCACAGATGGAATTGACTGATATTTAGTGAAATCCAAGAGCTTGCTCTGGATTTAATAACTCGAGTCAAAATATGCATCCTCTTATCATCTCAGCAGGAGTTAGAGAAGACTTAGTGCTTGATATAGTTTAGATGAGAAATATACACTTTTAAATGATTAAATTTTAATCATTAAAATATTCAAATTGTATATTCCCTTTAGGTATGATCATACTATTAAAAAATTATTTTCTATAAGATTCTTGAACTTATTTCCAAATCTACCTTTACCCATCCCTGTAATGTATGTTAACCAGGTATTATTCAATGATTTATGTAATTCCTTTTTGGATAATTGAAATCCTTGAGAATAAAATTATCTCAAATTCATTGCTTTCTTATGAGCATAAATTGACCTGAATTGAAATTGTTATCGATAATAGGGCTTCTAAATTATTTTTTAAAATCTAAACAAAAGAATGAAATAATTTGCCAGAAAAATATTTAATTTACCTGTTAAGGTCTCAACATCTCTATTGGCTTACTTTTTGTGCATGATATCTAATATGGAATATCTCTCTTAGGTAATATTATCTTCAATGGACCTCCTATTAGAATGGACGATCCTTTGTTGATATCAAACATCCGTAGTCGCTTCCTTGTGCCGCCAGCACTTGATTCTCAGCCATATGGATTGAAGGAGCCAAACATCCTAGATCCATCCATGGGGCAGTCTTCCTTGATTCGCAGAATATTAAGAAATAAGGTATAGGAACAATGATAAACATTTTTTAGAGTTGAAATAGTGTTTTATTGCTTAACGTCTATTTTAGTTTATTACTTTAAGCTATACAGGTATTCTGTGATATCACGTAAATAATAAAAATGAAACCTAAACAATTTTTAATTCTAAAAATTTACCCAAAAAAATTTTGAAACTATATTATTAAACAACTAACAGGAAATTATCTATTTATGTTAAATGTTATGGATTTCCTTTTTAGGCGCGTTTCGCTTACAGCATGAGCGCCTATTATCGTCGGTCCGTCCGTCCGCATGTTCATTCTCGGCTTCTACCGAACGGATTTTCATGAAATTTGATATTAAGGACTTTCAATCAAATATAATAAGAAAATCGCAAAAATGAATCACGTACGCCAATCAGGGGTACCACTTTACTGAGGACAAAAAATTAAATATTCGTCATATCTCGTAAAGTGTTGCTCATATCAAAATATTTTTCAAATAAAAGTTGTAGAACTGGAAAAGTAGAGTATTTCCTTTCCTATACATTTTTATCGTAGGAGTAGCCATTATCGAGAAAATCAAACAAGAAAGTCTTACATCGAGTTGAACTTAGAAAATTTCTTGCATGGTTACTTCATTGTTGCTAACATAAACAATCTCCCAAACAAACGTTTAATTTCCTTATGTGTGCATGTAATATTATTAAATATGAAGAAAATGGATTATTTATGATGAAGAAAAGAACTTGAAAACGCTATTTCCCTTACGTACAGGTATATAATTTCTTTCTAATACTCCACTGCACAAAACACGCCCATTTGTGATACATTGTGCACTTTCCTAACTTGTTATTATAGCTTGGTGGACTAAAGCAGAAATGTATCTAGGTGATTTATTTATTTATTTATTCATAAATTTACGGGCAAATTGCCCTTGAGTCATACAATAAAATATACAGCACTATTAAGATAGGCCAAATAAATTTTACATGACATCAAGGAATGAACATAATAAAGACAAATTCAGAAAATGTAGAATACCTCGTCGAAATATTGACATAAGAATTGAAAGATAGTATAATATAGAATAAAACACATATACATCAAATAGAAGAACATATTAAACCCAGATAATGGAAACTGAATGATATGATTAATACAAAAGATTAAGAAAAACGATAACGTAAATATACAAACACAAAAATCTCATATGTTTCTGTTCATAGCAAATAATTGATTGCACAATAAAAGTTTATTAAAGAGGGTTCAAGAGATCAGGATTAACAGCAAAGATGTTGTTTGAAACTATAGAGACCCATGTTAAAAAAGTCAATACAATTAGGGAGGGAATTAGCTTCCCTCATAAAATGGGAAATGGGGCTGTAATAACTATAATTATGACTATGATAGCTATTACTAAAAGTGTGTTTTAACCTAGTATGGTTACTGGGAATATGAAAATTAAGAAACTGAAGTAAAATGGGCGAATCTACAAAATTATTTAATAGTTTAAACAAAAAAAACCATAGCAGCAGTGAACCGTCTGGAGGACAAAGATTGTAACTTTAAGTAATTTTGGATAACATAGTAAGGAATGGAGTCAATATTATAACCTAATTTATACTCCACAATTCTTAGGAACTTCTTTTGTATTTTATTCAGCCTTTCCATGTGGACATTATAAGGAGTATACCAAATAATAGAACAGTACTCCATGATAGGTCTCACTAATGCACAGTAAAATAGTTTAAGAACAAAAACGTTAGAAAATGATTTCCCATATCTGAAGATGAAACCAAGTGTTTTATTAGCTTTAACTATTATATGGTCAATATGAATGTTAAAGCATGGTCAAACAGTATTCCCAGGTCTTTTATTGATGTGGCACGAGACTAGGATTTATTACTGATAGAATAATCGTATAAAATAAGATTACGAATTTTATGGAAAGTAATAACATTACACTTATCAATGTTAAGCATCATACAGTTTTTAGAGCACCATTCATTAATCAAGTTCAAGCTACCCTGGATACGATGACAATCAGAAACATCGTTAACCTCAGAATAAATTTTTATATCATCAGCAAATAGTAGGCACTTAGCATTTCTGATAGATAAACATAAATCATTTATGAACAATAAAAAAAGAAAAGGACCAAGGTGAGAACCTTGGGGAACACCAGAGGTAGCAGGGAAGGGCACGGATAAAGTAGATTTGATTTTAACCTGCTGAAAGCGACCATCCAGATAACTAGTAAACCACCGTAATAAGTTACCATTAATGCCATACTCATTCAACTTACAGATAAGTATCTGATGATTCACTTTATCGAAAGCTTTGGTAAAGTCCAAGTAAACTGCATCAAACTGGGAATGATTGCTAAATGAATTTAATATAAAGTGCTGAAAAGTAAGCAAGTTGGTTAAAGTAGAACAACCCCTTATGTACCCATGTTGTTCATCTGCAAGAATATTTCTAAACAATGGAGAAATAGAATTTAATACTAGGGACTCGAAGATTTTGCAAACAACTGACTGTATAGAAATATGTCAGTAGTTTTTAATATCTGATTTGTTACCGGATTTGAAGAGGGGTACTATGAAACTATGTTTGAGAAGAACAGGAAAAACACCAGATGAAAGAAACTTATTAAGAAGAAATTGAAGAGGAACCACAATAGCAGATGAACATTTCTTAAGCAGTATAGCCGGGATGCCATCTGGCCCAGGTCCAACAATAATATCAAGAAGATTTAATTTATTTATAACCTCGTAAAGGTATGAAAAGTGAAGATATATTAATAATACTATCAACTTTGAAATTATATGTCTGAATATTAGGAGCTAGACTGCAATATACCTTAGAAAAGTGAGTAGCAAATAAATTCAATATTTCAGACAAATTAGTAGCACAATTTTTATCTAAAAGATAACATCAGGAATATTATTTTGCTTTCTGGAGTTATTAACAAAATTCCAGAAACATTTAAAATTGGAATGCACATTTGTCTCTATACTAGTAATATAATCCTTATAATCTGAGCGAATTAATCTTTTACAACAAGATCTAATTCTAGAATACTCAAGGTAATCAAGGTTAGAATTCGATTTCTTGAAATCAGAATGAGCTATCTTCTTTAAAGTTAAAAGTGACTTAAGTTCCTTTGAGTACCAATGTGGATAAGAGTAACAGCCTATTCTTTTAAAAGGTATAAACTTAGACATAGTTTCATTTAAAATATCAAGAAATGTTTTATAAGACACGTTAATATCATGTATGTCAAGAACATTAAACTGATCAAAGTGATCCAGTGCCTCTTATATGGAGCTATAGTCTCCATGTTTAAAGTTATATACTAAGTTGCTATTATTAATATTAGGTGCACATTCAACATAAATATCAAAGTTAAAAGAAAGTGGAGGATGATAGCCTTCCACTGGAAGCAAACTATCATATAATGATGTTATACACTTGATTGAGTGAAGAAAAAATCAGATCCAATATTTCACCATTACAGTTAGTTATGGCACCTATGGCAAAATTTTAGGAAACACCTTGGTTATGTAGGATAAAATTTTTTCTGCATTTTAATAAAGAATAATAGCATTTTTGTTACATATAAATTAATGTTTGAGTATTAAAATGATACTTATTTATGGGAAAATTAACTTATGGCACTTTATTCGGGAACGTTTGGTGCCTATGGCAAATGCTATGTTCAACATGCCCTAGTTACAACACTAGGCTAGAGCTAACGTTTTTGGGGCTTCCATCTATTCTGTGGGCTATAAGATTTGGACCCATTGTAATGTTACAAATCCCAAGTCACCCAACAATGATTCTCACTCATATCCATTTTAAAAGTTTATATTCAGTCAAAAATTGAGTTCCCAATATGAAAAAGCAAACTGGAAAATTTTTAAAACATGGCCAGCATTTCAACCCACTTGCTAGGTGGATATTCTGCCACTGAACTATCATGACAGACTAATTCTCCTCTTTCAGAATGTATAATGTTTCTTGGTTGGGGCTGCACAGGCAGATGAGGAACACCATAGGAAACACACTACGCTTTCACTGACAAAATTCTCTTTTTAGAACATGGTGGAAAGTATGGATTATAGATAGAATATCATGGCAGTACATTTTTTTGTTCAGGAGAAAGAGGCATTAGAATGGCATTTAATTTCAGTCAGTTAATGCAAAACTTAGCATAAAATATTTTAATAAAAACATTCTGTTTAATTATCTTCCTGAAATGGTTTCAAATTATGATAACTTGCTCGTGCTGGAATTATTTTTTCCATAATTATTTTTTAAATTCTATCCTGATAATCGCAGTTTCTATGAATTTTCACAAACAGGTTCATTTCTATGCAAAGTTCTTTTTCCAAAAAAATGATGCATAGGACATTCATATTAAAATTTCATTTCAGTTGGATAGAATTGAGGTACAAGCTTAAGTTGAACACTTTAGTGGCAAAAAGTATGAAGAGTGTTTTACTAAAAAATGTATATTATTATTGTAATTTGAATCAGTCTCCAAAATTTTGCTTCAGGTCGGATAAAATGGTTTTCAAGTCCAGTAATGACAAAACTTTGATACTGCATATTTTTTGCAGAACTTCTGTCTAAATTAATGCAGCGTTGTTTTTATTTAAAGAAATCTTTGTCATTCAAGCTGAGGAAATACCAAAGAGTATAGAATAAGTGGATTGTTTAATTAGGTTTAATAGGTTTAATTTTAATATTAATGATTTTATAATTAACATTCGTGAAACTTTTAATCAGTGTTAATTTTAATGGAAAAACTCAGCACAGCACTGCTTATCCTATGCAAAATGACATATATCACAGAGCTAATTGGTTCCACTCAACACAAAAGTACTCAGGTTATGAAATCATAGAGTAAAACTGAAATACAATTTAAGATATAATGTAAGCAAGGTCATATTGTAAGACTTGTCTTTTAAATGTCTTGTGGTGCTGTGTATGTACCAGTGGTGATGCAGCGATATTCTATGCTCTTGTATGCACTGAGTCACGCCAAACTTTGTCAAATGCTTTCTAAGTAGGATGTCTTTTGAACTATTTTGCAAACAGATAACCTAGGGTTGGAAAAAAACTTTAATGACGCCAAAGTTTTTGCAGCTTAGCTGTGTCTGGCCTACCTTGTTATACCACAGCTGTCAAAGAAGGCTCTTCTTTGTCAAAGTGAAGTGGAAATGAAGAAATAATAGTATTGGATCTCTTGGTTAGGGGTTAGGAAAGGAAAATGAGTGGAAGAGGTGGCACATGATCTCGTTTGTTTCTTTGTTCTGGTCCGTATTATATAGCAAACAATAACTTTCTCCATAAAAAGCATTACATGACAGTTTATCATTGATTTTTCTTAAATATAATCATTATTTGAATATTTTATGGTTATTTTTATGAATACATTTGTCTCATTGAAATGTGGCATTTGAATCTGATGTTTAAAGATTTTTCTGGAAACAAAGAAAATAATTTTCATTAAAAAATATTAATTTCTTCATTAATTTGGGGTCATTATGAAAAATATTTGTACAATTATTATAACTGACATTCAGAAGTGGATTACATATTGATCACCAACTTAAAGAACTTTTTGCACTTGGGTTAAGCTTAGTTTAGACACAGGTACCAAATCAGTTAAATTGGAACAATCCTGGGAGAGCCATTATGGATGACAACCATATTCACGATGTGTCATCAAACCTGTAAAGAAAGTACAGTCAAACCTCTCTAATCCGGCGATCTTGGGAAATGACCTGAGCCAGATTAGGGAATTTGCCGGATTATGGGAGTTACATAATCCTTAAGCTAATCTGAGCCAGTCTCTTTGCAATATTAAGTTTTGTAGCATGGTAGGAGTGAAAATAACCAAGTGAACTGCATGGAGTGTTATTTAAACATTTACTTATAATAATAAAATAAAAACATTTTAGGTATGCACACGCTTTATTTTATTGTAGTCTGTAAATGCTGTCTTAATTCTGATTCCAAAGTTAGGTGTGTAAATATCGTTTTTAGAAATTTTTGAAGCTGTAACATTGCCGAAGATGATTAAGAAAATCAGCATTTGCCACATATATTGGTTTGCAAATGACAATTCTGACAGTTTCAGCATAATATCAGTTTATTTATACACTTATAAAACTAAACACTTTGAAATCTGACAATTAAAGTAAAGGTAGCAAAAATTGTCAGTTAGGAAAGAAAATTTTAAGTCCGGATATTGACAGATTTTTATTTTTTCCTGATAATATTCAAAAGTAACAGCATGGAAAGTTGATTGGAAAATCCCAGAAATTCACAACCGTAAACATTACCTAAGGCTGGTTGCTTAATTAAGCAGTTTAGTGGCTTGGGATGTTTCTATTTGTGCGTCGCAATGGGCAACGTTCTCTTCTTTGCTTAACTTCCCTTATTAGTCTTTATAATAAGCTTATTTATCAATCTAAAAATTATGATTTTATACTTTTCTAACCAGTTTCTAAAAAATATACGAAATGCGATGATGGTGGACATTTATTTGCACTTACAAACAACTCTACATTTTAATTTTCATTTATTTTTTTAACTACATTTCTTATGCATTACAAGTTGTTGTTTTATCGTTCTCAATCACTCCTTTTCATAACATAATTAGTAATTGATATAACGTAACTACAATACAATGTAAAATAGTGTACAAGATATAATAATATCATTTGGTATAAATGATGAAATATACAATAATTATGCTATAACATGTTCTATCACTGATAGATGGGTTATACAAGGTCATTATTAATTAATTGCACATAGACATTATAGGAATAGAGGAAGAATAGATAATGTTACAAAATCATATAAAATAGGGTACCTACAATATGGTGTAATTAGTGTAATATAATAGAACATACAATATTATAATTGCAAACATTAGCTCTATCATTGGATTTATGAATAGGTTTAACAAAACTCGATTTCCAAAGTAAAGGGAAGTTACCAGACTCCAGAGAAATATTAAATAAAAGGGTAAGTGGCTTGTACAATGAGAGGGAACAATTCTTCAATAAGATGGATGGAATATTGTCGGGACCACATGACTTGTTAATATCAAGAGATCGAAGAACCTTAAGGACTTCCTGATCCAAAAGTTGAATGGATCCAATATACCGTATATACCTGAATATAAGACAAGGTTTTGTTCCAATTTTTATGACTGAAAAATCGCTAATCGTCTTACAATCGCGCGGTGCGTAATAGTTTGACTGACAGAGGAACCGAATGCAGAGTATAATCGAAATATTCGATTCTTTAAATCAGTCAAAACAATCAATCATTAAAAGTAGTAGTAGAAAATGAATTGATTCAAATGTATTCGAATACAAATACTCTTTTGAATTTTATCCTATATATTATGCGCGTAGTGAAGCTGCGTGCGTCCGTAAGTATGAAGTCTCGCGTAATTATATCAGCATATTTCTCGAGAACCGTTCGTCGTAAAAGATATGCAGTAAACGGTGTTTTGTTTCTGCTGGCTATGAGGTCCCTGGAAAAATATTTTCGTTTGCTAAAGTGTCCCAGGTTCGAATCCAGGAGACAATTATATTTTTCCATAAGTTTACACGGGATTTTTGATTTTTCAGAGTGCAAGGTTTTTTTCCTTCATTCATTAAAATACGTAAATATGGACCGATTTTCATCTTTTTCACTTTATTCGACGGCTAAAGCTCTATAGTATCTTATTCTTGTGATGTTTACACGTTATACGGTCGAATTTTTCAGAAATACGCATTATTTTTCGAAATTTTGCGGATTTTTCATACTCATTCCGGGCGTTGCCAAGGAGACTCTCATTGTTACCTCCTATTCATTTATGTCCAATTAAACCTTCAGATAGATGAAAGAAAAGTGTTATTGTTATCTTCTCTTCATTGATAATCTAAATAAACGCTTGCATTGATGTTGCCTTTATAGTAAGTCCTGTAAGAAGTTAAAATCAGTTGTTGATAGACACTTGAAGGAAAGCAACTGTATATGCCAACTAACACTACAAAATTACTTATTTCAATTGGTTCAATGTTTATTAGTCAGTGGTATAATAAACCTCTGTCATTGTGTGCATAATAATTTATTTCCTTTTATTAGGAGTTCAAAATGGGGGGTCATCTTATAATCAGAGTCGTCTTATATTCGGGTATATACGGTATATATATATTGAAAGTTTATATTGATATCAGAAGAGTTTTTATACACCTTGGAAAAATACAAGGCAAAAAGGTTAGCAATGGATTTGTCATCTGATGCTCTGATATCGTCATAATAGACTGAGTTAGGTAATCCTTTGTTACTTGACAAGGTAATTAATGTAATTCCAGAAGTTCTTAATATTAGATGGAATGGTATTTTCTGTTGTAGATATGTATTCTTTATGGCAATGATCAGCTAATTGTTTACATTTAGTTCTTAAGAAAGAAAACTTAATATAGTCATCATGAGAACCACTAGCCTTAAATCTTTCATGAGCCACTTTTTTGTCGAAGATGAGTTCCTTTAGCTGGGTACTGAACCATCTAGGAAATTTGCTTAAGGTACACACATTCTTTACAGGAACAAGTTTTTCAGTAGCATTTTTAATAATCACATAAAATTCATACAGCCTGGTCAATATGCAGTAAACTTAAGAAATGCCAGTCAACAGTATTAAAATAATCATTAAGTAATTCATAATTAGCAATTTTAAAATAAAATGATTTGACATATTTTGGACTAGTTGGGTGGCAACTTTCGAGAAGAGAGTCAACTTGCAAGGGAGGATGAAAACTATCAATTTTTGTCAAACGATTACCTCACTCAGTTAAATTACCAGATATGTTTGTAATACATAAATCAAGAATATTTCCATTACAGTTTGATACTGTGTTCAACTGAACAAGATCAAGAAAACTAATTGAGTCTTTAACTATATTATACTCTAGAGCAGGGTTTCCCAAACTTTGTAAAGCCGAGGAACCCTTATGTGCAAATATATTTTTTCGCGGAACCCTAAGCCAGAGCTGATAAACCAATTGCAATAAAATGGATTTACATTAATTTTATTTATACATTTATTTTCGATTCCCTATATTAAAATAGCACTGGTAATAATTACACATTTAAAAATAAAATATATAGATACATTAAAAAAATAATAAAGCAAAGTTTTTAATATTCGCTAATTCAAAAATACAAAGATTTTTAGGATACTTTAAAAAATTATATACTGTTCTCAAAAAATTATGTTAATAAGCATTGAAACAAATTAATAATTATCAGTAATTACTAATAACAAATTACTAATTAGTTTTACACAGAAACGTTTTTGATGATTTTCCTACTGATTATAAAGATGGAATAAATTTTAATTAACAATGTATTAAAAGTTTCTTATAAATTCAACCAAACATCTATACTTAAAGTTAAACGTAAAATCTACCTTTTCAGTTTTCATTTATGAAGGAAACAGTCTCAATGGAATATATCAGTAAATTTTTATACGTTTTGCCAGTTGTACTTCACAGGAAAAAGTTATCTCAAAAATCGATAAAAATATTAACTTCTTTAATATTTTTAAGAATAATGTCATAATTTTAATAACATGTTATTCAGTGACTCGGATGGGACTGCTTTTCCTTGGACAGTAGTTGAATATCAGGATGTATTGAGGTTAACTGTAAACGCAAATCATCCTCCGCATCCAACCGATTCCTCCATTTTGACTTAGCTGCAGCATATAGAGAGAATGCTCTCTCACAGAGGTAGGTAGTTGCAAAAGGCATGAGAACTTTCAGAGCCCAAATGGAAATTTCAGGATATTCTTTTACAAGACTAACCCAAAAATGGGTAATTTCCATTTCTTTTAACTTATTTTTTAAAGTGTAATCAGTTGAAATATCAATTAGCTGTTCCTTTTCTTTCAGTGATAATTCTGACGTAGATACAGATGAAGTAACAAAAGGAGTGTGAAGCCAATGCATTTTTTCTGCCTGAGGTGGAAAATACTCTCTAATTGTCGTACGCAGTTCAGGCTAGTGTTGACATATAGAGTTTTTGACACATTCCTCGAGGGAAATATTATTGGTCAAAATAAAATCATTGAGACTTGGAAAACACTCAAGGCTTTCTTTTGCCATACACTCACCTCAAGTTTTGAGTTTTAAAGTAAGTGATTCCATTTTACTACAAACTTTGAAAATGTTCGCATTAATACCTTGTAGTGAAATATTAGTTTCATTTAGGTAAGTAAAAATATCTGCCAAATACACCATCTTTTCCATCCAAACTCTATTACTTTTTATTTTTCTGTCAATTCAAATGGATTTTCAGATAAAAAATGCCTTATCTCATCTCTTAATTCATAAAATCGAGCCAACACTTTTCCACGGGATAGCCATCGCACTTCTGTGTGGAGAAGTAATGTTTTATGTAAACTTCCCATTTCTTCGCACAGCAAAGTGAATATCCGAGAATTAAGGGGCCTTGCTTTTATAAAATGTACTATTCTGACAACCTCATTTAATACATCCTTCAGCTCTTGTGGCATGCGTTTCACTGCAAGTGCACGATGATGAAGACAACTATGGTTATGCATTACATGGGGAGCTCAATTTTTTATACGTGCTACAGCACCTGCCATTTTTCCAACCGTTGCCCTAGCTCCGTCAGTGCAACTAAGTTTAAGTTATATATATTATTCGTATAAAAATATTAATAATGTCTGAATTTCTTAGTAGTCTATGTATTTTTTACGCGAATATCTCGGATAACTACCAAATTTTTCCTTATAAATATCAGTGAATCACGGAAATGTTTGTTTTCCGTTAAAAAATATCCATATAAAATCCGTGAAAACGGCAGCGCTGATTATGTAAATTCAACTTTGAACGAGTTTTTCTGGGAGGTGCAAGGGAAAACTAAGTGCCCTTTGATGACTTTCCACCCCTATGAAGTCATTATCGCACTATGTCTACAGCATGCCCTGATAACCATTAGATATTGTGCGACTGGAGATGAATATCGCCTAAAACTATGAACAAATGCAAGTTTCTTATGCGTTGGTATCATACTGTGTTAGAGGGTGGTTAGCATATCTAGCCAGTAATGCAAGGGTTGCAAGTTGGAATCCTGCCTCAGACATGGTCGTATGTGCTTGTCATTAATCTATTATAACACACGTAATTGGGGAAACCTGTTTTAAAGAAATTATTATTATATGGTGTTTTGAAAGGGATACACAAAACTTTCATTAACGTCAAATCGGGTTTCCACTGTCATTTAGATTCCTATCATAGGCAACAAAATATTTGTTCCTCTTTCTTGTTCTTATAAAACTTTCTAATCTGATGATAAATACATTATTATAATTAGCAGAATAAAGTCATGGTAGATGAAAAATTTTGTTACGAGACTGAATTCAATTCTATTTATTGGAAATTGAAGAAAATATAAAGAAATAGAGGAAAAATTCAATTTGGCACTGCAAACTATGTAATCCTAACAAACAAAAGAAGAGTAATAAGATGAGATTGGCTTATAAAACAAGTTAATATCTTCCAGATTGATACCAGAGTATCACATAATGCCAAAAGGAAGTAAGTGACCAATGTTGGCATCATTATTAAAAAACTCAAACTCAAGGAAATGTTTTATTTTTTGCGAATAATCATATGAGACAGTAAAATAAGTATTCTAAAATGTAACATTCGATTGACATCTATCGTAAATTAGGCATCAAGAGCAATTTAACTCATTTTTGTCTAAATTACCTTCACCTGTAAAGAAATATAATTGATGTGCTTGCTAAGTTCTTCCATTGATAATGAATAGATGTAAATATTACTTTTATTAACCATTATTTTTAATTAATTTAAACAAATTTATACGTTTAAGAGATTTTTGGAAATTTGACATTTCTTTTATATTATCATGTTAAGGTTGATATGCATTATCTCATGCGTATGTTCAAATATATCTGTTGTTTTCCGATTGAGCATTAATTGTCACAGTAAAACTGCCTTATTAATAGCCAAATGAATTGGTAGATAAAATCTAAAGAAAGTTAACATTGCAGTAAGTTAATTTTAGTAAGTCACCCCTATATTTGAAATGCTTTTCTATAACCATTTAATGTTATTTACAGTATAGACAATGTGAATTTTTAAATAGCTTTCCTAGGTTTAGATTTAATATCTTTCATGTTTTTCTTTGACTAGAGGAATGGTTTCTTTGTGGAAGCGGGAGCGCTGGATGGAGAGACGAGATCCAATACTCTTTATCTGGAGAAGGAGCTTGGTTGGAAAGGGCTGCTTGTTGAGGCTGATCCATATAATTTTGCTCATTTAGTGACCCGTAATAGGCGGGCATGGTCCTCTCCAACATGTCTCAGCACAAAACCGCATCCGCTGATGGTAGGTTTTTACCTTATTGCTAGTCTTGTTTAATAATGGATGAATTAATTTAATTTGAATATCATTCACACGGGAACTTTCATGCCTGGCAATTATTTGATCCAGTTGCACTATTTTTCAAAAATAAGAAAAAACTCCTTAACCATACAAGGTGAATATTTAGAGACAACACAAACAGTAAAGGTTAAAAAGTGGGCAAGAGTGAAAAAAAAGTACAAAAAAGTAGGTACACTTAGAGGTTTATGGGGTATTACTGCCCACCAGGGACCTGTTGTCAATCGTTCATATACACGTTCACACAAGTAACAATCCTTAGGTGGAAAGGATAAAAGGAAAGGGTTTACGAGAGGTTAACCAGCGTCAGGGACCCTTACTCACTGTTGCTGGTAGGTTTGTGAAACTGTATGATTGCGACAGGGACCTACTCAGCATCCACACACATTCACACAAATAGGGAAAAAAGTAGAAAGGGAATAGGGGTAAGAATGGAAATAATATCAGGTTTACGGGAAGTTACTATGTGGCAGGGAACTGATATCACACGTGATGTCTGCAGGTTTATGTGTCTTTCGACAGCAACAGGGACCCATCAGACAGAACACTCACACACGCACTCAAGTAACAAATGCAACACACTAAATATTCAGTGGAACACTAAATATATATTTTGAGAGCAATGCTCTCATCATCAGTAGCTGATGTAGAATCAATCATTTTAAACAAAATGATTGTTTTATATAGAAAATATCGTTTTCAGTGCCTATTTTTTTATCTTAGAACCTAATCCCATTTTCCTCATAGTTTTAATGAATACTCCCACCTGCATTCCCACAGTGCAGTGTCCTTCTAGAACATAACCTCCTCGTTTTGGGAGAAGTTTTGCTGTATTCTGCCATTTTATTTGAATACTTACCCATAAAGCAATGGTTGGAATGTAATGTAATAATTACACTCATGTTATCTAGGACTATTATTGCAAATTATTCCAAAGTAACAGTCTGCTAACTACATTTTTAGTGATTTTTTTTACAAATTGCTTATGTATTCACTTTGTCTGTCTGTCTGTCCATCCGACTCAACGAGACTCAATGAACTCAATGCTTTTCTATGGGTAGATGAACTTTTAATGGAAATCAGAGAGCTGTACTACTATAATGCCATTGATATTAAACTATGACCAATGGAAGAAATGTATTTTTTTATTAAAAAAAATCGCCTTATAGTAATATCTAATTTTGCAGTAGATATTTTCCTAACTTCTTTTATCTTCAAATCAAGATTCAAAGTATACATTTTTTCGGGACACCTTATATTCTTCATAGAAGTATTGCCAGAACCTTTTGCTAATGTAATTAAATGCGCTTATAATTTCAACAAAAGAAGAGTATAAAGCAATGCTTGTTTTAATTCTTTCTTTATGCCTATTATAGGTATCTTTCAAGCAGGAGGAAAATACAGGACGAATATCGGATCGTCTAATTGGTTCTCCAGTGCCTGGATTTGTTGATGTGCAATGCCTTCCTTTATACTCACTACTGTTGGCTTTAAATGTCTCTACAGTTCATTACTTCAGTTTGGATGTTGAGGGCTCAGAACTGGATGTCCTCCAGACAATACCTTTTGATAAAGTGGACATACAGGTATGAGTAATGTTAAGCATTGATTCTAAAATGAAAAAAATCCCTAAAATTTTGGAAATGCTAAAGAGTTGGTCATTGTAGTTGACTCTGAATTAATATAGGTTTTGTTTTACAATAAAAGCCTCTCTTTGACCTTGACCTCTGGGCAATAGGCCCTCAAAAGTTACCTTAAAGAGTCTGCTTGAATCAAAATGGCAGCCAATAGTCTGTCTCTTTCTTTATGCATGCCCACATTTACCTCAACCATATCCAACCAAATTTGGCACAATTATAGGGGAGAGCAAAAGGAAGGTGAGCGCAGGATTTCATTTGTGGCTGCTTGTTTGATTCCAAATAGCTGCTGATTTAAACATTAAACTACATGTATTTTCCTGAGTCCTGCTATTGATTTGAATCAAATTGGTACAATTGTGGAGGGCTACCAGGAATAATTCATAAATGGTTTTTGTTTCTCTCTGCCCGTTTTATTCAAAACAACGACTGATGGAATTCTTAAATACCATGTATCATCTATAATTTCGATCGGATTTCAATCAAATCTGCTAGTATCTATATACAGTAGAACCTCATAAACCCGGCAACCTTGGGACCTAGAATTTGCCGGGTTTTTAAAGATTTATAAGAAATCCTTAAGTAATGTACATTTTTGGTAATTGATTATATAATTCAAATGATGAATAGCAATTAAAAGGGAACCCATTATCAATAAAGACTATTGCTTATACATGCACTAAAATGAGGAATTATAAAAGAACCATTAAAAAGTAAATAATGAACGTGAAACAAAGCGTATATCTAATATGCATTTACAGCATTATTTTCATCACACATTATTCTGAGAATTTTTTTAAACAGATCAGGCAGCTTGCTTCATGCATTTTGATTTTTCCTTCATACCTTGTATTTGATACAAACACGTAATCTCATGAAAATCAATGCAAAAGTGTTGTTCTAAAACTGATATTGTATATGCGACCAACTGTATATCATCGTCACTTTCATTTTCTTCATCTTTTTCATGCTTAGGTTTCAAAACCATGTCCACTATTTCACCATCAGTTAACTGAAGTATGGCAGGTGCATCATTGTCGATATCAACCCAGTTTTCAATGTCATCTTCTGCCACTCTTTTTGCCATTGTGAAAAATCTTTACTTGCTGCATTAGGCCTGAAATAGGTACACCTTCACTTCTTCTCCAGCAAACCCACTCAAACAAAACCTTATCAACAATATTTACCTGGAACGTGTAGTGTTTTACGGCTACACATAGCTTTAGGTGTATCACTCTCTGCATAAAATTTCAATATTTCTGTTTTTATCTTCTTTAAGTCATACACAGTGGAACTACCAATGCTATATTCTTCGCAAAGTCTCTTCATTTACTGTATCTGCCCGAATACAAGCCGATGTTTTTTGTCAAAATTTATCAAGAAAAAATCACCCCTCGGCTTAAATGCGAGTCCGAGGAAAATTTGGGTTATGGTTAAATCTCGAAGTCTCTCATTGCCTTCGCGTTCAAATGATAGTACTATATTTTTCGTAAAGTAAATATTTGACCTACGATGAATATATATAAAAATATCTTGGCAAGATCGCTTGCGTAAATTGACGATTACGCAAAATGCGTTGACGGCTTTGAATGCTCAACTGTTTGAATTTTGGTAAAACATTACATGGAACGTGTATAATTATAAAAATGCAATTTCTTAAGGCAATTTCATTGGAAATAGACTTGGATAAAAAAATATCTTGGCGAGATCGCTATTACTATATGTGACCTTTTGTGAAAATGAAGTTGAATGAAATTATTGTCACTGAATATGGAACATTATTCAGAAACGCAAAATTATTAATTGGAGTAATATTTCAAAATGTCAACAACTAAACCATTTCCCACACATTTCTTCAATCTCGAATAATGTATTCTAAGATGTGCATGAATGCCTGGCACACTTCAGCATAAATTCTACGAAATTTACATTTTTGCCAAAAAATTGTGGACATTTTTGGGGGGTCGGCTTCTATTCGGGCAGATACAGTAAGTACCATTTTCAAGTTTTCTTAGTAATTCCACTTTTTTTTTCGATCGTGAGATTTTTCTGTTTACGTTTTGTAACACCGCTTATGAGTTGTATTCTTTTTCAAAGTCATGTCAAAATAAAATTTAACAAAAGTACTAATTGCATTAACGAAAAGTAATTGCTATCGCTATGAATTTAAACATGTGGTTCTAATGAGGTAAATGAAACAATGAAAATATATAAGTGTACATCATTTAAAGTAATTTAATTTAAATATCTATATCCCAAAATTGGAGAAAGTCATGTGTTGGCCACATCAGATTTATTCTTTAATTTTCAACAAAATTTTGTTCATACCATATTTTTTTATTAGTAGAGCAGCATGTAATCTGTGGGTAAATTTAAAACAACAATTTCGAAAAAGCTTTTCAAGGAACAGAAGACTTTGTTGCATGGTAAATTAAGTTTAGTTTTACATGAAAATCGAACAACTATAAAAATTCAGATGTAAATAAATATCTCTTAAATTTTATTGGATATAATCTTCATCACCTTTCTCATACTCATCTTGAATTTCAGAACAGCAGACTCATGAAGTAACTGCATGCTTTCTGCAAATATATTTTCGGCATAACACACGACAGGTGCAGTTCTTCCTGGTAAAAAATATATTTCCCTGGCCCTTATTTCCCCTGTGCTGGACTTTCTTCCTCAGAAATCTGTGCGAATCGCCTATTTTTTACTTTAAGGCTCCTATGTAGATTTTTCGATGTAATGTAAAAATCACACTCAATGATTTTGTTAAGGGATGATACAGTTTTTACCGAGGCTATGATAAATAAACATCTGCAAATTTTGTAGTGTGGATAACAATTGGCATCATAATGAAAGGTAAACAAAAGCATTCTGCCTTTTAGATCGTGCACGACCAGCGAACAGAAAGCAACGCATGGTAGAGAAAATCCCTAGAAAAATAAGAAATGCTGACACAAAGAGACTCCTGGACCCATAAGTCAATAGATAGTGAATTTGAGGAAAGGTACTGAGAAGGCCTGGGATTAAAGTCAAATATCGTCTCATATAATAGCCAATTTCTGTTTGAGTGGTTGTACAGCTTTTGGAGCATTTTCATTGGTTGAATGGCAAGCCAATCAGGGTTCGGGATATCATTATTGAGGAATATGTTTACCTTTGTTATGTAAACTGTTTAATGCAAGCGGATACATTAAAGAGTGCACGAAATTTTATTCTTTTCCCTTATATGAGCAAAATTATCTACAGTCAGTTTCCTTTACGATGAAATCACAGTATTGAAACATTAACATTAAATCTTTAAATTAAATTTATCGCCTTAATTTATTAAACAGATGTGACAGCTATGTTATGTTTTGAAATGTGTATATTAATTTATAACGTTGCGACAAATCATTCCTTGTTGAGAAATCATAAATCATATGTTTACCTTCGTTACGTAAACTGTTTAATTAACGTGAGTGGACACATATATGTATAAGTTTAACTGCTTCCCTGACAATTTTTTTTATAATTTAGGGTCTAAAAACGTCATATTTTTTAATTCCAGTTTCGGAAAAATCAGTTAGACAATTAAAGAAATGCATTCGTTTTTTAACAATAAATTTTATTGAAAATCTTATTGAACTTTAAAATTTTCATATTATGATAAATACAAAGTCTTTGAACTCAATTTATGTTTCAAAACTAACATTTCTTTTGCGGTAACTAGAAAATTGAGAATAAATGATGTATGATATGTACCTATATACAATATAAAACACTTTTATGCAATAAAAAATACATATGGTATAAATTACATATACACTTATGTGATGAACATGAAACAATAAAATAAATTACAATAAAAAATAACTAATAATAAGTAAAAAACTACTAAATATTAAACTTATTACTAATACACTTATGTAACAAATAAAATAAATGCAAAATAAATAACATCTCATATATTTACACTTGTATGATAAATTCTAAAACACGGAACCATGCATAACGGAACATTACACGTCGGGCAGTAGAATCGGCTCACTTTTCTAATCCGCTTTCTCTGGGCGTCTCGTTTTCATCCACACAATGCACACTGCTTAGTGGGGTTCGTCATCTTCTCAGTGGGCGGTATGTAGTCGGGAAAATACCTTCCAGAAAGGCGAAGAGGATGCGGCATCAACGGTGGTCGTCCAGCCCTAGGGGAGGTGATGCTAGGGTTATAAACCTCGATTGTCTTTTCAGTCAGCTGAGTTCAATATTCCAAATGATCATGCTCTCCTCCAGTCTTCCTATAGAGTACAAATGAATTCCATACTGCTATGTCTAGAAGGTGGAAAAAAATTTCTTATAATATTTTTTTCCCACGCTTCTGTGGAATGGGATAATCTGCAAGGTGCTGGTCCACTCTGTCTACCCCTCCCATCGTGTCATTATAATCAATGACAGCCTTGAGTTTTTTTTGCCTATTGCCACTCTTTCCTTCCAACATCACCATCCATCGAAGCACAATCACTTTCCCCCTACAATATGCCATTATTTCTCCTTTTCTCAGTGGTTTCTTCCTTAGGCCAACGGGCATTTCTTTTCAATTTAGGCGCACTGTTCCATAAATGTCTGTTGACTGTGAAACCAATAACTCAGCCAATTGCGGTGAAGTATAACAATTGTCTGTTGTTAGACAATAACCTTTGTCTACCAAGGGCTTTGCTAGAGTCATAACCACCTGTGATGTCATCGGCAGATTTTGGAATTCCCTGTCGAGAATAGCCCCTTTCCCCGTGTAAATTACACTTGACCACATATACCCACTTTTAGCCTCACAAAGCATGAAAGTTTTTATGCCAAATCTAGCCCTTTTTTGCGGAATATATTGTCGCCATCCCAGTCTTCCTTTGAATAACAAAAGGCTTCTGTCAATCACGATGTGTCTCTCAGGTGTGTAAAATTTTTGGAACTTCTCCTCCAAGTTCTGAAAGACTGGCCATATTTTATTTAATTTAGGATTAGGATGATTTTCCGCATCGTAGGTTTCATTATCGCTGAAATGCAAAAACTGCCGTATTTTAACAAATCTCCTGTAGGACATTGTCTGTCCAAAGAACGGAGCAAAAAACAGGTCTTGTTGACCAATACATCTCTTGGTCAGAGTTTGTGATCAATGCTTTGCAACATCACTATCGCAAGAAAAACACGAATTTCAGCTCCAGTGGTGTGGTGCCACTGACGTACAGCGGTACTTGAACTCGATGGCCTAGTGTTGAGAGACTGAGTCGCATATCTGTTTGTTTCATTAGCAATAGAAACAATGAGCTCTTCATCAAAAAATAGTTCAAAAAACTGTAAAATACCTCCTCCTGGATCAACTTCAAAATTCAATGAAGATTCACCTTCAAAAGGAAATCTTTCTGGAGCAGGAGGAAGAGGACCTGATGCATTCACTTCACGCCATCAATTATCCTGCGATGGATTCACTGTGTACTCGGCATCAGAGCATAAATATTCCTCGGACACACTTGACTCCGATCCAGATTCCTCAATGCAAAAAATCTCTTCAGCGTCAATGTCACTATCAGAATACTCCTCATGCTCCATTACGGATAAGTAAAGCAATATAAAATCACAAAATAACAAAACGATATGCAGTAAAAATGTAACAGAATATAACATAATATAACAATATAACAGAATATAACGGTATAATAAAAATGCTAGGGAGCACAAACGGAAGGAAAACTTGAAAGCTCTACAAATAACTATCGCGAAAAGATGTTCAAAAGGCCGATCCCAAAGGGTGCATACTTATCTCCAGGGGGTGAGGCGAAGAACTTCCCAGGAATTGAGGAAAGAAAGAATGCGTGGGAAAAACCCTCTCAGGGCGAATCTAGCAATGGACGGTCTCCTTGGTAGAGTAAAGAACATCTGAAGTAGCAATCGAAGCAACTGAGTTGTAAAGAGAAAATTTTGCTTTCAGCGGTGTAAATGGCCGTGTGTGTGTGAGTTCAGTACCCTGATATTTTGAAAAATCCACTCCGAGAAATCTAAACTGTCTCTCTGAGTGACCTCTGACGGTCGGAACAAAAACTACTAGGAAGGTCCGAAAAAACTCGGTTGCATCGCGAAAGGAACGGAAAAAATACAGTAGCCCAAGTATACTCGGGGTTGTCAGAATTTGACCCTAGTCTCGATCCGATTATACTCGGGGTAATCAGGGAAGCGGTTAAAACAGTTATAAAGTAAGTGTACGAAATTTAAGTTTTTTTCCATTACATTATAAAAATTACATAAGGTATGGTTAATTCTCTTTATGTTTGTATATTTTTGACATTGGTAAGATGAATGCAACAGAATTAGAAAAAAAGCTCACTTCTTTCGTAAAAAAATCATGACTGTTCGAATGCATTAAAACAATTTTTTTGCATGTTCAACTGCAGCTTAACAAATTTTAAGAAGCCAATTTTAAATTTAAATAGAAAAGTATCGGAACATTATTTGTGTAAAAATTGTGATGTGTTTGTATAACAAAGACCAAAATAAGATCTTAATTGAAATTAAATAAAGTCAATGCAAATTTTACTTTGAGAAAGTGATATTTGTTTTTATTAGCTTTTTTACTGTGTTCCTGATAAACTTTATGTCACATTTTATTGCTTTCATCGTAGACTTTTTTGTATGCGAATTTTTGTTGATATGGCGAAGAAAATTCACGGAAATTTTTGGGCAGTTTTGTTTTTAATTTTAAACATAACCTATGCATGCATTCAAAAGAGATTTCTTTGTCCTAGGACGGGTGGATGCACTAGTAAGGTTATAAAATTAAGAAAACAAAAAGGGTGCAGTCTAAAAGACACACTTTTAAAATGGATTACGTTTTTAGTTTTAAATAAAAGATGAGTCAATATTAATTTGTGTATTTGAAATTTAAGCATAAGTTTAACATGTAAATTTACTTTTGAACAAACTTATTTTCCTTTTATCTCTGTTTTCATGTTCCCATAAGACTCTTTCAGTGGAGTTTATCCATGGTCCGCTGGGCAAGGAAGTTCTCCGAGATTGGATGGATAAGAAGGGGTACAAGGTAGTGGCAGAAGTAACACATCCAAACTGGTTAGCAAATGACTTCATATTTGTCAAAGAGAGCATGGCAATTGATGATTGGAGCATTAAAGGAGATGAGGTTAGATAGGCACAACCAAACGCTGTCTTCTAGTCATTTCGTTCCATTTAAAAAGTTCAACTGTGATGGTAATATGCTATGGAAAACTCATCATATGGTGTTGGAAATTGTTTGTATATAAGGAAAGAAATTATGGTAATGAAGTGCAGTATATATTACTTAGCTTAATGAAGGATGTGATACAAATCTGCTAAATTAGTCATTGCTAAGGTTATTGTTTTCTGTTACATGATATTGTACTGTCAAGAAAAAAATATTTCAGATCCGATTTGAATGAATTTTATGCTTATATAATTTTGGTCTTTTTTGAGCTGTTTCGTGAGCGGATAGAACCAAGGAAGGTTTTGCATTTCCATCTTGGTGGTATCAATGCATATAAAACGGAACTGTTGTTAGTTTTTGAACATTTTAATACTTGCTAAATACTCTGATAGCCAGATGTTATCATACTGTTTTCAATTTTTGTTGTATGGTTAATTTTTTATTAATTACACCAGTATTAAAAGACGGGTATTTTTTCTCATAGTTTTCAAAGTGGAAATTTTATCCTAGCATGAAGAATATTTCATTTTATTTGAGTCTTTTTTTCATACCATCAAAATAAGCTGTATATGCAGTAAAATCTCATTAAAATCTTAAACGGTGTATTTTCAATATAATTTAATTTACCATATTTACTCGCATAAAAGCTGCACTTTTTTCCAAGTTTTCCGTAATGAGGACGTGGCATATATGCGAGGAAGAAAGTCCAAAAATGTTAGGTAATTGTTAAAATTCACTTTGCCAAGTGGCATTGCATTATCATTGCAACAAATAAAAAGTGATAAAAATATTATTGTTACTGATGACAGGGCTATAAACATACCAGTTTTGTCAGAGTTGTTAAGGTCCTGCGAGAAAAATGCTGGACTCTTTGATGTCAAGGCATCGTATAGTTCTCATAATTTTCTCAGGAGAGACATTTCAATAGTGTAGCTTTCGCTTTGCAAGTTGTATTGATTTTGTTGTTGTTGTCTATGTGCAACATTTAAAAATTAATCATGTAAGTAACAAACATTGAAAAATTAAGTCCATACTTGTCTCCAATAACTATAACAAGGTTGTAAAAAAACATGCGCATTTCGGTTATGACAGCTGAAATGTTCATATGCTCTTTCATGACTTTGCTATCGCTACTTGAGATACTTAATGTGAGAACTTATATTTTTTCAATTTTTTATGCCCAAGTGCTTATTATTTGTTTTCAGCCATGAGATGTTAACTCCATAGTTCTCACTTAGAGCACATTTGAGTAAAAACCTTAGAACCCTGTGATTTTCACATTTCCATCTCTTTTGGCTCTATTATCCTTTGTATCCTGCATTATAACTATATTGCTGATTAGTTGTAGATCATTTACCAAAATACTATATTATTGTAAACTACAATATTTATGTAATATTATTGGTTATTTTTAGTTTGCCAGAATGTTTTTAGACGTAATTGAGATTTTTGAGCTGTGGCTTATACTTGGAAATTTTTCCCTACATTTCTCACAAAAAATGTTGGCGTGGCTTACATGTGAGTAAATACAGTAAATTTACAAAATTAGGAGCCTATTTTTAACACAAAAAAACTATGAGATTAATACATTATTATTTTTATATTAATAATTTAGTTTTGGGATTATTCCTCATTTGAGGTTATTTTTCCTAGAATATTGTTAGATTATTATCTGCATATATATTGTATACAAAGTAATTAAACAATTTTTTGTAACTTATATCAGAAGTATCTCCAAAAAGATTGAACAATATATATTGAGTAATGCTGGTGCAATTATATATTTGTTTTTCATTGTTAATGATTTGCACAAAAATTTTGGATGCATTATTTATTGTGTTCAATTTCCCATTATATTTAAAGTAAATTATTCGTTACCACTGTTGTAGCTATAATTGAATAGTAATGAATTAAGTTTTTATATCCAAAACTCCGTAGTTGTGATGTTGATTATACTTTTCTTATGTTCTGGTGTAAAAACTACAATATCTAGCTCAAAGGTAATTTCTCAAGATTTAAAATATTGACCAAATTATTTTATGTTAAAATATACATTCTCCGTCCACTACTCAAATCCTTATGTTAGCATGAATGATTGATATGACAGAATAGTTTTATATGAGCTTTCAATGGAGAACCACCAGCTACTAATTTTGTCAAACTGAAGGATTTCTATTTTACTTTTTATGGTGTATAAATGAGTAGAATGATTTTCTAGATTGATTCAAATTTATTAACTCAGCTGTGATAACTCTAGGCTGCATACTTCCTGTTACATGGATATTTTCTTCATTAAAGAGACAGACAACTTGCTAGCATCTTGTAGTTCATGGAATTGAAAGAGATGTCTACTGTCCTTTGTATTGAAATTAATTTTAGGTACAGGTATACCTCGCCGTTCGCAGATGTTACATTCCTGGAGAACCTTACAAATGCCAAAATCATATTCAGCAAGTAAATAAATTATAGTAGAGTCCTGATTATCTGAGGTTCTGTATTATCCAAGGCACACAAGAAATAGTAACAAAGTATCATTTTGAAAATTTGCTATTGAAAAGCCTCATATTCGTTACAATTGTATCAAATATACACCAAACTTAATGATTGGGGTATTTGATAATAAATCCAATTTATTTCACAGTGAAATGTTTGTATTTTTAATTATTTCAACACATAGTGCAACTAAGGTATGTATTATTATATACAGTACATATGCCTACATAACGAACGTAGGTATTGGGGAAAAATATGTTACGGCTTTTGTCTATGATATATTGCACAAAAGTTGTCACATATTTTCCCAATATGGGCAACGTTCTGTATTATCCGAGGTCAATGGGACTGCACCATCCTAGGATAATTGGAATTCTACTGTAATTTGAAAAAGGGGCTCAGTTCCGAAATCTGAGAGAAAGGAGCACCGTACAATTTTTTTACTGTGCCGATGACTGTGGAAAATGGATATAGAGAGAGAGAGAGTAACATAGAGAAAGAAAAAATGGAAATGGTATCGAGGAAAAAATTTATTCTCACACTGAATGATGTTGCAGGCAAGCTTAATATGGTGAAGGTTAAGAAGGGGGTGTTGGCTGAAGAGGGGGGCTATTATTTGAACCTGTCTCCATTTTGATTTTTTATAAATTTCTACCCATGTTGATGCCTCCTTTCCATGAATGGGCCAGTCTCTATTATTATTTTATCTTTAAGTTTGTTTGACAAATTAATTATTTCTGCTTATGCAATCCCTGGCAACTTAGGCTGCATGTTTCCACCTTCATGCTGTTGTCAGTAAAATATCCTCTTGGCAGATTTTTATCTGAATTGTTCCTTGCCCTATTATGAAAACAGATCTCTATGTATAAATGGAAACAACATTTTTCATCTCTCTCCATCACCTACAAAAGTCTCCTCTGTGATTTTTTTTATGCAAAAGACTGAAAAATGCCACGAAAGGGCTCCACTAGTCTTTTTCTGGGCGACAGCGAATTAGTAATACTGCAAACGGTTAGGTATACTTGTATTTGAATAGGTATCTAATGATATGAAATATAACTTACATTCTTAGCAATAACGAGGTGTTGACCCAGTGGCGTAGCTAGGCATGTGCGGGCCCCTGGGCTAAATGTTTTCCGGGCCACATTATAAGTGAACATATTCCATAGTTTAAGGAGGGAAATTTACCCAGATTTAAAATGGGTCCTTGCGTTCTTCTTTGCCTGGGCAGTATCTACGCCACTGTGTTGACCCCTTACGGTTGGGTGTCAGTGTATGGTCATCCTTAACTGATTAGCTCCCATTGTATTTTTTTGATTCTTGGCTAATTGCCAACAATTTTTTATGTGTAAAATATATGTTATTATGAATCCATTATTTTTAACTATGTCAATAAATCCAAGAAATTATCTATTATGAAATAAATAGACCCTGCATAAAATATTGACATAATGACAAAAACTTTAAAGATCTCATTTATCACATTTGCTTAAGTTTGCACATCATAAAATTATAATCATCAATTGAAGTATGCATTAGGTGTCACAGCTATAGGGCCGAAAATTTTATTTTCAGTTGAATACATATTACAAATAAGTGCCTTTCTAAAATGGAATTTTTTGAGACATTTTCATTTCCTTTCATACTAACAACTCATTTTCTTTCAAATCACTCACCTTGAATTTTCTGTATCTTATTAAAATAACTCTGAACCTTGATTTTACGTTTCAAATTGATTGTCCTCCACACTCCAGAAAACTTATCAAAACATTAAAATTTGATTTTCAATTCTAAGTAAGATCTTTCTCTTACTTTCTAATGCAACAAGAATGAGGACAGTAGGATATGTTGTACTGTTACCACCATATTGCAATCTATGTAATTGTTTGAAATTTTGATATTTCTTTAAGAATGTCTTTTTAAAATTTTTAGCATGAAGATAATTTGATTTTCTAGTAAACAATATTTGTGTTGGTCATAAAATTTATTCCAAAACTTGATATTTTATGATCAAATTCATTGTATTCAGTATTGAAACATGAGATTTTACTGTATAGACAGATTTTTGCAAATAATCTAATGATTCAACTAACTTTGATGATAAATATGTGATAAAAAATGTTTATGAAAAGAGCAAAATCGTATAAAGATGCCAAAAAGGAGTTTTGATTAGAGTTTTAAAACCAATATTTCAAGATTGATTATATGATGTATTGATCATTTTAGACATTAACTAAGCATAAGTAAAAAATCTCTAATGAGATTGTGAGTAAGCTGCAATGCTCAGCTTTAAAAATGTATGCAAGAAATTGGTTTGAGTGAGACTTTCAAGGCATTTACTCTGCTGTGTATGACAGAAACATACAAATGGAGTGATATTGTTATATATATATAATATATATACTTGTTAAAATTGAAAACAGTTCTACTCAAATTGTATGAATGTGGTTGTGAAGTATGTGCTTTGTTCAAAGAATACTTTTAAAAATAAAAAAATCCATTGAAAATGGCCATATTTTTTAACCTGTAATACCTCCAAAAGAATTCCCGAGCTGAATTACCTTTAAATTATTAGAAAATTAAATGTTAAATCTAGAAATTAGAATCTTTTGCTTATCACAATGTTTAACATGATTTCATATAACTCATATTGCATTTGATGCAGCACAATGTGTGAGCTGAGGAGACTATATGGATAGATTGCGTGGCAGCCTAGCGGTGGTTATAGCGGCGACGAATCTAACCGTGGACTCTTTGAGCCATGCGCATCTCGGTGCTTCAATCGCTAATAACTTTTTAACAAATAATCGTAATTCAGTTCTTGAAAAAGTGACTTAAAGTAGGGAAAATAAGCTTCAAATTTACGCTTACCAAAATTTTTTACGATTTCTTTTTGAAGAGTTATGTCATTTTCAATTTCAAAAATTTCCGTTTTTTCCTGTTTTTTCACAAAAATGTGTTTTTTGTGCTAGTGGCTTCTACAGTAATTTTTTTTGAACTGATGTATTTTTTTCTTCATAGTAGCAACCTTTTGGAGTAATATGCCACAAATCAGTTTGCGTTATTTTTTGTTGCCATCTGAGAATTTTCAAGAAAAAATCGACCAAAAAAATAGATTTTTGCAATTTAAAAAAAATGGAGGGTGATGGAAAAAAACGGATTATGGATTTGTTTTCAGTGTGCCGAAATCATAAAGAATCACCCTTCAAAGTTCAGGAAACAAAAATGCTGTCGAACAGTGTTATTATAGAAACTGGCCTCCGTATTCGGCCAAAATCTGTTATTTGGCTTTGGCCTCGGCCTTTGGATGGCTGAATAGCCAAATACTACATATTTTTTTTGATAAGACGAAAAATGATAATGACATAATAGAAGAAAGCTGAAAACAATAAATAAAAGCATAATACATTGAGTTGTTGCCAGTACAATTTACATATCTCGGATTCAGCCTGACAATTATGTGCTACTCGTTTTTATGACCTACGACATATAATATATTAGTGTGTTCCAATATTGCTCTGTAAGGAGAAAGTCATGTGTAGGCCACACATCAGATTTTTATTAAAAGACCAACACTTCCATTTGGTTGGTAACATGGTGGAGAGGGGAAATGATGGTTAGGTTTTGAGAAGGGAATGAAAATTAGGGTTGAGTGACTAGAGAAGACATGCTCATTAAGAAGTAATACATTGTTTTTAATATGTTGTAATATCTAATAGTATAAGGTACTGTAAAATTGGTCATGATTGAGGTCTTATTGATTGCACATGACTAATGAAGAGCAACAATGAATAATAGCATGACTGCGGCTGAAAAATAATCTAGCAATATACATTGGCTTGCAGTATAAACACATTTGACGTTTTTAGCGATTTTTTTACAAATCATTTATCACAATGTTTGCAAGGTTTTTTTTCAATCAATTTATAAAAAATGAAATGTGTAAAATAAGTTGATCTCAATAATTCACATTTAACTAATAATGCACTTCCCCGGTATAGGATTTTAATGCAGGATTATATGCGGGGCCTAGTTTGATGGTGAGCGGAGCCTATTTATCTATATACCTGGTGGCACAAAAAAATTACGATTTTTAAAGAACAATTGCAATTTTTTAAATGCAAACCAGTTATTAAACTTAATTTTTTAAATTATTATTATGTAATAATATTAATATATAATAAGAAAATTGTCTAAATCACAATACATGAGAATTTACCCTTGCGGAGGGCCCCTAATAAACCCTTAAACGAAAGTGCAAAGTGAATACCGCTTTTCATTCACTTTTTGAAGGTTTAATTGACACTTTGAATCAGAAGCTACGCCCACAAAGAGTACGAAATATCTGAAAATTTTCGAAAACAATTGCATATTTTATGATAGCTTCGACGGTGTAACATGTAAACATTTAAAAAATAAGATAGTGTACAATTTTATCTGTCGAATGAAACAAAAACGAAGAAAATCGGTCCATATTTAGGTATTTTGACGAATGAAAGAAAAAGCCTTGCACTCTGAAAAATTGAAAATCCCATGTAAACTCACGGAAAATTGTTTCCTGTATTCGAACCCCGGACTTTATGAAAATAGTTTTCCAGGGACCTCCTAGGTAGTAGAAACAAAATGCTGTTTACCGCATATCTCTATGACGAACAGTTCTCGAGATACAAATGGGACAGACAGATGGACATTTGTAAAATTACATAAAGGATGAATTTGAAAATGTAAAAACGGAGTTGCCGGCTAAATGATTTTAAAAATGCACATCACGTTTCATACATAGCTTAAAAGACAGTTATGCAAAGAGAAATATACGACACATCCAGAGACAGGAATTAGAAATCCGGGATGCTTTAATCACACAAAATACAAATTGTGGTATAAACGAAATTAAATTTCTGAACAATTTTGCAGGAATAAAGGGCAGCATCTGTTGTATGCATCTATTAAAAATTTCATCGATAGATAGTTTGTAGGATAGAACAGTATAAAGAGAATTTCTCCCATCAAATAAACATATAGCGGTTTGAGAGGCTAAAAAGGCCAGCCTGCAAATGAATGTATAATCATTATAAGCATAATAATGAATAATTATAATAAACATGCTCCCCAGCCTGATTGCTTCTTTCCCTTGTATAAACTGTAGTTGATTACCGGTGAAAAACAAAATTTATAAATAAAGAATTTTTACACATATGACTTACTTCTTCCTTTACTCCCAACAATTCACACTTTCCAAAGACAATCTATTTACAACCCTGTTGTGGAAAAGAACTGCTTTACTACTTATCTAGATAGGAAAGAAGGATTCCGCTGGCCTCGGGAAACTTTTCAAGGAATGTGGAAATGCAATAATAACCCCTCCATTATATCTCATCAATCAGTCTCTAAGCCTGGGTGTCTTTCCTGAAATTCTGAAAACATCACAGGTCATTCCAGTTTTTAAAAATAAAGGTAATAGAGACTAGCCACAAAATTATACACCTATCTCTCTGCTCCCTCAACTCTCAAAAGTATTTGAATATGTTTTTAACAAGAGACTATTAGACTTCCTCGAGAAATATAATTCTATCAACTTCTCAATTTGGTTTCCGGTCTAACAAATCTACAGAATTGGCCCTGTTCAATGCAATAGAATTTTTCATTGACAAAATCAATTCTAACAATAAAACCCTAGGTATGTTCTTTGATTTTAGCAAAGCCTTTGATACTGCGGATCATGAAAAGCTACTTGCCAAATGTTCACTTATAGGCATTAGGGGAGCTGCCAACAACTGGTTAGCAAGCTACCTGCCAATAGAAAGCAAATAGTTTCAATATGCAAGGAGGGAATCAAATTCTCCTCTGAACCAAGACCTGTTGTCTCTGGCATTCCTTAAGGGTCAATTCTTGGTCCCACACTGTTCCTCATCTTTATCAATGACCTACCAAATAAACTTACCTGTTGTGGTGACAACAAAGTCATACTCTTTGCTGATGATATCAGTGTCCCGCTATCAAACAAACAGGACAATACCTTAGTCGAATCAAGCTTTGTTGCAAGAAACTGTATAGCTGAATGGTGCTTACTAAATAAGCAAACGATGAAAAATGATAAAACCCAAATGATGGTCTATAGCCTCAGTTTAAGGAAGGGTAAGATCTCTAATCTCATAGAAGAGAATAACATTGTTCCTTCTATGTCTTTTAAGTTTGTGGGTGTCTGCACTGATTCTCAATTGAAGTGGACCCCCCCATATAGATCAACTCTGTAAAAAATTAAATTCCCTCTCTTATCTTTTCATAGTCCTAAAGCATACCAAAATGTCTTAAAGCTACTTTACTTTGGCCATTTTCACTCAAGTCTCATACAGAATTATTTCTTGGGGTACTTCCCCACTAGCCTCCGATATCCTAAAAATCCATAAGAAAATTATCCGATGGATGTGTAATGTCTCTTTTAGAGCTTACTGTTGACCCATTCAAGAATCTAGGTATCTTACCTGTTCCATGTCTATATATCTACAATGTAGTTTTTGCTTAAAAAATATCAATTCCTTTACAAAAAATGGCTCTATGCATAATCACAGAACAAGACAAGTGGAATACTTACATGTCACTTAACTCAGAATTGTTTCTGCCAGGGTGCACAGTTGTCGTGCCCCTCTCCTAGTCACGGAGTGTGTGTGTGACGCAACACACTGAGATGTATGCTGCTTGAGAGATGTGCCCTTCCTATTAATAAACAGTGTTCCTTTTGTAATGGTGTTCATTCCATTAACTCACCTGGTGTTAAACTAAACATGGTGTCAGGTTTAAGTTCCATGATTGTGATAAAGTAACTGCATATGGTGTTATAAAATTATGGGAACTGAGGCGAAGGAGCCACTTGCTGAATTGAAAGCAGCTGTTTCTGCACAATCCAGTTGTACAAGCCCCCGTATTCCAATAATGGCATCAGAACTACGACCTCTGCAGTTTGAAGGCAATGTTGCACAACATTTTAAGTTGTGGATTCAAGGTTATCATATATATTTGAAAGCACACGGGCTTGACAACGAATTGGGTGAGAGAAAGATGAACATTCTGCTTAATTATATTGGTGATAAAGGTATCAGCATTTTCAACTCCTTTAATCTTTCTACTGCTGACAGTACTAATGTTGATGTGGTGGTAAAAAAATTTGAAGATCACTTTGCACCTAAGAAAAGTTTTATTGTGCTTCGCCATAGGTTTTTCTCTCATAAACAAATGCCAGAGGAACCTCTTCAGAACTATTTTACAGACATAGTTAATCTAAGCCTTCAATGTGATTTAGGAAACCTTCGTGAAGGGTTAACTGCAAGCAAAATAATTTCAGGGTTGGACTCCAAGTATGCATATCATGTGATCATATGTGATGAATTATTTACAAAATGCTGAAACTTGTAGGAGAGAGGTAATGCAAATGGATAAAGATACTACTCAGCAGGAGGTGCTGGTGGCGGCAAGTAAGGTAAATAAATCCCAAGTCAAGCAAATTGTCAATTGCAAATTTTGTACTGGTACTCATAGCGTAAATAAGTGTCCTGCATATGGGAAAAAGCGTTTAATTTGTAATAAATTCAATCCTTGCTCGAATAGGTCAAGAATGGGTACACAAAGCTCTAAATCTAAGCAAAGGAAAAATTATGCTTATCAGGCTAAAGTTAAATCTCCAAGTGAATCAGACAATTCTGAAACTAGTGATAATTTTTATGTCGGGAGCATTTCTATAGCTAATGTTAAAGGCCAAAATGAATGTTTAAAAAAATGTAAGGTTAATGGACATGATGTTTCCTTTAAAGTAGATACTGGGGCGCAGTGCAATATTCTTGCATACAAAGATTTTAAGAAAATAGGTCTTAATGAAAAGAAAATAAAATATTGTAAAAAGAAAAATTGTACAGCTTGATCATTCTAGTGTACCTGTTGTTGGTGATTGTCAAATTAAATTAAACACAGAAGGTAGTAACTATCACTTACTGGCTTTTGTCATTTTGAACATTGAGTGTGCTCCAATCATTGGATTTCAGTCCAGCTTGGATTTAAATCTAATAACTGTAAATGTAAATTCATGTATGGTAAATGGTGATCCTCAGGGAACGTATATTGCTAAAATTAAATTAAAATACGGGGACCTTTTTGATAGTAAGTTAGGAAATCTTCCCGGAACTGTGTCCATTGAATTAGTTGACGGTGCAACCCCTACAGTTCAAGCTCCTCGTCGAATTCTGCTTAGTTTGCATCAGGAACTTAAAAATGAACTTCAAAGAATGGTAAAGGTGGGAGTAATTGAGCCAGTAACCTGACCAAGGAGCTGGGTAAGTAACATCGTAATTGCAAGGTGCAAGAATAATAAAATTAGGTTGCGTCTTGACCCCAGAGAGCTCAACAAATTTATAATCAGGCCTAAATTTCAACTACCCACTTTAGATGAAATCAAGTATAAAATGGGAAAGGCAAAGTTCTTTACAATTTTAGATGCCTTTAACGGCTTTTGGATGCTCACCCATGATAACAAAAGTAGTGACTTATGCACTTTTATCACTCCATTTGGGAGGTATAGATTCTTGCGAATGCCCTTCGGTTTAGCCAGTGTGCCTGAAGAATTTCACCGAATAATTTTGCAAATTTTTGAAAACCTAGAGGGTACATGCACGTATTTAGATGATATTTGTGTATTTGCATCTTCTATGGGAGAACTCAATTTATGGTTGGTTAAAGAGAATGGTATTAAGTTTAACCTGGAAAAATGTCAGTTCTTTACTACAGAAGCTGCATTTTCAGGACACCTCTTTATGAGACAAGGGGTTAAATCGGACCCAAATCAAGTTAGAGCAATTACAGCAATGGAATCTCCTGCAGATAAAAAGGAAGTGGAGAGATTTTTGGGTATGGTCAATTACGTTTCCACTTTTATTCCAAATTACTCTACTATTACTACTCCTCTTAGGGAATTATCAAAAAAGGATGTTGAATTTAAATGGGAACAACCTCAGGACAGGGCATTCTATGAATTGAAGATGAGTTTAGTAGGCAGTCCAGTACTGCAATATTTCGATACTAATGGTGACGTAGTGCTATCAGTGGATAGTTCGTCTACTGGTCTTGGAGCGGTTGTGTTACAGTCGGGAAAAACCATCGCCTTAGCTTCTCGAGCTCTTACTAAGGCAGAACTTAACTATTGTCAACTTGAAAAGGAAATGCTGGGCATAGTGTTCGGTTGCCTACGGTTTAGGCATTACATGTATGGTAGGACAGTAACTGTTGAAAGTGATCATTGCCCTCTTGAAACTTTATTTAAGAAGCCATTGAATAAGATACCAGCTAGCTCTCCAAAAGTCCCAACCCCTCGTCCAAGCCTTTTAAGGACATGTAGAGGGTGGAAAAAGGTGGAGTAAGGGAATCCCAATGGAGTACCTGAAACATACTGGCCAATGGGGCTCTGGTTTTACCCAAGCCAAGATGTGAGGCACCGTGCCGAGGGCTGAGTGATACTGGGGTAGCAAAATATGCAGTATCGTGAACGATCCCCTTGGGACACCAAGTGACACCCCGCCGTATACAGCCTTCCATCTGTGTCGGGGCTCCACGGATGGTGACCGGATATTTCCCCGTTACTCGTGAGACCAATATGGACAAGGATACCAAAAAAAAGAGGCTTCCCAAAAGGGAGTTTAAAAGAAGATGTTTCTCCAATGGAGGTTGGCAGTTCCAGTGTACCACTGGGGGGAGGCTGGCAGTACCAGCATACCATCAGAAGGAGATAAAGAAATCAGTAAAGCAGATACTGGGGAGGAGGGGACTGTTACAGATACCCAATAACCTGTATCTGCAAAAAAATAGGAAGGAAAATGAAGATCCTTCAAATAAACTTACACCATAGTAAGGCGGCATCAGCAGTTCTGTGCCAAAAACTTGCAAAGGGAAAGATAGATATTGATTGCTCTTATACAGGAACCTTGGATATATAAGGGAATGATAAGAGGCTTAAGCATTCCTGGATGGGCATTATTCTACAATGCCCCTGATGAGAATGCAAGAACCTGTATTTTTATACGAAAAAGTATCAATGCCTGACCATTGTTAAGTTTATGTTCCAGAGACTTAACGACGGTGAAGGTAATGTATACCAAAGGAGGGAGCCAAGAGGAGCTTATTATATCCTCGGCGTACCTACCATATGATTCTGAGGGTCCTCCACCAACCAAGGACCTCAAAGATATTGTAGGCTACTGTCAAGACGGCAGCAAACAGCTTCTCATTAGGTGTGATGCCAATGTGCACCATATTGTATGAGGGAGCACTGGCAATAACTACAGAGGGGAGAAGCTACTGGAGTATTTAGTAAGTACGAACCTAAATGTGTATTCTAAATAACGGTAATGAACCCACCTTTGCTAACGCTTCAAGGAGAGAAGTTATAGATTTAACACTAGGGACCATTGGTAAAAGACTGGCATGTTTCTGATGAGTCTTCTTTATCGGATCACAGATACATTTGCTTTAATGTTATAACGTCAGTACCTTCTATGGTTATGTTTAGGGACCCCAAGAGAACTAACTGAGAATCCTATAAGGATGACCTTAAAGTAAATCTGGAGGTCCTACCGCGAAACATTCACTCAGTGTTGGATTTGGAGTTAGCTCTTGACCAGTTGCAACAAGCAATTCTCCAATCCTATCATCAAAATTGTCCGGCTAAGGTAATTTACTCGCCAGGGAAGGTTCCTTGGTGGAATAAAGAGTTAAGCTATCTTAGAGCCAACATCAGGAAGCTATTTAATATAGCTAAAAGGACTGGGAGATGGTATGCTTACAGGACCAAACTCATCAGTTATAACAAAGCAGTTAGGAAAGCCAAGAGATCATCATGGAGGGGGTACTGTCAGGGAATCGAGGATATACCTGGCAGCTCCAGACTGATGAAAATCATGGCTAAAGAGGCTATTGGTAAGGTCCATGTTTTGAAACTACAAGATGAAAGCTTTACAAGTGGGAAGGAAACCTTAAGGGAATTGCTTAACATATACTTCCCAGGTTCTAAGATGATTGATGAGCCACCCTATGGACAGGACAACCTGGACGTACAGAGATGCAGAACGAACAGGGAGGATTGGTGCCTGGCCAGAAAGGTGGTTAATCAGTCTGGGTAAGATGGGCAATACACACTTTTAAACCATTTAAGGCTCCTGGGACAGATGAAACTGTACTGGCGCTTTTACAGCAAGGGATAGAGCATTTTGCTTCTCTACTGTGCTATATATTCAGAGCTTGTCTAGCAATGGGACATATACCAATTGCTTGGAGACAGGTTAAGGTGACGTTTATACCTAAACCCGGGCGTGCAAACTATACCGAGGCAAAAGCATATCGGCCAATTAGTCTCCTATCGTTTTTACTTAAAACTATGGAGAAATTGGTAGACATATATCAGGGATGGGGCTTTAAAGGAATATCCTTTGCACTGATACCAATTTGCCTACCAAGCTGGTAAATCAACAGAGACAGCACTCCACAATGTGGTAACACACACTGAAAGTGCTTTAAACTGCAAGGAATTGGCACTTGGAGCCTTTCTTCATATTGAGGGGGCTTTCGATCGAACCTCATTTGAAGCCATAGCTTCAGCAGCCAGAAGGCATGGCATTGAAAACATCATTTGTAGGTGGATCGATTCCATGCTGAAGGAGAGAATCATAGTAACCTCACTTGTAGGAGATACCCAGAGGGTTACCACTACCAAAGGATGCCCTCAAGGGGGAGTTTTATCATCCCTGCTATTGTGGATGAACTTCTGAGAGAGCTTAATGATGAGGGTTACCATGCAGTAGGATATGCTGATGACATCACTATCCCAATTAATGGGAAATTTCCTTCAGTGGTCTCAGAGGTGCTACAAACAGCTCTGAGGAAGATCCAAAGTTGGTGCGACAAAATCACACTGGGAGTCAATCCAAACAAAACGGTGGTAGTGCCATTTACCAGGAAAAGGGATCTAAGGGGTCTTAAGGAACCGACCCTTTTTGGAACTAAGATTCAGCTGTCTACAGAAGTTAAATACCTTGGACTCATATTGGACAAGGGATTGACTTGGGGTCACAGCTGGAAAAAGTTACAAGAAAGGCTAGCAGGGCCTTCTGGACCTGCAGGGGCACTTTTGGCAAGACATAGGGACTAAAACCAAAAGTGATATATTGGATATACACTATGGTAGTTAGACCCATTGTGACCTATGCTGCCACTGTCTGGTGGCGTAGGTTTAAGTATAAGGCCAGCAGGAATGAACTCAGCAAGTTGCAGAGGTTAGCCTGCTTAGGAATTACGGGAGCAATTAAGATACTCTTGGGACTTACTCCTCTTCATTTAGTAGTAGAAGCAGAGGCCCAAGCAGGTAAATATAGGCTCAATTGCAACGGACAATGGAGGTCACAGTCTACAGACCATGGGCATTCCAGGATGATTTGGGACAGATCTGAAGACACCATTTTAACAATGGTGTAGGATAAGATGATACCAAAATATTCATTTCACAAGCCATTCAGTATGCTCTTTCCAAATCGCACTGAATGGGAAAAGGGGCTTTGACCCGACAGAAGAGAGGGATTAATCTGGTATACAGATGGGTCTAAGACAAATGCAGGCACTGGGGCTGGGATGTACTGTTATGTAACTAGGATGAAATTTCATTTTACCCTAGGGCAGTACGCAACAGTTTTCCAGGCTGAGGTGTATGCTATAATAGCATGTGTAATGGAGAATATGAAAAGGAACTATAAAAATAGGAACATATATATTCTCTCTGATAGTCAAGCGGCATTAAAGGCACTTGACTCATACCAGATTGACTCTAAATTAGTCTGGAATTGCCTCCAATTTCTGATAGAGCTGGCAGAACAACAGGATTCAACTGCTATGGGTGCCGTGTCATACAGGGATTGAAGGTAATGAAATTGCCGATTTGTTGGCGAAAAGGGTGCTGAAAGTTCCTGCTTGGGACCTGAGCCAGCTTGTGGCATTTCTATGAATGTCGCAAGGAGGGAAATCAGGGACAGAATGAACAGAAAGGACCTTGTCTATTGGAGGTCCATTAGTGGACAGGAACATGCAAAATCCTTTATACAGGGAATCTCGCAGAGTAGAGCTAAGGAACTATTATGCTTAAATAGGAACCAGTTAAGAACAGTGATGGGCCTATTGACTGGGCACTGTCACTTAAAGGGACACTTACACAAGCTAGGGTTGGCTGAAGACCCTAAGTGAGGTAGGTGTGGAAAAAGTGAAGAAACAGCCTCATACATTTTATGTCAATGTGAGTCCCTTGCAGGACTCATTGTCAGATTTCGTCACTTGGGCTCTCATTTCACGAGCCCAAGTGACTATCATAGGATCCCAACAAAGAAGCTACTGCGATTTATTCAAAGTGCTTGTTTGCTTGCAGGATAAATGGCTGGGGATGCACAACAGACCAACAATGATCACAGTGCAAGGGCTGTAGATAGCCCACCCTTCTAATTCTAAGGTACCAGTTAGGCTGCAACGTATGATGCTGGCAGTGCAAGGATTTGATTTGCAAGTGGTGTATAAACCGGGAAAACAATTATTTATTGCTGACACACTATCTAGATCATTTGTACCTAATCATGTTAATTTGGAACTGGATCACTTGGATAAGGAAGTCATTTGCCAGTGTAATTTGGTTATTGATACCCTTCCCATCTCTGATGCATATTTAAATAAATTTAAATAGGAAACTAAAAATGATCAGGCTCTCACTGAGGTTAAGAAATATGTTAATAATAGATGGCCAAGTAATAAATTGAAAGTCAATCAAATAGCTATGCCTTATAGGTCTTTTAAAGAAGAACTGTCAGTTATAGATGAATTATTATTTAAGAATTCATGCTTAGTTGTACCTAAGAACTTACGTAGAGATCTATTGGAACGGTTGCATGAAGGCCACGTAGGACTCGTTACGGCCATGAACAGAGCAAAAATCACTGTTCTGGCCAGGCATAAAGAATGATTTAAATAACTTAATTAGTAGCTGCTCATCTTGTTTAAAGTTCTAACCTTCTAATAGTAAAGAACCTCTATTGTGGCATGACGTGCCTAAGCTTCCCTGGTTCAAGGTAGGCACAGATTTGTTTGAATGGAATGGCAAACATTATCTGGTCGTCATGGATTATTATTCAAAGTATCTTGAAGTAGCTAAACTAGATAATTTATTAAGTGAGACTGTAATTAATCATTGCAAAGCAATTTTTGCAAGACATGGGATACCATCGATAGTCATTACTGACGCGGGTATGCAGTTCACTTCTGACAAATTTAAGCAGTTTGCTCTAAGGTATGAATTTAAACATGTGGTCACGAGTCCTAAGGGGTCTCAATCAAATGGGCAAGTTGAAAGTGGTGTTAAAATTATAAAAAACATGTTTAAAAAAGTTATGAAACTGGACAGGATCCTTGATTAGCTTTACTTGAATATAGAAATACTGCCAAGCCTTACATGCTGTCACCAGCACAATTATTGTTTTCACATAATCTTAACACTCGACTACCCACCAATGTCGACCGATTGAAACCTCAAGTTACTGGGCTCTCCGCGGAAGCCGACAAGAGAAAGGCAACTGTCAAGAAATACTATGACAAACGGACCAAGGAACTTCCTGAGTTGGCCCCGGGAGAACAGATCATGTTCAAGAAAATGCCGTGCAGCCACTGGTCACCAGGCAAGGTAGTCAAATGCAATACCCAGCCTCGTTTGTACACCCTGCAGGGAACTCATGGAGTAGGAATCGTGCCCACATCACACCCCGTCGGTCTCAACCTACTACAGATGCTGTTGGGGATCTGGACTTAATTAAAGAGCTTGCAGACGATGATAGTCCTGGTGACGAGGAAGCAGAGGACGAATGTACTGGGTTGGAGGATCTGTTGGAAGATATGTTTGACAGACAGCAAGAGGTGATTAGGGGAATGCATTCTAAATGTTCTAGGTCTGGGAGGATGATAAGAAATCCTGAACGTTATCAATATGATACTTCAGGATATCTGTACTTAATTGATATTTTTTATTTTTAATTGAAATTATATAATTGTTCTCTGTATTACTCTGTAATAATGTAAGTGATTATTTATCTTCTGTAATTGATTAATTTATTGTTATTTAAAAAAAAGTGAAAGGGGATGTTGATAGATGGTCATAGGCCGTGGTTGGAATTGTTTCCGCCAGGGTGCGTAGTTGTCGCACCCCTCTCCTAGTCAGAGAGTGTGTGTGACGCGACACACTGAGATGTATGCTGCTTGAGAGATGTGCCCTACCTATTAATAAACAGTGTTCCTTTTGTAATGGTGTTCATTCCATTAACTCACTTGGTGTTAAATTATATAATCAATTGCATAGTGATATAAAAAATGTTCAAATCTTGACCGTCTAAAAAGTGTCCTCCAATATTTACTCTCTAAATGTTTTTACAGTGCCAATGACTTTTGTAAATAGCTTTTAGTACCTAAATTAAATCTTAATGTTTTCTAAGTATTGCCTCTTGGTATTGAACGTTCAATCTCTACTTTTCAAGTTTTCCAGTGTTTAATGGATTTCGTAAATGGTTTTACCCTAAAGTTTATTCCAAATGCATCCTAAATGTCTTTACTATTATTTTACTACTGTATATGACTTGTCTAATATTTGTATTTAACAAATCTGCGGAACAATAAGTATATTATTACTAGCTGAAGTGTTCGTTGAATTTCAACGGATTTAGTGAATCTAAAACTTTGACCGTGTAACATGTAAGAAAGAAAATATTGCGAATATAAGATATAAACTCCCTCCCCCTCCCACCCTCTCCTTCCCTTCTTCCCCTCCCTCCCTCTGCCTCACTCCCTCCCTCTCTCAATATCTTCAAAGGTTTGAAAATCACAATTTGTGGTAAATCTACGTCTAATTATTTAAGTTACTTACGTATTTTTAAAAACAGTTTGCTTGGGAGAACTCTAGGCCACACTTTGTGTTTCTTTCTTTGCAATTTTTATGCCATCCATATAGCCTATGTTACCTGCAGGGTAAAATTATATACCTATGCGAATTTCATGACGTTTCCTTCAAAACGGAAACTGTAAGTAAAACCAGCAAGACCACAATAACCAAAAAAAATAAATGAAGAAAGGAACTTACGAAATGATTTAATTTAACGAAAGACAAAAAAAGTAAATAGAGAACGTTTAAGAATCAGTGTGAATATTACCCTCAGACCATTAGCTCGATTCTTTCATCCACGAGTTCTGTTACAAGAAAATTGTTTACATCAACAGTACTTTGGAAACAATGAAACGATTTATCCACTCACAATTTGTGGAAAATCTACGTCTAATTATTTAAGTTACTTACGCAGTTTTAAAAACATCGTGCTTTGGAGAACTCTACGTCAGGGGTGTACCTAAAGTATTTGGCACCCGGGGCAGATCCTTCCTTTGGCACCCCCCATAAATAATTTTAAAATTTAAATACGCAGAAAAATATATTATGTTTGCAAGTAGATTTTTAAACAGTACAGTACTGTCATAAGCAAACTGGAAAAAAGAAAAATGCAGGGCATTAAAAATTCAGTGAATAGGTAAAACTGTATTTTATTTTATACAAAAACACAGGAAGTCCAGTCTTAATGCTCAGCCTATTCTTCAAAGATAAATAGAGAGGATTCATAGTCTCTGCTTTCGAACCTTAATTTATGCAAATTGATCAATGACCTCATAAAAATTCATCTTTGCATATTCAGGGTCAATTGAAAGTAAAGCCAGTTTTGCCAATCTTGTCTGACTCATGGTCGAGCGAAAGAAATTTTTTATCAATTTCAATTTGGAAAAACTTCTTTCACATGAAGCAATAGACACACATACAGTCAAGATGAATCTCAAACACGGTGACAATCTTCGCAGAGATTCACAAAAATGCGGCAGTTTTAAAAATATATCGAGTTTATTAGTGAAAATTCTCTAGCTTGTATTTCATGAAGGTGGAAACGCAGTTTTCTTCACACTAACAAATTTAGCAGGGATAAATGCCCATGTCCTATATTTTTCTAATCCTAACAACCCAAGACAGCCAAGAAGAAGGGCTTTGAAGGAATTATCATTTTCATTAATGAAACAGTCTCAGTGAAAGTGCTGAAATAAAGTCTCTGTCGATAGATGCGAAACCGTTCCTTTCAAAATATCGACAGCGCATTGAAAGAGAAATTACACACCAGGACTCAGCAAGAAGTAATCGTGGAAGATGTGCATTGTGCGGTAGAGGAGAAAATATAGACACAACCATTAAATGCGATTCTTATATTCAATTTTATTGCAAGAGACATCATAGCGACATTTTTGTGATAAATGTAATTCTTAAGACAGTATCTCGATTAATAATGGTCATTTTTTAACGGATAATAAAAAAGGTTTATAATAATGAATTATGTTTAATCGGAATTCAATGGATGTTTAATACAGAATTACCACTGTGAGTCATCGTTAAAGGAAATAAAATATCATTTTGAAAAAATCGAACCAACAATTCTTTCAAACACGAGTTATATTTTGAAAAATGCGTCGTGGACAAAATACACCGCGCACCCGGTCGTGTTACAAAAAGGGTTGAATTTTTTTTCTTAGTTTGGCGAATTTTTCATTTGGTTTGAAAACTTGTATGTACTGGTATTTCAACTCTCCCGATGGCACCCCCCTCCTGGCTGTCACCCGGGGCGGACCGCCCCCCCCTTAGTACGACACAGTTCTACGCCAAACTAAAATATCGTTAAAAACTATTTATTAGAAATATTTCAATTATAATCAACAAATATTTGGTTATCATGTATACAAAACAAAGTCGCACACAAATTGAAAAACGATTTCACGTTACAAATTTCCGAATATAAATGCATTGCTCTCAATTTCGGCGACAATGGGAGTTGTTGTGGTAGCTTATAATGGGTATTGTAATAAAACTGATAAAATCACGTATTTTATTGATGCTGAATGAATTTTTATGCTAATTCGATCAGGATTCGGATTCTGTCTTCAATAAAAATAGACTTTGTTCTTTTCTTCATAGAACCATTGAAGTCTCAACTTCGTACCATGTTTCTAAGTAATTTTAAAATTCAAATGAAAAATAAGCTGCACTCGTCCCTATGTTAATCAAATGTAAAAAGGAAATATTTTTAAAAAATAGGTCAATCAAATCGATATAAAAACCTTACTACGCTTGCAACACACCCTTACTCCGTATTGACCAGGCTCGCGACACCACGCGACACTCAATGTTATAAATCGAGGCACGAGTGGGCGTAAGCGTAGTCACGTGCCGTTTGGATCACTTCCCATTGGTCCGATTCTAGCTACGTATGCAGCCCCTCCCATCGTCCCCCACCCCTCCCATCTTCCCCCCCCCACCTATCCCGTCATACGGACCGCTTTCATTAGGGACAGGGAATTTTCCGTAAACCAAATAGTTAAATTCCATAAATTTCACGCTAATTCTACCCTAATTTCACCCTCCAATTTTTTTTAAGTTCTGAGAACAATTTACCCCATCAAATGTTTGAGCGGGAATTATTCAAAGAACCAAAAGAAAATTAAGGAATTATAACGTCAAATTTATGAGCAAATGAAACTTCATTTGGTTACCTGAAAACTTCCTGTACCTTTATAAGGATGTGGGGAATTGGTACACTTCTTAAGGAAAAGAACATATATTCCTTTACAAATTTATTGAAACACAATGAAGGCAAATTTACAAAATATAACAATAATAATGACAATAATAATAACAGTTGTATTCAGTAGTCCTTCGGTCTGTATAAACAGATATAAGACAAGTCAAGTTTGACTTTGTACATACAAGAATGGATATCTCATAAGAGCTTCTCTATTAGCACATCACAAGCAAAAACAATAAATTCTAAACATTATTGGCATATTAAAAGTGCATACATTCAAAGGCAGGGTCGGCCTTCTAGGGTATACATCCGCTGCATCCATACAGAACAATGAATGATTGCTCTAAACATTATTCTCCTCAAGAATAATTATCAGAAATTATACTTATCAATAATCTTAAAACATTTCCAATTTTCTTCATCAGAAGAATAATAGATAAACAGAATTGTTAGCTGTTTCTATGGATAAAACACATGTCGATACCCAATTAAAATAACCCTTGGCAGCAAATGAAAAGGAACTATAAAAATAGGAACAGTTACATTCTCTCAACCTCACACATTTCATGTGAATATGCATCCCTTGAAGGACTCAGATTTCGTCACTTGGGTTTTCATTTTATAAGCCCGATTGACTATCATAGGATCGCAGCAAACAAGCTACTGCCACTTATTCAAAGTCCTGGTTAGCTTGCCGAATAAATGGCTAGGGATGCACAATATATCAGTCATGGTCACAGTGCAAAGGCTGTAGATAGCCCACCCTACTAATTCTAACTTATCTTAACTTAACAGTATATACAATTATAGAACAATAGTAAACTATACTATAATAAACAATACACTATACTACAATAAAACAACACAACAATTTACTTAACTACAAGCACTATGGCCCTCGCTTTCTTTTTGCGAAGCTCTCTTGTGCTCTCTGATGAAAATGTCTCAGGCAAATTCTTTTATTGTTATAGAGTTTCATTCGGTCCATGTACAGTAGGTTCGGATCTCCAGCCAGCTTTACCCAAACATCAAATCGCCGATGTGGGTCCGAAGTGGGATGAGGGAACCTGGATCATTTATAAAATATAAAGACTTATGTTATGGGTCATTGTCTTCATAAAATTTGAATGTATTAGCAATACCCATTTTTGTAGCTCTTTCGAATTCTTTTTTTAAATGCCTACATACTTGAATCTGTCTCTGCAATATATTCTAAATATTAAACTCCATACGTTGACATACATCCCCAAGCCATTACAGAACCACCCCTATACTTGACTGTGGAACGCAAATTTCAAACATTTCACTCAGTATTTGCCTTACTCCACACCATTACCCTCCCGTCGAATCCAAAAATGTTGAACTTACTTTCGTCTGTAAAGATTATGTCATACTACAAGCAAAACAAACTGTATACAAATACTTTTGTGACAATGAAATCGTTTAATTCATTATATTTAGACGCAATTTATCAGAAACACATAGTTATTGGAGTTCCTTCCCATATTTATTGCGTTACTCTGAGTTTTACTTTCACACATTCTATAGAACATGAATATACATTTTATACTTTTTCATAAAATCGAGTAATCTCCATAAATGTTTCAACGTACGACTACTTTTGACAGCCACTGCATAAAACTTACATGTACATATATGCAATTACGATGCCTCAATGAGAATCGTTGCTACATTCATACTAATATGGAAGAAGCAGACTTGCTAGATGAAAATTTCGAACGAATAAATACGTACATATAAGGGATTTTATGTAACAAAAAGTATTAATTTTGCTAAAAGATTATATTTGACTTTTGTCAAAGAACTTACCTAACTCGATTAATAACTTTTCGCCGCAATTGAGGACACAGCACCTCGGGCTCACCTTGATCACTTCCAATGGCTTCCAATTTACAACGAAAACGGTTAAAACGTGTGAATATGATTTGAAACGCGACGGCAACGAACCACTTGACCCACGTGACATTTGGATCGCTTCCCATTGGCTCCTCAGACGGTCCTCACCCGGCTATATCAGTGCGACCCCTGTGGTAATGGCCTACCATTTACGATATCACGTGTCGATTGACCTAGAACAAAATAAGAACTAAAATCGCAAATTGCACTGTCGAGGAGCAACTGGTTTTGTCACGAGCGTTGGGGATGTCATCTGCCCAAGCTAGTGTAATTAAAATATTTTTAATTGAATTTAAGTATTCTTTCAGTTGTTTTCTATCATATTTTATTTCTATATTAAATAATTTTTGTATTTTATTTGATAGAATTCTGCGTCAACGGTGCAAGAGTATGTTATCCGTGTTCCGAAGTAAGAACAACACAACAGTAAATATGAATGTTATACATTGAACTTCATGATGTTTATGGAATATTTTCTTTTTTATAGAAATAACACAAAAAAACATCATGTTATGCGTTTCAATTCCGTGCTAAATGTGGATTTTTCAAAATGGAACCAAGTGAAAATGGAACGAGAAAACAATATGAAGGAGTATCGAGGCTTAGATGACGAAATGCCCAAGTAAGAAATATGGAATATCGCAAAAGCTTTCACAAAAGATGATTAATTAGTTCTGCAGAAATATATGCCGAGAGGCACCAAGAAATCCTCTTGCTTGTTTTTAATCTTGGACTTTATTCATAACACCGTCCTATCATCTATTATATATACTGTGCCGTAAAGAATATTCCGCGTAAAGAATCTTTAAGACTTGTTAATTTGTTATGTTAGAGGGTGTATGTAGAGTGACGTATTGTTAAAATTATTCTTAACCTTGGTAGCTATTACACTATAACTTTAAAAATATGTACTCCTTTTCCTAGATATGGCGCAGGTAGTGAATTTGGCCGTGATCAAAGGGAAGAGGCACGTAGAAAGAAATTTGGTATCGTCACTAAAAAGTATAGACCAGAAGATCAGCCATGGATCCTTAAAGTTGGGGGGAAAACTGGTAAAAAGTAAGTGCTGAACACGATGAATCATTTTGTTGTATAAAAATTTCAAGTGTACGATTAAACCTTTTCTTGTGGAAGATTCAAGGGAATTCGAGAAGGAGGCGTGGGAGAAAATGCAGCTTATTATGTCTTCACTCATGCGCCTGATGGAGCCATCGAAGCATTTCCTTTGCGGGAGTGGTATAATTTTCAACCCATTCAACGCTATAAGGCTCTATCTGCAGAAGAAGCTGAACAGGAGTTTGGAAGGTGGATATAAGTACGTCACTATTCTTGAACAGGCTTTCACGATTGATATATGCATTTGTTAAAAGGTTATGAAGAATGGCATTGTGACCGTCATGACTGTCAGATGTGAAAGCTTGTTGGAGAATACAGGCGTTCAATTAAGAATATTGTTTGTTACCCTTAAGTTAATATTTCCTCTTATGTTTTCCAGGTAAAATTTTACAGTTAATCCATCCATGTGCCATTTTTTTATGAAGCAATACTTTGACCTAGACTAGAAATTTAAACTCCTGTTTATTACAGGAACTGTTAAAATGGCATGTCTGGCCATATAACGATTACAACATTTACTAACAAATCATTTTATTGATAACAATGGAACTTGTCTAGTGAACAATAATAATGATTTCTTTCTCTTTTTTATTTTTTACAATATGTAATTTTTTGTTTGTATTCATCATGCTGGGTAAGATGTAAGGAGGGTCCAGATGGCCTAAATAAGTGGTTTTCTACCTTTTGCATCTTGTGTCCAACCAACCATATTGTCAAAAATACTTGGGTGTCACCATGATAAAAACAATCTCATCTTTCCCTAGAAGTTAATTTTTGTCAAATAAATTTTAGAATTATATTAGTCATTGATGGAAATTTTAAGGGCCTTACACATTGCAATAATTTTGTTGAGAAATATTTTTATAATTATTTTCAAAATTTTGAGTCATCCAGACGACCTTTGTGTCCCACTGGTGAGAAACATTGCTCTAAATGTTTGAACTTTGAAGATTTCTTGCGTGCTTTTTAATTGTCAACAAAAACAATCTTCGTAGCTACTGGAGCAGGGGTGCAAGCAGCAATTCATATTGGGGTGCAAAGTTTTTTTAAAATAATTAAATCATTGTCTATATCTGTTATAATAATTTATTTATAATTGTACACAAAAAAATCAACTACTATACAGGCGGCTCCTGAGATTTGACCATTCGAGATTCGACCAACTCGAGAATTCGACCGGTCGAATCGACCCAGCCAATCGATCGGTCGAATTAGAAACTAGTTTACATGAATTAATTTTCGGCCCGCCCAACCACGTGAGGTTTAGTTTCAGTCTAGACATCGTTATTTCTGCTCTAATTGTTTGAATTTGTGCTGATTTCACTTGTTTATAGGTGCGTTCGACATTCGACTGTTCGAGATTCGACCGCATTTTCAGGACTGTATCCCGGTCGAATCTCGGGAGTCACCTTTATTAACTTACAAAACCAAGTCTAGTTTCCTTTTATTTTTTGATAGTACATATCTTAAAAACGTCATCTTCATCTGCTTGTATGTTTTTATAAATATATAGTAACTAGTGTAATGCCCGTTGAAATATCAACGGAAGAAGAATAGATAGATGGTTTATTAATATTTTCATTTAAAATAATTAATATCACACTTTTACATATGAAATATTTTGCCATATACAACATTTCTAGTGAATATTCTGTTGTTGACGGGCTATCTTTAGTTAAACTTAAAATAGTTGCCTCTCTTTCCCTCCCTCTCGCTTCCCCCTCTACCTCCCTCCCCTCTCTCTCCCTCCCCCTCCCCATCTTTCCCCTCCCCCTCTACTTCCCTCTTCCCCTCCCTCTCGCTCCCCCCTATACTTCTCCCACCCCCCCTCTCGTATTAAAAACATTCAAAGCATGTTTATACCCATAAGGATTGAATTAACAATATGATACAGAGGTCTAACAACAGTTTGTTGCTCATTCTCATTAGCTCTCTGAATTGCCATTATTTGAGCATAACGTTCATTGTGTCTCCTGTTGGAAGCTCTTTCACGATCCTGTGTTCTCCTTGCTTCTATTTGCTCATTCGATTGTCGAGCTCTACGTCTTGCTTGTGCTTCTCTGTTTTGTCGTCGACGTCTTTGCAGTGGTGTTTCTTCTTGCACACTCTGGTTATCAATTTTATAATATCTCAAAAAAGAACAAAAAATAAATTTATTACATTTAAAAAATAGAATATTAGAAGAATATACAATATAAACACATATACCTGTTCTTAATTGATATATGTAAGAAATAAACGCATGAATAATCGTTCTCCGCTGGCTCTTTTGTACTATTTAACTTTTTCAACTTAAACTTAAAAGTTTTAAACTCTAATATTGCAAACAATGTTTTCTTTAGCAACGGAATAATTAAGTTAAAATTCTAAATTCTTTAAACAAATAAAACTATTTATACAAAGTTTATAAACATTGAAGTCAATCTATTCTCAAGAAATTGTTCATATAGTATGGTAGTTTAACTCACTTCAATATGATGTATTTCATGAATAATCAAAGTTTTTCAATACATAATATTTCTCTTCAAGTGTTTCTTTACTGTCACTAATTATCCTAAATAAATATTGAAATAACAGTTTAATAAACTACCTTTTTTCACTATGAGCATCAAATACATTTTTATTAGCATTCTTTCAAAATAATAATAATGTACGAATGTTGTTTACTTAGGTTGCTATGTAATTCAATTCCCTCTCCTCTCTCACGTAATGAAAATATTCAAATCACGCTTATGGGTGTAAGGTCAGATACAAAAATAGATTATATTTGCTAACTTTCAGAATAAAAATCATTTACGTTAATTGCAATGAAAATAATATCTATCCTTCCACCTCTCGTATATTAAAAGTATTGTGTCAGAGTGTTTCTTTCGGAATGAACCAAATAATAATAATTATTATATTTGTTAACTTTCAGAATAAAAATCATTTATGTTAATTGCAATGAAAATAATACCTATCCTTCTGCCTCTCATATATTAAAAGTATTGTGTCGGAGTGTTTCTTTCGGAATGAACCAAATAATAATAATTCATAATAAACATAGGGTATGCTGTTCGTCGTAATTTCTCATAGTGTTTTCCTGGCAGCCATCTTGCTGACAGACACGCAGACATTGTAAATTATAGTATATGATGATGTTAGTCCATTTAACCTGTCTTGATTGGTAGTATTTCTTAAATAGTTTTTTAAGTACTTTAAAGTTGAAAATGATCTTTCTGCAGTGCAGGTTGTCACAGGCAATGTTGCCAGGATTTTCAAAAGTACGTAAATATTTGGAAATATGTCGATGTTACACATCCGTAAACAGTCAGTTGCAGATTTTGGTATTAAATCCTTAGCCCAGTCACTAAATTTCTGTTGCCACAAGTTGTATTCAGCAATTAAAACATTCGCACTGCAGTTTTGTAAATCAAATGCATATTTTGACAGTAAAAGTTCAAGTTTTGCTTCGCAGTTGGTATTATTTTTACCAGGAATTAATATATTCAGTGGTTGAAGTACTTCTTTGTGTTTGATGAATCTTTCCTGTAACTGTAATATCACAGAATCCAACATAGGAGTAAAAACTGATATGCGATAATAAGTTGCTAGTGAGTCTGTATTGTAATTGAAACGATGAGTTGTCGATTTGCTAATCGGAGTATCTTTATTTGAAAATTTTCATCAATGATATCCTGGAGAATTGCTAACAATTTTTTATAAATATCTGAAAACATGACAGCTGCAGCATTTCGCATTTCTTTCAGTTCTTGAATGGTATTTTCAGATATTCCCATGGCATCAACTATATCGAGCAACACTGATTACAGGATTTTACTTAGTGGCAGTGTATAGGGAAAACATTTCTCAATAATGAACATTGAGATTATAAAATTTGAGATTCTGATTGAATTCAGGAGCATATGTGCTCCTGAGGAAGAATCTCTATCATCCCAGTTTTCAGTAGCTTCTAATGCAGCAACCAAAGGCTTGAGCAATTCTGTCATTACCATTATAGATTCATGATGCTGAATTCATTATAAATTATAAAATATACAAAATTCTTGGGGGATGCAAATACACTCTTGCACCCCCCTCCCCCTCCCTGGTTGCGCTACTGTACTGCAATAAACAAGATCTGCTATAGTTGCATACATTCATTTCATTTCATTTTGTGTGCATGTGGTATTAGTAAGGGGAAGGAAATAGGTAATTTATTAATGAATAAATGAACTTAAATATGTTTATTTTCCGTTTGTATGCACAAAATGTTTTCTAAGTGAAAATAAATGGATAATTTATGATGAAGGAATGAATCTATTATATACAGGGTGATTCACAAAGATATGGAATAACTTCAGGAGCTGATTTCTGAGGTCATTATGAACAAAAAAGTGCATATGAACATGTGTCCGATTCCGAATAATTAAAGAGTTATGGCTGTTTGAAAATTAGAAAAAGGCAAGGCAATATCCGGAACTCGGGAGACAATTGCCGACCAATACACGATGCGTTCTCCGCTACAGTATTTATTTACTTATTTACATTCTGTATTGTCAAATACGAACGTGCGTATTATTAAAGTAGGTTTTCAAAAACACCACCTTCGACTTCAATGCATTTCACCGCTCGTGTGTGAATCGTGCTCGTTGCATGCCGAAGTTCACCATGACTGTCTTTTATGTGAGCCACAGCATTCAATACGCGATGAAGTAATGCATCCCGTGTTTGCACTTTAGTATGGTACACAAGATCTTTCATCCACCCCCACAAGCAGAAATCCAAGGGGTTTAGGTCTGGGGACCTAGCTGGCCAATTTTGTGGACCATTGCGACCGATCCATCACCCAGGGAACTGCTCATTGAGGTAAGTAACCACTGCACGGAAACAATGAGGTGGTGCTCCGTCGTGTTGGAAGTACATTCAAAGTCTTGTAGCCAGGGGCACATCTTCTAACAGCTGCGGCAATTCGTTTTGCAATAATTGTAAATAAATCTGTCCAGTAAGACGACCCTCAAAAATGAATGGACCAATTACCTGATCACACAACATTCCACACCACACATTAACACTGAATCAGTGTTGAAAGTTACTGTCCACAGTGGCACGGGGATTAATTTCTGACCAAACATGGGAATTGTGTGTGTTGTTAACACAGCTGCGGGTGAATTAAGCTTCATCAGTGAATAAGTTGTACCGATGCAAACGCCGATTCTCATTAAGCCAATTACAAAACTCCAGTCGTCGGGCAGGATCCCCAGGTTCGAGGTGTTGGAACGTTGCAAGTGGTACGGGTACATTCCTTCTTCATTCAATGTTCTCCATACTTTTGATTGGGAAACACCGAGACGTGTGGATATCCTTCGCGTACTAGTACAAGGGCTACGCTGTACCGCCTCAAGGATGTTCTCTTGCTCAGCCACGTCTTGTCAAACCACACGCTCATATGGAGTGTTAACGCTGGTAAGTGAGCCGGTATCTCGCAAAGTTTGGAACACTCTGCTAATAACTTTTTGATTTGGAACGTCGCTGGTATTCAGCGACAGCAGCAACAACATTTCCATCGCAAAATCCATAAACATACACCATATCGGCATATTCAGCACTTATAAATGTAAAAGGCATCTTGAAAGTAACACTAACATAGTAACAACTAACAATGCTAATGTCGATTTTTGCGTGTGCATGTTTCGACAGGCTACGTTCGGACTAGGTCATGGTCGCACAGGCGCATGAGTAATGAGTGAGATTCACAGTGGTGCGATGCTGAAAATCTACGAGCAGCCATAACTCAGCAAATTCGTATTTGACAATACAGACTGTAAATAAGTAAATAAACAAGTAAATAAACAATGTAGTGGAGAACGCATCGCGTACTGGTCGGCAATTGTCTCCCGAGTTCCGGATATTGCCTTGCCTTTTTCTAATTTTCAAACAGCCATAACTCTTTAATTACTCGGAATCGGACACATGTTCATATGAACTTTTTTGTTCATAATGACCTCAGATATCATCCCCTGAAGTTATTCCATATCTTCGTGAATCACCCTGTATATATATATAAAAGAGGATGTTTGTCTGTCTGTGGCAGCCATAACTCATCAGAGAATAAAGGTAGGAGCTTGAAATTTTGACAGCAGCTTCAGGTTGATCATGGGAGTTGCAGTGCCGAATATAATTCAAATTGGCCCACGGGGTCATGACCCCGGAGGTCACGCATTGGTCGGTCAAAATTTCAGTTTCTTGAGGATATCTCAGCAACCATTGGACCGATTTTAATGAATCCTACACCACTATCAATGTTTTGATGATATACATTTTCTAGCTGAAAATGGACAAAATCAGTCCACTGGGTCGAAAGGTCTTAATGTAATGGCCTGTTCAAATTTTGGTTTTTTGAGTATATCTCAGTAATTAATTGAAATAGGTTTAAAAATATAAATTTTTCATCAGTTATTTCTGTAAAACATAATTTTTGCATTTATGGCATTATTGAAGTATAGAAATTTACTAACATTCCATATCTTACGTAAAAATTGTTGAATTATTGTTTAAATTGTTGTTTATTTCATTGAAATATTTGTTGTTTTTAATTGATTTATCTTCTAATCTAACATATAAAGGAGAATGTTTGTAAGTTTGTTCGCTTTGAATGCTTTTAATACGAGATAGGGAGGGAGAGAGATGGATGGTAACGGAGGGGGGAAATGGAGAGAGGGAATTAGAGGGATGGGGTGGAGAGAGGGAGGGGGAGTGTGGGAGATGGAGGGGGAAGGAGGGAGGGAGGGGGAGAAGGGAAGGAGAGGGTGGAAGGAGGAAGAGGGAGTTTATAGGTTATTTTCCTAAGATTTTCTCTCTTCATTCATCTAAATAGGAAAATGCGGAGCGGTTTTCTTCATTTTTGCTTTATTCGACAGGTATAACTGTGTACTATCTTATTCTTGCGATGCTTACATGTTACACTGTCAAAGTTTTAGTTTAACTAAATCTATTGAAATTGAATGGGCAATCCTGCTAGTCTATAATATATTTTGAAGCGTGTGTTTGTGTGTTTGTTAATAGAACTCCTAAATGATAAAAGCTAGAATAACCAAATTTGGTACGATTCTTTCTTACATCCTAACTTAGTGAATGGTCAAGGTTTAGTTTCTGTACGTCACTTTGATTCGAAATGGTGAACGTTTTAATTATCAAACATCGCGTATTTTGCATCCTGCAACTGAAATACAGGGATGAGTGTAGACTACTTTTAATTTGCATTTTAAAATTACTTAAAATCACGGTACGAACATGAGACTTGGATACTTTTTTGCGGGAAAGAACAAAGTTTATTTTTATTGAAGACTGATTCCGAATTCTGGTCGAATTTGCATAGAAATATGGTTAGAATAAATAAAATACGTGATTTTATCAGTTTTATTACAATACCCATTATAAGCTACCATGACAACTCCCATTGTCGCCGAAATTGAGAGTTCAATGCATTTATATGGGAGAGAGAGGGGAGGGAGGGGGAAGTACCTAATTGTATTTACGTTTTCATTATAATTAATTAAATAAACAAAATTTGAACAACAATAGCAGTACATAACATTTTATTATATTTCTGGAAAATTGTTTATTACAAAAGTGTTGAAGGCATGTAATCTCTTCTTATTTATCAATATAAAAGCTTTAAATTAAAAAATTGTTACATAAAAGTTTACAATTCTTTACGTTTTTGTTATAATTAGTTAAATAAAATTTGAAGAACAAAAGCAGTAAATAAGAATGTAGTATTTATCATTCTGGAATATTGATTATTAAAAAGTGTTGAAGGTATGTAATCTCTTCTTACTTATTAATGTAAAAAATTAAATTAACAGATTGTTATATGAAAATTTACAATACTTTACGTTTTTGTTATAATTAGTTAATTAAAATTTGAAGAACAAAAGCTGTAAATAAGAACATAGTATTTATCGTTCTGGAATATTGATTTTTACAAAAGTGTAGAAGGTATGTAATCTGTTCTTACTTATTAATATAAAAACTTTAAATTAATAAATTGTTATATGAAAATATACAATTCCTTACGCTTTTGTTATAATTAATTAAATAAAATTTGAACAACAAAACGGATTGTTACAAGCAAATATGATTAATTGTTAAGAAAAGCTAATGTAATTTAAAAAGTATCTACTATATATTTTAAAGAGTTTGTATGTTGTGCTGTAGTAGCTTCACTAAATCCGTTGAAATTCAACGGGAAATTCTGCTAATATATATATATATATGCTGATTTCGGGCAACAATGGTTTGTTATTGTTTGGAACTCAGGAATGGTGCTAGAGCTATCTTCCAGGAACTTTTTGATTCACCCTCATATATATATATTCATATATATATCATCATCATCATCAGTCTTTTTCAGTCCACTGACGGATGAAGGCCTCCCCCAGACTCTTCAAGTTTTCCCTGTCAGCTGCCTCCCTCCTCCAAGTTTGCCCCAAGAACTTAACAAGCTCTCTGTCCCACCTGTCTTTCGGTCTTCTTTTTGTCTCTTCATGTTTCTTGGGATCCATTCGATGACACTGGACGTCCAACGCTGGTCATTTCTTCTAGCAATGTGGCCCGCCCACTGCCATTTTAACACCTTCACTCTTCTAATCACGTCACAGACTCCCGTCTTCTTTCTTATCCAGTTGTTCCTCTTGCGGTCTCTTCGGGTGATCCCTAACATGCATCTCTCCATGCCCCTCTGTGTTGTTTGCAGGCACTGTATCATTCTGGCATTCATGGTCCATGTTTCACAACCATATGTCAGAACAGGCAGAACACATTGGTCATACAGTCTCCTTTTTAGGAAGACTGGAATATGTGATTTAAAGTTGTTCGCATTCTTGCCAAAAGCACTCCATGCCATCTTCACTCTCCGGTTGATTTCTCCAAGAAGCGAACCATCAGTAGTGATGAGTTGACCTAAGTAAACATAGCTGGTTACTTCTCCAAGTTCTGCTCCGTTGATATGTATCTTCTCAGAATTTGTGAAGGAGTTGTACATAACCTTTGTTTTATTAAGATTAATCTTAAGTCCAACTTCTCGGCTTGCTTGCTCAAGCTCTTCAGTTCTTCTACGGAGCTCTTCTGGGCTTCCTGCGAACAGTATGATATCATCTGCAAAGCGCAGGTGACTCAGATATTCTCCATTTACCTTTATGCCTTTTTCCTCCCAGTCTAGCCTTTTGAATACTTCCTCTAGAGCTGCTGTAAATAACTTAGGGGACATAGTATCTCCTTGTCTCACTCCCTTTTCGGCCTTAAAGGCACTCGTCTCTTCATGCAGCTGGACAAATATTGTCGCATTTTTGTAGATATTCTTGATCAAGGTTATGTACGTTTCTTCTACTCCTTGTTTCTTTAGTGCACGTAACACCGACGAAGTTCGGACAGAGTCGAATGCTTTCTCGTAGTCGATAAAGCACATACATAGAGGATATATATATATATATATGGCTCTAGCACCATTCCTGAGTTCCAAACAATAACAAACCATTGTTGCCCGAAATCAGCATAAACTTTACTATAAGAATACATCATTCAGTAAGATTTCATTCATTGAGTATAATATAACATCTGTTTTCTAAAACCCCTAATTCATGACCATGGACAGCTTGAAATTCGAGGTTCGAGCGAATGCTAAGTTTTTGACAAAACTCGGTATGAAACCAACCGACATTGTTCAAGATTTGCAGAAAGTTTACAGGGTTAATATGCCAAGGAAAACAACAATTTATGAATCGGTGAAACTGTTAAGCTTGGGCGAGATGACATTGAAGATGACCATCATAGTGGGAGATCATCAACGTCAATCAAGGAGGAAACTGTGGTCGCTGTCCAATCGATATTGGATGAAGATCGAAGAGTGTCAGTGCAAATGATAGCCACACATTTGAACATTTCTTATGGCTCAGCTCAATCAATTCTAACGAATCGTTTAGGATTGAGTAAGCTTTCTGCTGGATGGGTGTCGAAAGCGTTGTGCCTTGAACACATGACTCAGAGGGCTGATCATGCAGTTGAGTTTCTCGACCGATTTGAAGCTAATCCTGAAGATTTCTTCTGCTGACTAGTGACTGGTGATGAAACCTGGATTTATCAGTATGACCCAGAAAGCAAAATTCAATCCAAACAATGGTTACCAAGGGGGGTCGAGTGGGGCAATCAAGTTCAAGTCGGTAGGGCCTTCGATACCCCTCGTACATTGCCAGTGACAATCACCTAAAATGGCAACATTATAACCTACAATTTTTATAAGAACATGCTTTATTCCTTCAGTAATTTTTCTACTATCTGCTTTTCGATGATGTTTTTACAAGTCATTATTGTATCCACATTAGAATAAAAAGATTTGTCTAGTCTTTAATGAGTTATATTTATGTTTATCCTTGCATGAGTATAAATTTATGGGTCATTTTATAATAATATATTATCTGGCCGTTGGGACAGGAATGTAATCCAAATTTTTAACATTGCTTTTATGGGAAAATGTGCTTTGACTTACGATGCAACTTTCAGGAACCAAGTGTGTCGTAAGTGCCAGGACTGCCTGTATATGATTCTGTAGGATGAGTCCAATTTTAACTTTCTATGCACTAACCTAATTTTTCTTTTCAATTTCCTAATTTTTCTGTTATAAAACTCTCGTTCCAGATTATTTTTGATCGCTTTTCTAGGAAAGAGCTTCTTTAAACCTTGGAATATTATTGTTTTGAATTCTTAATCCCTTACCTGTGTAATTTATTTTTCATAGTCATCTCAAGTTTATCTTCATCCATTCTTCTTGTCTGTTGGATAGGTCCATCATTGCCATTGCCTATTAGTTTCAATGTTTCAAGTGGAACTTCACTACATCCCTGCCTGTGATTGTGTGTGCCATTTCTATTTAAGTGTAGCCCATCCCTGCCTTAGTCCCCTTCATTTAACTAACAGTTTGGGTTCACAAAATACATTCCTTGTTTACTGCAAACCCAATCTATGCCCTTGTTAATATAACCTATCCTTCTGCGATAACATCTCATCTATGTATTCCACCACTCACAACAATTTGTGCTTCGGTAAACTTTGTCTTTGCTGCAACACAAGTCCAAAACCAATACCATCACATGATCTCCAGATTTAACATGTTTCACATCATTAGTACTGACATGAAGCACCATAACCCATTCCTCTCTTTTTTACTCAATTCATCAATTTTCCTTTCTAGTTGTTCAGTTTTCATCTCAGGGCAACAATAGACAGCTCTTTCATAAGGTTCATCACTGAATCTAATCATCGAGCTCCCTATGATCCTTACTCGTGTTTTTGCTTGCTCTGTCTGCTTCGCATAAGGTTCTTTGTCTCTGGACCTTTTTTCTGACTTTAATCTACTCTTCAACTGCACTTACTTGAGCTTTAAACTGTTGTTTTCACACATCAGCACTTTTATTTTTGAGTTTGCAGCCTCCAGCTCTGTCCGCAATCACAAAATCATTTCATCCTTCTCTGCCAGTAGTTTCTTCTCCCACATGATATAATACTTGCTGCACTTACATCCTTCTTGGACATAATCTTGTAGGTTACATTTGAAATATTTGAAGTTTTGCCATTTACTACAGGAACTACATTGAACTCCATTTCTCAATTTCTTCCTACAGACTATATACTCAACCACGACAACACTCTTAGAGCAATTCTAACTGGCCATCGTATAAACTCTACTTTCACTTTTTGTTTAAGGAGTGCTTATTGGATACGTCCAATCACCTTGGCTTCGCTCACCAATATGGCTGCAGCCTAAGAGGAACAGTTATTCTTATACCTCCTGTGATATCATTAACCCCTCCCCAGAAGTTGTTACGTAATAGGATGGTATTTTCCATTGAAAAGCAATGGTCTCCATTTCTGGAGACATAATTTTCATCTAATAGAAGCCTCATAATGAGGAATTTTCAGATATTTTAATATTTTAATAATATACAAGGAAAGAGCTACTGAAGCAGTCAGTAAATAGCAGTTTTTCAAAATACTGAATTGATTTGTAAACAAATATATATAAAAAACAACTTTTAGGAAGTGTATAGAGTAAAGATGAAACACCAACTCAACCCAACAGTCTGATTCAATGATTTTACCGTCAATTAAAAGTAGTACGGTCTTTTTTTCATCTCCAAACATTCGCATAAATTCTTCAAGAGTCAGAATCATTTTTAAGGATTGATAGTAGGACGTAGTTCAGTATGTGGCCGTTGCCATTGGCGGCGCCACAGTCAAGAGATGCCATTTCCGTCAGACCAACAATAAGAAATCCATATTTTACTCTCCGTTGCCTTTATATGATCTGTGAGGTAATGATTAATAAATTTAGTCAGATAGAGGACAACATTTGCAACAGAAAAGTCCTTTGAGAGCATATACCTAATTATGACGTATAGTTTAGGAGATAAAATTTTGAGAACCACCCATGTTATCCAAATGGGGGAATTAGGTGTCCCTGGAATCGAACTCGGGTCGTTATTTTGTACGGTGATTACTTATAAGAGTTTTTATGTGTGGCTCTCTTTAAAATTGAAAGAATGGCTAAAATACATGATGCAGCCGTTCTCGAGTTATTAGACGTTATTTGTGGTGTCTTAAAACTTACCTGCCGATATATATACTTATATTATATCGTGGTAAGTTAATATTTAAGTTGTTAAAAAAAGTCTATCTGTTTTCATTTAGGTGTTATCGCACCATAAAGAAAATCTTCACAGGAAAACATGTACGGTGAGACAGGGTACTATATCAGATAAACGGAAAAACCGAATGCATAAGCAAAGTAAAAAACTGCCAAAAATGTAACATTAAAAATTTTCAAAATTGTCATTTGTTTCATCCCTAAGATGCTGTGGTCTAGGTGGGTACCTCGCTTGCCTAGATCTTGTTCTGTCTCTGATTGACTATAATAGTTTCTGGAACGTAAGAGAAAAATTCTGCTGTGACTAGGCATCAACCCCAGGTCTTCCACTTGCCAGGCAGAAAGAACCCTATTTGGAAGCAGAATTATCCTGGTAGTTCAGTAGTAGAATATCCCAGTAAGACTCAGGTTCAATCCCTGGTTAAGATAATTTTTCTCCTGGTTTACTGTAACTCTTACCTTATATGTTAATTTAAAACATACTTGTAGTCTATTAATTGTTTCATTATTAAATATTTTAGGAGGAACAAAGTGATGAACTATTTTTCATTGATGTTGAGGAAAAGACTAAGAAATGATGAGGATGGTGACATAGAAGAGTTGGAGGAGGGAAGGAAAGGGCCTGGTGGTAAAGGAGGAAAGGGAAAAGGTGAGATGGCTTTGTTTGTTATGTGGCACCATCTTTTGTTTTGGTCTCCATTCTCAAGAGGAGGCAGAGAAAATATTGTATCTCGATGAAATTGATAATTTCGACACTTAGTTGCTGCTCCAGTGCTATGCATAGCTATATAACTGGAGAAGGTTATGCATCTATATTGTGTTAGTGCTGTGAAGCACTAATACAGTAACATCCTAATGCTTATTTTAAATTTAATGTTAAAATTTTGCAGTTCTAACACACTGACCTTGAATTATTGTATACACAAATGTATAGGATGTACCTGTGTTTAGACCTGAGAAAGGATTTTGATAAAAAATTCTAGGAAAATTTAATGTACCCATATGAAGGGTGGCACATATTTATACTAGCAACAAGGTACGACCTGAGGCAGGGACAAGTTTACTACACATAGTGCAAAAGACACATGCCAGGTGCTCCAAACAAAGAATTTAATGAATTTTGATGTGTAATTTTTAAACATGCTGTTATACACAGAGCTGCAAACCGAACCGCTGAACCGAACCACAGTCATTTTGCTGAACCACGACCCGAAACCGAAACCACTGATTAATTTTTCAATGAACTGAAAACCGAACTGTAATTTTTTGCAAAAGTGATTTGGGTTCGGCTCAATATCAATCCACATAGTACGGACCAACGAAAAGACCAGGAATTTCCATTGGAAAAACCAGCGGGTTTGCTTCAAAGGAAAGAGTGCCTATCTCATTCCTCTCTGCTACTATTGTTATCCACATAAAAATCATGTTAGGATCAAAAATATCATTTTTTTAAAATATAAATAAATGAAGATGATGGGATTGTAATATATTTAAAATATAAATTTTTCCTTTCTTTAAATAAATTCTTTCATTTAAAATAATAATGACTGCTGATTGATTTACTTACAGATTGATACTGAATGTGTAATGTTTATATTAGATAAATTATTTCTGAATAGTATTTCAAATGATTAATTTAGTTCAACCGAACCGAACTGCAAACCGAACCACTTGTCAAAATTCCCGTCTGAACCGAACCACTTCCAAAAATTTAGAACCGAACCACTCCCAAATTTTGAAGTGGTTTGCAGCTCTGGTATCATTACAGGTGATGAATCCTGGGTCTACGGCTATGACCCCGAAATGAAAGCTCAGTCTTGACAGTGGAAGAGCAAGGGTTTGCCACGACCGAAAAAAGCAAGGCAAAGTCGCTCGAATGTGAAGACAATGTTGCTAGTTTTTTTTTATTGCTCGGGTATCGTTCATCGTGAATACACTCCAAGGGGCCAAATGATCAATCAAGAATTCTACAAAGGTGTTTTGGAACGATTGCGGGAGAGTGTGAGGACGAAACGGCAGGCACTGTGGCGTAACAAGAATTGGATTCTTCATCACGACAATGCGACGGCCCGCTGCAAATAACAAGTGTTGACAAGTTTCCGTGTTCTTACTGCGACCAATGTTCGTAAGTGCAGGAGGATGTGCTCGTAAATGAAGTGCGAGGCACAATTCATTGGTATGTGGAATGTTCGTAAATACGAATTGTTCGTTTCTTGAATGTTTGTAAGTAGAGGTTCACCTGTATCTTATAATATTAAAATTCTAACCATTCGTACTGAGGTACGTATGTGAAGCATTACAGTGGCATATTTCTCGAGAACCGTTCGTCGTAAAGATGTGAGGTAAATAGCGTTTTGTTTCTACTAGCTATAAGGTCCCTGGAAAAATATTTTTGCTTGCTAAGTGTTCCGGGTTAGAATCCAGGAGAAATTTATATTTTCTCACAAGTTTACACGGGATTTTTGATTTTTCAGAGTGCAAGGTGTTTTTTTCCTTCATTCATCAAAATACATAAATACGGACCGATTTTCTTCTTTTTGCTATATTTGATGGCTAAAAATCTATACTATCTTATTCTTGCAACGATTACATGTTACACGGTCAGAGCTTTCAAAAATAGGTAATTGTTTTCAAAATTTTGTGGATTTTTCGTACTCTTTCCAGACATTGACAAAGGCAGTCATCATTGTTGCCTCTGATACAATTAATGTGTTTCAAAGAAAAATTTTGCTTGTTCAGCACAGATTACTCCATACACTGACGTTCCCTGTGAACCACGCGCTTTTAAAGGAACTGAAGCTTCAAACCTGCCTGTTCACTATTTCAATCAGAAAGGGGCATGGATGAACAGAAATATTTTTAAAGAATGGTTCAATAAAAAATTTGTGCCACGAGTCCATGATCATTTGAAGTCAAAAGGTTTACCGGAGAAAGAAGTGCTGCTATTAGATAATGCTCCCTCACATCCAAATGAAACTCTTCTCAAGTCAGAGGATGGCAAAATTTTTGTAAAATATTTACCAGTAAATGTTACGGCATTGATCCAACAGATGGACCAAGGTGTCATTTCCAGCATGAAACGCAATTACTGTTCAAATTTGTTACAAAAATATATTGATGAAGACAATGATTTAACATGTTTTTGGAAGTAGTTTACAGTTTTAGATGCCATTTATGACATCGCTTCAGCTTGGAATATGGTTAAACCATTAACTCTAATTAAGTCATGGAGGAAAATAATTCCTGACATCAACGAAGATGATGATTTGCTGATGATGTAATAACAACAACCGAGTTAGCTCAGATAGCAAATCAAGTTTCCAGTGGCAAACAAGTTGATGAAAATAACATTAGTGAGTGGTGTGACTGTGATGCATGTGAACCAGGGTTTCAGACACTGAACAATGACGACATTGTGAAGTCGCTTGGTGGAGAGGAGGAGAAAGACAGCGATAGTGAGGGGGGAGGGGCTAGCTAGCAAAAACACGATCACTCATGGTGCTGAGCTTAATCACCTAGACTGTCGGCTGGACTATTTAGAAAGTGAAGGAGACAGTTTGCTCAGTGACACACTGATGTTGCATAGGCTTCATTCTAATATTTGAAAAAAAGGAGAGCTCAGCTAAGAAACAGACAACATTAACAGACTATTTTAACAGATAGTAACCTTTTGGCTGTTTTTCGCCAAACAATTTATGTGATGTTTTGTGTTTCTAAACTATTGTACAGTGAGGCATCAAAAAATCCTCTGCCCAGGGTGCCAAAAGTGGTCACTCCGTACATGTTTAACGTCGCCTCAATTAGTGTTGATTCATGTTAAAGTAGTTCAGAAATTAATACCATGTTGAAATTAACATCGTCGATGATTTGAGTTTACGTCGCCCTGACTCAGTGCTGAAATGAGGCACCAAAACTGCACCTGTTGCACAAGTTGCTGCTAATCGCCTCGAGTGGGAAAATTGTTAAATTTGCTATAATTGCATGATGATATTTTGTTGAAATGGGTCCAAAGTGATGCGGTAGTAATGGCAGTATGTCAGTAACGAAAAAATCACGCAACTCAATTACTTTGGAGCAAAACCTTCATATATTTATGCACCATGAACGAGGTGAAACAGATGCAGACATAGGCAGAATTTTGGAATTGCCAGCTACGATGGTAAGGACAATTCTGAAGGACTCAAACAAAATTAAAGAATTTGAAAGAGGATAACATGAGTTTAACGTTCTCGATTTTATTTTCATTTTTAGATGTGACTTGACAAAGTGAATTAACAAAACCGGTAGTTAATTAAAAACAACTAAATAAATATCATATTTACCCCTATTACAGTAGATTTTTTGATAATTATACAGTACATGCTGCATGAAATAATTTGTTGCATTTCTTTTCTAGTGCTGTCAACTCATGAACTTGTGTCCACAGATGTGTTCCTGACTCTCTGTATACTTATTCATAAAAACTGATTGCTCTCTATCATTCGTACGAATACATTACGCTGGATTGGTATTACTTAGTTCCTTTTTTTCCAGATGAGGTAATTCTGTGAAATGTATCCTTGGCTTAAAATGAAGTAATGTCTTCCATCCTAGGCATATTTTTTTGTAGAAATTTTTTCTAAAATTTGTTTAGTTTTTCCTCAAGTTTTCCAGGAACATAGCCCCGATGTAAATCAAGGGTTTACTGTTTGTTATGTCTTTTTGTTTTTCGAGGGATCTTGAGTCAGAGGTTTTGAAACTGATTATATTGTACAACATGGGTTCTTAGGAGAATTGTTGATTCGTTTAACATTGTTGTGTTCAACGTTGTGAATTTCAAGAACAAATTAACGACGTTAATCGGGGGACACACTGTATACATAACTTGTGTAAGTTATAATTGATTTTTCTTTTCTTTGTTTTAGGTGAATTGAAGATTTCTGATATGGATGAATGGGTTGATTCAGATAATGGTGAGGATAACTCAGATGATGAAGAGGCAGACAAGGAGAAGGAAGATGATGAATCCAAGGATAAGAAAGGAAAAGGGAAAAAGGGTAAATAACATTAAATTTACTGAAAAATGCAATAAATTCAAAATTAAATTTAAAAGCTAGTTGGTTACCTTATCAATGAGATAAATTTGATGTTTCTGATGGAGTTAACAGCAGTAATATGGAATTTAACAGAAATTACTATAAAGATTACATTAGCTGGATTATTAGGCATTATTTTATGGAAAAATCCACTTAAAATTTTATTGCTTTTAGTTGGCCTAAGGTGCCATGATATTGTGGTTGTTAATTGCATGGTAATATTTTACTTTAGGTTTATGAGTGTTTCCTCCAGCACGATACACAGTGACCTTTCTTCTTCTTGTTAGGTTGTGCAACACAAAATGACATTCCTAACACAAGTCATGTGGAAATAACATGATAATCTGAAGAAATTAGTACTTATCATATTTTCCCGACTATAAGATTAGGTTTTTTCCAATTTTAGCACCTGAAAAATCTTGAGTCGTCTTGTATTTGCGTAGTAGTATGGAATAACTTCACGTAAATTAATCATATGACATAAAAGTGGATGATAATCATTTTGATGCCTGCAGATATAATTCTATCCTATCACAACAGAAAGCTTTGTACACTACAATGTAGCATAGTGTAGTGAAAGCTAATTAGAACAATCCTTGTATGAATGCGAAAACATTAATTTTGGCACCAGCAAATGTCATTTTATCCTAATGTGGGTGCATGAATATTGATGCTGGGTTTTTATGATGCTTTATTTTACAACAAATGAGAGAAACAGGAGAGGGAACCACAAGGTACGCTAGAAAGCTCGTGCTCGCATGTGGATGACTCAGCGTCACTGGCAACCTCCCACGCTGCAGGGAGCCAGGTCCCATAGCAGGGAAAATGATCTCCATGTGCGGTTGCTTGACTGCCGAGAAACAATCGCATCGTGCTGGCAATTTTAATAATTGTAACTACGACTTGAATGCAAAAATTGTAATAATTGAATATAAACAGATAGTAAATTTGTCAAAATTACTGGTTTAAATATTTTTCCTTAAATACTAAGTTAAAAAGAGGGGGGGAGGCATTGTCTTATATTCAGAATTGTCTTATATTCGGATAAATATGGTAGTATAATTTCATTAATAGAAGGAAAACCAAGAACACCTAAGCTAATGCTTGTTTTAAAAAATTAATGATAATATCACTTCATAACTGAGATGCATATCATTAGTTTCCTTAAATAATATTTTCCATTACAGGCAGTCCCCTACTTTCGTATATAATGCATTCCTGAAAACGTGTACGAAAGTCGAATGTACGAAAGTCGAACAATAGACTTACATGTTATAATGGGGGTTCCGTTCCCAGAGAGCCAAAAAATATTATAAAATCTATAATTATGGCATAAATGTTTAGTTTTTTGAGCAGGGATCTTTTAGACACAATTGTCGATTTTATAATATAAAGAGATAGGGCAAAATGCAATAAAATATTTAAATAATTGCACAAATAAACACTGCTGTACACACAAAGATGGCGATATGGCAGAAACTGGTGGCTGGCAGCCAGCATCACAATGCGGTAACTCGAAATTAGTTCGTCATTTCGCTGACGTACGAAAGTCTGAATTCAGCGTACGAAAGGTGGTTCAGGGGTGCCAATGTATAATGTACAAAAGTGCGAGTTTTTTCATTAAAGTATTTTGCTATTTTTATATTTTTTCTGTAATATTGCCTAATCATGGCCCCAAAGAGAGTGATGATTGAAACGAAAGAAAAGTCGGTAAAAAGGGCGAAAAAGGTGATGAGTTTGGAGAAGAAAATTGAAGTTTTAGATAGGCTTGCACATAATGAATCTGCTTCATCAGTTGGTAAATTACTTGGTGTGACCGAGTCCACAGTAAGATTGATTAAGAAAAGTGAGGAAGTGATTAGAGTTAGTGTTGCAAGTACAAAAGTGTCTTTTGTACCTAGGAATCCGTATGTAGAGAAGACAGAGAAGGCTTTAAACCTGTGAATCGAGACCCAAACTCGCAAGTAAGTCTTGCTGAGTTCAATTGTCATTCATGAGAAAGCCAAGCAACTGCACAATCGTTATGTCTCAAATTGTTTTGTGGTCTGCTAACGGGATATCGCCAACATCATCGAAGCGTGTGTAGATCGGTTCCTTGCTCTTTAAAAAAATTTAAATCTGCTAGGTCACCTTCTAGAAACTCATCAGTTGAGTAGAATGATTTAGATTTCAGCCAAGAAGCCATTACTCTTTTGAATTTTATTATATTTATGCATTTTGCTTCATTTCGTAATTTATTAAAAGTGTTGGCTTGGCTGACAGACAGCTCCAGTATCCGATAGCTCGAAATGATTGTTCATCAGCCGACATACGAAAGTCCGAATTAGGCGTACGAAAGGCGGTTTAGGGGTTCAAATGTATAATATATGAAAGTGCAAGTTGTACGAAAGTCAAGGACTGCCTGTATTAGATATTTATGTAAAAATGTGGCTGCCAAAATAAAACCTGTCATACCATAAATTTCTATGAGAAAATTTCATTCATTATTTGCTAATCAAATATTTCATATACAGGTGAGCCCCGCTTAACGTGGGGGATGGGTTCCTGAGGTCTCCACATTAAGCAAAAATCCACATTAGCCGGGGCACCGTAACCTTTAGGCATCCAGAGGGAAATAACTTCCCAAATGGTATTTTTGAACACACATTCAATGTAAAACATATTTCTACTGGACTTTTAGAACGTAATTTATTAAACAAACTATAAAATTACCTAGTAAATAGTAAGACAAAAAAGCTTTTTAGCGATAGACGTACATAATTTCAAAGTATTTCTCAGAACACCTACGAAGTTTTACTTAAAAAAAGTCCAGGGTCGACTGCTTGGCTTTTTTCCGCTTATTACGTAAAACTTGTCAGTAGCATTCAAATAGTCCGTCGCAGCCTTGCTTCATGGCACTCACTCGTGCGAAGTCACTGTGCTTCTCCAACAAAGTCATGCACTGATCGACGATGCTCTTGCAGCTCCGCTTATAGATCAATCTCATAGTAGTGCATGTTGGGTTTTCTGCAATTTATATATCATTATATACAGTGATGAGGTGAAGCTGGCTCCCACTGGCTCACGAGAGCCTGTTGTTAATTTTTCTGAATTTGCGAGTCGGTTGTTAAATTTTTAGAAAATATGGAAATTTATTGATTTTGTCCTTTCAAGTATATTTTGCCCTATCTGATAGTCAATTACCGACAGTGTATGAAATGAAATATATTACGAACGGAGCACTTGTTAAATTAGCGGAACGGTATTACTAAACTAGAGCGATATGGTGCCCCTTGCATATAGGCCTCCCCTGCCATCCTTTTCCAAATTTCCTTACGACTTTTTTTTAGAGAGGCGGTTCTTAATTTGTTTTCCAGCTCATCACTGATTATATATATTGTACATTATATGCATTCAAAAATTAAGATCCCTCCGCGCATACCACATATTTTATCATATGTAGATAAATATATAATTTTTTGATGTGTAGCGTTATTGTTTTATTATTATTTATAATAACAAGTTAATACGGTAAATTAACATTGTAATAAAGTAATTGTCGAAAATTATAGATTAAAATATATAAATCATCAAAAACATTCTTTACGATCCAATGATGCCAAAGAAACATGAAGCATGAAACATATTTCTATTTCCGTTTTTCAGATGTTTTCCGCCTTAGGGGATATATTTTTTGTGTTAGACCCGTGAAATATTAAGGAAAAAGAGTGAAATTGGCCACCAGACTGCAATATTATGCAACACTGCTGAAATATCATAATATTTAGGATACTTTAGGAAATTCGATTAGTGCGAAACTTAAAAAAATCATAAGATATTAGACTGCAGTTGCAATGTGCATAAGATACCTATATTTTTTTAAAAAATTTTAATTTGAAATAAAATCTGCGTTATAACGAATCCGCGTTGGTTGGGGCCGCGTTAAGCGGGGCTCACCTGTACTTCTCAAAGATGCATCTTGTCAAAGGAAAGTTATGTGACTTTTAAGTTTTAATCACTCTGAGATACTATTCCTTGACTTTTTTATGGTTGTCTTTATCCAGTTAAACTGAGTTTGTAGTTGAAGCATAATTTTACTAAGAATCACATCAGCTGAATCTGATTTATTGTTGCAGATTAAGTTCTATAATGAATTATTTTGCAGGTGCAGACAAGAAGGGCAAATCAAAAAAGAAGCGGAGAGATTCAAATGATGAAGCTTTTGAGGAAAGTGATGATGGAGATGAAGAGGGCCGTGAGGTTGATTACATCTCTGATTCATCTGATAGGTAGGCAGCATACTAATACTTTTATATATGTATGTGTTAAATCATGAACCTAAATATCACCTACTTCAAAGAATTTGTTTTAGTACCATATGCAATACTTATGTTAGGCTCAATATAAGATCAAAATTTTCAAGGAGCTTTTAGAATCCACTATTACTCATGAAGATCTGCTTCAAGAGTGATCTCCTTATATCGTAAAATCACATTATTTTGATATTGAATAATTTGAAATTTGAAACCAACTCCATATGGTTTTATATGCATCATAAATAGGATAATTCTAACACAGTCAGTCTGCCTATAATGCAGTACAGTAAGTCCCCAACTTACATGGGTCCGAGTTACACGGATCCGTAGATACATGGATACATGAAGTAACTTATCAGCGCACTCGATCGTTAGTTCAACTGCCGCTCAATAGATGGCATTACTAGTACAGTAATCCCTCGGTATACGAGCAATCGGTTTACGAGTTTTCGCTTATACGAGATGCACAAATTAATACCTGTTTTTCAATTTATGAGCCAATTTTCACTTATAATAGATCTCCTTCCTCTCGCAAACCAATCGTTTTTTCCCGGCACCTATTCTTGGCTCTCGTTGGTTCCCGAATCTTCTTGAGTGCTCAGAACGTCACGGCATCCCAACTTTAATGATGTAACTATTGTTTATAAAATTTATAACATGGGATGTATTGGGAAATTAATTTTCGTTTTACGAGTTTTTGCCTTACGAGCAGTTTTGAGCGAAAAATTATTGAATAGTAAATATGTATGTACAGTAAAAGCCCATTCTAACGGCACCCACAAGACCAAATTCGTGCCGCTAAAATGAATATGCCGCTATAACGAATGGTGCCACAAAATCACATTCCAATTACTTTGAGGGCATATTTGGTATATTTTAACGTTCTTCTTCCTATAAGATATTATATATGTTGTTCTTCATTATCTAATTTACTATTTTTTGCCGTAATTATTACAGTGTAATAAATCTATCTCACTATATATTAATTTTATGTTGACGTCTGTCGACATTTGTGTACAATTTATATCGGCGTATTTCTTGAGAACCGTTTGTCGTAAAGATATGCGGTAAACGGAATTTTGTTTCTACTGGCTATGAGGTCCCTGGAAAAATATTTTCGTTTGCTAAAGTGTCCCGGGTTTGAATCCAGGATTTTTGATTTTTCAGAGTGCAAGGTTTTTTTCCTTCATTCACCAAAATACGTAAATATGGACCGATTTTCTTCGTTTTGACATTATTCATCGACTAAAACTCTATACTATTTTATTCTTGTGATGTTTACATGTTACATGGTCAATGTTTTCAGAAATTCGCATTCTTTTGCGAAATTTTGCGGATTTTTCGTACTCATTCCGGACGTTGCCAAGGAGACTCTCATTGTTGCCTCCGATTCAATTAATGCCAATTAAACTATCAAATAGATGAAAGAAAAGTGTTATTCGCATCGAACTGTTGTTTGAGCATCGAAATTAATGATGCATAGCAACGTAAATATTTAAGGACAAATATTCTGCTGACTGCATATAGGAAGTGATGGGAAGCATTTCTAATGATTTAATTGAAGCAACTGAATCTTCATTTCATCGTTTGAATGCTGGAATCTTACCTTTTTGTAAGTAGAACCATCATATTACACATCTGTAATCCTTATTAATGCAAATAGGCTCACACATAAATTAGAAAATTACATGCGAATAGGGACGCACATTGTTTTGTAAACACATTATATGGTTATCTTCTCTTCATTGATAATCTAAATAAACGGTTGCATTGACGTCGCCCTTATAGTAGGTCCTGTAAGAAGTTAACACTTGAAGGAAAGCAACTGTCTGTGAGTTCGTCCATAAGGGTGCAACGATAATCATTGATCATTGGAACTAAGGTAAGGTAGATTTAAAAAATTTTCCCCTTTGAATATACCACGATATTAAACTAGCATTGAGTAACTGTGACATTGTGATCACGTAATTGCTCTAATATATTGCTGTAAAATCGCAGAAAATTAAAAAATGCCAAGGGGTAGACCAGTGAAAAGGAGAGGTATTAGTCCAGCTACAGCTGCCAGAGAAAGGAAGAGGAGCCAGAGATCAAAGGAAGAGTATCATAGGAAAGAGAGAGAAAGAGATGCGAAAGTTCATAATATTTCTCGTGAAGATGAGGAGCGGAGAGTACAAGAAAGACAAAGAAATAGGGAAACACGTCAAATAAATAGACCAACCCAACACACCTCACTCTACCGCGGATTTGGATATACAGTGGGTCTAGTCATGTCCCCCAAAATGATTCCATTTATTTTCTTCGTAAACAACCTTGTTTCAGGGGCGGATCCAGGGGGGGCCATCGCCTCCCCCTAAGGTCAAAGCAGAGTCGAAAAAAAATATATTCACATTTACGAATCGACCCAGTGCATCATGTATACGCTTGTGTATATCCAAAGCAGCAACGTGTTAAAAAATTTTAAACGTTAAGTAATGAAATTACGAAATGGTTTTAATTTCTTATATCCGTAGTAAATAGAGAATGTAAATGCTGATGTGATTTGTAGCGCTTAATTTTTTCATTAAACCAAATACGTCACGTTAACACCCCCTCCCTCCCCCTCATCATGGTCCATCACAAAATTCTCAACCCCCTCCCCCCTAGAGCTTGACGTAATTTATCGATGGTTCCTAAAATGCTACAGCAGCTATACAATGTATAAAATATTATTCATCAGCTCATTACATGTTACTGCGGTGATCTATACTGCTACATTGTGGTGGTGTGAGATCGATAAAATAACATTTTCTAAGTGTTTACAAAATACATACCTTAATGTGTAAGGAGAGAGAAGTGTATATATTTAGGATTAATTTTTGAAACCCCTATAAAGTAAATACAAGTCATTGTAAACTGATTACAAGACGTTCTAGACCGGAGAGGATTAACGCTGTTCGAAGCCTCTCTGCTTGTTGTTAGTTTCATTTGTAATATGGCTGTATTCGGGTGCTGTAGTTGTGGTTATAACATTGCAGTCGCTCTTCCTGCCGCGCTCTAATTTTGAGTAAAAGTTGAACTCTTTTACTTTATCAGCCGTTTATTGTACTTTTAATAAATTAAATTTTGTTTGTTAATAAACCACTTTGTTACTTTTAACATTTCGATATGTATTTTGTGCCCTAGAAATGAAGCGCGGTCAGTCAACTTTGGATGTGTTTCTAAAAAAGCAAAAAACTGTAGAAGGTGATGAGATGTGAGCTAATGGAAAGAACATGGAAACTCCCATCTGGATTCAAGCTTCCTTATTCAACACACCTCAAAAAAGAGATGGAAGAAAAAAGATATTTAAATCAATCCCACTGCAGCCATTTTCCCCGCACCTCCGCACTTAACGAAGCACTTGTTGAATAAACGTGACGAAAAACGCAGAAAATCGCCGCCTTTCGTAGTCGGCGAAGAGAAAACCGACAAAACCTCCACGACAATGGCGTGTCCCCACAGCAACGCACTTTATATAGGGCGAATATTACCCCTATTTCCCATTCCCTCCTTTTCTCATGGTTATATAACGTGATCAGGAAAGTGACCAATACGAAGTCAAGGAGTCACCCGTTTAAGCTACCCGCCGAATCTCCCCTTCACTGCTCCATCAAATTACTGTGGCTTAGAAGAGAACGAGTCACCAGATATCCCGAGACCCGGTGAGCCGAGGGTCGCCGCCGGCGAGAGAGAGATTCCAGTGACGGAATGCAAAGAGAGAAGAGGTTCCTCGCAAATGGCGTGTGTTAAAAGTTTCCGGAGGACAGAGTGTAACTATGATTTGACATTTAAGAGTGTAACTATAATTTGACATTTATGAAGTGTTTAAGTTGCGAGACTATTGTCAAGTCTCAAGAGCATTTGGTTTGTCGTACGTTGTTATTTCTTGTACAATATAGCATTTAGTTAGAGGAGTATGTGGCTTTGTTCTTTGGTCGCCACACCACCTAGACAGTTACCCATGGTTAGTGTACTCCAAAGTGAAGAAAGGGCTTTTTTGCAAATATTGCGCACTCTTAATCACGGCAGGGATGGTTGGCTCGCACAAGCACGTACCTCTTAAAAATTTGTAACAGAGCCTTTGACTGTTTTTGCTAAGCTTTTAGGGAAAGATGGTTACCTTCACACTCATGAGAAGAATGAATGTGCTAAAAGGAGCTAAAATTTTTCTTAAAACGTATTATACACCAGAAGAAAACATTATAAATAAGATTAATTTAGAACGTCTAAGGCAGATGCAAGAAAATATACAGAGGTTGAAACCCATTGTTGAAACCATCATATTTCTCGGTAGGCAGAATATTCCTTTACGAGGACACAAAGATGACGGAAAATTAAATGTTGAAACAGAAACACCAGTTTCACTAATAAACGAAGGCAGTTTTAGGGAGATTCTGCGGTATAGAGAAAATAGTGGAGATGATATCCCATAAAACATCTTGAAAACACAGCAGCAAATGCCACTTACATCAGCAAGATCACACAAAACCAACTAATTGCATGCTGCGGGGAAGAGATTAGGAATGATATTCTTAAGCGTGTAAAATAAGCAAAATATTACTATGTAATCTTTGACGAAACAACAGACATATCGCACAGTTCGCAGTTGAGCCTGTGTTTAACTTACGTGTACAAAAATGAAAGATTCGAAGATTTCATTGAGTTTATAAACGTTCACGATGAATGTTTTAAAGATGAGCCTAGAGTGACTGACAAAGTTCTAGGGTGGCTAATCCTTAAGAAAATAAAAGAGTTGAATTTAGATCTTGTACATTGTGTTGGGATTGGTACAGATGAGAGTTCGATGATGATTTCAGAACAAATCGGTGCTGTTTAACCATGCATTCAATTTGTCCATGTCAAAGACGTCTTCTGTTCAAAGTATACGTAACTCCATTGGCATCATCAAGAAAGTTTCTTCTTTCTTTAATGCTTCTTCAAAGCGAACCCATGTACTGATAAGCATTGTCGATTCACATCTAAAGGGTATGTGCGAAACTCGTTGGGTAGAAAGAACTGATTCTTTGAAACAGTTTATTGACTGGACAGAGAAAATCGTTCAGGCACTTGAATACATATTCGACTGGAGTGAAACAACAACTTCTTCTAAGGCTAAAATCTTGCTAACAGCTATGTGGGATGCTGAATTTGTAGTAGCGCTACGGAGTCAACTGTCTATGTTTTACTTGTGTTTACCATTAAGCCAATTATTCCAGAAGAAAACTGTTGACTTAACTTTTGCTTCTAATCTTGTTAACGATCTTCTCTCAATTTGAAAAAACCAACGCGTCAACTGTAATGATAAATTTTCAGCCATATTCTTCAAAGCTTTTGAGCTTTTCTCGAGGTTAGATGTAAAGGTCGATCTTCCTCGTATGTGCAAAAAGCAAATGTACAGATCAAACATACCATGTTTGACTCCCGAAGAATACTATAAAAGATCAATATATATTCCAATCTTAGATTCAGTGATAAATGATTTGGAAACAAGGTTTTCTATCGAAACATTGACTTCATGCGAACTAACTTGTCTGTTGCCGAAAAACTTAGTGGATTTAAATGACAACTCACTATCATTGAAGATTAAGGATATCTGTGAATACTATGGCGATCTTCTAGGTGATTATAAACCCGCACTTGAATTCCATCTTTCAGCGGAGAAAAGTAGGTTAGGTCAGCAGAATCTATGGAAATTCCTTTATCTGTTGAAGAAGCTCTTAAAAATTCTGACGTTGTCATTAAGTGTTGCGTCTGCCGAGAGAAGCTTTTCTTCATTGCGACATTTAAAAACCTATTTAAGAAACCAAATGAACAAAGAAATGTTGACAGGTTGGCTCTTCTACACACTCATCGTGAAATTGAAATAGATGTAAACAAAGTGATTGAACATTTTGCTAAGAGTGGAAATCGAAAATTAGATATTTTAATGTGATATGTAAAATTTTTTCACTAAATTGCTTACTTATGTTTTTGAGGAAGTACATTTCTGTGTTGATGTTGAATTGAGTGATGTTTTGCTATAGAACTTTTGGATAGATGAATTATTAATTAAATGTTAAATAAGCAATATTTTAAATTTCTATTTTATAAGTGCCAGTTGTAATTTCATTAAAATTTGATTGTTTTCTATCAATTAAAGAATAAGTTTGTTTGATTAAATTTTCAATTACTGTGAAAACATGTAACTGGAATATCGCCACCCCCTAAAGACATTTTCTGGAACCGCCACTGCCTTGTTTCAAATTTTACCGCGTTTTATTTTCTTCGTAAACAACTTGGTTCAAATTTTACCACAATTTATTTTCTTCATAAACAACTTGGTTCAAATTTTACTGCGATGCCAAACTCCCGTCGCTGTCTATAAGCATGATAAGAAATTGTAGCTGAAGTCCAGAACCGCGGAAGAGCAGGAAAATTATCAGAAGATGACAGCGAGAATGAAGAGATGTGTGAGATTGAGACACCTTAAATAATATCAGTGAAGTGATGAACTGGATGGAGAGAGAGAGTGATTGTGATCATCTTCGTCTTTTACATTTGCAAAACATTAAGACGTATGTGACGAAGAAATGCCATCAGCTGTCGCGCCAAAAGAAAATATTGGACTATTTTAAAAACACCGATTAAAGTAAGGTGTGCATTTAAATCAAAATACGATATCAGTTTTTATAGTATTTTGCAATTAAATTTGTTATAACGCGTATACTTTCACGTTTTTAAAAATTATTTCCTGAAATACCGCGGGTGTAGATTCTGTCTCCCGAAACTCCCGTCATAACGGGGTTTTACTGTATTATTTTATATAACCCATGCGAGCCCAATTATATCATGTATTCATTATAGCTTGCGAACTTAAAAAACTGAAAGGATCTGCACGCCTGGTTGATTCCTCCTATATAAGAGCGCTTCAATTAAGTGTTTTTATTTGCTTAAAAGTTTTAAGGAAGTTTGTCTCGGAAAAATTAAAGATTGCAAATTCACTGCTAGGAGGTGCAGTGAGGGTCACAGCCATGAAATGACCACTAATTTTGCAAAAAAACCATAAGCTAGAAGAATCACCTTCACCGGAGGACTTACAGTTGGTATTATTCTCAACCATCTTCGTTCGGTGAAATTTTACGAATGAAAAAATTGATCGTAATTAATCTGTACACTTAATATTTGTGTTTTAACTAATAAAACATATTTGACATTAATGAACTGCCATTTAGTCTTTCAATTTTAGATAACCCCCATTTATACTCGATTTAAGGTACAAAAAACTTGTCCCCGACGCAAACATTAAATGGGGATTCCACTGTATATGTACTGTACTGAATATATTTTCATTTTCTTAACATTTTGTTTTTATAAGCACTACTTTTTTAGCTTTAACTATCCATTGAAACGAACGTATATGTCAAAAAATATATCATATTTAAGCATTGTTGGACTTACACAGTTTTCAACTTATACGGCAACCTTCGGAACGAATTAGCAGTGTAAGTTGAGGACTTCTGTATCTTATAGTGAGGTTTCACATTGGCGCAATTTATAAAGTGTGACCATAGTATCCTAGCATGCAGTCTGGGTTCGTGTTTAGGCGATTTTCAAAGACAAATTTCTCTGATTTTATCTAAGAATTTCAGATCTGGAACAAAGTTGGCATGCTGTGCTCCTATGTAAATAGGTGGAACAATTCCAGTTTGAAAAATAGAAATCCCATGTAGCACATCTTGCAAACTGCAAGCACCTTTTACTAGTAAAGTATAAAAATGAATATGTAGTTCATACGATTCATATTCTTCGTAAATTAATTAGAAAGACTGCGCAATTATTGCACACGCTCTAACAATTTGTATAAACATAGCAGAGTAAAACATTATCTTTCATAACATGCTAATTTTAGCAATTTAAACCAACATATACATTTCCTTCGGATGTTTCGGATATAATGGACATTCTGCAATAACGGACAGGACTTCCCCCCTCCTTTAGTCCAGTATATTAAGGGTTCACTCTATATCACATTGGATGATATGGAAAATACATGTATTGGTATTATCTATAAATTTAATTTTTATATTTTCTCTTGTTTTGTTTTGGGTTGTTTTTGTTAATTTTATAGCGAGTTAGATCAGGAGGAGAATGTGAAAGACAGCATGAAAGGTGTTGCTGAGGAGGATGCCTTACGTAAACTGCTGACGTCAGACGAGGAGGATGAAGAGGAGAGAGAGGGAGGAGAAGACGAAGATGGGGACGAAGATAAAGCAGATGGGGAGAAGGGAGATGATGGAGATGATGCCAAGAAGGGTGGTGTTCTGGACAGCGATGCTGATGACAAGAAGGGGGCAAGCAGTTCTAAGAAAAAGAAGCCCAAAGGAGGAAAGAAAGATACTATAAAGAAGAAAGATCCAAGCAGCATCCTTAATGGTATTGCCACTGATGCATGGAAATATGTTTTTACTTAATTAAAATTGCTGGAAACATATTCTATAAAAAAATCAATCCCTGTAAGCTTACATATCTTACTTAATAAATATAAACATTTTCTTCTTGTTAGCATTTTTGCTTGAAAAGACTGAGAGTAAAAATTGTTATCTCTTCACATTCACTCTTCCCTTTGCAGCAAAAAAAATTCTAACGAACACCAATGAAAAAGGAGTATATTTATTATTTCAGTTGCGTTCATCACACAAACACCAACAAAAACAAAATACATTACTCCTGTACATTAAAATGCTCACTCCGTTCGTTCATTTTTTTTTCAGATGTAAAAAACCACATTTTTGCATAGAAAAATAAGGCATTAAATGTAGTGTATTAAAGAAGTTTTGAATTTAAAAATTAACAAAAATATATTCACTACGCATGCATTAAAAAAAATTTGCTCGTCCTAGGTTGGGTGGGTGTACTAGTGTAATCATAATGCATAAGTTCTGTTCACAAGGATTCGTTGGTGCTGTGATACTCTATATGGGGGCGTTAAATCAAGGTTTGACTGTATTTTGTTTCTGAATTCTCTATGAAAATTTTCAACCAAATATTTAGTGCAGTTCACTATATATTTATATCTGGTACAATTTTAGTCCCTTAAACCTGCGATTCTCAACCTTTAGCACTTTACACCCTCCCACCAACCATTTTGTCATAAAAGTTGAGTCCCACCATGATAAAAGCAAAAGAAACCTACCTTTTCCAAGAAGTCTCTTATTATGTTATATGCGTTTTAGTATTGTGTTAATCTTTAGAACTTTTTAAGGACATTAAATATTGTAATAGTTGAGGAAAAGTTTTATAATAGTCATGTTTGAAACACTGTGCCCCACCTAGAACACCTCTGTGTCCCACTGGTTGAAAAACATTGCCTTAAACTATGAAAATTAAGTAACAATATTTTATCTTTCAATAGTTTCCTTTCTTTAGGTATAGTTAATAATAACAGTAATAATACTTTATTGGCCATGGAAGTTAAAAAAAATCAAAACATTGCATATCGCAAACCGTCACTTTGTTCTTGAACATGGGTAAAGATGCTTTTTGCTTTCTCCATGATGGTTAACTGGCTATATAGCACTGATTCTGTTCTTCAGTCCATATGCTTAACATTTTCTCCATTTTCTCCAACAAATTACTTCTTGAATGTGTGAGCTTTGTTGCAGTTAATACAGTTGTAGACTTGGCAGATGTTTTGATCTTCTCAGAATTTTGTATGATCATTCTGATGCTTAAGAGTAGTTACACCTAGAGCAAGGCCTACTTCCACTTGATGCTTGCCCGCTTCGAGCTGCTTTTACACTTTCATTTTAAGTCGAGTGTTATACTTTTTCGTGTCTTTTTATTAGAACTGTTAACACTGTCACTAACATATCTTTTGTTAGTCATTATGGGTCAAAATTTTCCACCAAAACACAAAAAGAGGCAATAATGTGCAGAAACCACGTACATAGTTAACTAAACTGCCTTGGTGTACACAGCCCAACTGACTAATGTGGCACTCAGCAGCTGAGAGGGTAAACATGGTCACTCTTGTGACCATGGCAACACTTCATGCAGTGGTGTCGGCATGCGACGACTATTTATTATTTTTTCATACAGAAATTGGTCCATGTGTAAAGAGCATTATAATGAATTGGCGTTGTATGGGGCAGAGTTAAACGGGGTGTGACTGTAATTACATTTTCAACCCTATTATAAAACCTATTGGTGTAAGCATTCCTCTAATATTTTTAGTAAAAATGTAATTCATTCATTCATTCATTCATCAATGCAAACTAGAGTAATTGTACAAACAGTAATTTTCTGAAAAATTCTAGGTTATTCATTTGCTAAGTAATATTTTATCTTATTGAGATACCATTCATAAATCTATAGCAAATATCATGTAATAATCATATGCTTTTTGGTGAATTTTATTGCATAAAAATTGCCATTTTCAACAAAATCATGGAAGTTGTTTGCTTCTTTTGTTTTGCAGATTCATCAAGTAATTCCAGCTCAGACAGTTCTGATTCTGAATCAAAGAAGAAACCCTCCAAAGGAAAGGAAACAAACAGGTTTGTATCACTTATGTCAAGTTCCTTATTTCAGCTGTACACTAGGACATGGGTTCCCAAACTTACTGAAGCCACAGAACCCTTATATTCAAATATTTTTTTCTCGTGGAATTTAAAATCATTATAATATTTATTTATATAGCTTATGTATCTTACATTATACGGTTTACAAGTGAAGTTTGTTTCCTGCTGTAAATAAGAGAAGGAAGAATTTATCAAATCCCTTCATCTGTCTATTGCTGAATCCCTGTGGGCTTCTGCAGAACCCAGTTTGAAGACTTATGCACTAGTAGATTAGTTTAAGTGATGTGACTGAGAAAAGAGGTAATTATAAGGTTTAGTTAGCAAGAGTTCGGCACAATAGTTGATAAATTTAATGTAAGGCTATACTGTTCATATCATATTTAATTCATGAGATATGTTATAATTTGCATTGTATTTCTCCAACATCTAACATTTGTTAAGGAACAAGAGGTTTAACATATTATTGTAGTGTGGAAACACACTCGGGCAGTCAGATTTTTTCCTTAAAACAAAATGTCAAGAGACAGTATCTTCTGCTGCAAGTGTTTTTGAAAGTTGTCTACAAAAAGGTATTGCAATTTGAGGAGGAAAATTGCAAAAGTATAAAATGTGAAATAATCATTAAATGTCACCAGGTGACTGCTAAATGGCTGTCGTGATTCAATAAGCAGCATATGATGTATGAAAACATTAAATAATCATTATAACTGAGTACAGGTAGTCCCCTATTTTTGTACATAATGCATTCCTGAAAACGTGTACGAAAGTCGAATGTACGAAAGTTGAACAATAGACTTGCATGTTATAATGGGGGTTCCGTTCCCAGAGAGCCAAAAAATATTATAAAATCCCTAATTATGGTATAAATGTTTAGTTTTTTGGGCAGAGGACTGAGCAGGAGATTGTGATGCTGACTTTGATGGTGTCTTATCAACTATCTTGAAAAATTTGTCAAGAGAAAGTTGAACACCAGCCTTCTTCTTCTCTTGATAAAGGAATCTGTAGCAAGCTGTATCCCTATCAACAGCTCTGTGGACCTGTGAACTTCCAGTCTTCATGTTCTTTATATATATATATATATATAAATTCAAAATATGAGTTAATTCGAATGAGATTGAGTATTCTACGGTAAGAATAAGAATCCTCATTCATTTTGGCGTGTTTTAGCCAGAGCTGCAAACCGAACCACAGTCATTTTGCTGAACCGTGAACCGAAACCAAAACCACTGATTCATTTTTCAATGAACCGAAAACCGAACCGTAATTTTTTCCAAAAGTGATTCAGTTTCGGTTCGATCTCAATCCATAAAGTACGGACCAAGGAAAAGACCAGGAATTTCCATTGGAGAAACCAGCGGGTTTGCTTCAAAGGAAAGAGTGCCTGTCTCTTTCCTCTCTGCTACTATTGTTATCCACAGAGGACATTTATGGTGAGGGTTATGGGGACACCAACTGCGACAATATCCAGGTCAACCACTGTAGGCAGAAACCCACCAACAGAACATAGAAAAATCTTTATCTGAACGCAGGCAAAATGGTTGTTTTACAATGACCTAGAAAGGAGCCGTAATCTGCTTTCACGCCGAAAGAAAAATCCATGCCCTTACCATCACCATCATCCCCTTCAGCATAGTAATTAGCAGACCTGAGAAAATATGCCTTGCTGTGTCTTTCTTAGAACACCATTAACTCTCCTCATTTCTTTTTCTTTGGAAAATTCAAATTGTTTCTCTCAACGGCTTGAGCTTTCAACGACATCATTCCTTTTCCAACTTTCATGTGGTGTTCTTCTATGATATTCCATTACTTGGTGGTTTATCGTCCAGCAAAAACAGGAGAGGACTTCGGTGGATCCCTTGGATCAGGGGCATTCATTTCCCACAGAATTCCTTGAATTATCTAAAGTGTGTATTTTTAATAATATTTTAGTAAACTTTATTTGAGTCAAATAAAATTAATTAACATGTTAGTGTCATTTAAAGAGGGTCACTCTACGTTTTATAATCGTTTTTGAACCATAAGTGTCCGCACTTCGTATATTGAATAATCTGCCCCGAACTGTTGATTAATTTTAAATTATTCTTGCAACGTAATTTTACTATCATATTGATTGTTTGATTACTTTTAAAAGGTGGCAAAAGAAAAAAATTAGCAATATGTAATATGTTTGGAATCGAGCTAAAAGTGTCTTTTTGAATTTATTATATAATAATAAGAATTAATAATCGAATTTATTATAGTTTTAGATATCATAAATTCATTCGGAGTAATATTTTATTCCATATTATTTGACCAATTAACTAATTAAAATATTTTATTTACATAAATTTATTATTGAAAGTTGGAAAAATTGAGATGCTGTGAATCATCGCCATTGGAAAGCAAGAAACTGTCTACTTCAATAATTAAATCTATGATTCAGTCAAGGAAATCTTCATAAGGGCTTACAGAAAAGAATTTTCCTAGACCCTTGATAAATATAGCAAACATTTTTTATTTTATTTGTTATAAATGAACCAAAGGAATAATGCTTTGTAACTTCCATTGTTTTTATTTCTCTGACGACCTGGGTTTCGTCGTTACAATGCTATCGTCAGGTGCAGATATGGTGAGAATAGAAGGTATATACAGAGAAATGGGTAGAGAAGGGTAGTTTGTAAGACGGAAAGGAATGGAGGTGAGGGAAAGAAGGAACCTATCTCAGTCAGAGGGTTACTGCAGGGGGTAGGTTGTAAAGGGATAAAGGGGGAGGGGAAAGGAAAGGCTGGAGACCATCTCGGGAGGGTTTGGGGAAAGACGGGGGAAGGACTAAAAAGAAAGGCCTTGTGGAAGACGGAGAGAGGGTGAACCCCAGAGAGTGGAGGGAGGAAATTATCAATGCCGCAATGGGTATGTGTATGTGGGAATAAGGAAAATAAAGGCAAGTCCGGGTGGTAGAACTAAAGAGGTTAAATATTGGGAGACGGGTGGTATAAATTTTTTTTCCTCTAAATGATGTGTATTACAGGTAAGAAAAAGAAATAAAATGCCTGAGGAACTAATTTTCTTTGATTTTTAATGATTTCTTTAAAACACTTTTTTGTTTTCGGTTTGTCCATCCATCCAGGGATAATCTCAAAAGCGGTTTAACCTAGAGGCGCATTTTCTTTCTGATTATGTATGATTGTGTATGTTGGTAAATGAATTTGAAGTGAATCCATTCAGAGAATTTTTAATTGATATGTAAACAACAATGAACATAAAAATCATGTTAGGATCAAAATTACCAGTTTTTGAATATAAATAAATGTAGATGATGATGGGATTGCAATATATTTAAAATATAAATTTTTCCATTAAGTAAATTCTTCTTTCATTTAAAATAATAATGACTGCTGATTGATTTACTTACAGATTGATACTGAATTTGTAATGTTTATATTGGATAAATTATTTCTGAATAGTATTTCAAATGATTAATTTAGTTGAACCGCAAACCAAACTGAACCACCTGCCAAAATTCTCGTCTGAACCGAACCATGAACCGAACCGCGAACCGAACCACTCCAAATTTTGAAGTGGTTTGCAGCTCTGGTTTTAGCACAAATTTCGCATCGATAACTTAATTTTAAGATATTTTAAAGTGTAAAAGAATGAAAACCTTCAAATCATAAAGGTGATTTTTACGTGTTATCTTATGGGAAACAACATTCATCCTCGGGAGTCAAACCCATGACCTATTTCAAAATATTTGTAGTCATAACGTAAAGATTCATTAACACTGAAATCCTAAGAAATTTCAGGCTTGTAAGTTTATTTCTATTCGAGTTATTCACAAAATTAGGGCGTTATGCATGACAATGACGATGACCATTACGATTTTATAATATAGAGAGATAGGGCAAAATGCAATAAAATATTTAAATAATTGCACAAATAAACACTGCTGTACAGACAAAGATGGCGACATAGTCGAAACTGTTGACTGGCAGGCAGCACCACCATGCGGTTAACTCGAAATGTTCGTTTGTCGTTTCGCTGATGTATAATGATATCAATCAGGGCGTGTGTTATTATTAAAATATAGCATAAAAATATGAAATTATTATATCGTTTTGAGTTTTATTTATTTTTTCTGTTTCAATTCCAAAAATACATTGGAACTTATATAATTTGAACCTCAAAGAAAACAAAAGGTATTCGACTCAGAAACGATTAGAGTTAGAGAAAAAATCTGTCTAACACACGACTTTCTCCATACAAAGCAATGAATATGATTGCTCTCGACATCAGCATACCCAGGAATAATTATCAGCAATTACACTCGTGATTAATTTTAAAACATTTTCAATAGTCTTTATTAAAAAAAAACAATAAGTAAAGAAATCTTTAGCTGTTTCTATGGATAACAAAATATAGATGCGCAATTAAAATTACCCTTGGCAGCATATGCAACATTATCAACAAATAGAAAATTCTATCATGGCAGCGGAAACAATGTTATCACTTAGTAGCAGGTGACGGGAAAAATTCCAAGTATTTTTGTAGGGTACCAAAAATTTTGGGGCTCCCACGCACTTCGTGTACTGCACCCCCAAGTTACGCACCTGAATTATAGTTCATCACTATTGCTGGTTTTGGAGCATTTCCATGTTCATCACAGAAAAACTTCTGGTGGACTGTGGTTATTCTTCACCTCTCCCTCTCTCTTGTCCTTCCAACACGTGGCAGTCAAAGTCATCCCTAGTCCTATTTCATTTCATTTTCAGTCTTTTACAGTCAAAGTCATCATGTGTCGGAATTGCTATCACGGTAGTACTCTTTCATCTTCCCAACTTTCCTTTTTGAGGCCATTGCATATAAAATTACTTCCTAGGAAGCAATTACTGTTGCCACACAAATCAACTGGCCAAATACTAAACTAAATGAGATTGACCAAGAAAATTCCTAATACCACATGATAGAATAAAAAGAAAAGAAAAAATAATACAAGATAAACCGTGGACTGAGAGGGTGAAGCATGTAATTGAGAGGCACCGCATTACGTAACGAAAAGGATGAAATGAAATTGAGAAGCATTCTAGCAAACTGGGCCTTTTCTTAGTCATCGTTTCAGGTGATAAACAAACTATCTCGATGATAAGCTTAGCAAGACACACTACCTTCTTACAGTGTTCAGTCATTACTCAGAAAGCGATGTTTTACACATTTCACAAACATTACGTCACTCCAAGGAGTCTGGATATCATGAATTCAGGCAGACTGTCTGACACCCTGCAGTATGCGCTCGGCTACCGGCGCCTACATTGTGTGTCCACTAAAGTGCATGCACATACGATCAAGGTTAATACAGTATGTAACAAAAGGCTAACAAGGAGAGGCTACGGAGTATAACTCTCAGATTTGATTCATCTTCTACCAGTGGAAAGTATAGGTCAAAAAAAAAATACCATTTTGGAATTAAGGGCCAACGCCAAGAGAAATAATTAATTAAATAGTACGAATAGTCTTAATAAATCCTAGTAACTTCGCTATTGCATTCATTAGTGACCGTAGCCTAGGGGATAGCCAGTAGGATATTCGATGTATGGTCGTGGGGTTCGAGACCAGCGTTGTTCAACTTTTTTTCTCATGTAAAATTTCATTTTTCGTGCTAGTTTTTCTCCAATTTTTCAGAAAATACTTATTCACTGCAATTTTTATTTTTTTCACACAGGATAATTTTTTTAAATTACTAGACCACTATTTTCCCCCATTTTTCAGAAAATATTTATACACCGCTATTTTCGTATTTTATTCCCAACCTACTCTCTCAAGAAAATTAGCCGTGTCTGTCCATCACTACATTGACACTCTCCGTAGACATTGGCGTATTCTTTAAGCTGTGATATTCCGCCGTAATTGCACTTTCGCCCTTTATATCTAGTTTGCGTTTCCTGCGCATTCCTTTGGATGGTAATCGTCGAAAAAAACCATAATATAAATATTCATGGCAATAGCGGCAGCATATAAATAGCTGCGAGTGGCGCGAATTATTTCTTAATGGAAATGAAGTTTAGTTCACAGACGAAATTAAAATAAATCGCTGCAACTGTGGCAAGCGTTCATTTATATGTTGCTCCTGGTGCCATGAATATTTATGTTTTCCGTGTTTCTTCGACGATTATCATCCAAAAGAATACGCTGGAAATTCATACTAATTTTGAAAGGTGGAGGGTGTCTACCCAGCGACGGGCAGATGCAGAGCGAGGAGCTCGCAGAAATTATTCTTTGCGATCATACCTTCCGATGCTATATGCCTGTACCAATAATAACTAATAAGATGGGTTACTGTATTATTATCTGCAAATATATTCTTTATCTTTAGCTCTTGCAATAATCTTCTTCACGCTGGAAAAATGATTAAAACTTACGATAATAAATTCACAGGATTTTTGAGGGTGTGTTGGGAATAAAACACGAAAATAGCGGTGTATAAATATTTTCTGAAAAATGGGGAAAAAAGTGGTCTAGTGATTAAAAACAATTATCCTGCGTGAAAAAAATAAAAATTGCGGTGAATAAGTATTTTCCAAAAAATTGGAGAAAAACTAGCACAAAAAGTGAAATTTTACACGAGAAAAAAAGTTGAACAACGCTGGTTTCGAACCCTGCGACCATGCATAAAAAATCCTACTCACTATCCCCTAAGCTATGGTCGCTAATGAACGCATTAGCGAAGTTACTAGGATTTATTAAGACTATTCGTACTATTTAATTAATTATTTCTCTTGGCGTTGGCCCTTAATTCCAAAATGGTATTTTTTTTTTACCTATACTTTCCACTGGTAGAAGATGAATCAAATCTGAGAGTTACACTCCGTAGCCTCTCCTTGTAAGACTGCTATTTAGTTGAACTTTAACATCATTTTTGCAAAATGTTATTATGCCATACTTTTTTATATTTGTATTGTTGAATATTTCAGTGGAAATAGTTCAAGAGCTGCCACTCCCACAAAGAACAGTTTGGCTGATGCTCCTATTTCATCTGCTTCATCATCATCATCCAGTGCTGGTGCTGACAGCAACAAGAGAAAGGGCGATCCCGATAGCGTTTCTGGTGGAAGTGCAAAGAAGCCTCGCATTGATAGCATTCTCTCTACTATATCTAGGTGAGCTTTCTTCTCAATGATTATTCCTTCTAATTTGTCCTTTTTATTGAGGTATGCCACTTGGTGTTGAGCAAGTTCAATTTGCAACATAACTGTCCAACTTGCAACACAACAGTATATCATTGGTAATAATCTGGCTCCTAGTCTATGTTTTGACACATGTGGATGGCTCCAGGTCAGTTGTCAGGTATACTAAAGTGTGTTGCTTTTTTACTTTGGTTCAAATATAAATGATTTATAAGTTGGTTTGGGTTCAAAATCATGCTCTCTCAATCACAGTCGTTAGTGTCTAAGTTTTATTGTATTTATTATCAACTTGTAAACACCGTGGGGTACAATGTATGTACGAGCAAATAACATCCCTAGAATCCCATGCGGTACATATCTGAATAAACGTCCTGCAAGCCAGTGGGGAGGCAAAAATGTCAAACTTTACTGTTATTCTTTGTTTTTTAATTTCTATCATTTTAGCTGTGTAATATAACAGTTTAATTAATAAACATATAAATTCTTATTTGTTCGATTCTCGATATTTTGTACAGCTGTTTGAAATGTATATTTAAGTTAATAAAAATACATTCATTTAGAAAACCCAGAGAAAAGAAGAAAACTTGAATGAAGTCTTCTATTTGTCATATACGAATGTACAGTAGGTCCCCAAATTATGAATAATGGGTTGCGTTCCAAAAGATCGTTCATAAGTCTTTTTTTTTGAAACTCGAAACCATAGACAGTATTTTATAAATGGTGATCAGATTCCAAAGTCAGTTCAAAAAAGTCTGTTTAACCCTAAATTAAACTGAAATATTGTACATTTGCTATTAGTAATAATAGAAAAATGCTACTTTAAATTTTGTTTTTCATTATCCTCCCAATCTTCAAATGAGCAAGTAACTTAGAACTTAAGAGTGTAATGGATTAGTGTGTCGAAGAACATCCGGCGGAGGGTTGATGCCACACTCCACTATCACAAGTAATTCCTGAGAGAAAAGGCTGATCTGTATGTGCGAGTTGGCACTTATATTCCCAGTTTATTAAAATATTAATGCCTTATTATGGAGCTTCGTTTGTAAGTACGGATGTTCGTAAGTATGGACGTTCGTAAGTGGAGGAGCTTGATAATCACTATGACAACTTTGACTATACAGTATGTCCTCGATTAATGTCATTAATTCGTTCCTGAAATTTGTGACGTTGAACGAAGAAACGTTAAATGAATCAATGTTTCCCATAAGAATTATATGGTAAAATCGGTTCCAGAAACTCGAGCTCAAAATCTCTCAAAATACAATAACACCTCATATATTGTATTTTATGAAGCTGCTAGGTGAATGAGCCCGTTTAAAACGGCCTTTGAAAACAGTATAAAAATAAAACCAACAAACAAATGATAAAATTATAAAGATGAATAAGATTGGAAAGGGCTAAAAATGAAAACAAAGGAATACTTTTAAAAAATTAAGAGGAAAACAGTCTTATACCTCAATAATATTATTTTAGCTATTCAGTAGCTCTCTTATAACGACGTTCCTTGTAAATACTCTTTCGTTTAACAGCAATTGCCCTTGATTATCTTTATCCTTAACCCAAAATTTCAAATTATGTTTGTCACGTGTTCTAGTTATGGCTACATACAGCTGTACATGTGAAAAGCAATATTTAGTAAGTAATCACAATCAATCGTTCAATTCCACTAAACAGCAGTTAAGAACAATCTCAATAGATATCTCAATACACACGCAATCAGCGCATATACCTTATTTATTTAGATAACAATGTAATCGTTGTTTGGTTGGTTACCCTATAATTGGATTGATGCAAATTAAAAATAAACAGTACGAAAAAAATTATTTTCATAATATCTGTTCTATTCAGATAATGCGAAGGCACAGCGCAAGCAACTGCCTTTAATATGCAAAAAGACTTCATTAAGACAACAAAGGCGCATTAAAACATCGTCGAATTATTTCAAACATTAGCATGTTTTAAAATACATAATTTACCACATTTATCCATCCGGTACTTACATATTAATGGGGAGCCCAACTTAATACGTAAGAACCGATTGATTTCTACCAAGATATCTGTAGTCTACAAAGGAATTATATCTCGCTTGACTGTTGCGCCACAAATGGAGAGGATATTGGCGAGCCTTCGGCTCGCTTTGTTTATATTTTAGTTGCCACCAGAAATTATAATGATTGTTTTTTCAATTGTTCACTATAACAAATCATTTAAATGTTAATTGGTTTCTTTTAATGTTCTTAAAAATTAAAACATGATTTAAATGGTATTTATTCCATATTTATATTTTTAAGTTGGGCTCCCCGTTAATACGTAAGTACCATCCATCCAATTTACATAGATGAATATAGGTGCGGCCGCAGTTAGTTATAGAAAGAGGCAGGAGAGGCAGCACTAATTGTTCTGGAAAGTGCTGCCCTCTCCTGCCAGTTTGTATAACTAACTGATGAGACCGTCCGGGGACACACCGACAAAGACATTAAGCATTTTATTATAGGCGATATGGTGCCTTATATGATATAAACGGTATCTAAACATAAATAAAGCAATGAAAATCAACAATGAATATAAAAATGGCATTAAATAAACAATTAATACTACATACCTTTATTTCAACGCTCCTGAAATCGGAAAATGCTACATTTCAAATAAGTGCCTCCAGTGACAAAAAGATGAACTACATAGTAGCAACCAGGCGAAATGTCATACGAACGATAGAAAACGACTGCAATGCGTGTTTTTAAAAATTTACAGAGTGCCATGAACACTTTTATAGACGCATATTCATGTGAATTGACAATGCTGTAAATGAAATTCAACAAATAAAGTATTTCTTGCAGCAGTTAATTTGTAATTAATGAAAAATTAACCGTAACATACAAAGTAAAGCATTTTGTATCTTTTTTAATGAACTTTGGGTTATAAACAACAAGAAAAAATACAGAATAATTTCAAAAATCCATTTAAAGGTATTGAGAGGAAGTTGAAGGCTGTGGCTCAGGGCATTTTCACGGCTCTTGAAATATTTTTTTATAGTTTGCTGCATGGTGGCCTTGTTTTTCTCATTGAACATCTGTCTATAGCACTCTATATTCCTTTCAATGGCCCTGCACACTTTTCTACTCCTTTCTGAATCAAGGTCCTTGAAAATGGCCATGGCACCCTCCAGAAGTTTCATGGCTTCGCTGATATCTGCACAGGTAAAGTTTTTCATTGGGACGTTCTCCTCAACGTCTATCTAGGATTCATCAAAAGCCATCTGCTGCTCCAGCTGTTTGTAGTTCCTCTTGGTGAGATTCTGGCAAGTCCTGCACATCTGCATTATCCATCTCTTCAAATCCAAGACTTTTTCCGATCTCTACAATTTCTTCTTCAATAGCTTCAACTGATACTTCAAAGCCTTCAAAATCTTGAACAGGGTTAGGATAGACTTTGCTCCAGGATTTATTAATCGTGGAAGATTTAATGTCTTTCCAGGCATCAGAGATGTTGCAGATGGCCTTTCTTATGTCATAAGCCTTCCAGAATTCACGAAGAGTGACAGACTCCCCTTCATTCGTTGCCATTGCTTGGTAAAAGGTTCTGCATAAATAATAGGCCTTAAAAGTCTTTATAACAGCTTGATCCATCGGTTGAAGTACAGATGTAGTGTTTGGCGGCAAATAAACTACCTTCACATTTTCATTGAGTTCATCAAGATTTGGAAGATGACCTGGACAATTATCCAACAGAAGCAATGCCTTATTTGTTAGATTATTTCTCTTATTATAGTGTTCAACTGCAGGACAAAAATAGTTAAGGAACCAATCAGTGAAAATTGTTTGAGTAACCCATGCCTTCTTATTACTTTTCCAAATGACAGGATTCTGCGAGTGGTAAACTAACATAGGAATTAGTTTTAAATCACCTGTTGCATTTCCCCCCAGCAAGAGTGCTAGGCGATCTTTAGACATCTTGAACCCTGGTATGGATTTTTCTTCTTTGGATATGTAAGTTTTGGAAGGCATACGCTTCCAAAACAAGCCAGTCTCGTCAACATTATATATTTGTTGAGGACTGTAACCATCCTCCTCAACAATTTGACTAAATGTAGTAATGAAAGCACTGGTAGCCTCATTATCGGCACTGGCTGCTTCACCACTTTAATAATGCCATGCAAATTTGCTCGCTTTTTGTATTTGTCAAACCACCCGCGACTAGCATTAAAAGGTTCAGGATTATGGATGTCTTTAGTAAGGTCACCATAGAGCTGTTTCACCTCGTTCACGGCGCTCAACAATATCAAGTTTTTGCTCCAAAGTAATTGTCTTGCACGATTTTTTCGCTGGTAACATATCGCCATTACGGCCACTTGCCTTTGAACCAATTGCTAAAATAATATTCTACTAAATTAATGCAAATCAATTAGAACATTTTCCGCGTTCAATTACGGCGATCCTATACAGCTGATAGTACGCTGCACAACTGTTGCGCATGAACGCAGTTTTTTTTCATGCATCATTTCATTGTCGAATCAGGGCGACGTTAACTCGAATCAACAACAACGTAAATTCGAATATGGGTAGTAATTTTTGAACGACATTAATGCGAATCAACGTTAATTGAGGCAACGTTAAACGAGGACACACTGTATCTGTATGTGTGTAACTTTTTTCATTGTCATTATCGGAAATGATTCAATTCAATTAAATGATTTTGTTTATAAAAATGAAACTTTAGAACAGAGGATATGAAGGTGCTTGGTTGACATAGTAACTGAAGTAACAAACTAGCTTTCTTTTATCACACAGTGATTCTGGAATAACTGAGGAAGCTGTTAGGCGATACTTAATGAGGAAGCCAATGACTGCAACGGAGCTGCTGCAAAAATTTAAGAGTAAGAAGACTGGATTATCTTCAGAGCAACTTGTGAATGTGATGACTCAGATATTGAAGAGGATAAATCCTATTAAGCAAACTATAAAAGGCAAGATGTATCTATCAATAAAGGCATGAGTTAAAACTTTTTAAATTGTATTTCATTAGAGTTATTTACGAAAGAAAGTAATTAAAGGAAATCCACCATTGCAGTCACTTAAGCCTATTTTGTCATGTTGTTTATCAAACTGAATGTTCACTTTTAATATTCTGCTATGCATACTTAGATATAGTACCAAAGCATTCCCTTATCCAGGAATTTATGAGGCAACTCTCACTTTGTTTGTTGAAATAGTTTTTAAAACAGGAAGCATATTTATTTTGTTAGCAACTGCCTTTTTATGATATCATGTTTATGGGTGAAATTGACATACTTTTGAAGCAGGCGTTTAATGAAATCAATGAAATGTGGTGTGCTTTAAAGTGTAACCAACAAGAGACAAATCTGTTTTAATTTGTCACATTTTGACAAACTGGAGTTTAATCATTTTATTTGTGTGCAAGTTAAAACTTAACTAAGCACTCAAAAATTCACATAATTGTGATATTTATTTTAATATAATTTGTGAGAAATGTATTATTTATATATATACATATACAGTGTTTTTTTGTAAAAAAAAAATAGGTGCAGGTACTCCCCCTCCTGCACCCTCTCCCCCTTCTCTATTAAATTTGTTATGAACTTTTAATAACAAAGTTGATAATAAAATCAAAATGTTTAACATTCGTCAACCAGTGCATGGAAAATTAAATGACACTGCTTATATAACATATGTCTTTTTGACCTTTTGAAACTGGTTTATTCACTGACCTCTTATGAATATCTTGCAGAAAAGAAATAATATATGCAAAAATCAGTGAATTTTTAAGACTTTTTTGATTTAACACTTTTGTGAGAGCTGGTTATAGCCATTGTCATTATGTTGTTGAAGAAAGTCTGTGCGGTTATATCAGTCACTTTTTTGTTGCAAATTATTACTTATTCATTCATAATACAAACTTATGTTAATATAAATATTTAAATATCCATAGGAGCACTTAGGATATTCTGTTGCAGTGCTATAATACCATATTTACTTGTGTAACCTGCAACCTCATGTAGCACCTCTTATTTTTGGACCGGTTAAGGAGGGAAAAATAAATTCATGCTGAAATAAGTTGACATCGAGGATTTTAAAAAAAGTTCAGCTTCTTCACTGATTTCCCCCTCCCTGGAACAAGGTCCATCCAAGTCATAGGAGCTGATGATGAATTCGGCAAACACAGATACCAGATGCCAACTTATTCCGGCAAAAGTATAGGTAGAAATTTATAGTAAACTTTTAATTACAGAATTGGTTATTTTGAGTAAAAATAATAAACTTAAAAATCATTTAAAAGGTACAGTTTTAATATTATAAAAATATAACGCCATCTCAATCGTCAAAATGTCCATCGTGACCTTGAAGATGTACCTATGGCAGTATAAACTGCACATTTAAACTCTAAACGTTTGCTTGGTCGTATAGATATGAATATACTTTGCATAATTCTTCGTCTTCTGCGAGTATAAACGTGATGCAAGCATGTTGCAGTAAATTTACTATCAAGACTTGCAATTTATATAACCTGTTCAGAAATCTTATGATGCACAGTCCTTTTTTTACCGACACTGGTAAAAGTGCACAGGGTACACGAGTAAATATTGTAATTCAACAAAAATCTACTCCCTGTAACTCGTTAATAATACAAATATGATATGCATCTTCCTAGACTTTTTTGGCAATTTTTTTATTTTTTACAAATAGATATATAAACATAAATTGAAAGAATGTTTTTATTTAAACCCTTTTCCTGGCAGTCGCAGTTTGTCATTGCGGTTCTACCATTTTTACTTGGCAATGTCAACTTTTGACATTTTTGCCAGAGCCTGATTTCTGTCTTTCTGCTATCAACTAAGCAGCTTAAGAACTGCTGCAAAAAATAGAAAATCTCAAAAGAGTTCAATTCTCAACATTGATTGGAGTAAATTATTTCTAGCTTTTCATGTGTTATACAGGCAACTCTCTTTCAACAAATGATGCGTTCCTGAAAAAACCTTTTTTTTAAAGGAAAGTTCGTTAAAAGATCACAATTTTTCTGCTGACTCCCCTGTTAAAAGACAAGAACATATTTTTCATTCCCGGGTTTATTTTTATTCTTTTTAGTTAACAAAAATCCATCAAAGCACCTAAGATATTGGATCGATGAGACAACTGAAACCAGAAAAGAAGCCTTAATGTTGCCAAACAAAATTCTGTAAACAGACTTAACTGCCAAGCAAGTAGCTGAGAGGTGGATTAATGAAATCAGTCGTGATTTTTATTTGTTCATTTTTAGCAATATTTTTACAAATCGCTTATGTATTCACTTTGCCTGTCTATCTGTCTGTGCAGACTATATCTCTGAAACGGTTCAACCTAGAGAAACCAAATTTTCAGGATAAGTTACTGCATGTAAGAGTTTATGTGGCAAGAATTTGGTGGACTGGGATCAGCTGCTGGGGGCTAATTTGGCCCCATTATTGCCCCATAAGAAAAGCATGCAAATTGGTGATGAGGTTTATATACTGTGTATTCCGGTGTATAAGTTGACCCAGCGTATAAGTTGATCCGGCATATAAGTTGACCCGGAGTATAAGTTGACCCGGCGTATAAGTTGACCTGGTGTATAAGTCGATCCCTGCTTTTTTGAATGAAAATACATACTTAGGCATATGTTTGCCGTATAAGTTGACCCCCATTTTTTCACTTTAAAATACTTCTCATGAAATCGTTTTCAGACAAAATCAAAGTCATGTACAATCCATGTTTTAACAAACCAGAAATAAATAAATACGCACACACACAGACAGAGGGAGAGAGAGAGGGAGAGACAGTGTTTCCCCGAATATACATTACCGCAATATATGTTTTCCCGCGATTTACACTTTTTTAAAAGTCCCATTTTCGTCCCATTCATTGTAGTACTACAGTTTCCTGCAATACACGCATCGTAAAAATAACCGTTCCCGCAATTTACACACATTTCACTCAACTTTATTTTTGTTTTATTATCATTTCACTGCAAACAACCTATAGTTTATGTTAACTGCATTGAAAAACCGATAGTGAACACGTTGGTCGAAAGTGCCGACGTAATAAAATAATGCTATTTACGTTTTGCCTTGATTTAATGCCTGGATGTGCTGCCATTTTCCGACTTCTCGACGAAACTACGTGACAGTCGCTGTCGCACTGTTTACGTGATGACAGTTTCATAGTAGCTACCGCGTTAACGGCTGTCGTGTTTTACAGTCACTGTGTAAACAAGACTAATCCATTAAAATTTTTTATTACTTATTATTCTCTTCAATAAATTACCATGCCAACTCTTAAAACTTATTTTCTTCCTGATTTTGGAGAAACAATCGTAAATCCATGGAGCCTACATAGAGGAGATCCCACTTCAGCTCTAAAGGGGGCGTATTTTGTTGCCAATTTAGTCGCAGCGTATTAGTTCCAACTTGGCGGCGCAGGTGTTCTTAGGTTTGCTACAAATTGGGTAGTTTACACGTGGTCTTACGGCTAATCGTTGTATCTATTTCGTTTGTGTGAAATTTTCTCCATCTCCATGCACGGCATTTCTGCTAAGTTTTTTTAAATGTATATGTATCTACTTTAATTGCATTAATTTATTTTATATGTGCTTAGTTTTCACTATAGTTTTTAATGTTCTGAATAGATATTTTTAGTAATCATCTTTCTTTCTTTTCAGGAGCTGGGCAAATGGGATATTGATCAAATTTATTTGCACTTATTTATTTTATATTATTGTTCATCATTGAATTGGTTTTTTAAGTAATTCTCTTCCTTTATTTTCAGGTGCTGGTTAATTGTGTATCTTAGTTTGGTTAGCTACCTTCTATTTTCCTTCGCAGGTTTTTTAACCCCCCTTCCTTTGTGGGTTTTTCCTGCAACTGTGGGTTTTTCTAGAGAATCCTTAAGGTTCTATAGCTTTTTCCCACACACAATCTTTATTAAATAAACTTTTTTAATACAAACATAAAATGCCATTGTGTTCTTATTTTATATTCCCGTTTTACTTTTACTATAAAATATCTCATTGGATTACCAAAACAAATATGACGTTCCTATTTAATGTGACAATATAACTGCATAGCATTTCGAAATGTCAAATTTCTGACAAAATACCTTATGGACATGTTACGAAATTTAAGTAATCGTCAGCTTAAGAAAAAAATGCATCAATATATTACATGACGGTGTAATAATTATTTCGTCTCGAATGTTTGCCTGTATTTTGTAATAATATTGTCATTTCGTATTATAATAAAATACTGAATGTCGCACATATATTTACCATAAGTAAAATTAGATATACTGATTATATTTTTGGATATTGCTATGTACACGTGGAGCCGAACCAAAGTAAAAGGCACTCGATTTCCAGATACCGTGGATATTGAAAAAGTGCAAATTTTACCTCCACCTATCTATCCTCTATACAGTGAAATCCATAGTCGACCAAAGCCACAATAAATTTATCGAATATGGATTAAGCGAAATACTGAACATCAGAACAACCATTCCGTCCTGTAATTATACCCTAAACGAGGTTTTTTCCGGCGGAATTCCAATCAATTGATCCGCTACGTAATTCGTAAAAACAAATAGTTTATATTCATAGATTGATTTACAAACCTAAATTACCAATGCCATCTTACGTAACAAACTATTATCGCAAATAGAAACACGAAAATTACATGTGTTTCATACCTACGCCCATAACTTCAGCCAGCCCTGTGCATCTTACTCTTGTGGGAAATAGGTTCAAGTTACGACTACATTTGTTCATAGATGGCACCACCGTCGCACCAAGCGCGCGCGTTTAAAATATCAGGTTATTTATTCCTCGTAAAATGCTTAATATATATGATCGCAAAATTTTAAATAGAAATATAAAATTGAAAAAACAACAAAATTATTGTACGTTATTGATATTGCTTTATTTAAGCTTCGTTAGATGTACACATAACAAGTAAATGCCGTATTTTAAGTGAGAAACAATTCTGTAGCATTTCAGCTGAGATTGCAAAAAGGTTTTTGCAAACATCACAAATTATTTGCGATGTACACTCAGAAAGATGGCACAGTTACATTACAAAGTAGTACCAGATAAAACAAACAGTTGCCAAATCTCAATTCAAACATTAGCAATTCAACAGAGATCACACATGGAAAAGTACAAAATATGTGGAAATGTATCCTCAACTGGTATTACACAAACAGAAAAAAGTGAGACTAAGTATAAGAAAATCTTAACATACACGAAGTACTATAGACAATACTGTAAACCATGAAAATATGCAATTGAACATAGACAAAAAATGTAATATGAACATAATGAACAATGAATTAACAAAAAAGATGTATGCAGGTACATACTAAATAATAAAAGGTTGCAAATTATCTGCATTGCGCTAGTTCATGCCACAAAATGCATATAAAATCATACTTTCTCTCAAAGCTAATGAGAGCATTGATATTAGATAATTTGAAATCACAGGAAGGTAAAAGTATGTACATACTGCAACATCTCAAATGTGTTAATTCATGCAAGCATATAAACAGTGACACCCTTCACATGACATATATACAAGTTCATAATATCATATCAAGGTAACCAAATAAACAGTATAAATATGAACATATATACACTAAGCAGTGCATACAACACACAGAAACCATCCAAATATGTACTCTAACATTAAGAGGCATGATGTAATACCTGTTCCCAAACCTAATGAGGGCAATGATATTAGGCAGATAATTTTAAATCATAAGAAGTGAAAATGTGTACATACTGCAACATAAAAGGTCACACAATATCTGAATTATGTTAATTTCCCCAACAAAAAGCATATAGAAATTAAAAGATTGAATAATGAATATGTACATATATATATATTTACAAAATTTAAAGCCTATACCCTACAATAACATATATTAACAAAGAAATGTAAAACCTATACCCTAAAATAAAACATTGACAAAGAAATGTAAAACCTATACCCTAAAATAAAACAGTGACAAAGAAATGTGAAACCTATACACTAAAATAAAATATATTTACTAAGACGTGAAAATTATACCCTAAAATAAAAAAATTACAAAATTTTAAACCATCTTGTGGACCACTGCTCGCACACCCCCACGCTCATACATGTCACGAACCTGCCAGTTTTGGCAAAATGAAAGCCATTCCAAGCACCTGCACATAAAGACATTTATCGGTATGAATAATCATAGATTACCAGAAAGATAAAAAACCTGCAAGGTTCACAAAATTTCTTAAAGAATTGGAAAACCGTCTCATTTAAGAAGCATTGGAAATTGTACCATCGAACAAATAGTGCCATTATACCCCCACATTAAGTTAGTTATTCTTAACATAATTGCAAAGGTGCACTCGGTTTTATATAAAAGGTAATCACGAACATTTTATTAATTTCTTTATAAAAGGTCAAGGAATAATAATACAAAAATATTTCACACTGGAAATTATAAATGCAAATTAATCACATTACGACAATTAGCAGGAATAAATGCATTTTAGGAATTGCTGTCATATTTGGAGTTAAATTAATGCTTTGAAACATATCACATTTGTTTGTACATGAAATTTTCAGTTTCCTTTTATCTCATATAAGAATGTTGCAAATGTCAATATACACATTACCTGCCCTTTGTATTCTATCATATGCTGTAAAAGTTTCTATTAAATTAAAGATAGTTTTTCACAGTTTGAGAGGTTAATAGTAAGTGCAAAAAGACTAGAAGAATCGACATAGTTTTTTAAAAACAAATACGGAAAGAATGATTTAATTCCTACGTCCTAAAGAGTATGTAAGGAACGAATCTCCAAAAGCATACAATAATTCACATTGAAGCTGAAATCATGTAATTTATAATTTACAAAACGTAATAATTTAGGCAGCAACTTTTCCACTAGATTTAATTGACGAAACTCATGTATATTTCAAACAAACCACCTATACATATTTAACAAATGGAGACCAATGACACATATATGGTCGCCTTACAAATCCCTTCATTTAGTTAAACGTACTTCCTCAAAGCGGAGTGAATAAATAAAATTCTAAATTTCGCTTATAAATGACAATCTTCGCACTGAAAACAACTGTTGTATCTATTTATAAACTACACTTATAACTTGCAGAAACACTTCAGCATTCACAAGAAAAATATTCATTAATATAAATTAACTTACACTTTTTCTGTCCTCGGGAAATTAAAAAATTTTCTTGTCCCATCGCTGCGTCCCTCACACCCACTCACGGAACACACCTTCCTTCTCAAATTAAAATCTTTTGACATTTTATCTTTGTTGCCACTCTCTGACATAATGGCCACGCTCAGACCTGCTTTGTTTTTACGATTATAACCTACAGATACAAAGTCACAAAGTTCTTTCAAGGTTTCTGTTCTGGCCGTGAATACAGAAAAACGATTATAAATTGTAACCAAATTTGATTCAATATCAATTAGCCAGGAATCCCTTGCATGCTGAACACAATTATGTAAGATATACGGGCAGGGCATTTTATTCCAAGTAATTCCCCAACTTCCGCAGACAAGAGTACATAAACATTGCTCTGTCCATTTCCATCAACATAACCAAAATTGGAGTTGCAGTTATCCCCTCCAAATGCGATACACTCTTCTGGCCAATCATATGTTTTTAAAACAAGGTGACTTATAGTCCCCTCTGATTCATTTTAAACATTTCAATTCAACTAGCTTGTGTGAGTCCTTAAACATGACGATCAAAATACTGTACGAGTATTCGAAAAATTTTTCGTGATAAATTATTGCTACCATCAGTGGAGATCCTGATGTACATATTCAAGTTTAATTTTTATTAAAGGTAGAGAATGTGGAGCTAATACCTTGTCAACTATTGCTTATGTCTTAGCTGTGGCTGGTGAAATTTTAGTAGCCATCTTTGAATCCGCAAATAATCTTATTTGTGCAAATCACTGATCGATAACTCAAAGTGATGTCAAACTGAATGAAAGCCTAAAGTTACAAGCAGAAACAATTTCAGCCTACTTTCTATTTTTAGTAATAGCATCATTTGTAATTTTTCCTCATGTAGTGCCAGAATTACTGTTTCTCATATGCTTGGCTGAATTTAAATGCTACTCCAAACCTAATTTTCCCTTTTCCACTACATATATTGATTTTACAAGTATTGCTTTTGTCACCATCTTTGTGAATCGGTGTAATGTAAGCAATTTTAAAGAGGTCAGAAAAAACGCCACTGCTAAAAGATTTTTAAATAGTATAAACAGTGGGTAAACCAGTGATTGACTGCACTTTTTAAATAAAAAAGGGAGAGAGTTCATCTGGGCCAGTACACTTTGTAACATTTGTAGACAATAATTTCCATAGTACATCCTCAGTTGAAACTGTCATTTTGCCAAAGGAAAACGTGTAATTTATGTCAAAGGCAGGCTTTGTGTCAGGTATCACAGTACTGTGGACCTTATAAAAGTTCCTTACAAAGAGGTTTGAAATATCGTGGTCATTATTTGCAACATGTTCTTCATAATAATACATTATGCTTGGTATTCTATCCAATTTTTGATGATTTTTAACATGTCTCCAGAAATACTTTAAGTTATAGGGAATATTTGTTTCCATGTTATTTATATTGTTTTTGCAACATGAACCAGAATGTTTTTTGCATTCACCTCGGATTTTAGAAAAATTATGATAATCATCATTACTCCCAGTAATTTTGAAAATTTTATGGTAATGTTTCTTGAGTTTGATACATTCCTTTAATTCAACACTAAACCATTTAGGATAAGATGATGTTTTGATTGTTAAGGTAGGAGTACACAGTTCTATAGCTTCATAAAGAATAGAGTAGAAAATTGATAGAGCATTATTAATCTCCAAATTGCACAATATTCCTAGCCAGTTTAAAGTATCTAAGTAGTTAGTCAATGTAGTATAATGACAGTTTCTATAATCATAAATAGTAAATTGATAATTGTTATAATCTAGTTCTTTGGCCAACTTTACACTGTAATGAATATCAAGGTGATGATTAACACATTTTTAAATAGGATATGGATCCTTTTCGGAAGTTACTTGCCCTGAATTAGAAAAAGCTAGATCTAATAGTAAATTGTACAAATAGTACTCATCTGCTTAAGACCCAGTAATGTAAAACTTTCATTTATAATTCTTGCTTGAGTGGTGAAAGACATGCTATCACAGTCAGTGTTCCAACAGGGATCAAGTAAATTGTAGTCCCCAGTACAATAATATCAAAAAATTGTTATTATTTACAATATCTTCAACCACTTCACAATGAGATAAGTACTTATCAATGGCAGAGGCTGGGGGGATATACACTGCCCCAATTAAAACCTTTGCCTCTTGACTACAAATGTTTACAAAAATGTTCTACATTAATAATTTGGCTTATAACCTTTACAGATTGCAATTTTGTTTTAATAGCAATTAAAACCCCACCACTACGAACTTTATTAGAAGTAATTACACTGCGATCATGTCTATAAATGTCTAAATGAGGTAAGTCCAATTCAGAGTTATGTCTTCACTGAGCCTAGTCTCAGTGAGTACGATAACGTCATAGTCAGCGGTAGAAATAGCTAGTTTAAGTTGCTCTAATTTTGTCCTTAATCCCCTTACGTTCTGATAATAGATTGAAAGCGTTGTTAAGGACATAAGTCTTTTGACACTTTTTGCTTTTTTACTATGTTAGGAGTGACAATACTACTTGATATGCTACTCCTTTACATTCAAAGGAGGAATAGTGGCCTTATGTTTTTATATAAATTGTTAAATAACCATATTAAAAGCCCAGAATTACTTAATTTAATAAACCTCAGAGTGCCTTTAATGTATACAAGGTTAGATATGACTTTTCATATACCATATATGGACAAATTATGTGCATTTTACCTTTGTATACTATGATGAGAGACTACAACCTTATAAGTCATAAGTTGATATATTCAATGAATCACTGCAATCATTTAAAACTAAGCTGCAATGCCTAACTTAAATGTGGTAGAAATTTATGCCAACTTATGTCTATTTTAATTCAGGTAAATTTTTATTAAGTACCATGAATCTGATATAATTTTACTTTATGCCTTAGAATATTTATTTATTTATCATTTTTAAAGTTTACCCAACAAAATAATTACAGGATAAACTGGTTTACATTTTAATAAATACACTTGATTCTAATTATCTTGATATCAAGATGGCAAATTATATATGTAACGAAAAAGCAAATCAAAAGCATATACATTCACAAGCATAAAATATTCATTATTCAATACAATGATATATATATATTACCATACACGACCTATGAACTATTTATAAATAAGGCAAGTAACAATGGTAGTTATACAATTGTAGTTATGTATTACCAATAACAACGAATGAAATATATTTATAAAAGAAGTGAGGCAGATAACAATCATATATTCCTTCATTTTCAAGATATGTACATAATTTCAAACAATGGTGAAATTATAAATTCATACATATCTTTTATTGAGTACCCCAATAAAGCCGATAATTATGTTATATACTCAGACTTTCTGATAAAAATGTCTAGATTAGAGAAGTACTTATTATAACTAGCACATATCCTCGTTAATGTTGAGTTCATACAAAGGTTTGTACGATATTGTTATATTGTCAGATGGATTTTGAGTATAATTTTTATAGGATTTGTGATTTTTATGTGCGATAGTATAATTTTTCTTACTCTTGTGCTTTAATGGTTTATATTGTATTAGAACGCACGTTTAACTATTTTGGCTTATTTTTAATACATTTCTGATTGTATTTTTAGGAAAAGGCCTTGTCCCGTAAATAGAGTATTATTATTATCAGTGTAAAATTCATAATAGAGAGGAGTTTACCTTTATAAAATATACGATAATATTACAATAATAAAATTTTATAAATTTCTATAAATTGATGCAAAGGATGATTCGAATATACTTATGTGACAGGCATTAGCTGTAATAATGGGAGATACAAATGGAGAAAGACGGTCGGACAATTGTAAAATTAGATAAAGGATTTGTTGGAAATTGACGCACGAATGCTTTTTTTGAAAATATATTACGTGAGTTTTTGGATTTCAAATAGGAAATGAGGTGGAAGTTTACCGTGAAGAAGGAATCACCCGAGTTTTTTATGGTTCTAAGTTCTTATGAAGGCTAATTCACTTACTAAATAGAGTATCTTAGTTAGGACAATTACAAGTGTATTTTTCTACCTGTTCCGGACATCTGTGTTTGTAAATCAGTAGGTTCCTACGGTAGGTACCTACATTTCAAATTTATACGAATATTTTATCGGTATCAATTGAATATACCACAGGTTTCCAAAGTACATGGATAAGATAAAAACCTGAAAGTATTTTCCGGAGTATAATTGCTATTCTTATAATTACACTCGTGAATAGTTTTTAATAACTAATAATTGTTTCCGCATAATTTGTAAATGCCGCCGAAACTACCCATGTAATTGTTTATGAAGACGTCCTACAGAAAAATAAATGTTACAAAAAAACGCATACGTATTTGGACCAAAAATTCGTTATTAATTAATTAATTACATTGTCGGTTATTAAGCAATCTGAAAATATATTTTAATGCCTTATTTTTACCCCTCTCCATGACGAATCCAAATTTAGGTTTGCAAAGCAAAAGTTTAATGCCAATAAATTTGATTTACTGCAAGTAATTTATAACATTTAAGCAAATTTTATCGATGCTACAATAAGTTATAATTGTGTTCCTACTAAAATGAGAAATCAAGATATAAAAAGGAATTGTTTATTTATTGTGGTTTTTTTGTCGAAATTGTAAATATCCAGGTTTATAAGGGGAAATGTTGGTTAGCCTGCGCGCCTGCGCGTTACTTCGTAGAAATCTTAAAATGGCTGACGGGGTTGTCTGTCATGTGCGTAATACAGTTCGAAATTTATTTTGTTTCCATCAGACCTTTTTAGAAGGAAAAAACTAGACCTTTTTATTGTATTCGAAATTTAATGTTGATAGTTATGATCGTGATATATGTTTGGCCGTGTGTTCTTCGAAAACTGGTCCACGTGATAATCATTTTGACAGCAGAGTTTTAATACTTTTGGTTATTTTATGTGTTTACACCAGAACTTTTTACAAGTAAAAAACTAATCCTTTTTATTGTATTCGAAATTTAATGTCGATAGTTTTGATCTTGACAAAATTTTGGCCGTTTATTCTTCGAAAACAGTGGTGCATGTGACGCATTTTGACATCAGTTTTTAATTATGTACTTTTAGTTTGATTTGTGTACGTTTTAAGACACTTTAAGCGAAGTGAAGTATTATCTAAAGTTTTTTATAGTTTCAATGTGTGTAATCTTCACATTGCTTACTGGACATTAATTAACTTCTCTTAATAGTACTATTTCTTATTTTATAATACAATGATATGTGAATTTGTATATGTAATTATTCAGTATGCCCTGCTTTGCCACTTAATTGTAATTTATGGTGATGTTTTGATGTATTATTGTTTTTCGTTAGTCCACTCGTGCTGTTATATTGTTTTACTTTGTATTTTATTTTGTGATTGAGTTTGTCTTATTGATTTGCCATGTAACTTTGATCTTCTGGAAAATAAATGTACTGTTATTATTGTGTGATACAGCTGTCCTGGTCAATCTCCTCGAGGATTTATATCTACAAAGGTAAGGAAATCTTAAATAACTTCTCTGTTCATCTTTGATTTATAGTTGAAATATCTTTACCGTATATATATGTATATAGGAAATGTTATATTTATCATATTTATGTATAATGGAGTAATTATTTTTATAAATTAGTCCTTATGTATAACATTTTGTTACTGCATAACATGTTTAATGAGTGATTTTATCGTTGTAAAGTATCATTTTCTGTGAAGAGTTGGTAAAATTTTTTGCAAGGACGGATTTGTTTATGGGCAAATATAGCCAAGATATGGCGTTACACTCTTAACGTAGGATTAATTAAGGGTTTGTTATCAATATATATTGTGTTTTGAACGTAAAAATTATAGTTTACCTCATAAAATGAGAATCTGTGTTTTTAAAAACGTATGAATAATACATTATTAGCCGGTTTCCATTACTTTATAAACTTCAAATCAAAAGTTATTGTTAAGGTTTTGTAGATTTTTTATCCTTTGGGTGCGAGATTTCTGAGTTGGTTCTGTCGTTGTTTCAGATGCGAGCCTCCGAAGAATGAAGTCTGAAAACGCAGCCAGCATGGTAGATCTTCCACAGGCCAGCTCTGCTTTGCGATGTCAAGAAAGAAGATGGGTGAGTGTGATTGATTTTGCATTTCAAATTAGAACTAATGAGCTTCCCGCTTTAAATATATATTTCATGTCCTGGCATGTGCAGAAACTACATTAGTGTTACGTATTTTTACACATAGGGGTATTTTCTCTCTACGGCAGTTTTAATATATCTGGAAGCTGCGGAAGTGCTCTTCTCGTACCAGCATCTGTTATGCTTTTCTCAGTTATTAAAAAACAAAGCTCTACGATATTGACATTCTTTATTAATTTTTCCTAAACGTGAATCATCTCGTCGAGTAGCTAATCCGTTTCCTATTGCTGAGTTTAAATTTGTGTCGTTTCTTCGTCTTCCGCCGTTGGCTGCATCGATTCTGTTTTGGCTTCTTCTTATATTACTCCCTTCTTCAGTTTGTTCGTTTCTTCTTTGTTACCTGATTTCGTTTATGGTCTCTCTCGCTGTTTGCCTTTGCTCATCTGTCCGTATTTTATCTTCTCACTCTTTCTCTTCTACGTCGTTCTTCTTTATCTTCTTCTGTCTCTATAATATTTATTTATTTATTCATTTAGTCACATGGTGGCTGGATGTGCCAGGTGGCGACAAGTAACATAAAATGACACAATAAAGTACGTTTGAATCAGATTTACATTAAAATTTTCGAAAGAATCAATTTAGATTCACGTCATTGGTACATAAGTAAAAATTACACAGATTCAAAGGCCTCGTTATCTTCTTCTTTCTTCCATTTGATGAATTAATGGGCTATTATTGCCTTAAACTTTAATTAAAAGTTATATTTGTAGTAATTAAAATGCTGATAGTAACAACAACCTGGGAAATTGCAATTGATAGTGCTTTACCGTCAGAGGTAATAATGAGTAAAAGCGTTGTTATGTAAACTAAACAAACAAAATTATAAGTTCTATTTGATGAATTAACGGAGTACTAGCTGTACCCACACAGTGTTTTCACTGTTTTTTCAATTAATTTATAAAAAATTAAGAATTGTGTAGAATAAGTTGATCTCAATATTTCACGTTTAACTCAATAATTCGCATTTAACTCTGATAATGCATTTCCCCAGTATAGGTAAGGTTAGCGGGTAGAAATCTCGCTGAGGGCGAGGCTGTGTGTGCATATTGACAATTAATTATGCAAAGTCAGTAAGAAATCTGTATTTTAAAAGTCAAATTAGAGAGGAAATTAATGCTACACAGTAATTGATTGCAAACTTTTATGTTTTTAATTTTCTTTGTTTCTTTTTATTGAAGTATACGTCCTTTTTTTCATATATCAATCAATGCAACCGTTTATTTAGATTAACAATGAAGAGAAGATAAGTTTCGGCGAGTTCTAGGTTATCAATCTAAAAGAAATGTTTTCTCCTGAATAAACGTAGCCCGTCGCCTAACATTCTTTGTCATTTAGATTATCTACGAAGGTGACATAACCATATAACTTTCAATTTGTTAAAAAATAATGTACGTCCCTATTCTCATCTGATTTTAAATTTACGCATGAGACAATTTGCCTTAATAAGCATTATAGATGTTTAATAGTTTTACTTACTGAAAAAGTAAGATTCCAGCATCCGAATGATTTTAAATAAGATCAATTGCTTTGATTAAATTGCTAGAAATGCTTCCCATACACAGTTATTAACTGGATAATTATCCGTAAATATTTGTGTTGCTATCTATAAAGTTTGACATTGCTACAGCATTAATTTCGATGCTTAAAGTGTGAAGCGAATAACACTATTCTTTCACTTATTTGAAGGTTTAATTGGCACTAATTGAATTGGAGGCAATGCCAGGAATCTTTCTCTCTCGGTCACAGTGCAATCATCATTCATTTGTCTGCTTCATTCAAAACTGGCATCGGAACTTTTTAATTTTTTTGTACCATTTGGCGACAAATGAGGGTTGATCAAAACAACGATTATCAGTGGTGATGTTTATAGAGGTCCAACTGTATTTCAAATGTTTATATAAACTCAGATAGCGCTTGCAATTGGGAGCTTTTAGAATAACAAAAGATTGTTTCATTTTTAACTCTTTTTAAGTACTAAGTTAAGATTCCATTATAAGCACCTGTTGGCATAGGTTTGTAAAAGTTTGAAAGGATTGAAAATATACGTTGGATTCGTTATAACTATTTTAATTTTTATTATTCCAGAGCTTGCGATTATATACTTGATACGTTTTCGTGTATGGTATATTCCAAAACGTGGTATTGTACACAGTCCGACATCGCATTCTTTACATTCGTACAGTGAAGCCTCGATATATTGGACTAAAAGGAGGGGAAGGCCTGTCTGCTATATCCGAAACATCCGAAGGAAACGTATGTGTTGCCTTAAATTGTTAAAATGCGCATGTTATGAAAGACAGTGTTTTACTCTGCTATATGTTTATACAAATTGTTAAGAGCGCATGAAATAATAGCACAGAGTTTTCTAATTAATTTAGGAAAATAGGAATCGTATTAATTTTTATATTTTACTAGTAAAAGGTGCTTGCAGTGTGCTAGCAGGAGCATACTTTTATAAGAACATAATTAAGAATGAAATAAATTATAGTGACCATAAGAAAAATTGATTTTCCCTTGCGTTCTTATTTGAAATGGAATTATTCTTAGGAATGGAACTTGGGATACTTTTTCGAGATTTTAGATTTTTCCGGACCCTGGTGGAAATTGGCAGAAAGTAACAATGAATACAAAGAATGTTTTAAGACAAACAAACCCCACAAGTAATGCAAGTCAGTCAATTTCAACCAGTCACAAAGGTCAAACGGAGGAACAATTAATTTTTGCGGATTTGCTACACCAATAAATTATACATTGTATCTACCATATATACTCGTGTATAACGCGCTGTTTGAAGACCAAATTTTCAGGTCATAAAGTAGGGTGCACGTTATACACAGGTAACACTTCTCTGCACTTAAAATGGGAACCTACCTCGCACCAGATTCACGCTTTTTGGGTTAATTAATGGGAAAAGCACAATAATTATTGATACTCCAGGTTATACATACATAATTATATGTATAGAACACCTAATTACTTCTATACATTTATAATTCCATCCTCTCTAATTATTCCGCATTTCACTAGCTCATCAGCTGATAGCTGTAATTTTTGCAAAATCACAAGATAGTCTTCCCGCAAAACACACATCAAAAACAAAAAAAACATAGAATAAGCAAATTGAAATAATTTTATTTAGTAAATGATTCTAGTGTCTACGATTGACAACGTAAGTAATTTAAAACCCATAGAATCTCGTGTGTGAACTTAATCATACCTGTCGCGTTTCCTGTTTCCAGATTTGTTTGTTAAATTTTTACGTTATTCCTTCTCTTAAACAGTTTTAGAATGAGATAGGAAAGAGAGAACCAACGTCCACTTTAAATCAAAACTAATTTATAGATCCCTTTTTGTCTGATTTAAAAGGATTGGCAACAGTGGCGCTGCAGTTTTCTACACGGCATCACTTTGCCCAACTTACCATGTGAGGTTGCTGCCATCTCAACTCAGTCGCTTTAATTATTGACGATGTCTCTCTTAGACATAATATGGAGCTTATTGAACGTAATACACTTATGGACAAGTCCAAACGTTTTAAAATTCATATACCTCCCAAAAATCAAGGATGTGTGTCATACACGTGGTATCAGAAAAAGTCGGGATTTTTTGGAATAAAGTACGAGTGCGCATTATACACGGCAGTTATACACTGGGACGCATCATACACGAGTATATACAGTAATTATATACATTATAATATGTATATATATATCCATATATTGCGATGTATAAGTCAACCTTGAATTTTCAACTTGAAAATACTAGATTAGGTATATGTTCGCAGTATAAGTCGACCCCCTTTGTTTCACTTAAAAATACTTCTCATGAAATCGTTGCCAGGCAAAATCAAGGTCCTGTACGATCCAAGTTTTAACAAGATACAGAAATAAACATAGTAATAAAAAAATATAGGAATATTTTTTCGAGTCCGTGCTATTCTTCTTGAGCCTTCCATTTGACAGGTGTTTTAATTTCAACCAATAAGAAACTGCTATTCTCAGAGAGCTTGACCAACTAAATAATGGTTCCTATGATTTGATTGATGTCGGCTGTTAATGATGCTATCAAAATTAACTGCACCTAGTTATCGCAATCAATATCTACGGTGGTGAAATTCAATAAAGTATCGCATGTTGGCAGGCGTGAGGATGGTTCTGATAATTACATTATTCCCCTTTTCAAAAAAGGAAATGTTTTTTCCGCATATTTTTTGATTATTTTTTTTTGTCTTCTTTCATGTACTTTTTTGTACTTGATTTATTTGCATATTCCACATATAATTATAACTTGCAATTAGTATGGTTAATTCCGATCGAAGTCTACCTCTTCTATCTCACTTACTTCTACAGCATTACAATACTTTGGATGATACAATTAAAAAAACAAGGTAATTGTCCGTAATAAACATTTCATAAATGTCGTATTAAAGAATTGATATTTTAATAAACAATCAAGTAATGATTATAACATTCTAAATTTTATTATTTATTTATAATTATAATATCATAATTATATGTGGAAGGTACAAATAAATTAAGTACAAAAAGGTACGTGAAAAAGACAAAAAAAATAATCACAAAAATTTGAGGAAAAAAACAAAAATACAAAAAAGACATAATAATAATACAATTTTACTAGTTAAAATATATGTACAGACCACTTCTGAAAGAAAAAAATGCTGGCTGCTGGGAGCGAACCCCAGCCCATCCGATACTAGACATTCATTCTACCCATTCAGCTATCGCTGCTTCTGTTTGTAACCTTAAGGTTAATGGTATATGTTGCATCCGTGCTTACACCTGAATTTAAATTGTTAAGATCTTTTAAACAAGGGCCCATTGGCAAAAACGCAGAGAGATATAGGTGATGTTTTAGTTCTAGTTTCACCTCCTAAAAGGGTATTACGAATTTCAATATTAATGTTATGGCCTCCCCTTGTTGGTAAATATCGATGTTATTCATCTGTAATTTAAGGTTCACAATTTTATATTCGTCGTATAAGTCGACTTTAAGTTTTAGGAAATTTTTTTTAAGCTTCAAAGGTCGACTTATACGCCGTGATATACGTTAGTTATAATGTTGCGATGTATTCATTAGGCCTTCCAAATAACGCACATGTGATAGGTCCGCATGAGACACAATGTAGTAGTGGCGTCATTTAACTGTTTTGCATCGCCGGACATTCTGTCCATTATATCCTAAGTACGTTCCATCAAGGTCCAGTATGCAGAGGGTTCAATGTACTGTGGATTTCTTCCTTTTCATTGGCTTCGTGGTACTTTTGTTTCGGATGATACACTTCCTCATGGCTAATCTCATCACAATTTACCGAAAGAAGTGAATAATATCAGTCAGTCTCTCTTTTACAGTAAGCACCGCCTCGAAATATTCCAATTCATTTGCATCGGAATCAAACCATTATCAGTTTTGTCTTTTCATTGGGAATCAGTGGTCTAATGAAGTTTATTCTAATGAGTACTTGAAGTTGTTTTATTTATTTAACTAGTTTATAATTTTTACTTTGCAAAAGCCATAAATAATGACTTGAAACGCTTACAGAATGCAAGTACCTTCTACTTGTATATTGAACAAATAAGTAACATATCATTCTTGTCATTAAAGACAATTTTTAGTAATGTATGTGTATCTGTAAATGTAATTACATGCAAGGTTATTTGTCAGGTGCGTTTCGCTTCCAGCATAAGCGCCTATTAGTATTAGTCTCCATCTGGTCTGTCCGCATGTTCGTTATCTGCTTCTACCAAGCAGATTTTCATGAAATTTGATATTAAGGACTTACGGTCAAAGATAATAAGAAAATCACATAAATGAGTCACGTAAGCCAATCAGGGGTACCACTTTACTGGTGATAAAATATGAACTTTCCCTCATATCTCGTAAAGTATCGGTCATATCAAAATATTTATCAAGTAAAACTTGTGCAACTAATAAAGCAGGGTATTTCTTTTCCTCTACATTTTTATCGTAGGAGTCGCCGTTTGCGAGAAAATCGAACAAGAGTCGTAATTTGAGTTGAACTTTGAAATTTTCTAGCATGGTTACTTCTTCATTGTTGCTAACGTAAACAATCTCACGGAAATATGTTTAATTTCCTTACATATGCATGTAATATTTTTAAATGGGAAGAAAATGGATTATTTATGATGAAGAAAAGAACTTTATAATGCTATTTCCCTTCCAAACACGTAAATAATTTCTTTCAAATACTCCAATGCACAAAACGCACCCATTTGTGTTACGTTGTACACTTTCCTAACTTGTTTATATCTTAAAATCTCATTATAAATATTAGTGTTATTTTAAACTCTTGTACTAATTTTTAAACGAAGTAATCAACTGATATTTTATAATTATACAGTTTGCGTAAGCACAACATTAAATTACCATAACTTTAATGTATGTTAACAACAAATTGTTGACAGCATATTTGTAGTGATTCTGAGATAAATACAGAGTTCATAAAATTATTTATAACGAAGAATGTAAATTAAACTACAAAATATCCTTCTAAGATTTAGTCACATTAAACGTTTATTAGGAAAATTACACTGTAATCGTTTTTGTGCATCAAATCTTGGAGTAATTATTGGAATTTATTTTACAATGCTACACAAACATCTTTATATAGTTCTCTGGTGAATAAATTAAATTAAAATGGTATTGCAAAGTTCTTTGCTTATAAATAACTAGCAAATTTACCCAGCGTTGCTCAGGTTATGTTTTAAATCATCGTGACTTCAAATTATGGCAATAATTATGAACAAAAAATTATATCTATGCTTGAATTAAGTTTTATTTGGGAAATTTTTTCATATTTTAATTGATATAAATGAAAGAGTTGGAAAATATTTTGAGGATTCGTAATTAAAATTGACAATCAACGCAGTCGATTCATTTTGTGAGGTGATGCTTTTTGCCAGGTGGAGTTCGTTCTCTAAGCTTCCGGTAGAGAACGTGCATGTAGAGTACAGGTAGTTCCGCCTAATGTAGCAATTGAAAATTACTAGAAGTTACCTTACGCCTCAGTGATCGGAGGTAATATGTAGAGTGGAGGGGAACGAATTCCATTAGAATAGAGGGGCATTGAAGGTGAGCGCGCTTCCTAGAAGGGAAATCCCCTTGCACGCAGAGTAGAGAGGTGACTTCTTAAGTCAGTTACCATACGGTAGCTTTGCTTTACGCATGGACAGTTATATGCGGGATGCTCAGGAGTTCAAAATAAACATTCTTTAAAAATTCAGATAATACCAGGTTCCTAGAAAGGAGCGTCTGTCTCACACAACATTGTACGAGGGTTTCCCAGAAAGTAATGCACCACATGTTTTGAAATTACTCACATTTAACGAATATGTGACAGATTTTGACTTTTATCGATAAGTTTCCTGGACAACGAATGTCATTGTTGAGACTCGAGATTCATATTATTGCCTAGCGAGGGATAAGGGGGGGAACAGCAGAGGGAGGGAGGGGGATAAGGCATTGTCGAGTACAATTTGTAACGTGTTAACAAAGGTATTGCCCACTTATTGTAACAAAGTATTATTCACTTGACATAAATTTATTTTAACAAAACTCTTTGCTTAGAGAATCGTTCTAAGAGTCAGAGCATTGAATTCCTGTGTGATTTTAATTCTCTTTTCTACTGTTTTTGTTTTTCGTTGCATTAATTCTTTTTGTTTGTTCATCTGTTGTTTGTCGTGTTGTATTAACCAAACCACATCCAACACAGTGTAATGTGAGCAAATAAAGTAAGTGGTAAATGTTTTCACTTGTATAAATTGTGTAGTATCGAAAGTAAGATTGCGTAACCCGGCCGCTGTATGGGTTTGTTGTCTAACTAAGTAGGCTGTTATGAAGGTTGGCGTTGTAATAGTGTCTCATCGCACCGTCAAATGTCATGGATGTCTGTGTTGACCAGCATCATAGCTAATCCTAATATACAATAAACTTTGAAGCTTCTTTGTTTATTGTAAAAATTTCTGTCAACATTTCAAATTTGAAATGCAGGCATCTCTAGTGGAATTGTAAAATGTTATATTCCCCTATATTATTATTATTATAGCACTGACTATAATTAACCAATTGACCAAACCTTTTATACATTCAAGTTAAGTTGTTAATAATAATTGTACCAAATTTTAGTTATTCGTGTCTTATAGTTTATGGCATGCATAATGAGACACGCAAACAAACTTTTGCAAATATATGTAGATTGTGGGAAGCTCATTCAGTTCTATTTGGTATAATAATTATAGGATATTTATTTTGTTTCTCAATTTTGTAGTTATTCTTTTGATTCTCAGGTTGGTCTCTATGTAAATATTAACGTTGTCTCTTGTTGGTTGAGTTATATTTTAGATTACTTAACAATTTCATGGCTGTTGTTTAAAATATCTTCATTAAGTTATCGTAACGATAATTTTGGTAAACTCCATATGAGATTTTGACTTATTCTAACATAAGCGTTACTGAAAAGGAATTCTTTAAATTTATTAACATAAATAACTCAATTGTATACAAATATTTAATGAAATACTTTAGTTTTTCGTGCACTCAATACTTTCATAAATTACAATCTGAAAATTCTTCAAATATAAGTTTTTAAATAAATGTTTTGTAATGATAATGTATTGCTACTTACAATTTGCACATTTATAATGTTAAAAAATATAATTATTGATAAATTTTTAATGATTTGATTTGCTGATTTTCCTTTTAAATTTGACAAATTGGCCATGAAAGTGTTAAGCTATCGATAAGGAGCACTGTGATTTGTTAACGATAGTGAGTTGAGTCACGCAATGCAATTACTACTTAAATTTAAAGTAAATTAACCTCAAGTCGTTAAATTTTACGCACTTACTGTACATTACCTGGAAATATAAGACAAACTTTGAGAATATGCTATATTTTTTCAAAAATAGGGTGTTTGCTTTGATTAAATCAGTTATATTTTGCATAATAGCTTTGAATCTGAACTTTACATTAGAACAAATATGTTTTTGATGTTGTAAATATAAGCTCACCTTGATTAATGTTATATTTTTAAATGCAAGATAATTTTTAAAGACAAAATGTATTTAGTTCAATCTTTGCTGTTATAAAAATTAAATTGCTATCAGAAGTAAATCTTTGTTTATATTATGCTATTAATCTTTTTCAAAAAACAGTAATACGTCTAATTGAGGTAATATAATTTGTGCATTTATACAATAATTAATTTGGCAAATATAAAGGTTTAATTTTATTAACATTTGAAATAGGTATGACATGAAATTTTAATATTGCATTTTTGAAGTTTATTTCTGACTTGGAATAGTTTATAAAAATGTTATCCTGGCATTTAAGTAATTCCAATTAAGCATTGCTTTGCGAGATTCATTATTTTTTCGTCATTTATGCAAACATTGCTCCCATTTGGAATCAGTTGCGTGCATTCAATTTTACGTATTTCTTGACCAATAAGAGACATTGTTAATTGTAATTAAGGTCATTGATAATGTGAAATGTTTCTTTTTTAAGTGTTTCCAGAACAAGTACTTTGAAAGATTGCTTGCCTCAGATAAAAATAGCTGCGACAGAGTAGTGAAAAAATTAATACATGCATTTCGACTTCAGAGCAGTTGTCGTCAGTGGCATTTCGCCACTGATGACGGCTGTTCTGTAGTCTAAATGCTTGTATTAATTTTTCCACAGCTCAGTCGCAGTTATTTTTATCAGAGGCAAGTAACTTCTTCGAGTGCTTGTTCAATAATTTATTTCAGCTGCAAAATGTGTTTGATGGTTTATTTTTTCATGTTATATATGTATTTATGTCAGCTGTTGAACAACAGTTGAAAATATTGTGTTATATGTAATATGTCAGTTGTTGAATAGTTGAAATGCAGATAAATTGTCATAATGTTCAATAATTTGTTCAATAATCAGCAAAATTTGGCTGAATTGGTGGTCAAAAATGTCATTTTTAGGTTAAAAATGTGCTAAATTTAGCAAAAATATACCTAAAAAAACCCCTTAAGTCCAACGATACCTAAAAGAGGCTCCGAGAAAAAGAAATTATTCCTATCTAAAAGGAGTCAACAGGTTTTGTTCATAATAAAATGTCTTTATTGCAATTAGAATGTACAAGTTCAATAAAAATTTTACAATCTGAAATAATACATTTTGTCTACTTATTTTATCCTGCACCTGAAAATTATACTGGACTTAAAAGAATTTTTGACTTGAGAAAAAAAATTGATTTGTTTACAATTTGTACTTAGAAAAACCTTTGAAAAAGTCCCAATTCCAGAAATCTTTCAAGTCTAAGAGTTAAAAACTATTGTCCAATTTGTAAAGTAATTTGTTTACAATCTGGACTAATTTTTAACGCTAGACTTGAAAGATTTCTGAAATTAGAACTTGAAAAAAATTAATTTGTTTACATTTTGGACTTAGAATAATATCTGACTTAAAATATTTCTGGACTTAAAAAGATCTGAATATTAGCACAAATCAAAATTGCCATTTAAAAATATTCATGAACTGCAACTGCAGAAATTTTTTTAAATATAACAAGCACTAGAATAAAAGTTGGACATTTTTACAAAGTACTTTGGCAAGGATAATATTTCTTTAATCATTTCTATTGGTGAGAAAGTAGAGAGGAAAAATAGCATGGCTTAGAAAAAAATATGAAATGAGAGACGATAAATATATACCCAAAGGCGCTGCTAATTCTGGTTTGTTCAGATTTAAAAAAATGGCAATAATTATACAGAATGGAAAAGCAATAGCTTATATACATTTAGACAAAAGAATTTGCAATTGTTCTGAATAATATATAAATAACACAACACTTTGGAAACGTATTTACAAATAAATAACATCTAGCAAATTGGATATTGATGGAATTATTAAAAGAACTTTTTTCTGGACATTGACTTTAATTAAGAATAAAATAACCTGCACAATTTTTCTTAATTAAGAAATTTAACTCTCCACAAAGTTAAATCTTTTTCTAAATATCGTCTAGAATCAAGAACAATTAAACTACCATTTCCGATGCATGGCTTAATGATTGGAGAATATAAACTTTTCACAATGAAAATACTTTACATAGTCTGGATTTTCAATCAAAACTCTCAAAACTAACTGAAATTTCATTTGCATTTTATCTCTTTATCTGATTTTGATAACTTGAATAATGAACTGAATTTGTATTGCCTCAGAATTTTTTCTGCCTTGAATAAACAACAATAAAAACCCCAAAGAATATTTTCTGAATTAATTCAAGCAGATCCTACATCTCCAAATTTCTTTAAATTATTAAATTAAATCTGGAATTATTTAACCACGACAAACCCTCTTGGTAAAATATTAAATGTAGAACACCAAAAATCCCGATACAAATAATCTTTTTTAATGGCTGCTCCTATTTTAAGATTAAATTTAATTAATTACTTTCCAACATCCAATTTGCGGAACGATATTCACATGACAAGTCTGCAAACATGAGCAAATACAGTGCTGTCTCAGAAGTCAATACGAAAACTTGGCATTTTATAAGTTTTCTAAAGTTTTTAAATTCAACATCTTCGGAAATTCGTAAATAACTTGTTACTACATTTGATTCTTATTAACGGAAGTGAATTTAACAAAAATTTAAAATTTATAGAAGTACGCTAATAAACCTTTACAAACAAAATGGAATATTCAAATCAAATTAAAGAAAGTTTTCAGAGTTCAAACTGAAAACCAACACCTTATATTCTTGTAAATTTATAATAAAAAATTAAATGCATTTTATAAAAAAGTTGAGTTATCAGAAAGTTTTTAAGTTCAAACAGAAAATTGATGCCCTACATTCTCAGAAATAAAATACTCTTACGGACGATATCAGATAAAACTTTTTTTTCAGACGTAGCACTATATTTTCCATTTACTTACTTTTAGTGTAAGTTGATTAAACAATATTTTTAAAAGAAATCAAATTCTTGGGGAATCGTTTAATCCTATCGTAAATTTCTGCTCATTCTGAATGACAGGAGAAAAACCTCCTAAAAATTGGAATTCTTATTGTATTGTATTTATTTTCATTGGTTGTGAGCATAAAGCTATAATAATGCCAAATTTGAAGCGTTTAGCTCATCTGAAAGGGACTTATAATTTACAATCTCTCCTACATCCTCCGTAAGATGCAGCTACATATTATACAAGATATTTATCGCCTGACATATTGAACAAACCAGAATATAGCAACATATAGGTATAAAAACCTTCTCTCATCCCATATGTATAGCCTCCAGCTCAGGTTCCTCTATACTCTCACACCCAGGTGTATCAATTGTCGTCTCAGCAAAGCAGTACTCTTCGATTCATGGTTCCTCGACGCCTCAAACCATCGCATTTTCACTCAGCATCAACTGTGAATGCCTACAATGAAGAGGAAAGATGGTTGTGGTGAATTCAATAAAGAAATATTAACTAAAAAATCTAAATATAAAAGATTAATTTGCTTAAACAACATGAAAGAGCACATTCACTTATCAAGGTCTATTTAGAATCTTAAAATTTTAAATTCTTTACGAGTTTATTCAATTATGTGAAAGATTCGTTTGACAATTAGTTTTAAAATTTTAACCTTCCATAAGGTGTAGTGCTTAGCGTGTCAGCTTCCCATTACAAAGCTGCGGGGTTCGATCCCCGCAAATGGAGGTTTTTTTCACAAAAAAATTAATTACTTAATTAATAATAAAAAACTATCATTGGTGTCTGGCAGTAGGCAGCAGTACTGTCGGTACGGTATAGAGATGAAAACAAATGATGTTGGTTGGGTATACATTCAATAGAACAGTAGGCATGATTTGATCGGCTACAGTACTGCGATGTGGAAAGCAAGAGGGAAACTACCACATTACATTTCCCTAATAATGATTATATTATATAATATTCCGGAGGTAAAATAGTCCCCCAATCAGATCTCCGGGCATGGACTGCCTTGAGGAAAGCAACTGTCGAAGGTAACTTATGCAAAGATACTTGGAATTTAAAAACCACGAGGAAGGCAGAAAAGCTAGAGAACCTGAAAAATGAAATAGGATTGACGTCATAGGGCTGAGCGAAGTCAGATGGGAAGGAGAAGGGCAGATCCGCTCGGAAGAATTCACGGTAGTTTACACCGGAGGAAATAGTGAGGCAAGGGGAGTAGCTCTGGTACTTAAAAGATATGATGAATAGCGTGACAAAAATAACAGCAACGAACGATAGGTTGATGGCAATAAAGCTAAAAGCAGTCCCAGTGGACATGTTGATAATCCAGGTATATATGACAACAACCGCTATTGAAGAAGAATAAATCAGGGAGATGTATGAGCAAAAGAATGACATTTATGAAGTAGAACTGCACAATAATGGGAGATTGGAACAACACAGTTGGAAAAGCCCAGGAGATAAAATGAGATGCCAAATAGATTACATCCTAGTAAAACAAAGATTCAGGAACAGCATAAAAAATACTAAGACATTACCAGGAGCAAACATTGATTCAGATCACATCCTTCTAATACTCGATGTAACCACAAAGCTGAAACAAATAAGGAAAACGAGAAGAGAAAGACAGACTTGGGACCTAAAAAAACTGAAAGAAAGGCAGAATGCTTTCAGCATGAAGTCGGAAGGTCGCCTTAGAAATTTGGAAAACAAACCAGAGACCGTGAATACAGAATGGGAAGAAATTAAAGCCAGCATCAAAGACACCTTGAATAAAGAGATTGGGAAACAAGAGAAGAAAATCAGAAACCCATGGATCACTAAGGAAATGCTGGAGATAATGGATGACAGAAAAAAATGGAAAAAAATGTTAACAGTGAAGAAGGTAGAGCCAACTATAGATGCACAAACAATGAGTCGAGAAGGGTAACAGATAAAGCTAGGGAAATTTGAATAAAAGGAAAATGTGAGGAAATACAACTGAGAAGTTAGGACGGTATGATATGATGTATGCTAGGGCACTGGAGTTAGAAGATTAGAAGTCTAATGGGATTTGTGGTAAAGGAATTATGAACGCAGATGGAAAAATAGTCGCAGAACCAAAGGATGTAGCCCAGGTATGAGAAGTATACATTAAGGAACTATACAGCAAGCAGGCAGGATCAGCACAAATAGAACGGAAGAAGAGGATAACATTGAAGAAGACAAACTTGGGAACAAGTAATATGGAAAGCGAAGTACAAAAGGCAATTCTGGAACTGGATAAAGGGAAAGCTACAGGCAGCGATGGAATACAGGCAGAGGTACTTAAAGTCATGGGATCGGAAGGACTAAAAGTGATTACGAAACTAATTAACAAGCTTTACAACTCGGGAAAGAGGCCTCAGGATTTCTTAGATGTGACAATGATCCCTCTAAAGAAGAAGCCAAAGGCAATGCAGTGTAAGGACTACAGAACGATATCCCTACTGTCACACACTTCGAAGATCATCACGAGGATTCTTAATAAAAGACTAGAGAAAAATGCCGAAGAAATGCTAGGGGAAGATCAATTCGGCTTCAGAAAAGGACGAGGAACCAGAGATGCTATCGGTGTAGTAAGAATCATATCAGAAAGGGCAATAGAATACAGTCAAGATTGCTGTGTATGTTTCCTCGACTGGCAGAAGGCCTTTGATAAGAGTAAATTGGGTACTGCTGATGAGGATATTAAAGGATATAGGTGTAGACTGGAAAGACAGGAGACTGATCGGTAATCTATACGTAAATCAACTGGTAAAAGTCAGGTTGGAGAATGCGGATACCAGCGGAGTACATATCGGTAGAGAAGTAAGACGGCTGCTGTCTATCGCCGATTCTATTCAATATATATGGAGAGAGGCTAATGCAGGAACCGTTAGAAGGCATGAGAGATTTCTAAATCAGAGGAAGGATTATAAGAACAGTGAAATACGAGGACGATCAAGTACTCCAGAAAATGATAAATAGACTAGTGATAACAGGTAGGAAATATGGAAATTAATACAGAGGTTTAACTACTGACAAGTATTAAATATTATCTGTTAATAATTTCAAGTAGTAACAGCAATATTCATTTTAATTTATGCTATAAAATCAACTAAATTGATCAATTAACTTTATAAAAATCATTCCATGTACTCTTAATTGGAAATTATCGACAAATCACAGCATTTATTATAATGTCTATATCTATAATACAACCTAAAACCATTGTCATATTGGATAAAATTACAGTTTGTTTTTACCTTTAAAAACGATCAAAGAACATGAATTCAGAATTGAATTTTAAGCCAAAGAATAATAAGAAAATATTTCTAATCTTCCTAAAGCTTGCATTGTGACAAGACTGCACTTAAAGAGGTAAAAACTGACATTATCGCTTCTGACTTGATCTCACTTCTTTATTCATTCTCTTTAATACTTTGTAAATAACAGGCTAATAAGATAAAAATCGTTATGTTAATGCTATGAAATATGTTTCACATTTTAAAAAGCATTGGACCTCTTGTCGCACACCAGTTCCACCAAAAATAAAATCCTCTGTCATAGTAATAAATGGCATAACACATGACATACACCCCGCAAACATCAGCCTTCTATCTCTTACAGTTAAATTTCTGTTTTGATTTGATTGATTGAACATTTATAAAATAAAATGCACTAAAATAGTATTTGAATAAATTTTCTACAATTTTTTGATGCTCAACTGATGATTAGCCAACCACCGATGGAAATAAGCATAATAAAAACCAACTGTCACGATAAACTTCCATTAGCATAGCAACTTTCCAAAAATTTGCATGTACTCCAAGAATTCGACTAACTTTGACTAATAAATCTTTTTCCTTAAAATATTTCCTTGATTGTGTCAACAATTTCCGTTCAGACACCTTTTCCAAAGTATTTTAATCACTTTCAACTGTCTGAAAATGTCTCCATAATTTCAACATTAAATAGTTTACACATCACCAAAGAGTAAATCCAATAAACATTTCACATTACACTGTCGCTACAAAACTAATATTTTTGTTTCTATGAAATTATCTCATATTTTTAATTGATTTACGTTGAATTGGAAGTCAGTAGACTGAAAAGTAAAAGTTCTCCAGCTCAAAGTATTTCATAAAATATGCCAAAAATTGAAGCGTTGATAACACTTATGTTAACGATAATTAGCAAATCTTTGAATGTCTAAATTATAAAATCAATTTTATTCTATCAACAAAATATCCACTTAAAAGATGTTGAGATTTATCACTTTCCGATATACGCTGAAGTTACTACATTTTCACCGTTAATAGATGAATAACTAGCACAATAAGTATTGAACATATAGTAAAAAAGCAAATGCATGGTTACACGACTAAATTCCTCCTAGCTATTCATTCAAATAGGTCGATAATTCTCACTGGGAACTTCTTGAGGTAACAGCCAACAAAAGTATCACAAAACAACCAATATGTCAAATGCAATAGGCAAACTACTTAAAAGAAACACACGGAATATACTCACTGTTATTATTTCTTGTTATCACACACAGGAGAATATAACAGCTCAGTCCTGTGATGTCTGCTGCAAACATTCCTATGAAACGAGAATAAAATCTTAAAATATATACTGTAATTTCATGCTGAATAATATTCCAGATAACATTATATAATGTCTCTCGTGCTAAATCACTGAGATAACATTGGAATCTTTTCTATTGTAACTCAAATTCAAAGATTTGTAATGAAATTAAAGACTTATATTACTTAAGTGGCTTGGTTAAGCTCAATACTTATTTCAAAACCACCTGACTACCATATATTGATTACGGAAATGAATATCAACTAAATAAATCATTGATTTGAATGAATTTTTCGGTAAAGGGTTTCCAACATTTAATAAGTCTAGACAGGAGTTTGCCCGAAAATTGAATACATACTTGGGAAGAAACCTAGTCAATATACTTTCAATTATTCATTAAAATAAAATCCTTCATCATAGTAATAAATGGCATAACCACATTTCAGCCTTCTATCTCTTACAGTTTAATTGCTATTTTGATTTGATTGACTGAATATTTATAAAATAAAATGCACTAAAATAGTATCTGAATAAATCCTGTACAATTTTTGCATGATCAACTGATGATTAGCCAACCACCGGTGGAAATAAACAGAATAAAAACCAATTGTCACGATAAACTTTCATTAGCATAGCAAACTTTTCAAAAATTTGCATGTATTCCAAGAATTCGACTAACTTTGACTAATAAATCCCTTTCCTCAAAATATTTCATTGATTGCTTTAGCAATTTCCATATAGATAGCCTTTTCCAAGCAAAATATTTTAATTACTTTCCTCAAAATGTCTCCATAATTTCAACGTTAGTTTACACCTCACCAAAGAGTTAAAAGTCAATGAACATTTCACGTTACACTGTCACTACAAAGTAATAATTTTGTTTCTATGAAATCATCTCGTGTTTATAGAGCATACTTAATTGATTTATGCTGAAATGGATGTCAGTAGATTGAAAAGTAAAATTTCCCAGGTACAAAGTATTTCATAAAATATGCCAAAAATTGAAGCATTGATAACACTTATGTTAACGATAATTAACAAACCTTTCAAAGTCGAAATTATAAAATCAATTTTATTCTCTCAATGAAATATTCACTTAAAATAAATTGAGATTTATCACTTTCCAATGTAAGCTTAAGTTACTACACTTTCACCATTAATAGATGGAAAAATTAGTACAATAAGTACTGCACATATATAGACGCAATTAAAACACATGCGTGGTTACACGACTAAATTTATCCTATCTATTCAGTAAAATACGTCGATAATTCTCACTGGAAACTTCAAGTAACAACCAATACAAATGCAATTGGCAAACTACTTAAAAGATTGTACTCACCGTTAATATGTATTTCTTGATATCACACAAGGGAACATGACAGCTGTTCTGTGACGTCTTCTGCAAACATTCCTCTGAAACAAGAGAATGAAATCTTAAAATATGTACCTACTGTATTTTAATTCTGAATATTATTTCTGATAACCTGATTACATTATGTAGTGTCTCTCGTGCTAAATCACTCCGATAATATATGAAAATATTGTATTTTAACTCAAATTCCAAGATTTGTAAAATATAAGACTTATATTCCTTAAGTTGCTAAGTTAAGCTTAATACTTATTTCAAAACCATGACACTAGTATGTATTGATTACGTAATTAATATCATTTCAATAAACGAAATACAGCATTGCTTTGAATGAATTTCTCGATAATGGTTGCCAAAATCAAATACAGCTGCACACGGAGAATTCTGTCTGAAAACTGAATAATTAGGAGAAAACCTTATCAATATATTTTCAGTTGCGCATTAAAATATTATTATTTTATCAAACATACGCTTTAACGAGATTAAAATACACGAAAATGAGATGGATTACCTCAGAAACTCATATCAAACTCTCACCGTTGGCCAATCTGATCATAGGCTAACACCGTATACATATATCATTTCTAAAAATCAAAGTTGATAGAAAACGAACCTTTACCTTCAAACTATACGCTTACACAACCACTCGACAAATTAATAACCATATTCATGTCTCAACTTGACTCAGTTCACCCAAAATACACGTGATTAACTTTCACCAAGGAAAATAATTGCATAGATCCACATATATCTTATGTAAAGGTCTCTCCTAATTAATGTAAAGATTATGCCGACATAAAATTCAGTGAAGAGATCAACCATTTCGTTTAATTAAGAAATAATTTCACAAAAGCTATGAACTAAGGATCAGAAGAAATAATGACCTTGAGACAAAATTGAACGGTAATATTAATGCGATGATGCTACCCCGATGCGGCGTTCCGACAACAATTAAATTTTCGCTTAATTCTAACTAAAGCATTTAAAACCGACAATCAATCACAGTAACACGAGGTCGACGTAAATCTCTTGCGAATTACGAACGGAAAGTTACTTACCCGTTCATGACCCTTCTCTTCCTGGACGTAGAATTACACCCAGACCCCCCAGACCCATCCCCTCCCCCACTTTCATTTTGAAGCGCACCCAGTGACACCTATCAACAAAGTTGAGCGTAACTTGAAACTCTGAAAACCGTTGAGTTGCCAGGGGCTGACTTCAGCAAACCTACCGATCGCAGCGCTGCGTGTGACGACTTTGGCAACTAAAACTTGAGCGACCAAACTGGCAACAGTTTCGGACCCGGAGTGGAGTCTCCTCAGTATAGGCTCCATGAATCGGTGCTTGCATTCTGCAAGTATAAAAATCATGGAGCCTACATAGAGGAGACTCCACTCCGGGTCCGTAACTGTTGCCAGTTTGGTCGCTCAAGTTTTAGTTGCCAAAGTCGCCACACGCAGCGCTGCGAGCGGTAGGTTTGCTGAAGTTGTGGGGCGTAGGTATGATACAATGTAATTTTCGTGTTTCTATTTGCGATAATAGTTTGTTACGTAAGATGGCATTGGTAATTTAGGTTTGTAAATCAATCTATGAATATAAACTATTTGTTTTTACGAAGTACCGAGTATGTTACATGAATTACGTAGCGGATCAATTGATTGGAATTCCGCCTGAAAAAACCTCGTTTAGGGTATAATTACAGGACGGAATGGTTGTTCTGATGTTCAGTATTTCGCTTAATCCATATTCGATAAATTTATTGTGACTTTGGTCGACTATGGAATTCACTGTATAGAGGATAGATAGGTGGAGGTAAGATTTGCACTTTTCAATATCCACGGTATCTGGAAAACGAGTGCCTTTTACTTCGGTTCGACGTGTACATAGCAATATCCAAAAATATAATCAGTATATCTAATTTTACTTATGGTAAATATATGCGACGTTCAGTATTTTATTATAATACGAAATGGCAATATTATTACAAAATACAGGCAAACATTCGAGACGAAATAAGTATTACACCGTCATGTAATATATTGATGCATTTTTTTCTTAAGCTGACGATTACTTAAATTTCGTAACATGTCCATAAGGTATTTTGTCAGAAATTTGACATTTCGAAATGCTATGCAGTTATATTGTCACATTAAATAGGAACGTCATATTTGTTTTGGTAATCCAATGAGATATTTTATAGTAAAAGTAAAACGGGAATATGAAATAAGAACACAATGGCATTTTATGTTTGTATTAAAACAGTTTATTTAATAAAGATTGTGTGTGGGAAAAAGCTATAGAACCTTAAGGATTCTCTAGAAAAACCCACAGTTGCAGGAAAAACCCACAAAGGAAGGTGGGTTAAAAAACCTGCGAAGGAAAATAGAAGGTAGCTAACCAAACTAAGATACACAATTAACCAGCAGCTGAAAATAAAGGAAGAGAATTACTTAAAAAACCAATTCAATGATGAACAATAACATAAAATAAATAAGTGCAAATAAAGTTGATCAATATCCCATTTGCCCAGCTCCTGAAAAGAAAGAAAGATGATTACTAAAAATATCTATTCAGAACATTAAAAACTATAGTGAAAACTAAGCGCATATAATATAAATTAATGCAATTAAAGTAGATACATATACATTTAAAAAACTTAGCAGAAATGCCGTGCATTCAAGCCTCCTCCAGACTAATGTTATCTATTCTATTTATGCCTTTGCTGGCTAAAGGCATTCAGATAAATATTGAAAAACGAAGTTCAACTGAGGAAGCACACCTGGAAAGACAGAAAGATAATTACAAAATATACCAAATCACAAGAACAAAAACTATAATACAAACTAATAACAAATATATATACGTACATTTAGGGTCAGTTACAGGGCTAGGCGACCTAGGCAAGCACCTAGGGCTATGAGCAGAACACCTAATGGCACACATGGTCAGACGTAAGCTGTTGGCCTTGTAAATAACATTCGCCTTAGGCTCTTGCATTCTCTGTGTCTGCCACTGTATACATTAAAAAACCAATTTCACATAAATTTCTATTTCTATAAACATATATATATATACATACATTACATAACTTGAGGGACTTGCAGTACATTCAGTATACATACAAATCTACTGAGGAAGCAACCTGAAAAGAGAGAAGGATAATTACAAATAAAAACAAAGCACTTGAACAAAAACCACTTTGAATACCAATTTCACATAAACACACATACATTACATAACTTGAGGGACTTGCAGTACATTCAGTATACATACAAATCTACTGAGGAAGCAACCTTTCTATTCTCTCGATGCTTCCATCAGGCATCATAGTTTCGTAATACCTGATGATATCCTCCTCGGCAAAGTGCAGCCCACAGACAACGTCCGTTGCGCTGAAAACTTGATCTTTGCGGGGTATAATCCTCCTCCATTTCTGAAGCTGAGCTTCATCCTGAAAGCAAACGATTTCAATATGACAATATCAATTCAATTAATATCCTTTCTACATTAAATAAATTTATATTTACTGACTAATGTGTACTTACCCTTGCCTTGAAAACACTTGTGTTCTTCACTCCCAAAATCTTGTTCACTCGTACTGTTTTGCTATAACCTGTCGAACAGCCAGGCACAAAGCAACACTTTGAATCTCGCATCATTTTGTAATAAAATATTCCACCGCAGATGGAGAAAATTTCACACAAACGAAATAGATACAACGATTACCCGTAAGACCACGTGTAAACTACCCAATTTGTAGCAAACCTAAGAACACCTGCGCCGCCAAGCTGGAACTAATACGCTGCGACTAAATTGGCAACAAAATACGCCCCCTTTGGAGCTGAAGTGGGATCTCCTCTATGTAGGCTCCATGATAAAAATAATGGTTGATATTTTTTTTGCATTGAATTGAAAAACGCAAACAGGTAAAAAAGGCATATCAGAAAACGGAATCGATGCTAAAAAATAATGGTTGATATTCTTTTTTAATTCAATAAAAAACGTGATCAGGTAAAAGAAGCGTATTAAATAACAGAATCGACGATAAAAATAAGGCAAAAATTCCAACGGATACACACAGAATAAACCTTTCATATAAGTGATTTTCTTATTCGATGGCAGTTCAATCGATCATTGTTTTTTGTGTGGAATAAGTAGGATTGTGCCAATCATCTCAGTCGCCTCTCGAAAGGGGTGCCAGAATTTGACTACAATGAAAATATATTTTGAAAAGTCGTTGTTTTAGATATCATTTATACCTCTTTAAACAATGTTGCAACAACCCGTATTTTGTTTATGCTGAGTTGACCTTATGCTGCGTGGTAGCATCTTTGTAACTTACACAATGTATGCGACTTTGTTACAAAATTTAATTTAATGAGAAAATGCGCATTGAAACATAGTGCATATGGATGCCAAAAACTTAAATCCAGCCCTGCGCACACTAACTTTTTGTCAAATTTTCATGAAAAAAACGCGTATTATAATCGAAAAATTATGGTACTTTTCCAAAGGAACCATTGCTCTATCTTCTACTGGTTATGAGTTATTAATGATTTTATGAAAAAGCTCAAATTTTTTATAGTCTGTTCACTATCTAAAGTCTCTTGGCCTTCTTAGAGCAAGTAGCCAATCACGAACGTTTCCCCTTCCATCGCCCCTCACAACTTTCGTGCAGGAGAGCAGATACCGGTGCGCGTTACCAGCTCTTGCGGATTTTCGCCTTCAGCTGATATACTACGCAATTTCTAAATAAAATACTTCCCATCCTTCTTTTTGATCCGGGCTTTGGACGGCGGTAGAAATGGCAACGCAGGCCGACGTGAACTCTTCGAGAGCAGGAGTGAGACTGGGTTCCTCCCCACTACCTTCCCAAACAAACCGTCTCCTATTGGCTGCTGCTAACTGGCGTATGCCCCATCTTCAAGGCCAAGAGACTTTAGGTAGTGAACCGACTATAACTAATAGTGAACATTGTCGAGGTCTAAAATGACAAGTGAAATAAGCAAAAATTTTCATATGATTAAGCGTAATCACTTTGCTCGCCATCTATTAGTCAAAATGACAACTCAGGGAGAAATCCATATTTCCCACTATCGTTTCTACCATCAAGAGCACAAAATCAGCATTATGACTATGAAGTAGTTAAATTTCTTGATGCTAAAGACAGGGCCGTCAATTCTGGACAATCAAAATGCTCTTAGACACACCAGATAGATTTCTGGAATATTTGAACATTCACAGTTTAACTTCTAGATGAGATACGAAATTAATTATGGTCTAAGAACCATCTACGAGGCATAAGCTTTCAATCTGATCATTGTTCAAGAGATCTGAGGGAACAAAAAATGGTCTACCCCTAAATATATATAAATAAATATTGGATGAATGCATATATAAGATTTTATAAAAAGGTCTTAGACTTGATCACCTGGAACAGTTGGAAATCAAGGTAATTCACACCACCAGGGTTTAACTGATGTTAATAAAGTGGGAGAAACCATTTTTAAAATAGCCAATTTACATGTTTACTGAATAGGAAAGCATTTATTAATTGACTTGAGCACCTATTCATAGTGGCAATTTGTTTAATTGTATTTCATTTAAGAGAGAAGTTTACCAGTGTTAATGATGTTGTCTTTATTTAATTTAAATTACTGCTATACTTCTTTATAAGTTTTTATGAATGCAAAAGAAATAATAATTAATGTTTCTACCATAAATTCAATTTTACAATATCTCTGGAAGCATAAACATGATTAATTTGTTCAGAGAAGAGTAAACAAGATTTTCTTTTTTATTTGTTAATTCTATATTTGCAATCCTTCCACTATTTTAAGGAAATTAATTAACTATTACATTTGTACAAAAATAGTTTAATAACAAATTTATTTGTATATGTATGAAAAACTGAGTACATTTTCAACATAGTAATAAGATATCAGCAAAGCTTAGTATGTGATTGAAGCTGCAGTTCGATATTTATGGGAAAACTATTGCATCAAAATATTTTGATATAAAAATTACATATTCACATTAACAACCATTCAGTAATTCACAAGTTTTATGGCAAGACATGAAAAAGTACCACTGATAGTAATGTCACAGAAATTTTGAATTTTTTCAATCTATTTGAATGTTAAACTAAGGAAACTGAGGCTGACCTAAATTGTCAACCTATTCATTTCATTAAAGAAATGACATTTGATAGGGCAAAGATGCATCTAACCACATCTCAGCAAGTTATTTCCACTGTATACACAATATATTTAATAAAACTACATATTGTAAAATGATAAGCACTCTCAATTTTGCCTCAGAAGATTTACCTGGTAAAAGTCATTTCAAATGAACTCTATGGTTTTATTGCTCTCAGTCAGATGTCATATTGGTCATTTTTCTTGAAACACTTTTTCAAACTCTATGTTAACATTTCACCCTTGGCAAATGACAACATTGATAGAACCAAGTGTCATTTGATGTGGTGCATTGACATAGCTTTAAATGTTGTGGATGTTAGCACAAACATGATTAAAACTTTTTATTAAAAAATTTATGGTACATGTACATTGCTTTTATCAACAAAGTTCATTTACTAGTTATTACAGCTGAATATACTTATTAGTTATATTATACGAGACAAAAATTGTAAAATTCCCTAATTATAGTGCTCAATGATAGAAAAAAAGCCTACAAATGACCACATTAATTTCAACACTCCTCAATTGCTATTAAAAGCCAAAAGTAATTTACAATGCATTATTTACATAGCCCATAATATAATCACAACTGCAATTATAAGAATAATAGCACCACCTTTCATTGGAAATTACCAGGGAGTAAACCCACCTGATAAACTTTTCTCTGTGTTCTTCTATCATAATATTATATCTATTTGAACACTTCCTTCAGTTTACCTCTGTTTCCACATAATATTAAAATTTGATCCCTATTTAAAGATAACCCAGGGCCAGGACTAGGGTGGGGCGAGCGGGGCTCTTGCCCCAGGCGCATTATTTTAGGGAGCACTGAAATTGTGGTTATATGTATTTTATATAAATATATATTTGCAACCATAAAATTAATTGAAATGATGTGATAAAGTGAGATTGGCAGCGATGGGTAGACAGTAATTATAATTAATATTTTTTATGTCATAAAACAGGGTTTGCACTAGGGGCGCGATTCACGTTCTTTGCCTCGGGTGCCCAAATACCTAGTCCCAGCTCTGAGATAACAGCACTCATTGAGCCAAATTTTTGTATGAGGATGTGCAAACAATGGTTATACATGCATTATTCCTTCCACACAAAACTTTGATAAAATTTTTATATACCAGTTAAGGTAAAGTCATAACGTAAGATAAGCAACGATGATTAGAAAAAATACAGCCATTAATTTACCTGAGGACAGTTAGTGTCTTTATAAGGCCAATTTTGCATCATCAAGGAACCAACAAGACATTTGCAGGCACTTTGCAAACATTTGTTTTTCAATAACCTTTAAGTACTAATCTACCGAACTGGAGGGAAATTTGCCATTTATTGGTCATGATACCTTTTTATGTTATTAGAAATAATGAAGAAGAAAAACAGTGCAAACACAAGGCTAGTAATGTATTTTTACTTTGGCTTAAAACCATGTGAAACTAATATTTATAAAATAACAAATATTTAACTGTTTCCAATTCATTTGCTCATGAAGAAATTTATTCCTAAGATAAAACAATTTTTGGAAATTTCTGAAAATTTTCAAGCTATGAATAATTTTCTTCATTGGCACTTGATCTACATGGGATATTGATAGAAAATTCTTACTGCATAATATTATTTTTCTTGTCTCTTTTACATGCACTGTTTTCATTTTCAAAATATTTTTTGTAAACAGCTAGTATAAATACACTGATGGTACAGATGGTGAAATAACTGGATCCAAAATATTGAAGAGAATCAATTAATTTAAGACAAGGCTTAGGAACTACTTGGATTTTTAGACATTTTTTCCCATATGTATGAATTAGAGATTCTGTTCAACTTTTAGATGTTATTTGCAAAAAAACTTAATATGCTAATAAGCTCAGGGCCGCTTTATACAATGGGCAAAGTGGGCAACTGCCCAGGGCTCCCTGATTTAGGAACCCATGTGCTTAACCCTTAAGCTGCCTTTACACATAGGAGTACACTCGTACAGAAGTTACTGCTATACGAGTGCTTGATTTCTAATCATGTTTCAACACTCGTAATACTAACTGAAATATCATGGCGCCGTTAAGAAAGAAGCGAGCTGAGGTAGTGATTGTGGAGTTGCTGTTATTGGATGAATTGATAAAAAAACAAAGAAAAAGTGAGAAACAAAGGAAATGTTGGGTTAAACCATTGTTAGTCGAACGAAGCCGGTTTGGTATTGGACAAATATTGATTAAAGAGTTACTGTCTATGAATGGTGACGATTTCACCAACTTTTCTAGAAAGAATTATGAAATGTTTTTAGATCTGCATGAAAAGGTTAGTAGAATAAATAGACTTGCTTTTGTTTAGTAGTTAGTTAAAGTTGATTGCTCAACAGACATTCTCATAGCATCACTAATACCTTTGTGGCATTTAATCGTAAGACGTTATTTTTATAGTCTTTCAATTTAGTGTCCCACAAACATTGGTGATCGCGATAGAATGCAATAAAAGTCATAGTTTGTTCATCACTAAAAACACGTTTCTCAGCTGACGCCATTTTGAAACTCACAGAATAACAAGTTGGTCGGGAACTAGGAAAGCCACCTACCTATATGAGTAACTTGCATGCACTGATATAAAAGTGTACTCGTATAAAAACACCTATTCTACATATCCAAGTACTGCTATAGCAGTAACTATACGAGTATACTCCTATGTGTTAAGGCAGCTTTAGACCACAAAACAAAGATTTTACACCACTCATTTTTTACCTAACAAATTATGTTTTAAATCGTGCTTTTTTGATAATAAAATTTGATCCAATTTTACTTGTTTATACTTGTCAAGTATTCTAGTTTCAATAAAAAAACAATTAAGATCAAGATATGATGTGGGTAGCACAAGCCAACATAAATAAACATGAATTAAACAAAAGACAGATTTATGGCATGCAACACGTGTGTACAAGTTTCATACCATGTTTAAAATCATTTTATAAATTAAATAAATGGGATGGTAGCAGCCAATGCATAGTGATTCATTTGGTAAACATAATTAAAAGTTCTTTATTAATGACCTGATAAAGAAACGGTATCGTAGTCATATTAATTTTATTATTTTTGCTGATTAATAAACTTATCCTTAGTTATGAAATTTTAAAATGTAATTTAACGTAACCACTTCTAAGAATTAATTTAAGTAATTTCATATAAAATGAAACTAATGATCACCCTATTGAAAATTAAACAAGATATGGCTCAAGAAGGAAGAAGATGCTATATTTGCACTTAAGAATGTACCAAAATCAGACGTAATTGATGCTGAAATGCCTGGAATAATATCTAACACAAATATAATTATCAACTTTAAAAAACAAAATCTTACCAGCGGTGAATCTGAACCAAATTCTAAAATTCCATCTTTACACTTTCTTTTCTAATTTACGAGTATATATTATTGTTTTAAAAATTTATATTAATTATGTATTGTAATTCATTAAAAGGTTCAAGAAGATGGAAATGGAAAACTATCAAGAATTTTCGACTTCTTCCCACTTTCCAAAAAATCTGAGATAACGGCATAACTTTGAAGCAAACCAACGTAAATCGGCACACAGGTACTAAATGATTGATGACGTAACTTTGAATCAACGTAAATCGGTGTATTACTGTAATCACTTTATCAAGTAATTTCTAATGAATGTTTTAATTACCTTTGTTAGAGTGCTTTCAATATTTGAAAGGAAAACAATATTACATGAGTTGATACAGAAGAAATACTACATAATTATCACTGGGCTGAGGTATGAGTAATTTTTTCTATGTTTATTACTAATTAAAATTACAATTAAAGGCTATAAATAAGCAAAAAATTAGTATATATAAGAAATGAAATTTTTGTAAAGCAACAAAATTAATTTTTAACTGTTAAGAATATTAAAATGATGAGCTTGAATAATGACTAAGTTTGGACCAATTGTGTTGTTAAAGATATAACATTTGGGGTTGTCAGATGATGAAGATGGCACTTTTTCCAATTTTCTTCAACAATTTTAAAGACTAGTACAAATGACAGCCCATTTAAAAATATTTATACAAGTAAATGCCAATGGCAAATATTAATACATAAAACATTTTAAAACATCATATAGTGAAATTATAAATTATAGTATATGAACAATATATATAAATGTGTTAATACTCAATTGATAACTTGTGGAATATTAATTTTATAAGTTAAAGACAGTAACATACAAGCATTAATATTTAAATGTAAATAAGTATTAGTCATCTTCTTAAAATGTGGCATTAGACAGCACCATTATTTACACAATCTGTATGAAAATTTAGTTTTGCTTATGACAGTGCTTATCAGATTTTAACAATGATAAAGGCACAATGCATACACATAACCAGTATAATTAATCCTTCCATGAAGGATGGATTAGAAGTTTAAAAGCCTATATTCCAAAGAGAAATGGTTTGTAAGTGAAATAATGTCAACAATCCATTTTTCATTTAAATTGATTTTGCCCCTGAAATACAATAAAATATGGAAGATATAACTCCATGATAAGTTATTTAAATACACATTTTGAAAATTTTACCTGTTTAGTAATAACTTACCTTCAAATAAATATTAGTTATCGCCCAATTAAAAGTATAAAGCTTGATAAAATACAAGTGAATGTAGGATTGACAGAAAAGGTTATTCCAACAGCATTATTTTCCACTTGTGCCACAAGACCTGTAGGTAAAGGATCATCCAAGCATTCAAATTCACAACATCTTTTCCCAGCCCGAAAATGGCGGCAATACTGTAAATAGAAGTTATTTCAAATGTAACATAAGGTTTTGGGTTAGTTTTAAATTGATACCAATAAACCACAAGGTTGCTTTTATTTTTTCTAACATTTACAAGCAGTAATAGAGAACTAATCTAGAAAATTACACTTATGTAGAGCAGTAAAAATTGTATAGTTTTGGAAAATTACATATACAATTGTTATTACATGAGATGCTTGTTTGTTCGTTTTTCTGTCTAATCAGCCTGTTGGACTCTTATAGCTACTCTCTCTTTCTGATTTCCAGTTATTCAATAATTCCAGTTGTTAAACTTTTCAGGCTCAGCCAAAACATGGCTCATGCTGCAGCCAACAAAAGTAGTTACAATAGTTCACAGCAATTTTTGAACATTTTAGAGAGAGAGGTTCCCAATACAGTTTTATGCTTACATTTTTACCGAAGTTAATTGCATGCAATTTCACCTAAAAAATGTATAATCCATAGTATGCTATGAAGTGCCATAAAGAAAAAGGATTGTGTCTAGATCAGTGTTTCCCAACCTATGTTCTGTGGACTACTTGTGGTCTGTGAAGGTTATGTTGGTGGTCCACGGAGGTTTCCAAAATGTAGTTTTTTCAGGCCGCACCTCTTATTTAGTTGGAAAATTTTGGGAAAAGTTAAGCAAGTTTTACGCTATCACAGGTATTGAATGTTGTTATTAATGACATTTGTATAACTTTCATATTTAAAAAATTTCTCCTGTACAAATGCTGAAAATAATTCTGGGAATAAAACAAAAAATAATCAGGTGATCCTCAAACTAATGGTGCACACAGGATTCTCTCGAGGTCCAAAATATTTGGTAAGCACGAAAGCTTTATGCATGTTAAATAAATAACTACATGTTGCATATTGCAGTATTAATTACATTTATGTTAATAAACAAAGGGGCAAACTGTCTCCTATTACTCTCTGACAGCACCCATGAACCCAAATTTAAAATAACTACTATGTATGTTTCTAGAGTTAAGAAAAAAGACCAATTTTCCAAGGGGGGGGGGGGGTCTGGACCCCTCCCCCCCATGTGTGAGCCATTGCCTCAAACAGATAGAAACGTGTGATATATTTGAAAATGGTCAAATAAACTATGTAACCAAGTAACCCTTTTTCTTAAATGTAGATACAGTAAGTACGTTAGTATAATAAATGAGGTGGTCCTCAGGGCCTGGAAGGATTGATGAAGTGGTCCGCAGAGTTCAAAAGGTCGGGAAACACTGCTCTAGATGTTTCATAGCTAAGCATCTTATGTTGGTGACGAGCTTGGAAAGAAACTGATTTACCTTGATAACATATACAGTTAAATGAAAATGTTACTGTTGCGTGGGGTTACTCTTCATCAGCAGCAAGTCCTTAAACTAAAAATCAGCCATTAGATCCATGAGCTAAGCAAAAAAAGGACAGCTGCAGACCTTTATTTAAGAAACTGAACCTCTTGACCTTGGCTTCACTATATGTATGCTGTGTCATTATACAGTAAAAGCTCATTCTAACATCACCCATTCTACCGGAAAACTTGCTCTAACAGCATATACGGTGAAATTACATTTTCCAATTGTCTAATAGATGTTGCTACAGCTATGACTGATCTTCCGTAAGCTTAACCACACGTTGTAAGTAGTTTCTCTTCTGTTTCAAGGTGACAACAGTCGTGATGTACTGCATGACAATTTTGTTTGTTATTAAAGTTATTTTATAAAAATTTTAAGATAACCTAAAGGACATGAGTAGTAGTAGCAGAAAAGTAGTAACAGAAAACAAGGGAAGCAAATGGCGCTGCTGACTTTACGATAGAAAATTGACATTGCCAACGTCTGGATAATGGGTATTAATGAATGAGTACAATATAAGCTCATCTACAATATATGACATTAAAGCAAGAAAACAGCATCTTCTAAATTTTTTGCTGACTCAGAGACAAATGAAAATATCCAAAAACATAAAAACATTTAAGAAAGCAACGGCTAGAACAGTTGGATGCAGTATTATACGAGTGGTTTAAAGTGGAGCGTTCTGAAGGTTTCCCAATCACAGGTTCACTAATAATTGAAAAGCCAAAATACTTTTAACAGAAAATGCACTGTTCCATACGGGCTAAGCTTGTGAATTACCCAGCCAGCTTCCCCGATGCTACTTCTGATCTTCTTTTGTTTTTTTGCTGAACTTGTGAATTACCTAGCTAACATCAGGGTTTCAAAAACAATTTTTGAGTTGGGTTGGTTGGAAGAAGGGTTTAAAAAAATCGGATTGGTTGGAAGAAGAGTTTCAAAAACATGGTTGGTTGTTAGGAAGAAGGGGTTTAAAAACATAATTTTTCAAACTATCCTATAAGCAGGCCCACGCCAGATATATTAGCTGCCTGGATGCAAGCAGTTTATGCTGCCCCTTACAGACTTATAACAGAACCCTGGCCCAGATTTTTTTGATTTTTAGATTAAAAGTGATATTTAATTTAAGAAATAAATTATGCAAAACACAAAATTAAGAGAGATTCTTGCCTCCGCCCGTGAATTGCTGCCCCTAATATGTTGCTGCCTGGGTGCGATGCATCCATTGCATCCAGAGACGTAACTAAGGGGGGGTCCTGGCCCAGGGCCGTGCCAACACGGGGTGCACCCAGGCGCCAACTAGTCGGGGGCACCTTCACACCAAGAAAGTTGTATCTATATATTACTGGAACACGATGAATGTGCGATGATTTTTACCCTTTCACTCCGGATCTTTTTCCCTTCAAGCAGGAAGGGAAAGGCAAGAATAGCAGAGTGATACAAAATTTCTGTCAAAATTTACCTCCGAACCTTTGCAGTATGCATTCAGATTGTTCTATTCTCGGAAAGGATGTATTATTAGAGGCGACCAAAAATCCAAGCTCGGAGTCAGCAGGGGAGATAGGGTGCTGCCTTAATTATACTCTCCATTCTAGCGAAGGTCTGTGGCAGTATTTTGTTTGTACATTTCCCATGGCCTTTACAGGCGATCGTAAATTGGTTCTCGGATGGACTATGGTTGGTTAGTAGTCACTTTGGGGGAGAGGAGGGGGCTGCCACAGAATTATTTAGCACCCAGGTGCGGCCCTGCCCTGGCCCCCTCTTAAAAGTCCTCAGACCTCCCTTGGTCCCCCTTACCATTTGCTGAATGCCATCGACTGATTGTGCAGCATGTGTAAATAGCACAAATAAAGTGAATACTTAAGCAATGCTGATGACAAATGTTTGGTCAATCGTTATAAATGCTTCCCACATGCAGTTTCCTGAATAATTATCAGTATATATTTATGTTGCTGTGTATAAAGATTGATAATTTCATTGCTTAAACAAAAGTGCAAAGCAAATAATGCTATCCTTTGGTCTTTCCGACAAAGAAAGCGCTATGGCTTTTCAGTCCCATGACGTTCAAGACAGCAGGTGAATCTTAACTTGATATAATCATCAGATTACTAGTAATAATAATACTGATATGTCATGTATCGATGACGTGACAATAATTTTGTTGATACTAAAGGCACAACAGAAATAGATAATTGAGGCATTGTGCCATACAACAAATATTTACTCCACTACCACTTACTGTATTATACATTGAAGTTCTATGCATTTTTAACACAACAGCTTTTGCTGTCAAAAATCACTAGTTAGATATAATTATATGAAATTCACATTCTTGCACTGATTTCTGAAAATACTGTTGCCAGGTGCTAAGTACATAATACAAATTTTGTGTGTTGCCAAATATCATTACTCACTAAATTCAAGAATTTTAAATTGTCCTCGTCTAGTCAAAAAAATCGGTACAACATACACTGTACAAACTTCTCATATACTAATGCGTCATTTAGTTATATTTAGAAAATGAAAATTGTATCAGCCGTTTTTAGAAAATTCAATTTTTGTTCAAGGTGCCCAAGAATAAACTAGCCTTATATTCATTCATTGAGAAAAATGAAATATGTAGTATTATTGCAGACGTATACTCAAGTAACTGTACGAAATTTGATCAAAATCGTTAAAGCCGTTTTTTAGAAAATCGAATTATTGTTAAAGTTGCCTAGAATAAACTAGCCTTATATTCATTTTTTGAGAAATATGAACTATACATTGTTATTGAAGACATAATCTTAAGTTACTGTACGAAATTTGATCAAAATCGTTAAGAGCTGTTTTTGAGAAAATCGGATTGTTGTTAAAGATGCGTAAAATAAACTACTCTTAATTATTGAGCAATGTCAACCATTTCTACCTATACTCTGCTCGGTATGATAAAATTCCTAAGTATGAGATTTCATTCATTTTCGCTCTACCGTCTAGGCTCCAGAGCCAGTAACAGACAGACAGATGGCATTGCAAAAACCACTTTTTTGGATTCAGCGACACCTAAACCGTATATTTCCGTAAAAATCTCGAGGTCGAATTTTTTTGCAATAACAATACTTTCTCAATATACTTCGTATATGAGAAGGTAAAAATTGTATCAAGGCAAATTTGTTTCTTAATTCTGGGAGCACCTAAGCAACCCCCTGATCCTCTTTCACACACTCCCTAGGGGTGCAGGCCCCATAGGTTAAGAACCCCTGGAATAAACTGACCAGATTTCCAAAAGCTCAATGCTGAACAAAATAAAAAAAAACAAAATACAATACATATTTTTCAATCCATATTTTTAACAAAATATAAAGATTTCGATAATACATAAATATTGAATTCTTAAAAACAACCATTTTAACGAAGATAAATAATCCATTTTTTTGGTTAAACATAATAATTCTCCAAAGTCATTCCTTCCTCGTAGTGCATTTGAACGGGTTGATGTTATTTTTCTAAAAAAGAAACACATAATAAAATGAAATTGATACAAATCATAAGTAACATAAATTAATTCAATTTCAATAATGGCATTCAAGGGACTGGAAATTTATTGTCGTTATAACCGAGGTGCATGGGAACATAGAATTAGTTTTTAAATTCTAAATTTTATAATATGATCTAATAAGTACATTAAACATCGAAACATATATAGTTCTTTTGGTAAGTGTGTGTGTGTGTGTGAGGATGGACGGTGTAATGCTTGGTCCATCCCCCCCGTGTATCTCAAAAGCCGTATGTATAAATATCCATCGAAAACTTTTTAGCCATTACCGATGAAGATGGCGAAACTTTCTCTGGCGACGACAGTTGTTCCAAACGAAAACCTTTTCAACCGTTCGTCCATGCGACACATGAGCAGCAGTACAATACATAGTAATTTTTAGGAAGTGAAGGCGAAGCTGGTGATAATCGGAATAAATTCGCAATTTGTTCAAACACAAAATATCGAGAGAAAAGGAGTCAGTGTGAAGTTTTCGTTAAGTTGTAGACAAGAAAAAATAAAATCTGGTAGGTGAAAAGAAAATGTCAAGTTCAGGATTCCAACCCTATGCATAGCACTTCGCAAGCAGGAATGATAACCACTACGCTAAATCTACTGTGTGATATGGATTGTTCATAATAGGGTTTAAAGGAACACCAAAGGGGGGTGATTTGTAAATATCGCCTCGACTACTATCCATTTACCAAGTTTCATCAAAATTTGAAATTCCAATAAGTGGCCCTCCCCTTGTAAGCAGTTGAATCTTCCTTTCATCATCTGAATGCTAGAATATTACCTTTTTATAAGTAGAAGCATTATAGATGCTAATGTATAAATTTAAAATTAAGTGAGAATAGGGACATGTTATTTTATTTAACATATTACATGATTATCTTCTCTTCATAGATAATCTACATAAACAGTTGCATTGTTTGTTATATAAAAAAGTACATATTTATACTATAATGGCCCAGGTCTGTTGGTTGGTTGGTTGGTCACGCTTTCACGATGGCCGATATAGGACGTTTTAACAAACTTCCCGAATAGGTAGAAGATTGAAATTTGGCAAGGATGCTTGATTAACATATTTTAAGGTAATGACGAAAATAAATCTCCAAAAAAGTCCTGGGTTCGACTCCAAGGAAGACATTTCCATTTTCCGTAAGGTAACATGTAAAAATCAATTTTTTTATGTGCAGGCTTTTATTGTTTTGGAAATTAAAATTAGAAGGAATTAACCTACGATCTTCGGATCTGAACCATTTTGAAGAAAAAATGACAAAGTTTCTTATTCTGTTCATCTTTTTCCACATACAATTCTAAATCGCTCGTATTATATGTTTAATTCACATATTTTGTGGAAATATTGCCATTTTAACGTAATGTTGCCTTGGCTATCAATTATATTGTTAGACCTCAAAATCCTATTGTTGTATCAATCCTTACGGGTGTATAAGCGTGCTTAGAATGTTTTTAATACGAGATAGAGAGGGAGTGAGGGGGGGAAAATGGAAGGAGGGTGGGAGGGGGAGGAGAGAGGGAATGAGGGGGAAGGGGTGGAGAGGGAGGGGAAGGGAGAGAGAAAGAGAGAGGGAGGGAGAGTGAGTGAGGGGGAGTGAGGGAGAGGGAGTGAGGGGGAGGGAGGGAGGGGGAGAAGGGAAAAAGAGGATGGGAGAGCGTGGAAGAGAGAGGGTGGAAGGAAGGAGGAGGGAGGGAGAGAGAAAGAGGGGGAGGGAGGCAACTATTTTAAGGTTAACGAAAGATATCCCGTCATGTTGACGGGCAATTACACTAGTATTTGAATAAAAAGAAACAAAGAAAATTAAAAACAAAAGTTCGCGATCAATTACTGCGTAGCATTATTTTCCTCTCTAATACGACTTTTAAAATGCATATTTCTGACTGAATTCACATAATAAATTGTCAATACGCACACACAGCCATGCCCTCAGCGAGATTCGAACCCGTAAACCTTACATTGGGTGCCAAATACATTAAAATTCTATACCGTGGAAATGCATTTAAAAAGTCATGATAGAGAGGAAATTAATGCTACTTAGTAACTGATAGCGAACTTTTATGTTAGATTCTCTAAATCCATTGAAATTCAACGGGCGCTTCTGCTAGTTATATTATATTTTGACATAATACATTATATTATGATATCATAAGTACATTAAACATAATCAAAATATTTTTAATAATTAGTAAAATAATCTGATAATTTTTTTTTGACTTATATGCCAACTTTAAATGTTTTTCAAGGTCCTCCTCAATGCTGTGAGTAATACTAAATGTCTTTTTATTAGTCTCCTTCAATTCATAAAACCATGATATCACTTTTACTGCTTGCATAGCTTCATTAAAACACAAATTATTATCAATTTTGATGGGCAAATTTACCTTTTGCTGTATACTTTCCAATGCTGTACAGGAGATGAAAATGCTGTACAATACAGCATAATGCTGTATGTCTGGTCACTTTGCATTAGAATGGGCTTTTACTGTATTCATAAAAAATCTGATGAGGCCAACACGACTTTCTCTATATTTGGGGTATAGATATTTAAATTATTATGAATAGCATTATAAGGCAAAATTATTATTTCGTATCGTAAAAGAATACAGTCGTCCTTATTGCCATAAATTAGGTATATTTTGAATGTTTACAGAATTCACCGCTACATGGTGGTGGCGCTGTGTACAGGAAATTTATGAATAAACAAAATATCTCCGAAATGGATGGTTCTACAAAGATTTGTTTCAAACAAAACTTGGAAGAAATATTATTCTCTACAACTTTGGTCCTCACGAAGATTACCAATAACGATGTTTTTAAGGAGATATTTGACGGAAACCGAAAAACCGATTATTTATAAATAATTCCTAAACAATAACTGCTATGGAAAATTGTTTGAAATAAAAGATGTAGGAAATTATATTTTCTACATTTTTTGTAATGGTTAATTTATACAATAATGACGTATTATTGGAGAAATATCGCAAAAACCGAATCGGGTTTCGAATAAACCTCGACTTCCGGTTAACTGATATTGTCCAAAAACTAATCAGTTCTTTGTGCTCATGCTAAAGTGTTACATATGAAGTTTGGTAACGATATGGCACGTACTGTTTCAGTTAGAGCGCCCACAATCACATACATCCACACAGACATCATTCCGAAAATAGTCTAAACGTGTTCTAGGGACCTCAAAACGTGTATTTCTGTTGAAATCTCGAAGTCGATTTTTTTCATGAACACAATACTTTCCCCATACTATGTATGGAGAAAGTAAAACTAATGAAACCTTACTAGAGACTAGAGTTGGTTTACCATTGAAAGATTCACCACTATAATACCAGAAAAAAGTGGATTAAATCAAATCTCCTCACAACCTGAAATTGTTTACATTTAGCTCTTCATATGCAAGGTCAACATTTTATAACAAGCTTCCTAATGCATTACAAAATATAAGGAATGAGTGAACTTCCATGAAGAAATAAAAAACTTTTATCATTAGGAAAACTTTTTATTCTGAGAAAATTCTTATCTGACTACTAGATTATTTTCAATATATATTTCTGAGATGTCCTACATTTGTATTGGTACAACTCACATATTACCACCAGGTCATTGTCATCTTGGCTGCTAAATAACAAAATTTCAATTTTCTCGTTGTTAAGGTTTTAGTATGGTACCGTCTATGAAATGGTATTACATTTTCTATAACTTTAATAATAACAACAAATATTTACGTAAATTGAGTTTTAAAGGAGATATTTGGAAAAAAGAAAAAAATGACAGGAATAAACCTCCACTTCCGGTTGACCTACAGATATTGTCCAAAAATTAATCAGCTCGTCCCTATTATGAAAATATTATATTTGAAATGTGGTACTCAAATAGTAAATACTTTTCAAGTTAGAGTGCTCACAAAATTCCTATCACATAAACACTAACACAGACAGACATCATTGCGAAAATAATCAAAACGTGTTCTAAGGACCTCAAAACATGTATGTACTTCTGTTGAAATCTCCAAATTGATTTTTTTCATGAAAAGAATACTTTCCCTATACTATGTATGGAGAAAGTAAAAAGGAATGAGATTACTAAAAATAGAGAAAGCAATCCAGTTAATTCGAATTGTGAAGAAGAGATCTTATGAGGTTAGGGTTTGTTGTGTCGACTCGAGAAAATACTTTAGGTAATATTTTAAAGGAAAAAGATAAGCAGTGATAATTCTATGCTAATAGAATTTTGATAATTTTAATGGATTCTGTCATTTGGAATGTCGAATTTTTAAGGTAGTGAGAACTTTTTTGCAAATAAAATATTAACTTTGACTAAAATGTTGTATTGCTTTTGAAATGAATGTTGATTTTTTCTTTTTGAATGATAGTTACACTCATTAACTTTGATTAAACAGGCTTACCGTATATACTCGTGTATAGTACGAGTTTTTACGACCAAATTTTTATTGTAAAAATTGGGGATCGTACTATACACGAGTAATGCATTTGAGGATTTAAAATTCATGTATCTTCGCGAGCATTTTCGGTGAAGTTATGCCACCCGCACGCATTCTAATTGTAGGCTAACCTTAACAGTGGGGTCCTTTATCGTTGTTATGTTGCTTCGTGAACAGTAGAATCTTTTTCATATATACAGCTTCAAATTCACAAATACTTGATATAAGTGAAGATTTACAGGCACTTCCTTTCTTGAATTTTATGTATATACATCTTTGTTTGCGTCTTTTTACAAGAGATGGATTGGAACGAGTTGGACTAAAAGTATCGTAGACGGCGTAAGTTTATGGAATTTGGACATCTTGGAAAAAAGAAATTACTTTGTAATATTTACGACATTTACGGTCTATTCTATGGTGGTGTGGAAAATCAAGGTCGTTCGATATATCTCGCTCGTAACCATCGAGCTATCGAAACGAAATATATCGACCCTGGTGGAAAGCTGGGGTCGTACTATAAACGAGATATATGAAAAAATCAGGTTTGTTCACCAAAAAATCAGGGGTCGTACTATACATGGAGTCGGCATATACACGAGTATATACGGTAAATGTTTTTTAAGTATAGGTGTGCTAGGGAATTTTATAGTTTTCTAAAAACTAAAAACAAAAATAATAAATAAAAATGGATTTACCATATATTCTGGCGTATAAGTTGACCTTTGAAGCTTAAAAAATTTCCTAAAACTTAAAGTCGACATATACGCCGAATATAAAATGTGACCCTTAAATTACAGATGAATAACTTCAATATTTATGAAGACCGTTGATCTTTCGATGGAAGTGATTGCTATTTTGAATCAGCTGTTCCAGTATTTACATTTTATGACATTTATTTTAGATTTATAATAATTAATTTTAATACTGTGTTTACTTACGTTATCCATGTCTTAGTGTACCACGTGCACCCCTATTTTTGGACTCGTTCGAGGAGAAAAAATAAATTCATGCTTCAATAAGTTGACGTTCATGGCGGCAGAAAATTAGAAAAGATTCAAAAAAGTGTGGGGATTTCCCGTAGGTGTGCACTCTCCATGGTTCCCTCTAAGCTGTGCGACGGTGCGGCCACACAGCAGCTTTTGATTTGCCACGCACTAAATTTTTCAAGCATGCATGATTGTGTGTATCTCAGGATATATCATAACAGGGTCGGATCAACCCCGGTGCACATCCACGCACTAGCATCATGTAGGTGTGCATAGCAATATTCATTCACCCATGGATGAAAAAAATTAGAGGGAACTACTGTTCTCTTCCAGGTTAAAGGAGCGTCAGCAGCTCACAATGTATTTAGCGAATACAGACACCAGATGCCAACTTATTCTGGCATAAGTGTAGGTAGAAACTGATAGTAAATTTTTAATGACAGAACTGCTTATTTTGAGTAACAATAATAAACTTAAAACTCAATTAAAAAGTACAGCTTTATTATTATAAAAATATTATATCATCTCAGTGTTGAAGATGCACCAATGGCAGTATAAACCACATATTTAAACCCTAAATGTTTCTTGGTCGTGCAGATATGCGTAAACTACGTAGAATTCTTCGGCTTTTGCGAGTATAAACGTAGACGCAAGCATGTTGCAGTAAATTTACTATCGAAACTCGCAATTTTTAAAACTTGGTCAGAAATCTTCATGTATGACTCGGTCTCTTTTTTTGGGAATAAAGGTGCGGGGGATACATATGTGATATTTTACTGAATTTCATCACTGTAGAGATTGATCACGATCACTAGGTATAGTTCATTTCGATAGTACCATTAGCAGCTGATATCAATTGAATTATAGGAAACTTTATTTAGTGGTTCAAGCTCTCCGAGTATAAAAGTTTCTTATTGGTTGAAATTAAAACATCTGTCAAATGGAATGCTCAAGAAGAACAGCACGGACTGTAAACAGTACAGTATTTCCTTGATTTACGTACTAATAGGGAGAAGGGGTGTCTGTTAAATGGCGAATGGGATTTTTCGAGCCCAAAAACACACTCGTACATGAGAAAATCTACTTTATTGATAGTACATAATGATAATTACTGTCTAAAATAATGCTCTACTGTAATAACAACAACAACAATAATAATAATAATCTTATAATATTAAAATTCTAATGGTACGTATGTGAAGCATTACAGCAGCATATTTCTCGAGAACCGTTTTTCATAAAGATATGTGGGAAACGGCGTTTTGTTTCTATTAGCTGTGAGATCCCTGGAAAAATATTTTCTTTTGCTAAAGTGTCCTGGGTTCGAATCTAGGAGACAATTATATTTTCCCATAAGTTTACATGGGATTTTTGATTTTTCAGAGTGCAAGGTTTTTTTCCTTCATTCATCAAAAAACGTAAATATTGACCGATTTCCTTGTTTTTTGCTTCATTCAATGGCTAAAACTCTATACTATCTTATTCTTGCAGTGTTTACATTTTACACGGTCGAAGTTTTTAGAAATATGCATTCTTTTTCGAAATTTTGCAGTTTTCATATTCATTGCAGGCATTGCCAAGGAAGCTCTCATTGTTGCCTCCAATTAATTTAATGCCAATTAAACCTTCAAATAGACAAAAGAAAAGTGTTATTCACTTCGAACTGTTGCTTGAGCATCAAAATTAATGAAGCTTTACGCACAGAGAGAACTCAAACAAAGAGGCTGCGATAGCCACTTTGTTTGAGTCAGATGTATTGTGTACACTATCCACTACAGTGTCCTACATTGTCCGGACTGATTCGCTAAACAACGCCCCATTGTTTGGGGTGAGGTCTGTTATTGCCTGAAATTTGCACATAACTCGACTATTTTTCTCCATTTTTCAGAAAGTCCATTATTGCCTGAAATTCCCAGAAAACTCGGATCCAGCAGATTTTGTCTGTTAAATCCGAAGTCTGCTAAACTGAGGTCTGTTAAATCAAGGGTTTACTGTATTTATATATTTTTATTATTATGTTTATTTCTGTTTTGTTAAAGCTTGGATTGTACATGACTTTGATTTTGTCTGAAAACGATTTCATGACAGTTTTTTTAAGTGAAAAAGTGGGGGTCGACTTATACGGCGAACATATGCCTTATCATGTGTTTTCATTCAAAAAAGTAGAGGTCGACTTATATGCTGGAATATACGGTATTCATCTTTCTAACACAAAATTCACAAAATGTGTAGGTAGAGAGAGAATTCTAAATAAATAAACATAGAAAATAATTCATACGATAAAAACAAGTTTACCAGATTATGAAAGACCGTTTGTGACAAAAGAAGAAATATAACATCCAACGTATAAATAAAAATTAACATCATATAAATAAAACAGAATGTGTGTGTTAACGCTGTATCTCCAAAGCCAATAAACCTAGAAAGCTAAAACTTGGCATACATACTAGAGCACACAGAGGATGTGCACCTCAGACTAATTTTTATAATTTTTGGATAGGAAGGGGGAGGGGGGGGGGGGGCGTCAAAAAATAAAATTAATGGTCATTAAAACTAAAGGACTGAAACTTTGCATCGGGAGAGAGTGCAGCATATTTTTCATTTGCATTTTAAAATTACTTAGAATCATCGTACGATATTGGGACTTGGATGAAAGAACGCTTAAAAGAATAAAAATTCATTTTATTGCTGTCATTTTTTAAATACGCGTTGAATCTGTCCATAAATTAGTTTTTGAACGCGAAAATTTAACGTTTTGTTAGGTGAAAATTTATCGTTGTGATGGCTGTATTGTTGTTAAACAGGATTGTTGCTAATTGGCTTTGAGATATCGTCTTGAAATTCCTCTTCCCATTGCCCCCTGGCATCGCATGTTCTACTGCAGTGAAATTTGTTATCGAACCGAGATTAACCAGTGCTGCCAATATAGGGGATTGACAATTATTCATTAGATAACAAGTAAAAATCGATTGCTTGACGTGCAATATTTGCAAATTTAAACTATTTAAAATAAATATACGAACTCGAGATAAAAACACTCATTAATTTGAAAGAATGGACTTCATATTTTAAAAGACTGAATTTTCATAAAATGTAGTATGTAATCATGAAAAAAGATTTTTTAGAGGTTTGTAGAAATGAAAAATGCTAAATAGCATAGCAACACCGGGCATTTCTACTAGTCATCATCATATAAATAAAATAGAATGTTTGTGTGTTAGCTCTGTAACTCCAAAACCAATAAACCTAGAAAGCTGAAACTTGCCATACATACTAAGAGCACCCCAAAGGTGTGCACTTTGGGCTTATTTTTTAAAATTTTTGGCTTGGAACAGCACCAGGAGACAATTATATTTTCCCATAATAGTCCAGGAAAATTAGACGATTTTTTACTAAATAGCGGGAAAAATTCGAACAAAGCTGATTTTTGGCAGAGATGCTCAGACTGGCAGCTGTTAAAAGACTGAGATTGGAATAAGCTGAACGATATTTTGTGGACTAGACTTACTGGGGATATCACATTAAAAAAACGCGCCATATACTTTACCTCCAGGGTGGTGTGAAAATAAGTATAAAAAGATGTAAATGTAAACATCAGAGGTATATCGTTCAGCGCTTCTTTCTCCAAGAATGAAATTTTTTAGGGGGAGAGTCATACTCCCCCCCCTCCTCCGGTTTGACAGTGATCATTCCCCCTAACCACTCCCCTCCACCACCAAAGCACACACATAAAAAAACAGCGATGCGGAGACATTACCAACACATATACGGATTTCGCCACGTTTCTCGCCGTTTTCATTGAGTTCGCTTTGTTTTTCGCTATTTTGACGGAGAATGGTTACTCTGACGACAAAAAGTGATAGGACCGTTTTTGTAGGAAATTTAATTCGCTACAACCTTGTAATTAAAAATTTTCATGTAGATGCCACCGTTCGCGAGATATTCACGAAAAACTGATTTCGGGCGTCAATTTTCCAATATGGCGGCCGAAGCTCACACTGGATCATTGAGGACTTTTAGTATGTTAAACTAGATGCCAGTCTGAGCATCTCTGCCAAAACAGCTTTGTTCGAATTTTTTCCGCTATTTTTCCTAACTTTCCTGTACTATAAGTTTACACGGGATTCTCGATTTTTCAGAGTGCAAGGTTTTTTTCCTTTGTTCATCAAAATACATAAATATGGACCGATTTTCTTTATTTTTGCTTTAATCGAAGTCTAAGACTATCTTATTCTTGCAATGTTTACATGTTACACGGTTGAAGTTTTCAGAAATACTCATTCTTTTTCGAAATTTTGCGTACTCATTCCCGGTGTTGCCAAGGAGACTCTTATTGTTGTCTCCGATTTAATTAGTGCCAATTAAACATTCAAATTGACAAAATAAAGGCGTTCGCTTCAAACTTTTGTTTAAGCATCGAAATTATTAAAGCGTAGCAACATAAATATTTAAAGATAATTAGGAACAGGTCTGTTATTAGTCACCCATCATTAAAATACACTGCTGCCACTAGTAATGTCTTTATTTACCTAGAGAAAAAAAGGAATGACGAGGGATATAGAAAGATAAAAATGAAACCCATATCAGTATTGGAGGAATATAAAGACATATATAACATTGAAAGGATATATTGACGAGCCTTCGGCTCGCTTTGTTTTAATGGGTAGTCATCTCCGGGCGCTACCGCGCCCTTCGCCTTGGCTGGAACGAAACTATCCCTCCCCATTGTCCCGTGATCGAGTTTGGAAATGTTGCGACGGGCCAATCAGGCATGGGTTAGCAAGCTTTAAATTAACTCAAGTCAAACGAGATATAATTCCTCTGTAGACTACATATCCTTGGTTACTAGGCAAATTAAAAACATGATCAGTAAACAATTAGTTGTGGGTGACTAATAACAGACCTAAGCAGATAATTATACTGTTGACTGCATCTGAGAAGCGTTTACTCAGTTTAATCAAGGCATTTCATCATTAATTTTATGCTGGAATCTTATCTTTCCGTAAGTAAAACTATTATATTATACATCTGTAATGCTTACTAACGCAAACAGGCTCATGCATGAATTTAAAATTAGATGAGAATAGGGACGTGTTTTTTTTTAATATTGAAAGTTACATAGTTCTTTTCTCTTCGTAGCTACATTTACGCAGATAAAGTTGTACATTTTGATTTATCATATAAATAAAAGAAAATGTGTTAGTTTATTTAACTGTAACTCCAAAACCAATAAACCTAGAAAGTTGAAACTTGACATGTGTACTTAGGGTGTGCACCTCGGGCTTATTTTTTAATTTTTGGCTTGGAAGGAAGGGAGGGGGGTCAAAAAAATTAAAACAATGGTCATAAAAACTAAGAACTGAAACTTCGCATTGGGAACAAGTGCAGCATATTTTTCATTTGCAATTTAAAATTACTTAGAATCATCGTACGAAATTGGGACTTGGACGAAAGAATGCTTAAAAGAACAAAAATTCATTTTCTTGCTGTTGTTTTTTAAACTCTCTCCGTTAATTAGTTTTGACCCCAAATGAAAAAAACGATCAATATTGTATATCCTGAAGCTCTATACAAATAAAAATTACAGATGTTTCAAAAATTAATTACTGTAAACATAATAAAATAAATTAATATACATTTGTGTCTTTTTAATTAGGTTATTTCTACAGTTCTGAATCTCGGGCAACACCGGGTAAACTATCGCTAGTATATAATAAAGGCACAAGTAGTAATAACAGGAATTTTCATTGTAAATTTTAAAACAGACAATAATGATGACAAAGGAAAATAAAACATTGAAGTAATTTCCAAAAATATAACAGTGAGGAATTCCAGGACTTTGTCAATTTATTTCAAGGAAGAAGAGGAAATTAATGACAACTGATCTCAAATCAGTGTGAATTAAATGGTGATATTAGGATCATAAATAAACCTATAATAAAAATAATATGTAAAAAAGACGATCGAAATGATGATTATTAAAGGAAATGAGTGCTGCAGGTATTGTTCTGGATCATCATATGATTAAGTCACAAAAGCAAAATAAAAATTGACATTTTTGAAATAAAAGATAACTAGACAGACAAAGTAAATTGCACATGATCAAAAGAATAGAGTTGCTGTACACTATCAGCAATTAACTGCATACTTTATATCCATTTATCTGTGTAGTTTTTATGTGGAATATTAAAGATTTTAACAAATGTCCACAATGAAATTAATAGCTCCAATTTCCATTTCTCTATCTTTCCTGACCATTTTTATTATTTCATATGCAAGCTGAGCTTTAAATTCCTGTTTGAAGGAATTTATAATTCAAAGTGATTTTAACCCTTAATTAGGTTACTTGCACCATATGGAACAAGTTGGAAAATAATCGCAGAGAAAATTTCATTAGGCACTTTTTCTTGTTTTATGAGTATGGCATCATCTTAAAATTACATCTGTGGTTGAGTTTGTAGGCTATATAATTCCCTTTAAAAGCATTATATCAATGCTATTCAATAATATGTATCTCATTTAAAAATATCAGACTTGTTGCTATGGGGTCATTCCATGTCAAGTGATCCAATGCAAATTACCTTACCATTTTCTTTTACTTTGATTCTCTGCACACATTTAGTACTATAAGAGAGGGTCACAAATCTAAAATTAAAATTTTTTATCTCATCTAGTTTTTGATTTATCCGAATTTGAAAATTTCAAAAATCCACAAATTTTGGCATTTGCGAGTATACAAAAACCTCATTTTCTCACGCCAGGATTGAGATATTTCAATAAAAAAACACCGTTTTGTTCAGAATTTAACAGGCTTTTATTTGATATGTCACATGACTAGGTTTTAGGAAGTTAACATTTCAAGGTTACAAGCTCAAAAATTTGAAAACAGATTCCCAATAAAACATATGATTTAAAATTTTCAAAAAATTTGTGTTTATTCCTTGATGTTTTAAGATTGTCCATACCAAATTTCAAGTTGGGATCTTATATTTTTAGTAATTTTTAGGCGCGTTTTGCTTACAGCGTGAGCGCCTATCATCGTCGGTCAGTCCGTCTGTCTGCATGTTCGTTCTTGGTTTCTACCGAACGGATTTTTATGAAATTTGATAAGGACTTTGAATCAAATATAATAAGAAATCGCAAAAATGAATCACATATGCCAATCAGGGGTACCACTTTACTGGTGATAAAAAATTAAATTTTCGTCATATCTCGTAAAGTATTGCTGATATCAAAATATTTTTCAAAGAAAAGTTGTAGAACTGATTAAGTAGAGTATTTCTTTTCCTATACATTTTTATCGTAGGAGTGGCCGTTATCGAGAAAATCAAACAAGAAAGTCTTATATCGAGTTGAACAGAAAATTTCTTGCATGGTTACTTCATTGTTGCTAACATAAACAATCTCACAAACAAACGTTTAATTTCCTTACGTGTGCATGTAATACTATTAAATAGGAAGAAAATGGATTATTTATGATGAAGAAGAGGACTTTAAAATGCTATTTCCCTTACGTACAGGTATATAATTGCTTTCTAATACTCCATTGCACGAAATGCGCCCATTTGTGATACGTTGTACACTTTCCTAACTTGTTGTTTATTGCAACATTCGAAAATTTTCATATATGTGTCTATAATGTACTTAATACCTATTTTTTAAAAGTTTTATCTATCATCATTTAGAGGATTGTTCATTCCTGCACTACTATTAGTAGAAATGTCAAAATCCAAAAATTACATTACTACAATGAAGTATTTTACACCCTGGATAAAAAGAAAATTAATTATTGCATGCACAAGCATAAAACTAGAAAATAAATTTATCGTCATAGTTAAAGACTATAGCAGGCTTACTATAGTAGTACAAATCTACTAGACAGATTATTTAGCTTGTTAGTTATTTTAGACAGTTCCCTTTCTTCAATAGATAATTATGTTTTGGCTAATCTTCTTTCCAGTGTTTTGGTTGCAGCGGACATCTCTTTTTGGGTTAAGGTGTAGGTTTGGTTCAACTCTTGTTAAAACTTGATTTCTTGCCACTTTCAGAATGTCTTGTTTACTTGGGTACACAGATGATGGTGCTGGACCTGGTGGCTCCAAGAAAGTGACCGTCACTTCTTCATTATCAAAGTTTGGTGACAGTACATAAGCCAGCCACCACCGCTGATCATATTCACATGTCACAAATCCAGCCACTTCATCCATAGCTAGAGTTTTTGGACCTCCTTCAATGTTATGTTTATCACTCTTATCACTCAATGAGTACACTTTGGTAATGATTTCAGTTTGACTTGCTGTTGATGGAACGAACCAGTGAAATAGTTGAGTTCCGTCAATCATTTTTGCTTCTGTAAAGCGGGATTTCAAGTAGTTTTCTTCTTCAAGGTATTCCTGATTTGTGCAAAAAAAGAAATGAATTGATGGGAGGTTTGATTTGCTCCAGTTGAAGAGGTGTCATTATTTGGTCTTCATAAGGTCTCTGAAGGCTTGCCCTGGCTTCGAGGCATTTGACTGTCCCTCCCAAACAATCACAGACTCTTTTGCCGTGAGCTGTGACATAAAAATGCCACTTTGCATCCACCCCAAAATCCTACTTGTGGTGACAAAGGTTGGAGAGGTACTTCCTGTTCTTGTATTGCACAGCTGACCCGTCAGAAAAGTAGAAAACCTTTTGCAATGTTGGCATCACATTGCTCTTGAGGAATGAAATCAGTTCTTTGAAACAAGTGTACAGCTACTGTATTATGTATCAAGCACTCGGAAATGAATGCAAAACTTTTGTACTTGATTCCATCTTGATCCCTGTAATAGACTGCAAAGGGATGTACCGTTGCTTGATTGTTGTTCCAATGAAAGGACTGAGCTTCATCCTGCAACACAAAAGAGTAGTTTTCTGAGAAGTCTAAACTGATGACAGCCTCATTCTCTTTAATGTTTTCTTTAAGATAGCTGTAGTATGCCGACTGCTGTTGACCTATACAAGAGTGTGTTTTCAATGCTAGGAGTTGTTCACAGAAAGTGTCGACAAAATCTTCAGCACTTTTTGTAAATGTTTCAAAACTGCACCTGTCAACTGACACCAACTGTTTGTAAGTAACACTTTCTATCATTTCCTCTTCAAATTTGTTCATCAGCTGTTCCTTTAACTGATCAGTACCTGGACAGTTCTTGCATTCATCTAAATGGCACTCTGGAGTAGGAGGCGTACACATTATTTTTGCTAGGCATACTTTATAATCACCCAGATTTGATCCATCATCCAATAACATCTCTTTTAACTTTGCTCCACTCATTAATTTAACATTCTGTGAGTGGTACACACACAAACAGAATGTGTACCACTTCCACCTCCTAAGACACAGTTTTTAGGATGCAGTTCAGCAGATTTTGAAAACCCAATTTTCTCTGTTGGCTACTTACTTTTGAACAGTTCATATGTTTCTTTCAGGTTACCCAGAATCAGTCTCTTCTGGACATGAGCACGTGTGTTATCTTGTTTTCAAGGATACAAAATCTTTCTTACCTGGCATGACTAGGCTTACATCATCACTATTATAAAAAATTTTCACTTTTTCTACAACTGAATCATCCAATGTTTTCCCTGGCTTTGGATCTGGGGTTGACAAAATTCCATTTTCCTTCACTAGAGCTTTGGCTTTTCTGGCAATTCTGTTGCTTACTTTGAATTCTTTTTCAATTCTTTTACAAGACCAAGCCTTAGGAAGAAGAGTAAAAATTTGAATTTTTTCACTCCTGCTTTGTGTTTGCTCAAACTTCTGCTTTAGTTGTAGAAGAATTTCTGAATCTGGATCATTTTCTTCACTTTCAGAACTTACAGTTTCACCTAACATTTTCTCAATAATGGTTTTTATCACTTTCTTAAATTTTCTTTTGCAGTATGCTGGACTACACATTCACCTCTTTGCAATCAGTGATTCCTCAATACATGAAAGAGATTTATTTAAGTATTCTACAGTCAAATTTGGATCAATAAACTCATTATCTGCTGAAGCTTCTGTGTCACCCTCTCCCATTTGTTGCGTTTTCTTTTCCTTTGCCAGCTGTTTTCTGCAACTGTCACAGATTTTCATGCCAGGTTAATGCAGGGGTTTACTTCAAACATCCAGTTTTGCACCGGCCTTAAATTTTTAATAGTTTTGTGGCCATCTCTCTCAAAGGGGTTACAACAATATATATTAAAAGACATACCCTTTTTTTCTGTCCCAGCCAGGGCTTATGGTAAAATTCAGTATTTACTCACACTTCATACAGTATTTAAACACCACACCAAACAAACAAATAAACAAAAAACACAAGCCACTACTTCATATTTAAATCAACTTGACACTAGACTAGTTGGAGTAAGACTGACACTGACTGTCTCCCATAAGAGCTGAAGGCAGACTGAGGCTCAGCACTCCAGGAGTGACCTGTCAATGCAGGTTCAAACGTGTTCGGACATGCCCAAGCATGCAAGGCCAAGTCCCTACCAACACCAGAGCCCTGGATCTTACTGCTTTTAAATTTGTCAAAACAATTCACTCTGATGATTTATATTGTTATCCAAAGAATTTATCAGGTTTTGACTTTTTTTCAATTTCAGAAATAACTAAAGAGAAAAAATTTCTCAACTTATTATATAAATCACCCTTAAATATTGTTGTCTCCAAGGTATGATAAGACAGTTAATGAAATCAATGTATGAATAAAACCACTGCCAAAATTAAGAAAGTAACAAGCCAAAAAAAATTCTCAAAATATTTTTTTGTTTTTGATATTTGACTACAATATAGCACAAAATCAGGAATTTTCACGTTACTATGAACAAAAATTACTAAAAATATAAGATCCCATTGAGATCCCAACCTGAAATTTTGTAAGAACAATCTTAAAACATCAAGGAACAAACATGAATTTTTTGCAAATTTTAAGTCATGTTTTTTGGAAACGAGTTTTCAAATTTTTGAGTCCGTGACCTTGAAATGTTAACTTCCTCAAACCTAGTCATTTGACATATCAAATAAAAGCCTGTTAAAATCTGAACAAAATGGTTGTTTTTTTTAATTGAAATATCTCAATCCTGGCCTGAGAAAATTAGGTTTTTGTATACTCGCAAATGCCAAAATTTGTGGATTTTTGAAAATTTCAAACTCTGCTAAATCAAAAACTACATGAGAAAAAAAATTCAAATTCAAGATTTGTCGTCAGCTTTGATGGCCCATTAAGTATACTGAGTGAAATAAAAATTGGGAAACCAAAGGTAAAAAAATAATTGAAAACTGGATCGGTTGATGTGGAATGACCCTATAGCAGTTTTATTTCCCACTTAAAAATTGGAAAATTTTGTTTTTGGATTTAAAAATGTTCACCTCATTCGACATTAGCTATGGAAATGTTTATGTCTCAAGCTTCCATCTTAATTTTAACTATAATTTAAAAATGCAAACTGAATAGTGCCCTACACTTATTTCATGCTTTTCTTATTATGGGGAATAGAAATGAGTGTTCAGGAAAAGAATGCTCCATAGAGATTCGCTGTATCGAGAATTTACTGTAGGTGCAGTGGTCACAAAAATTTTACTAAAAGGACCACACGAGGCTTTTTATATATCACTGTGTGGGACACTCATGACCTTGCACATGACTAGTTGCAAATTTCAAAGAGCTAGTTTTGAGAACCCTTTCATTTGTGTAATTTTCCATACGGCTACATTAAAGTATCTCAAATCAAAAATATTGTTTAGAGTTTGTAAATGAAAAATATCTCCTGCATGAAAATATACAAGTCAGGTTGGTCAAAATCACTGCTTGGACTGGATCTGGCCTATAGGTCATAGTTTAGGGAGTGCTTCATAAAAGAGTTATGAATAAACTTTGAATAAAATTAGGTTATTTATGGAATGTTTTTAACATCAATTTATTAGCTGGATGAATCAACTTCTTCAATACCTTAAATTTCAATCTTTCTCTCAAACAAGAAACTTGTTTCATAAATAATGTGTTCAATGTTTTTACATGCAATTGATGCATAAAGTGTTCAATAAAGTTCATGATTGTCTTTCTAATAATATCCACATTAAAAACTCAAGGATGACCTTTTATGGCATTCATGATACTGAATAAATTTAGAAAGCTTGTGAGCTTGAAAAAAAGATTCTTACAAAAATGGGTGTATTTTGCATTATTATTTCTTGACATATACTAATTCAGAAAGGCTGTTGATAACTTTTTCTTTCATTTCTCCCAAGAAAATAAATATAGTAGTAAATCCATAGTTTGTATTATTCCCACATTCATATAATTGATTCATTAATCTATTATCCCTCCCAGCAACTCTCATATTCCATTTTTATTTCATAAGTTCTTTATGAAAACTTAAATATTTTCAATTATTTTTAAAGAGGATTAAGTGATCAAGAATACCAATTTTGATGATTTATCCAACCAACCGTGTGAATTACTATTATTTTTGCATAGAGAATTTATGAAAGAAAAAAATAACTCATTCTGAACTTAATTCTTTACTACCAAATATCTTCTATACAAGTAATATAATGGGATTTTTGCAGCAAGCGATTTCATGCAGAGGTCGCTACGTTATTTACATCATGTTAATATGACTCAAGCATTTTGAAAACAACATAGGTTAAAAATCCTAATGCATGCAAGAGATGTGCAAGCCTTTTGTCATTCCAACAAGAGCAGATTTGGTAGACCAAATGTTTCGACAAAAGACTATAGGATATATTTTAGTATATGAAGCGATAAAATAAACCGTGAAATGTTGTGATTACAAGCAAAATTATATGCCGCATTAAAATATGCACTACATGCAGTTTAAAACAGTGGCGTTAGAAGTAAAATTTACGAGAGTATGAGCAAGTACAATTACATTTTATCAATTAGGAAGACTTTACTCAAGCGTGATTTTAACGCTTGACTTCTATTTCTACTTCAAACGCCACTGCCTGAAAATAAAAGCAATTTGCGTTAATCATTAATCTCACGTATGGAGGGTCACAGTAGATGGCCTTGCACCACAAAGGTTCACTATGGTAACAGACACACAGATTACAAACGCTGGGACCTGGGACATAAAGAAGACCATGAGGAATCGTGTTCCCTTGGAAGTCTATGCAATCCTCTTCGATGGCACCTAAAACGCAATTTTAATCCATATAACAGGGATGGGTGTGGTTGTTACAATAATATGTTGCATAACTTTTCTGTATCCATTGCCAACAAATGATAACCTGTAAAAACAATTCCAACAAAGAAAGTTATAACAGCGTATCGCAAATGATGCATTTTCAAGGCCTGATATGCTAATATTGAATATATATCTTATATCAAAATAAATGACTTCTTCAAAGACGGTATGCCACGAAATCTTACTAGATTGCAATGCAACAAAAACATATCACTATGCGGAAAGAGACGTCATGCGCAATTTCTGAATGTTATGGGAAACCGTTACACGTGTAGTAGTTGTTATTTTTGGAAGCAGCGGTTTCATGAATGAGATATCGTATCCAGTATTACTCTGTGACAATATATTTTGTGGAAGAAACACGTACTTAAGTTTTCAAAATGAAAAACCTTTATCTCACAAATGTTATTAATTATCAATTAGGTATAGATAGAAAAGTAGAGAGATTTTGTGTCGATTCAAAGTTAGGAGATGTTTATGTTTATGAAAATGGAATTCTTGGCAAAATAAATTTGCACAATGGCAAAGTAAGTATGTTTTTGAGGAAGTCAGTGCCGTGTTTAGCACATTTTGAGCCCTAGACATCATATTTCTGGGGCCCTTGATCGAAAATTAAAACATTATTTTAGAATGAAAGAAAATCACATTTATCATATAATACTGTAAATAGAAGATATTTTGCTATTTCATATTTTTAAAGAACCATAAACAAAACAATCTTTAAAATTACTAGGCACTTGGCTAGTTTGCCTTATGGTAAACGCGGCACTGAATGAAGTTGACATATGAATTGCTCTGCACTAACTTTCATTGGTGATATCTAGGAAACTATCTCCGTCAACCTAGTCGATTATTATCACAACAAGGAAAAAATACCAAAGCTTGTTGGAATGAATTATTTAGAATCGGCTGAGGCTATTTGTTTTTTGTTCGATATTGGTGATATACTGCTCTATGCAACAATGAGGAATGATGTAAGTGTTCTTGCGAATATTTAACTTCGCTCACATAAAAGTGACATTCCCTATATTTAATGTTATTATTGCAGCTTCAGTGTGTAGGCATTGTGTCTACTGGCGTGAAGGCCATTGCGTGGAGTCCTGATGAAGAAATATTTGCTTTAATTACCGGGGAGGATAATGTTATTGTCATGACCAGCTCGTTTGAACCTGTTAATGAAGTTTTTCTTCATCAAAATAATACTGGCGAAAGTAAGTGTAAATAAAATTTTTTACTGTAGAAAACAAAGAAAAAGCCCCGAAGCCAGTAAGTTTCAATAAGATATCTGGCCAATACGTAATTCGGTTACAAAGTTACCATCCTCAAGGCCGGGACTTGAGAGCGAACGAACTGGTGACGAGCCTTTTCTTTGTCTTCTGCATTCAAATCAGCCAGTGAAAGCACATTTTCAAATTTTCTACTGCCAACGATTTCGTTGATTGAAGTTAATAATAGAAAGATGAGCTTTCAACGTTGTATATATAACCTAAGTGTTTCAGCAAGCATATAGTATGAAAGTAGCAGAAATAAGATAAAATCATTTGATAAGTAATTATAAGAAATAATTAGACAAACATTTTGTCATACTGTGTAATGTTGCTTAAGTTATATAAAAAGTTTGATATCTTATATTTTAGTGTAGAAAGGCAGTATGCATCACAGCATATGAATAAGCTTTATTTGTCCAGTCGACACTTGTACACACACACACACACATATATATATAGAGAGAGAGCGTATAGGACATGCCATTAAGTAAAATACATCCCAAAAAAAGGCATAAACAAAGAAAAGTGTCTAAAACATTACACAAGGGTTATTTTAGGAATTCTGTTACAGAGTAAAAACATTAATTAATTATTTATTTCAGTCAAATCTAAAAACAGCAGCTATTTGGCCTTTTACAATGGATTTATCAACAAAATAAGTTATTTAAAAAAACAGAAAAACAACTAACAGGAAAAAGTAATGAATGTGAATAAGATTAACTAAAATTGTGCATCATTAGAAATAGGAAAGGACAGTGGTTAAGAGAGCAATAAATCACACCCTTAGGTGTGAAGAAAGAGAGTAAATATTAGGATTTGATAATTAAGGGGCAGAAAGATGAGGGGATGAGAATGTATCGAAGGAAAGATAAAGGATATTTAAGGAGTTCGGTTGGTGTGTGAGATACCATGGAGCATTGATTGCTGCGATATAAAACACACACACACACACACATATATATATGTATATAAAACAACTTTTTATTTCATAACACGTTCGATGTATTTCTTTTTGTAGCCACTACTCTCGAGGGGAAGAAGACAAAAACCGCCCAAAACCAAGAGCCTTCGCCCTGCTCCCTTACATTAACGGCACCACAGAACGAATAGCAAGGACCCTCCGCAAATACGACATCATCGTCCGCCACAACACGGTGCGAAAAATCAGAGAAGAATTACGGTTGGCAAAAGACCGCGTTTCCCCTCTACTAAGTCGCTTGCAGTTGCGGCAGAAGCTACATAGGACAAAGCGGTCGATCCATCGCATGCCGACTAAAGGAACATAAGGGAGCCATAGAAAACAGATAGTGGAAGGACTCTGCCATAGCAGAACACTCCACAAACCCCAGCCACAAAATAAAAATTGAAGACTCCAAGATACTAGCGAAGGAGTACTACTATCAACGTTTAATCCGCGAAGCCATCGAAACGCCCTGATAATTTCAACCGAGACGACGGCTACCAGCTAAGCCATACGTGGAGACACTTCTTCGATCCGCGGGTGAAGGGCGCCAGACCAACGGATGATAGAGAAAGGAACGACCACTCTCCCAATGGCCGCAATGACAACAACGGCTAAAAAGAGAAAGGAAACTCTCAGACAGACGGCTATTGGCCGCGACGACTCCAACCGTCAATAGAGATAGGCGACTCCAGTATATATAAGACGATGCAGGACTGCCCCCGCACTTCACTCCTGAAGAAGCCTTCAGCATCGAAGGCGAAACGTCGAGAGCAGTAATGCCATCCACGCAGTGCCTCCCAAAAGCATCAACCCACATCATCAAACGCTGCGAAAACCTCCAAATGAAAAAAAGCTGATATTTTTCTACATGAGCCTTGCTTTACACATGGACAGTTATATTTGGGATGATCAAGAGTTCAAAATTAACATACTTTAAAAATTCAGATAATAACAGGTTACAAGCAAGGAGCATTTGTCACAAATAACGTATATAAAGGAGTTTTGAAAATAACACAGTAAATAAAATAGGCCCCTAGTAATCAACTGTAGGAAGAACGCAAGCAGAGAAGAAGTATTTAAGAGCAAATGGGTCAGCCAACTCGTTCAGAAGTTTATTGAGGGAAATTGCATTGGATGTAACGCTTATTTGATGTGTGTTGAGAAGGTGAGTTTTCATTCGTAAGACCACTATAAGGTCACCTTGGGGTGAGACTGCAGTTATGGATTGATTAGAGAGGAAGTACAATGTAGGAACAGGTTTGGTGTGAAAAGTGAAGGTTATTAGGGTTAACTTTCAATTTCTAATGAGTGCACCATTTGGAAATAGAATTAAAGAGCACCTTGGATAGAGTGACTGTCCGTGATGCTATCAATTCTTTTTAAAACTTTGTGGTCATCAGCAAATAACAGGATGTTGCATTCATTAGAGAGTGCCATGCCCACGATGTGAAAAATAAAAAGAGAAAAGAGTAGAGGGCCAAAAACACTGCCCTGAAGAACATAGAAAGTGAAAGTAAAAGGTGAGAAAGGCACGATTTGTTGCAACATTTTGAGTGATGAAAAAGGAATGATTGAGAAGGGAAAGAATGGGTCCCTGTTTGTTGAAGCGATTCTCAAGTTTTTGTAAATAAAAATTGAGTGGTTCAGTGTCAAAAGCTGAAAGATAGATACTCAAATACATTGATTAACCATATGGCTCATAATTAAGATTTTTTCTTTGAATTCAAATTCAGTTTAAAAAAATCATGGAAATTATTGTTATCCTTTATTGTTTAGGGTAATTTATTATAACTAGGCGAATGAGCCCGTTTAAAACGGCCTTTGGAAACAATATAAAAATAAAACCAACAAACAAATGATAAAATTATAAAGATGAATAAGGTTGGAAAGGGCTAAAAATGAAAGCAAAGGGATAGTTTTAAAAAATGAAGAGGAAAACAGTCTTATACCTCAATAATATTATTTTAGCTATTCAGTAGCTCTCTTATAACGACGTTCCTTGTAAATACTCTTTCGTTTAACAGCAGTTGCCCTTGATTATCTTTATCCTTAACCCAAAATTTCAAATTAAGTGTGTTATGCGTTCTAGTTATGGCTACATACAGCTGTCCATGTGAAAAGCAATATTTAGTAAGTAATCACAATCAATTCATTAATTGAGTTTTAAAGGAATTGCTTAGAATAACAACAAGAATAAACCTCCACTTCCTGTTGACCAGTTTCAGCGAAAACCTTTTCAGATCTTCATTTACTAATCAAAATCTTAGATATAAAGTTTTGTGCTGATCTGATCATTAGTTTTTGAGTTAGAGTCTTTATCATAGATACACATCTTTGTGCATGCACACACACAGACATCATCGAGAAAATAATGAAAATGTACCTAGGGAACCTCAAAATGTGCATTTCCATTGAAATCTCAAATTTGATTTTTATCACGAATGCATTACTTTCTCCTTTACTACATATCATAGCCCTGCATCGGGTGGTTGAACCCAAACCCGAAGCCGACCAGATTGGGTTGGGTTCGGGTCAGGATTTTAAAGTTATGGTTCACGCGAAAAATACTGTATATCTTTGAGTATAAGTCGAGAAATTTCTTCGTTTTTTAGGCCGGTCAAACTCTACTTTCGACTTATATTCGAGTCGCAAACTAGCTGGACATTTTTCTGGGTCAATAATTAAACATGACTGTCGAAAAACAACATTTGACTGACTTGAAGTGCATTAGTATGAAAAATTCACGCTAACTAGTGGAAAATGCGAAGGCTAATGATAAAATTATACAGCATCACCGTACTTACGTAGTTTGAAAGGAAACCTTAAAATTTACATTTTATCTTTAAAAAAACCCACCCAAATCAGTGGATTGAAGAGAAGAATCAATTCAGTACTCAGGCATTGGTTTTTTTATTTTGGTCAAATTCAAATTTTTAAACACTTCCATTTCTTCAAAGATGACATTTTGTTTTTTACTTATAATCACGGACTGAACAGAGCCTGCATTGCGAATATGATCACCAATTTTTCCTCTGTCTTTTAAAATGGTTGCAGTTATTGAATGATTGAGATCATGAACACGACCAATTGAAGCAAGCGACTCCCCTTTTTCCAAGCTGTGTATTATGTCCTTTTAGTTTCCATCGAAAGCCCTCGATGTTTTTTACCACTCTTAGCACTTTCACAAACACTATATTTATGATTGTTTTCCATATTTCAAGGGTAATAAAAAAACAAAACATATATAAACACGTGCCGGCACGGTTTCGAGTACAAACGGCAAATGACAAGTGTTGACAAGTTTACGTGTTCTTACTGTGACCGATGTTCCTAAGTGCGTGAGGGTGTGTTCGTAAATGAAGTGCGTGGGGCAATTCATTGGTATGTGGAATGTTTGTAAATATGAATTGTTTGTTTCTTGAATGTTCATAAGTAGAGGTTCGCCTCTGTATATATTAATTTTTTGTAAATTTCAAAATTATCTTGTTTTAATTTTCTTTGCTTCGTCTTATATTCGAGTCTTGGATTTTAGACACTTTTTTAGGCTAAAAAGTACAGTTCGACTTATACTCAAATCGCCTTATACTCAAAGATATACAGTATATAGGGAAAAAAATTATTTTTTTAGATTGAGATGGAATGATTAATTGGATATTTAGGGAGAAGAAAGGCATCGATTTGAATTTTCTTATTTTATTTCATTTTTTTAAATTCGGGGAATGGTGACTTTATTCATTTGTTTTACGACCTGTCAAATATGTCGGGTCTGGGTAGACAGTCTGGTTCAGGTGTGTTCTGCCGGTTTTGGGTACAGGGGAAAATATATTTTCGGGTTAACAAAATTTTGAGTTGCAGAACTCTGCTACATATGGAGAAACTGACTAGTTTTTTTTGCAGAAAAATGTGATCCAGAAATGGTGAAATTGATGATTGAAAAGTTCAGTGATGAATGTAATATTATGAAATGTTATCTATATAATTTCAAAGTTAAGTCAGTAATTTAAATCTCTTTTGTAATTTCCATGAATTTAACAACGGATTTAGGTGTGGTAAATGATAACTATTCCACTTATTTGTTTTCTCATATAGGTTGAGCTAATTAAGATGAATTTATGCATTGACCAATTATCTGTGTTGCTATCAAACATTGTCTCACCTACCAGCTTAAAAGATTCATAACAAAAATACTTTAAATATTCCATTTATATATCTGTTTAAGTTGACTGCAGGGCTCTAAAATCATGATAACTAGGTTGAGCTAATTAAGATGAATTTATGCATTGACCAATTATCTGTGTTGCTATCAAACATTGTCTCACCTACCAGCTTAAAAGATTCATAACAAAAATACTTTAAATATTCCATTTATATATCTGTTTAAGTTGACTGCAGGGCTCTAAAATCATGAATACTTTTTTGTCTATTTTAAAAACTATTTATGGAATAGCGCTATCAGGGTGACTATTAAATCAGAATTGAATTTAATCCTGTTTTAAATACTACCTTAATAAATTTTTCTTTGTAGTTGATTAACAAGATAAAGCAAAACGATTTTATTCTTGTTACTTTCATCATACATAGTATAGGGAAACTTGTTTTCATGAAAAACATCGGTTTCGAGATTTCAAAGGAAATACACGTTTTGAGGTCCCCTGAGTATGTTTTGACTATCTTCTCAATTATGTCTGTGTCAGTGCATCTGTATGTGATAGGAATTTTGTGGGCACTCTAACTCAAAAAGTATTTGCCAATTCAGTACCAAATTTCAATTATAATATTTTCATAATAGGGACAAGAGGTGATCAGTTTTTGGACAATATAGGTCAACCAGAAGTCGAGGTTTATTTCTGTCATTTTTCCTTTTTACTTTCTCCATACATAGTAATGGGAAAGTATTGTGACCACGAAAAAAATCGACTTCGAGAATTCAACGGAAATACATGTTTTGAGGTCCCTAGAACACGTTTAGACTATTTTCGGAATGATGTCTGTGTGTGATTGTGGGCGCTCTAACTCAAAAAGTACTTGCCATATCGTTACCAAATTTCTTATATAACACTTTAACATGAGCACAAAGAACTGATTAATTTATGGACAATAACAGTTAACTGGAAGTCGAGGTTTATTCGAAACCCGATTCAGTTTTTGCGATATTTCTCCATTAAAACATCATTATTGTATATACAATTCTATACATAGGTTATAGAGAGTGTAATTTCCTACAACTTACTTTTGAAACAATTTTCCATAGCAGTTATTGTTTAGGAATTATTTATAAACTAGCATAAGTGCCCGTTGAATTTCAACGGGTTTAATGAATCTAAATTTTCGTCAATGGAACATGTAAAAATCGCAAGAATAAAATTGTGCACTGTTTTAACCATCGAATATTTCTATATTATATGTCTGTTTTAATTAACTAACTAAAATCTCACAGAAATTCCTTGTGAATAAAAAGGTACCTTTCTTTCTACTAAAATAGCCATTGTTATTAATTTTAAATTGATTATAGCATTAGGATTTCAATTTCATTAAATAACCAGAATTCCAGTTCCAAAAAATTGGTTCAATCTTCAATTGCCTCTGATAATACTTTAAATAGATTTTCGAATATAATGTACCTCAATATCGTTTATCGTCTGCTCAGCACTCTTGCCTTCTCATTTTCTGAAACAACCACTTTCACCAATTTTAAATGGAGTTCAAACTTAGAAGAGAACTTGATTCAATTCAGTTAAAATAACCACATAACAAACTTCTTATTTCAAAGAAAATCCTTTTATAATATGCAATGTTAACCTAGAATTCATTCATTCAGAAAAGTGTATAAAAGTGCCATGTAGGTACATATATTTCTTTCAACTAAAATAGCTACTCTTAACAGATTTTAATGGATTAATGTACAGTAAAACTCGTTTAATACGTATTTGAGGGGACCGACTCATTGCTTCGTTATAAGCGTGACTACGTTATATACGAGAAACATGGTTTTTGGCCTATACATCCCATATAACACGTATACACATACAGTAAAAGCTGTGCTACCCGGCTATTTAGAACCGGCCAGCCTTAGATACCGGCAATTACACAAATACAATTTATTTTGTATTTCTTTTTCTTTTTTTATGAATTTTTGTGTGAATAGTATATGTGTAATAGCACAAAAAATTCTTAAAATATAAGATGTATATATTACGTATTTACTCCGTATACTTCTGTGGCTGCCGTGTAAGCATGGCGTTTTTGGTTACATAAGCCATTTGCATTGTCTAGATGTTTTGCTGTACTTCTACAATTTCCAGTTTTATCGCTTTTTATTATTTAAAAAATTACTCATCCATTGAATATGGCATCAAAATAAATACCTAAAAGCAAGGAATAGGAAAGAAAAGGTTGGTTTAACGCTAACACAAAAGCTGGAGCTGATCAAACGAATTGAAAAAGGAAAAAATGGAGCAGCCATAGCAAAAGTACTCAACATCGGATCTTCCACGCTCTACGATATCAAGGCTCATAAGGCTAAATTAATGATATCTGTGACATCTTCTGAGACGAGTAAATCAATTAATAAACATCATACGCTTCATAAGCCAAAAATTGAGGAACTGGATAAAATATTATATGACTGGTTTTCACAGAAATGTTCAGAAGAATTAAATAATTTCGTCCTTTTCTAATAGAATAAATAATGATAAATAAGAAAGATATAATCCAATAAATTCAATTTTGGGAACAGGTTCACTGCCGTAATCCCCAAACTTCCCGGACGCCCTAAACTTTTCAATAGTCTTTTTGTTTTGCATGTGAGAGTAGCAACGTATTAAATAAGAATGGGTAAATAGTGTCTATATCTAACTACGTGTGGAAGAATTAAAATGGAAAATGCAAACCCCATGCATAGTTATGTTTGGGGAGTACGATAGTGAACCTAAGCCCAATTTTGTTTGGTTATCGCTAAATTTTCGATGTCAAAATCTAAAATCGCTCCCCTAGCCGGATATTTCTCCTAACCGGCTTTTCACAATCCCAAAGGTAGCCGGATAACACAGCTTTTACTGTATTTGCAGTGAGTCGACTTCAATGTCGTACTTACATATGCAAAGAGATGCTTATCAACTTCGCGGCATGTTAACTGTTCGACTGCTATTACATACGATATTTAAATGGCAAATTAATATTATTATTATCGTCATTAATTTACATAAACATTTCACATTTTTAATATCAATTTCAAAACAAAGGGAGCGTGGAAATTCGTATGGAAGAGGTAGATGGAGGAAGGGGACCTCTACGAACAAGTGCGCGGTAAACGGGCGGAAACTATTCATTACTTATCGCTCTGCTCGCCAAAATTCGTTATATATGGGGCATTTTTTGCCACGGGACCAAACATTTGTTCGTTACAGCCGAGAATTCGTAAAATGCGTGTACGTTACATCCGAGAAATTTAACCAATGCCGTTATGGAGAAGTTCAAGGGACCGAGACATTTCTTCGTTATAGCCGAGATTTCGTTTTAGGCGTGATCGTTATAAACGAGTTTTACTGTATTAGCATTTCAATTTCATGAAATAAGCAGAATTCCGGTACAAAAAAATTTGTTCAATCTTCAATTGCCTCTGATAATACTTTAAATAGATTTTGGAATAAAATAAAATAATATCGTTTAGCGTCCGCTCACCACTCTGTACTTCTCAGTTTCTGAAACAACAACTTTCAATAGTTTTAAATTGATTTTTGCTTTGAAATATACTTGAGTCAATTCAGTACAACTTCCATTTTATATACTGTAAATTCCAAAGTAACTCCTTTTATAAAAGGCAATGCTAGCCTAAAATTAATTCATTCTGTAAATTGAATAAATGAAGTTCTTTCTTTAAAATATAATAGCCACTGTTATTATATTTAAATGGATTATAAGCCTTAGAACTTACTCTGTATTAAATAAGCACCAAAATTCCTTTTATAAAAACAAATCAATTCATTAAAAGATCCACTGCTGTTTCATCGAAGATTGCCTGTTAACAGGTTTAAATGACATTTTAATTGAATTTTAATTTATATTCGTTTCCTAACTTTGGCCATTGTTATGAAATTAATTCGAGGAATAACAATATAAATTCGTAAGCATGTATGGTTTACAAAGAATTTAATTTAAGAATGCTTTTTATTTCCAATTTTTCTAAAATGACACTGTTGGTACTTAAAATTTTTTATATTTACGGTAATATACTTATTTTCCACAAAACAGGCCAATCTCTCCCCTTCCTTCCTCTCTCTCGTATTGAAGCACTCAAGGCACTCTTATTCCCAGAAGGATGTATATGCAGTAACAGTAATTTGAGGTGTAACAATGATAATGGTCGACATAGCAACGTCACGTTTAAATGGCGAGATTTCCACAAAATATGCAAATTAAACGTTTAACATGTAATATTTCGAACTGTAGGCGAAAAAAGACGAACGGACTAAGAAACTTTATAACTTTTTCTTCAAAATGGTTCAAATCCGAAGGTCATCTTTTAATTTCTTCTAATTTTAATTTCCAAATGAATAAAAACCTGCACGTTGAAAAATCGCGTTTTTCATGTTAAGTAATGGGAAAAGGAAATGCCTCTCTTGGAGACGAACCAAGGAATTTTTTCGCGATTTAAATTTGTCATTCTCTGAATAAGTGTTAATCAAGCATCCCTACCAAATTTAAAGTTTCTATCATTATTATTTCTCGAGTTATTAGCATTTGCATAGCGTGATCAACCAACGGATGACAGCTATTATTATATGAAATAATCGGTTTTTTTGGTTTCTGTCAAATATCTCCTTAAAAACATCATAATTGGTCATCTTCGTGAGGACCAAAGTTGTAGAGAATAATATTTCTTCCAAGTTTTGTTTGAAACAAATTTTTGTAGAGCCATCCATTTCGGAGATATTTTGCTTTTTCTTAATTTCCAGTATACAGCGCCACCACCATTTAGTGGTGAATTCTGTAAACATATTCAATATATACCTAATTTACGGCAATGAGGACGACTGTATTCTTACGATATGAAATAATAATTTTGCCTTATAATGCTATTCATAATAATTTAAATATCTATACCCCAAATATGGAGAAAGTCATGTGTTGGCCACATCAGATTTTTTCCAAACATCTCATTTAAAACTCAATTTACATAAATATTTGTTATTATTAAAGTTTTAGAAAATGTAATTTTCTACTAGTTTTGTTTGAAAATTTTTTTTCATAAAACGGTTTAAGATAAATTTTGATTTTTCTTCTAAATTTGTTAAATATATCACTAAGTGATACCATTGTTTCAGTTGTTAAAACTTTCTAATTGTTGATAGCGTTGCTTACCCTGCCAAGAGTAATTTTAATTCTGCATTGATAAGTAACAATTTTCTTTACTTATTGTTTGCTTTAAATAAATATTTTGAAAATGTTTTAAAATTATTCACGAGTGTTTTTGGCACATGTACATTGCCGCACGTACTTTGGCAACGATTATGCTGGCTGCCATTCTCCGGTTACAATGTTGTGGACTAATTTTTAACAGGAAGACAACGGTAATGATTATTCTTTATTACACACTTTGCAAGACTGCTATCACAAGCAATCACACCGTCCACACACTACCAAGCTTAACAGCATACTGCATCAGTCTATTGTCTCTACCGAAACACATATTGTCCTCATGAATCCTGCAGAAGGCATGGCGTCGGCGACATCCCATCGTGAAAATAGGCAACACGTCTGAACAAGTGTAATTGCTGATAATTATTCCTGAGGACGCTGATGTCGAGAGCAATCATATTCATTAATCTTTATGAATGGAGAAAGTCATGTGTTGAACACATCAGATTTTGTCTTTTTCTAACTGTCTTTATGTACTTATTAAAGTATATTGTATTTTAAATAAGAAATATGTTTTATAAACCTTTTCCTTTAACTGAGCTTTCAGTTTATCTTTTCAGAAATATTTCTGCCATTGTGTTATCTATTTTTGTGGTTGGAAAGTATCATTTATGTTCTTTGATTATCTTCTCAATATTTATATACAAAATGGAAAATAAATAACAAGACTTTGCTGATTACTTGCACCAACTTATCAAAATTTTATTGTCATGAAGCAGTTATGCCAGAAACTATTACATTTAATGCAGATTTTTTAAAAATGAGCCTGAATATTTTATTCACCATTTAGTTTTTATCTTTATCCTATCTTTATTATTTCATATTTATGTATTCTTACGTTGTTTTCAGAGCAATTTATAGCTGTTGGGTGGGGAAAAAAAGAAACTCAATTTCATGGTTCAGAAGGGAAAGCAGCTGCCAAAGTGGTACCACAATCCTGCAGACCTGTCTTTGATTGGGATGACTGTCAGCCTCGAGTCTCTTGGAGAGCAGACGGAGAACTATTTGTTGTGTCCACAATCATTCCAGAATTAAGTAAGTGGACTTGAGTTACCGTGTACCTTTGAGTATAAGTCGAGAAATTTCTTGCTGTTTTAGGCCGATCAAACCCTACCTTTTACTTATATTCAAGTCACAAACTAGATGGACATTTTTCTGGGTCAATAATTAAACATAACTCGTGAAAAACAACATTTGACTGATCTTGAAGTGCATTAGAATGAAAAATTCACGCAAACTAGCGGAAAATGTGAAGACTTGATAAAATAATACAGCATCTCCGCACTTAATTTCAAAGGAAAACTTAAAATTTATACAGTAGATCATCGATTATCTGGTGTCCTCGGGGGGAGGGGGTCGCCGGATTCACAAAAACGCAGGACATCAAAGTTTTTATGCAGCTTATTTTTTAGTATTGCATTTTTGTGTGTTGTCTATATGTTTTTTAGTGTTTTTAATTTGTTTACTGTACAAAGTTATAAATAAAGCATGGAATATTTAAAAATATATGTACGGTACTTTAATAGAAAATATGGTAACTTTGCAGAAGTTCTTTTTCATGATATCTTTGTTCATAATGCTCCGATTTTCTTCATTTTTTCTGTTTTCTTAGTTTTTAGGCATTATATGTGGGAAAGCACATTTTACGGCATTTCAAGGACATCAGTTTGGAGATTTTTCACTTTTTGGTGCATTTTGTGAGGAAAAAGTGGCAATTATTACCCAAAATGGTAGTTTGTGGGTGGTGTAATAGGTGGGAGTCTTCACAGGAAATCGGTTGGATAACAGTTTAAGCTGGCGTAGAGCTTTCCATACCATTGATGGTTGCGATGCCTCTAACCGTAAAGTGCAGGGAAATGCAAACGGACGAGGGAAATGTTTTTTTTTCATTTTCAAACCCAAACATGTGTCCTCGAAGCTGAAATAAGTCCTCCGTCGACCTTGCTAGACTTAAGATTTAGACTAATGGTGGTAACATAAACCCCAAAAGCAATGATATCAGGGTATTTGGGAAATGACATTATAGGAGGTAGGTGAAATTCAAAGGTGTCAGAGCCATTTGTTGGTGGTCAGATTAACTTGATGGAAAATGGAGGAGAAACGGGAGAAAATCATCAAAAATAAGGAAGTAAAAGAAAAGTTTTCAGAAATTTTTGAAGGAAAAGGGTGTTTCCCACAGATAGTGCTTTTAAACTAAGAAAATAGAGAATAAATGAAAGATATCGGAGCAATATAAATGGAGATATCGCAAAAAAAAATCAGCAAAATCACCGAAAATGTTTACTGTACTCACCAATCCAATCTTGAAGGTCCTTCATTGGGAGGCCAGAGGGGGTGTAAAAACTTGGCGCTGCTTTACTCAGAGTCTTCATCCAACTCCATCAGCTGAGTTGGAGGAGGACTCACGATGTGGCTCAGTTCTGACCTTGAGCCAAAAGATGCGGATGAAGCAAGTGATGGAGAAGGCAGCTGGACAACTGCTGAAGAAGTAGAGAGCTGAGGTTTCCGAGACACTGATGTAGATGGTGGTGGAGGTGCAAAGAAGGAGTCAATTTTCAACTGTTTTCCATTCTGATTCTGCTGGTGAATGATTAACTCCCGAAACATTTTAAAGTTTTCATAGTAGGACTTTACAATTGAGTCATAAGTCAGATTGATATATCTCAACAATGAGCCCATATGATTCCTAACTTCTGAAAGTTTAAGAGGCATTTTTGCTCCTTCTGGATCTTCATTATCACAACTTTCACTGTCACCTGGCTTCATTACGGCAGAATCAGCAGTTTCCCTCTCACTCAACACTTCTGTTCCGGGATCTCCTTCATCCTTTTCTAGCCAGTCTTCCACATCTCCTTCATTCACATTGATATCACCGGCCCTTCTTAGCACTCTCACAAAGTCCTCCAGTTCAGTTCCCTCAAAATCTACCTCAGGATCCTCATTTTCCAATATCTTATGTCAGCCATTTTGCAATGTAATTAAACTCACATTGCAAGCACATCCCCAATGAAACACTGCATCCTTAATTGTATAGGAATTAAAGTTGGCCAACGTTCACTGCCTTCTAGTCTCCTCATGCTCATCATCTTTGTCCTCAAGTACCACCATAATCTCATTCATGTATCTCTTCTTATATATTGTCTTTGTAGCCACAATTATACCTTGGTCCACAGGTTGTATAATGTAGGTCGTGTTGGGAGGAAGAAAAAGACTACTGCACAATTTATTCCCAGGAGGATGACATGAAGCATTGTCCATTATGACGATGGCCTTTACATCCTCTTGGAGCACTTTCTTTACTTGTGTCTGAAACTCCCTTATTTCAGGTACACCATGCTTGTGAAACCAGTCCAAAATTATGGTGGAAGTAACGCAAGCATTCTTTATGTGATGGTACTTCAGTTTGTGCAAAATATCTTTCAGTGCTCTTGGCTTGGCAGACTTCCCAACAACAGCACTTTTTAGATGGTGGCTGCCATCAGCATTTGCACCTAAGAGTGCTGAAATCCTCTGCTCTGTGTACCACCCTTCACATTCATCTCATCCTTAAATACCTGAGTATTTTTGGGCAAAGACTTCCAGAAGAGCCCAAATTTGTCAGTGTTGTAGATCTGCCACTTTTGGAGTATTGTGTGACCGCTCAAAACTAATAGTCGCAAGAGCTGCAAGGAGGGCATCAGAACATACCTTGGGAGGTGCCACAACGAACCTTGGAGGGCACCATGGCACTCACAGGCACCGCGTTGGGAAGCCCTGCATTAAAGTTTTGCACATTCTTGTATTCTGCCAGCCTTTTGGCTGCAGAATGAATCTCAACCCCCCTACACTTAACTCCAGCACTTCTCTGCTGCTTACACCACTTAAGTATAGCATCATCTAATTTCGGCTGTGATGGCATTTTTACATTTTTTCTTTCCCGACACATCGTATTTCACAAAATAGCCTTTGATTTTTTCTTTATTTTTCCGAATAATGTCTTTTACAGTACTCACACCAACACTATACTCACTTACTAAGCTGTTCACAGTTGCTCCTTTTTCTGCATTTTCAATCATTGCAATCTTATCACTTACAGTGGAACACACTTAACATGAAAACGGATAACACGAAATATCGGTTAACATGAAATGCATGCTCGGTCCATTCTGATGCCTTTACTTTTCAGTGTATATTTATTCTCTTAACACGAAATGGTTAACATGAAATATCGGTTAACACGAAAATAATTTTCAGTCCTTATAAAATAAACCCATGCAAAATTCTTCAGATAACACAAAATGGCGGTTGAGACAGGGTTTCCCCATCCACTCTTTGGCTCCTTCTCCATGGGCAACACCACCCCCACTGAGAATTTCCATTAACCCACTAGTACGGAAAATTACTACCTCACCATCCCTCCTCCTACACCTTTCTCTGTCATTGACCATAGTTATTAGTAGTTCAACTAATCCCAAACATGCAATATCGATCTCATGACAACTGGCTTGCACCCATGGAGAGGGTGCCCACCTAGAGTATCCTTTATTCCAGGCATCTGTGCCTCAATAAACACATTCCTGGAACTTCAATCCTTGCACTAAAGAAACAGACTTTCAAACTCGGCTTCTTATTGGCATTGAGATTGGTGGGTTTCTCCCAATACATGCTGGTCAACCAATTATTTCCTGCAAACAAATCCCTCTTACTCAATTTACATTAGCCAATTCCTTCCCATTTTTCTCCTCTCTAAATCCCTATAAATAACATTCATGAAATTCTAAACCCTCAGTTGATGCTGAATTTCTGAGTGAAACCATTGGTGTACTTTAAATGAACGAAGTCTTTCCTATTCATTGGAATCATTTAAGTTTTGGTTTTATTTATGAAAAGTAAATAGTCCATATTAAAAATGGCCAATAAAGTCCGTAAGCAAAATGCACTACCACTAAAAGTGAAAATGCAGCTTCTAGAAGCGGTTGATGCTGGTGATAGATCCAAAATAGACATTTGCAAAGAGTTCGGAATTCCAAATTCAGCGTTGTCGACGATTATTAAAAATCGCAAAAAATTAACGTTTTCGAGAGAGACAAGTATGAACCGGAAAGGAAGCGTCTTTGTACAGCAAAGGACGAAGATTTAGACGCTGTGCTGCTCGTCTGGTTTAAGCAGGCAAGGGCACAGAATGCTCCTATTTCTGGCCCTGTTTTGATGGCAAAGGCAGACACATTGGCCACAGAGTTGGGAATTGAGTTCAGCTCTAATCTTGGATGGTTAGAACGGTTTAAGATGAGGAATGGGATTGTTTTCAAGAATGTTTGCGGTGAATCACAAGAGGTTTCTCCTGACATGACGTCTGATTGAATAACGTCTACCTTGCCTTCATTACTGAAAGGCTAAGGACATTTTTAATGCCGATGAAACTGGGATTTTTTTTTGCTGCCTTCCAAACAAAACTTTGGCTTTTAAAGGTGAGAAGTGTTCAGGTGGGAAAAAATCGAAAGAGCGTATACCTGTGATGGTTGCTTGCAATTTTGATGGTTCGGAAAAATTGCCTCTCTTTGTTATGGGCAAATTTCTAAATCCTCGCTGTTTTAAGAACGTGAAGAAATTGACCGTTGAATATGCAGCAAATAAAAAGGCTTGGATGACAGCAAATGTTTTCAATGATTGGGTATAGGCATTGGATAAGCACTTTCAACAGGAGAAGCGCAATGTTGTTTTGTTTGTTGACAACAGTCCTGCCCATCCGAAGGTGGAGAGATATTGAAATCCATCAAATTAGTTTTTTTGCTGCCAAATACCACCAGTGTATTGCAGCCATGTGACCAGGGGATAATTAAAAATCTAAAGTTTTACTATCGTAAAGGATTGGTGAAAAAATACTTATCTAGTATTGAATCTAAGGACGAAATTAGAGCTGTGACACTTTTGGACTCTTTTCATATGTTGTGTGCTGCCTGGAGGTCAGTAACAGCGAAAACAATTGCAAACTGTTTTCGTCATGCTGGATTCTATTTTCCGCAAGCAAACGATCCTTTTGTAGATGCAGATGAAACCAAAGCGACATTGACAACAATTAAGGACACATCTGCCGAATATGATTTAGGCAATATCTTCGGTCATGTGGCCTCCATCGTGAGTTTGTCGAAAGAAATTACACTTAATGACTACGTTGGAGTGGATGACCACATTTGTACTTCACAAATTTTAACAGACAGTGATATTCTAGAAATTGTTAGACCTAGGTTAATAGCAGAATGTGAAAGTGACAAAAGTGCCTATGACGATAATGACGAAGTGTTGTCCAGGCCAAGTGCTGCAGATATCCTCAGAATGTTTAAATGTTTGCGGAGATTTTTGGAAGCTCCATCAGATGGAGAAAATATGTATGAAGTGTTGGACAATTTGGTACAATTTGTGGAAAAGAAAATTATCGTTAACGCATTCAGAAAAAATTAACTGATTTTTTCCCCAAAAAGTAGAGGCTAGACTTGTTGTAAAGACTTTAATATTAAATTAATTTGTTTTAAATGTAGTTATAGAATGATATTGTCTTTATAATTACAGTGGAGCCCCGCTATAACGCGCTTTGCTATAATGCAAATTCGGATATAACGCGATCGTGACTTGGCTTCCAAAATGATTTCAAAATAATTTCAGAAGAATCTCATAGAAAAAGAAAATGAAATGGCGCCAAATTTGACGATTTCGGTTTAACCTGATTTTTAAAGGGCTGATATTCGACTAACACGACTGATCATCCGGCTTAACACGATTTCTCCACGATCGTGGAAAGGACTAGTTACAGACAAAAAATCTTAAGAAATAATTTATTATTATGATCTCGAAAACAATATTTGTTTCCAATTGATTATTAAATTCCCAGTGAAAAATAGGTATTCTACCATATTTACTCGGGTAAGACGCGCCCCCATGTATTCCGCGCACCCTGATTATTTGCTCAAGTTAAGCATCTTCTCCCTCCTACGTGACGCAATTTTTTGGATGATCCCTGTATACCGATACTATACTTATAGCAGAAATGTACTCCTAGAGAGTCTTCTTTTGTTTACCACTTAACTGTTTTTGTTGTCATATTACGCAATTCATCCACACTCCACTTTTTTGAGACCGTATTACGCCCCAAGGCCAAGCTTCATGAACTAACATTTGTTCATCTACGAATGGGAGCTTCCCTACGCAGATGTGGAGTTTTTTCACCACTCAGAATTCCTTCAAGCGGAAGAGGGAAAAGGACCAACTTGATCCTACTGATTCTCCTGCCCAGTTTCTCGGAGGCCAAATCTCCTGATAGACAGACCTGCGGAAAAATCCCGCACATTTCCATTGTAATTTAATGTATGAATTTAAAAGTAGCTGGTATTAACAATGTTGCGGCAGAATGTGGTATTGTAACCGGTGCCCCCATTATTTAAAGAGACAGAGTTTAATTTTTATCACCGCTACAATTTGTGACTCTAACGCTCGTGTGACGCGTTCATTCCACGATGGCGATGCTGACCCAATCTTTGTGCCTATCGTTATACACTTTAAAATTTATATACAAAGAACAACAATGCCTCGTATGTTTGAGTACAATGTAGCATCATAACATGCATGAACAATGCATTTACAATGTAACAAGTATCTTGTATTCTCTTAAACAGACGCGCGGAATGTGCGGCTATTTTTTAAAGCTACGAATTTTTGCTATTTTAGAATCCCAAGTACTCGAACATAGCGGGAGTGCGACTTTTAAAGGTTCATGTTCCGGAAAAAAACATCGCACTATGTTCGGGTCAATATGGTACACTGGGATAATGAAATACACGTAATAACATATCCACCATTGTTATTTTACAAGACTTAACTGACCGGCTTGACCTGGTAAATTTTCGTAACCTCGCTATAACGAGATCCTGCATTTATCGCGATCCAATTTTTTGGACCCCAATCACTGCGTTATAGCGGGGCTCCACTGTATATGATAAATAAAATATTTAACTAAATGCATTTCCTTGGCGTAGCAATAATTGTGCTAATTACACAGCAATAATGATAGATCATAGTAGTATCATAGATTTGTTCCGACATTATCTTATGCTTTAAAAATGAAAATTTATCTTCAAAAACGTTAGCATGAAATTCGGTTAACACGAAATGTTTTGTGCTGGTCCGCTGCATTTCGTGTTAACAAGCGTAACATACTTTCTCTTCATACCACCTTTATCTTTATTAGATGCCATTTTAACCCTTAGGGAGACACAAAAACACTGTTACTACTAGTGTGAAGTCACAAATGTCTGAATAAAGACTGGTGTGTTCACCACTTCAGAACAATCGCGTGGGTATCGGTTGATACTATGTAATGTATTGGATGATATTAATTACGCAGTGTAATGGCATTAACTGCGCTGAAATTTGGTAAGCGGAGAAGGCAATTATTGGATAATAAGAAGTATCGGATTATATAACGTACACAATGTAGTGGTGATATGGGAAACACCGACACTTCATGAATAATATTGATGATGAGGAGCCCTCAAGAATAATGGGTACAAAAATATTTCAAAGAATGAAAATGCATGGAAGACAATAGCGAATGAATTTGTCTGAAGAAATGTGAAATAAAATGGCCATTAAAATCATTCATTAATTATATACGTATAAGTGAGAGAAAAACTCCCATGGGACGTAAGAAGCTCTGTGTATAAACGAATATTAAATACAATTCAATTATGTACAAGTCAGTATGTGTAGGTCTGATTTTGCATAGTGTTTTGTCATGTATTACAAAAAACACGGATAAACGAGTCTTACATATGTATAACTGAGTTACGTATAACCAAGATCCTAATGTACTACTTGCGATTGTCCCAAAAAGTTTTGGCATCACGCGGTGCACTATCGCTGGACTGTTAATGCCTTTGATGCATTTCGCCAGCGAATGCCGAATTACTTGCAGTTTTCGCCGGATCGGCCAGGACTGCTGGATAATGTTAGAAGCCAGATAATCGATCACCGAATAATCAATCATCTACTGTATTTTTATCTTTAAAAAACTTACCCAAATGAGTGGATTGAAGAGAAGAATCGATTCAGTATTCAAGCGTTGGTTTTTTAAATTTTGATCCCGAATTCAAATTGTTAAACACCGTTCCATTTCTTCAACGTTGGCATTTCGTTTTTTACTTGTAATCACGGACTGAACAGATCCTGCATTGCGAATTTTACCTTTGTCTTTTAAAATGGTTGCAGTTATTGAATGATTGAGATCATGAACACGACCAATTGAAGCAAGCGACTCCCCTTTTTCCAAGCTGTGTATTATGTCCTTTTAGTTTCCATCGAAAGCCCTCGATGTTTTTTACCACTCTTAGCACTTTCACAAACACTATATTTATGATTGTTTTCCATATTTCAAGGGTAATAAAAAAACAAAACATATATAAACACGTGCCGGCACGGTTTCGAGTACAAACGGCAAATGACAAGTGTTGACAAGTTTACGTGTTCTTACTGAGAACGAAGTTCATAAGTGCTTGAGGATGTGTTCGTAAATAAAGTGTGAGGTGCAATTCATTGGTATGTGGAATGTTCGTAAATACGAATTGTTTGTTTCTTGAATGTTCGTAAGTATATATATATATATATGTGTGTGTGTGTGTATGTGTATATATATGTATATATGTGTATATATATGTGTATATATGTGTGTATATATGTATATATATGTCAGAAAAACACTACACCACTCTCCAACTTCCTCCTCGGGGAGGCACACCCGAAATAACACAACACGTCCAAGGGACTCCAACTTTATTTAAACCCGAATTACACCAGCATTCTGCTCTCCAGCAGAAGCTCTCCCACGAGCCAACACACGGCCCACACTACCACGAGTCCCGTCACACACTCTTCTCTCTCGCGTCACGTGATCTCTTAGTACTCTCCTTCTCCGTCCCGCTTCTGGTAGCACTTCTCGTGGCGGTCGTCCTCGCTTGCGTAACAGTCGGCCTTTCCTGACATCGGGGCCGTCCTCGGTCCCGGTCCGGTCTGCCTCCGGTCGAACTGCTCCTCTGGTGCTCGCGCCGTTCTCCATCCGCTTCTCGTCTTCTTTCCCTCTGCTGTCCGCGGCCTGGTCGTCATCTCCCTCGTCCTGGCTCTCGTCGGCCTGGTCGTCATCTCCTACTTCGCCTTGGGGGGGCTTACACCAGGGTTTCATTCGGTCTGCACTAAACACGGAATTGAACGCTCGCTGAGTCCTCTTTGCCCCTGGTATATCCATGAGAGAATACCTATCTCGAGCTAGCACTTCTGAGACAAGATACGGACCCTTAAATTTCGGAGCTAATTTTCGCGAACACCCTGTCGCTTGCGCTTCTCGTTCTACGATGACTAAATCTCCCTTTTGGTACACTCTCGGCACCTTATGTCTTTGATCGTAACGCTCCTTCTGTTTTTTCTGCGTCTCTGATATCTTTACTAACGCTTTTTCCCTTGCTTCGCCTAAGGTCTCTCTAGTCTCATCGAGCTCGCTTTCTTGCAACGCCAATATAACACGGTTTTGCAATGAATTCCTTGGGTTATAAGCAAACAATAGCTCATAAGCGCTCTTCTCAGTAGTTTTATTTGACATAGAATTCATGGCGAATTGGATGTTTCTCAAATTCGTGTCCCAGTCGCCTCCATCCTCTTGTGCATACATAGTGGATATGGCGTTTGTAATGGATGCGTTTGATCGCTCTACTTGTCCATTTGCTCGAGGGGTAGCAGTCGCATTCTTTATATGCTTTATCTGGTTTCTTTCGCATAATTCTTCAAATTCCTTCGCTGTAAATGCCGTACCTCGATCTGTAATTAAACGCTCAGGACACCCAAATAAGCTCGTAATCTCACTGATAGCTTCGCACACTGGTTTGGTTTTTGTGGTTTTCACTGCCCTTAGTAGGATGAACTTTGTAAAGTTGTCTTGATACACGAGAACATACTCGTTGCCCCTTTTACTCCTTGGGAATGGCCCTAAGTGGTCCACGTGAACTGTGTGAAATGGGATGGCTACACGCTCTAAACTGTGCAACTGCCCCTCTTTTTTACCTCCCGGTCTCTTATGATAAGCACACTCAATGCAAGCTGCAATATATTTCTTTACCCTTCTTCTCATCTTCGGAAACCAAAAATATCTCTTCACGTGTTCTAGGGTTTTCTCTTCTGCGTAATGTCCCATGTCATCATGACTTCCCTTTAGAATGCGCCAAATAGAGTTCTTAGGCACAACCCAACGGACCCCACCGTCTACCTTTCTACAGACACGGTTGTCTTTCAGCACATAGTCTGTGTGGATCTGCCTATCCTCATTGGCGACCGCAGGTTGCTGTAAGGTACGGTGTATTTTCTGGATAGCTACATCCTGCAGCTGCATCGTTAGTAACCAATCATCCTGATTTATTCGCAACGTGAAGATTTTCAAGTCTGCTGTATCCGGTTCCTCGGAATCTCCCACGGGATTTCGACTGAGGGCATCAACGTGACTCATGTTGCGTCCTGGTCGGTACTCGATCGTGAAATCATACTCTTGTAATCGAAGCCACCACCTCGCTATCCGCGGTAACAATTCTTTCTTGGACATGGTGGTCTTTAAAGCATTACAGTCAGTAACAACTTTGAAGGGTCTGTTCAATAAATACATTCGAAATTTGTCTACGGCTTCAACTACTGCCAACGCTTCTAGCTCATAACTGTGATAGTTCTTCTCTAGATCTGTCGTCTGTCGGCTATAATATGCCACAGGTTTTTGAGATTCTCCTTCTCGGCGCTGTAAGATAATCCCCGCTAGTCCATTCTTACTGGCGTCAGTGTGAACTTCATGTTCGGCATTTACATCAAACAACGCAAGTGCCGGACGCTCGATTAATCTTTTCTTCAGCTCTTGAAATGCGTTTTCTTGTTTCTCTGTCCACTCGAATACCGTATCTCTCTTCGTCAAGAGCGTTAACGGCTTGCTTAACGTAGCGAATCCTAATACAAATCTTCTAAAGAAGCTCGTCAAACCAATAAATTGTCGCACTTCGTGAACATTCTCCGGCCTTCGAAATTCTTTAACTGCCTGAATTTTTCTCTCGCCTGGTCGGATCCCATCTTTGGTTATTTCAAAGCCCAAATAGTCTACTTTAGTTTTGAAAAATTGACATTTTGATACTTTTAGCGCTAGCCCCAATTTCTTCAGTACTTGCAACAGTCTTTCTAATCTCTCTAACCCTTCCTTCACCGTTTTGCTGGGTATCAACAGATCATCCATATAGACTAGGACCTCTCCTGGTTTTGTCATTCGCACTACCCTTTTCATCACTTGATTAAACACTGCAGGTGCGTTTACTACTCCGAAAGGCATTTTTGTGAACTCGTACAGTCCACTTGAGGTGACAAAAGCTGTCAAGGGTCTCGTCTCTGGGGCTACAGGGATTTGATAGTATCCCGACGCCAAGTCTAAAATGGTAAAATAATTGTTTCCTGCAAGCGCGTCTAATTGTTCCTCAATGGCTGGCATGGGGAATTTTATTTTTTTCGTCTTCAAATTCAATGCTCTGTAATCGACGCACAGCCGGTCTTCTCCGTTAGCTTTCTTCACTAACAATGCTGGGCTTGCGTATTCTGATGTCGACTCCTGCACGATACTCATTTTCATTAACTCATCGACTGCCTTTTGCATCGTTGCTCTTTGGGCGTACGGTAGGCGATACGGTCTTAAATTCACAGGGTGGTTATCCAACAATTCTATCTCGAAACTGGCAGACTCTACTGTACCCAGTTCACTCAAATTTTTCGCAAAACATTCTCGATACTCATTCACCATTTCGTATACCGCATCCTTCTCCTCTTCAGACAGGTCGTTATTCAAATTTATTTCTTCCATTTCTATCCCGGCCCTCTCTTTGACATTTCGAACTTTGGCTTCGAAGTTACTTTCTTCCTCCTGCCCATCAGTCTCTCTCCTAATTACAAGTTTCTGATAGCTCTTCTCAACTCGAATCCCCGATTGGTCTAGGGCGCTTCGTCCTAGAATTATGGCATCGTCTTGCGAACAGTTTGGGACCACAAGCACTTCTACCTCAATGCTTACGTCGTCCACAACAAGGGTTAACTGTTTGGAGCCTATTACGTTACTTTTCCCACAGCCGAATCCAATCAGACTTTTTTGACTCGCAAAGTATTCTACACCTAGCTGTTCAGCGACATCTTGCCTCATGGTCACAACATCGCTCCCTAAATCAATGAACCCAACAACTTGTTCATCATTAACCTTTATCCATTTATAATATTCGTCTTTAATTTGGTCGTTCGGCACCGAAATTCTTTGGACTCGCCTTTTCATTTCCAAATTCTGTCTATTAACTTGGGTTCCCTGAGGGCATTCCTTCATCATGTGTCCCTCTTTATTGCATCGGAAACATCGCCTGCTCTGCCGTCGTTCTGGGCAATCCTTAGCCATGTGTCCCTGGCCGTTACAATTATAACACCTCGCCTGCGTTGTCTGCTTATTTCTCCTCACCACATTACCTTCGTTTGGCGGTTCAATTGGGACACTATAACGGTTAGCTAAAAACTGTCTTTCACCTAATCTCGCTCTTTCTGTAATACTTTCATAGCGCTTTATCTTGAGCAGTAACCCTTCAACATCTTTGAACTCACACAAAGCCAGCGACCTTACTAATTCCTTGTCACCTAAGCCGTTCAAAATGTATTTAATCAAGGATTCTTTATCTATGTTACCTCGTCGCGCTATCGCTTTCATGGCATACACGTATGACTCATAGGTTTCGTCGCGCTGCTTCTTCCTCTTCGTGAGATTCATGTGGACATCGGCCTGATCAGCTGTTGATGGGAAGCTATAAAGTAACCTTTCTTTAAAAGTCTCCCAAGAATACACTTCTTCCGCGACACTATTTAACCACAATTTAGCTACTCCTTTCAGCTTATTCACCGCATGAGTAAGCAATACGGAATTGTCCCACGAATACGCGGAAGTGACCCCTTCCACTCGCCGCACCCACTGTTCGGCGGTAAATCCTAAAGTCGTCGACGCGTCAAACTCGGGCAACAATCTTTCCGCCATGTCTCGGTGAGCAACTACAGTTGTCGCCATCGTACTACAATGTCTCGCTTCCATTATTTCTCTTTCGCGGTCTAACAACGCGCGCTCTCTCTCCAGCAACTGTCTTTCTCGTCGTAGAATCTCACGTTCAATGTCGTTATCGCTCGCCCTAGGCGCTAAGTGGTTCTTTGGTCGGGTCACAGAGGGCGTCGACATCGCTCTCGGTAGCTCAGGAAAGCTCGCTGCTCGCGTCAAGAACGCCTCGCTTACTCCTGTTCCCGCCACTGGATACGTCATTTCCGGTTCCCCACTAAACGCCATGCGGTCGCTTTTTTTTCGCTTTTTTTTAGGTCTGTTTCGACGCTCACAACCCTAGTTATACTTGGGGTATTGTTCACTCGGGAATCACTTTTCTTTCACGTACTTACGGAGGGGTACAGTCTTCATCGGCAAACAGTCGGCTCTCTCACGACGTGCTCCTTTCCGAAAACTGGTTTTTGATCTTCTTACCCTTATCTGATCCCGATCCCGCCGCTGCTCTGTCAGAAAAACACTACACCACTCTCCAACTTCCTCCTCGGGGAGGCACACCCGAAATAACACAACACGTCCAAGGGACTCCAACTTTATTTAAACCCGAATTACACCAGCATTCTGCTCTCCAGCAGAAGCTCTCCCACGAGCCAACACACGGCCCACACTACCACGAGTCCCGTCACACACTCTTCTCTCTCGCGTCACGTGATCTCTTAGTACTCTCCTTCTCCGTCCCGCTTCTGGTAGCACTTCTCGTGGCGGTCGTCCTCGCTTGCGTAACATATATATATGTGTATATATATGTATATATATGTGTATATATATGTATATATATATGTGTATATATATGTATATATACAGGGTGTAAATATATAAGACCGACAAATTGAGAGGGTGAATTCCTGGGTACTAAACGAGTATTTTAGGAGAAGGAATTCACGTCCGGTTCCGCTTAGTTTCCGAGATAATGAGCATTAAAAGCACATGTAAACGCCTGTAGGTAGGCAAATCTTCATGCATGCCGGTATCTGAGTCGAACCGGGCACTGCTGATGACGTATTCTCATTTTCGGACAGTGGGTCTTAGTTTAAACCGTGAAACTATCTTTGCCATTAGATTGGTACCCCCTTATTGTTTTGATCTAGTGAGGAAAAGGAGTGGTGAGTAAGCGAAGCGAGTGTATTTAAGCTCGCCACTATACACTAGCTAGGCATTTGTTTTTTTGAATCATTCAGCCATACTACTACGACTCACTACATTGTTGGTTTCCATATTAACTGTGCTCTTCGTTATAACATGGAGCGATTTACATGGTCAGAGATGGCTGACATCCATATGGTTTATGGCAAAGCGGATGGAAACGGCAGAAGGGCACAGCGGATGTATCAGGAACGCTTTCCTGAGAGACACCTACCACATCACACTACCTTTGCGTCCATTGATCGGCGGCTGCGAGATTCAGGTGGGTTCAAATCACGAAAGCATTACTGTGGACGCAGGAGGACTGTTCGTACCGCATGCTTTGAAGAGGATGTTTTGGTACGATTTGCAGACAATCCATCCGCGAGCACTCGCTCTGTAGCCAATGCCATAAGTGCAAATCACACCAGTGTTTGGCAAGTTGTACATGAGCAACAGCTCCACCCCTACCACCCCCAAAAGGTTCAAGCGATGGGACCAGCGGATTATCTGCCAAGAGTGGGATTCTCGCAGTGGTTTTTTCGGCACAGCGCTGAACAACCCCAGTTTCCCGCACAGGTCTTCTACACTGATGAAGCAACTTTCACCCGTGAAGGTATGTTCAACAGCCGCAATAGCCACATCTGGGATGGAGAAAATCCGCACGCAGTATTAATCCGCGGCTATCAGCAACGATTTGCCATCAACGTGTGGGGAGGAATAATCCACGATTATCTTATCGGACCGTACCTACTACCGGCACGGCTATCTGGACCAGCTTACAGGATATTTCTGGAGGAGGTAATTCCTGAGCTGCTCGAGGATGTGCCTTTGGGAATCCGCAGGGAAATGTGGTTCCAACACGACGGGGCACCTGCTCATTTCGCTAATCCTGTCCAAGAGTACCTTACTCAGACATTTGGTGCCCAATGGATTGGTCGAGGGGAACCTGTTGGTTGGCCTCCTCTATCGCCTGACTTGAATTCTCTTGACTTTTTTCTATGGGAGGAAGTAAAGAGCATCGTTTACGAGATCCCTGTTGAATCCGAAGAAGTCCTGGTAGCACGAATAATCGCAGCTTTCGACATTGTACGCAGTACGGTGGGTATCATTGAGCGGGTGCGCCAGTCAATGGTACGCCGATGTCAGCTTTGCATCGCTGTTAATGGGCAACATTTCGAGCAACACTTATGACTTATGTAAATTATCAATAAAACCTGTTCATGCTCAGTGCCATTTAATTATCATCTTCCTTAATCTTCCCTGAGAAATCGCGAGGTTTTTATTAGAGCGAAGACATTAAATAAGCATAAATGTGATAGAATGCACGGAGGTTTGCCTACCTACAGGCGTTTACATGTGCTTTTAATGCTCATTATCTCAGAAACTAAGCGGAACCGGACGTGCTTTCCTTCTGCTAAAATACTCGTCTAGTAACCAGGAATTCACCCTCTCAATTTGTCGGTCTTATTTATTTACACCCTGTATATGTGTATATGTATGTATATATATGTGTGTATATATGTATATATATGTGTATATATATGTATGTATATATGTGTATATATGTATGTATATGTGTGTGTGTGTGTATATCCCTTCCAACTGACTCAAAGTTGGCAGAAGGGTGTAAACGGAGGCTAAAGGGCGAAGAACAGTGGTATCCTCGGATACCGGTAGGTTCAACCATGCTGTGAAGTCTTTCTGCAATATCTCCGGCCAAGGTGAAAGAGGAACTCACCAACCCGCTCTGGGCCAGCATGGTGTTTTAATGCCTGCAATCACCCCATGAAATTTACACCCATAAAAAATGGCCCTCATTCTCTGGAGGCTGCATGACAAAGGAAGCTGCCATCTAAAAGTGGTCATGGGTGATTTCAATGCCAAGGTAGGAGAACAAAAGGAAGACGACAGCGCAGTTGGAAAATTAGGCTATGGAGACAAATGAACGAGGGGACCGACTTGGAAGATTTCTACCAAGAAGTTGGAGAACTGCACAACAAAGGATGCTGCCATCTAAAAGTGGTCATGGGTGATTTCAGTGCCAAGGTAGGAGAACAAAAGGAAGACGACAGCGCAGTTGGAAAATGGGGCTATGGAGACAGAAATGAACGAGGGGACCAACTTGTAGACTTTGCTGAATGTACTAGTCTATATATAATGAACACTATCTTCAAAAAGAGTCCCAATAGAAAATGGACCTGGAAAGGACCCAATGGTACCAAAAACGAAATTGACTACATACTAGTCAATAAGAAACAATTGGCTGAAGACTGTTCCATCCTCAACCAGTTTAAAACTGGAAGCGACCATCGCTTGGTAAGATGCAGAATAAAATTCAACTCAAAGTTAGAAAGACAGAAGCTTATAAAGAAGCCTAAGTCTGTTATCAACACGCAGGTGCTAAAAGAACGAAAAGAAGAATTTCAGCTCCAACTGAAAAATCGATTCAGTGCACTGAAAGACCAAGAAGTTGAATCCCAATTTATAGAGATACTCAAGGAAACCACTGAAGAAATAGGCGGAACAGTTAAAACAAAGTCAGAGAAAAAGTTGACTGAAAAAACAAGACTGCTAATGGAAAAAAGAAGGAAAATGATAATTACTAATGATCCTAAAGAAATGATCCATTTTGCAGAACTAAACAAAAATACAAGGAAGTGCATCAAGGAAGATGTGAAAAAATATAATTATGAGCTAATCGAGAAAGCCATAGAAAACAATAGAAGTTACAAGAAAATGAAGCAACATCTCTCGATCGGAAAGAGATAGCTGGTGGCCTTGATGATAGAAGACGGCTCCATAACCCATAGTAGAAAACTAATCCTGAAACGGGTACAAGAATTTTACACCAAGCTGTATGAGGATCCTCTAGGAAATGATGAAATAAATATTGATGGAAACATGCGCACCGAAGAGGTCCCAGATATCCTTCCGGAAGAGGTGAGACACGTAATCAGAAGTCTGAAGAATGGAAAAGTATCTGCAATGGATGGTATCACAGCGGAAGTATTCAAAGCAATGGGTAATCATACGGAAACAATTCACGCTAAGATTTTTAATTCCTGTCTGAGGAAGAAAAAGATACCAGAAACATGGAACCACGCATGTATTATCCTTCTGCACAAGAAAGGTTCCAAAGAAGACTTGAATAACTACAGACCAATCAGCCTACTCCAAACAGTCTACAAAATATTCACCAAAATACTCACTATGCGCCTTCAAAACCATCTTGATTCTGCCTAGCCCAGAGAGCAAGCTGGATTTCGCAGTGGGTATAGCACGATAGACCACATCCAAGTCGTGAGAGAGGTAATCAGTCGGACTAACGAGTATGAATTACCTCTATGTATGTGTTTTATCGACTACGAGAAAGCATTCGACTCTGTCCGAACTTCGTCGGTGTTACGTGCACTAAAGAAACAAGGAGTAGAAGGAACGTACATAACAATGTTAACAATGCGTAACGAATCTCGTTAAGATATTTACGTTGATCCGTTAATGATGAATTTGTGGAGCTTGCCGAGGAGTGAAGAAGAAGCCGTATCTTTGCTTCAAGACCATGATATTTTATCTAAAGGGCGAATGTGCAAGAAGGGCCATATTATGAAACTTTACTTCTGAGACAGAATATTTTGGAAATGCAATGCGAAAGCCTGTCAGCAGAAGAATTCATGTGGCGACAACATAACAAAGAAATCGACATATTTCCAGCTATTTTAAATGCCATAAAGACATATTGACCCCCTAGTAACATAAATTTAGATTGTATTAGTAATTATGTTGCTTTTATTAATAAATAAGTTTCAAAAAAGTGTGATTTTTAAGTAATTCCCCCCTTGTTATGCATTGTTAACAAAGAAATACATCGTAACATATCACAACAATACGTGTTTATTTTTTGAGGTATTCCCGTTAACAGGAAAGTACCCAAAATACTTGAGTCAATTCAGTACAACTTCCACTTTACATACTGTAAATTCCAAAGTAACTCCTTTTATAATAGGCAATGCTAGCCTAAACTTAATTAATTCTGTAAAGTGAACAAATAAAGTTCTTCCTTTAAACTATAATATCCACTGTTATTAGATTTAAATGGATTATAAGCCTTAGAACTTACTCTGTATTAAATAAGCACCAAAATTCCTTTTATAAAAACAAATCATTAAAAGATCCACTGTTGTTTCTTCGAAAATTGCCTGTAAACAGTTTTAAATGTCCTTTTAATTTTAATTGAATTTTAATTTATATTCGTTTCCAAACTTCGGCCATTGTTACGAAATTAATTCGAGGAATAACAATATAAATTCATAAGCATGTATGGTTTACAAAGAATTTAATTTAAGAATGCTTTTTATTTCCAATTTTTCTAAAATGACACTGTGGATACTTAAAATTTTTTATATTTACGTTAATATACTTATTTTCCACAAAACACGCCAATCTCTCCCCTTCCTTCCTCTCTCTCTCTCTCTCGTACTGAACCTAACAATGATAATGGTCGACATAGCAACATCACGTTAAAATGGTCAGATTTCCCCAAAATATGCAAATTAAACGTTTAACATGGAATATTTTGAACTGTGGGCGAAAAAAGACCAACGGAATAAGAAACTTTATAACTTTTTCTTCAAAATGTTTCAAATCCGAAGGTTGTCTGTTAATTTCTTCTAATTTTAATTTCCAAATGAATAAAAGCCTGCACGTTGAAAAATCGCGTTTTACATGTTAAGTAATGGGAAAAGGAAATGCCTCTCTTGGAGACGAACCAAGGAATTTTTTCGTGGTTTAAATTCGTCATCACCTGAAAAACTGTTAATCAAGCATCTCTACCAAATTTCAAGTTTCTATCATTATTATTTCTCGAGTTATTAGTGTTTGCATAGCGTGATCAACCAACCAACCAACGGATGACGGCTATTATTATATAAAATTATTATCTAATTTCAGATCATCGTCAATTAAGGTTTTTTAATCGGGAAGGAATGCTTCAGTGTACCAGTGAGCCAGTGGATGGTTTAGAGGCCCCAGTTTGCTGGAAGCCTTCTGGAGCATTGATCGCATCGGTTCAGAGACTGCCAAACAAATATATGGTTGTTTTTTTTGAGAAAAATGGTTTACGCCATGGAGAGTTTAACCTTCCCTTTAAACCAGATGAAATGATGGTAAGTAAATCTCTTTTGGTGTGTGCATACGTCATCAGGTTTAATCAGCCATGCTAGCAGAAATAAAATGACTGTTATGTATTCCTTTATAAAACAACTTGTACATAAACTTAGGTTAGAATGGCTGACTTGTAGCTGTGTATTCAAATTCATGAGCATTATGACATTACATGTTAAAAACAGTGAAACTGGTGTCGACCCTTATATAACGTGTGTTTACATTTCGTGTTTTTATATAACGCGGCTATGATTTTAGTGAAATTTGTAAATTGAGTGCCCTTTTTTATTTATTTATTCTTCATTAGCTCGTAAACAGCACTTTACGGCCTTTACAATGAGCATAACCACAATAACGAAGATGAACACACAACCATGTCCTCGGCAGAATTCAAATCTATGACTCTAGCATTGGGAGCTAGTCAAGCTGGCTACCCCTATACCAAGGGACACAAAACACAGCTACAAAAAAACAAATATGCAAGCAAATTTTGTTGAAAAGGCAGTTTTTCAAGTAATTTATCATTGTAGTCGGTCAGGTACTGGAAACTCAGTGGGGAGCAGGGCCAGGACTAGAGTGGGGCGAGCGGGGCTCTTGCCCCAGACGCATTATTTTAGGGGGTTTGCATTGTCCGCACTGCGTTGTTCGTGTCTTTTTCTAGGTATTCTACTTTAAACGTTCTATAATTTTTATATTTTTAATATAAAATTAACCTTTATTAAAAATGCCGAAGAGAAAATGTGTGTTTACTGACAGTTTAAAAGAGCAATTTCCATTCATAAAAGAAAGTACGTAGTGTTGGTAGTGATTCCTCAAAAGTGGAGTGTTCCTTGTGCCGTGCTGTGTTAAGTGTTGTTCACGGAGAGAAGGCAGATATATTTGATCATGTCAGCACAAAAAAACATATGGATGCTGTGTCTGCAAAAGCCTCCAGTCAGCCATTCATTCATTTTAAATATGTAGCTAGGGAAATAACTTATAGAAAAAAAAAATATATATATGTGTGTGTGTGTGTGTGTGTGTATATATATATATATATATATATATATATATATATATATATATATATATATATGTCAGAACACACTACACCACTCTCCAACTTCCTCCTCGGGGAGGCACACCCGAAATAACACAACACGTCCAAGGGACTCCAACTTTATTTAAACCCGAATTACACCAGCATTCTGCTCTCCAGCAGAAGCTCTTCCACGAGCCAACACACGGCCCACACTACTACGAGTCCCGTCACACACTCTTCTCTCTCGCGTCACGTGATCTCTTAGTACTCTCCTTCTCCGTCCCGCTTCTGGTAGCACTTCTCGTGGCGGTCGTCCTCGCTTGCGTAACAGTCGGCCTTTCCTGACATCGGGGCCGTCCTCGGTCCCGGTCCGGTCTGCCTCCGGTTGAACTGCTCCTCTGGCGCTCGCGCCGTTCTCCATCCGCTTCTCGTCTTCTTTCCCTCTGCTGTCCGCGGCCTGGTCGTCATCTCCCTCGTCCTGGCTCTCGTCAGCCTGGTCGTCATCTCCTACTTCGCCTTGGGGGGGCTTACACCAGGGTTTCATTCGGTCTGCACTAAACACGGAATTGAACGCTCGCTGTGTCCTCTTTGCCCCTGGTATATCCATGAGAGAATACCTATCTCGCGCTAGCACTTCTGAGACAAGATACGGACCCTTAAATTTCGGAGCTAATTTTCGCGAACACCCTGTCGCTTGCGCTTCTCGTTCTACGATGACTAAATCTCCCTTTTGGTACACTCTCGGCACCTTATGTCTTTGATCGTAACGCTCCTTCTGTTTTTTCTGCGTCTCTGATATCTTTACTAACGCTTTTTCCCTTGCTTCGCCTAAGGTCTCTCTAGTCTCATCGAGCTCGCTTTCTTGCAACGCCAATATAACACGGTTTTGCAATGAATTCCTTGGGTTATAAGCAAACAATAGCTCATAAGCGCTCTTCTCAGTAGTTTTATTTGACATAGAATTCATGGCGAATTGGATGTTTCTCAAATTCATGTCCCAGTCGCCTCCATCCTCTTGTGCATACATAGTGGATATGGCGTTTGTAATGGATGCGTTTGATCGCTCTACTTGTCCATTTGCTCGAGGGGTAGCAGTCGCATTCTTTATATGCTTTATCTGGTTTCTTTCGCATAATTCTTCAAATTCCTTCGCTGTAAATGCCGTACCTCGATCTGTAATTAAACGCTCAGGACACCCAAATAAGCTCGTAATCTCACTGATAGCTTCGCACACTGGTTTGGTTTTTGTGGTTTTCACTGCCTTTAGTAGGATGAACTTTGTAAAGTTGTCTTGATACACGAGAACATACTCGTTGCCCCTTTTACTCCTTGGGAATGGCCCTAAGTGGTCCACGTGAACTGTGTGAAATGGGATGGCTACACGCTCTAAACTGTGCAACTGCCCCTCTTTTTTACCTCCCGGTCTCTTATGATAAGCACACTCAATGCAAGCTGCAATATATTTCTTTACCCTTCTTCTCATCTTCGGAAACCAAAAATATCTCTTCACGTGTTCTAGGGTTTTCTCTTCTGCGTAATGTCCCATGTCATCATGACTTCCCTTTAGAATGCGCCAAATAGAGTTCTTAGGCACAACCCAACGGACCCCACCGTCTACCTTTCTACAGACACGGTTGTCTTTCAGCACATAGTCTGTGTGGATCTGCCTATCCTCATTGGCGACCGCAGGTTGCTGTAAGGTACGATGTATTTTCTGGATAGCTACATCCTGCAGCTGCATCGTTAGTAACCAATCATCCTGATTTATTCGCAACGTGAAGATTTTCAAGTCTGCTGTATCCGGTTCCTCGGAATCTCCCACGGGATTTCGACTGAGGGCATCAACGTGACTCATGTTGCGTCCTGGTCGGTACTCGATCGTGAAATCATACTCTTGTAATCGAAGCCACCACCTCGCTATCCGCGGTAACAATTCTTTCTTGGACATGGTGGTCTTTAAAGCATTACAGTCAGTAACAACTTTGAAGGGTCTGTTCAATAAATACATTCGAAATTTGTCTACGGCTTCAACTACTGCCAACGCTTCTAGCTCATAACTGTGATAGTTCTTCTCTAGATCTGTCGTCTGTCGGCTATAATATGCCACAGGTTTTTGAGATTCTCCTTCTCGACGCTGTAAGATAATCCCCGCTAGTCCATTCTTACTGGCGTCAGTGTGAACTTCATGTTCGGCATTTACATCAAACAACGCAAGTGCCGGACGCTCGATTAATCTTTTCTTCAGCTCTTGAAATGCGTTTTCTTGTTTCTCTGTCCACTCGAATACCGTATCTTTCTTCGTCAAGAGCGTTAACGGCTTGCTTAATGTAGCGAATCCTAATACAAATCTTCTAAAGAAGCTCGTCAAACCAATAAATTGTCGCACTTCGTGAACATTCTCCGGCCTTCGAAATTCTTTAACTGCCTGAATTTTTCTCTCGCCTGGTCGGATCCCATCTTTGGTTATTTCAAAGCCCAAATAGTCTACTTTAGTTTTGAAAAATTCACATTTTGATACTTTTAGCGCTAGCCCCAATTTCTTCAGTACTTGCAACAGTCTTTCTAATCTCTCTAACCCTTCCTTCACCGTTTTGCTGGGTATCAACAGATCATCCATATAGACTAGGACCTCTCCTGGTTTTGTCATTCGCACTACCCTTTTCATCACTTGATTAAACACTGCAGGTGCGTTTACTACTCCGAAAGGCATTTTTGTGAACTCGTACAGTCCACTTGAGGTGACAAAAGCTGTCAAGGGTCTCGTCTCTGGGGCTACAGGGATTTGATAGTATCCCGACGCCAAGTCTAAAATGGTAAAATAACTGTTTCCTGCAAGCGCGTCTAATTGTTCCTCAATGGCTGGCATGGGGAATTTTATTTTTTTCGTCTTCAAATTCAATGCTCTGTAATCGACGCACAGCCGGTCTTCTCCGTTAGCTTTCTTCACTAACAATGTTGGGCTTGCGTATTCTGATGTCGACTCCTGCACGATACCCATTTTCATTAACTCATCGACTGCCTTTTGCATAGTCGCTCTTTGGGCGTACGGTAGGCGATACGGTCTTAAATTCACAGGGTGGTTATCCAACAATTCTATCTCGAAACTGGCAGACTCTACTGTACCCAGTTCACTCAAATTTTTCGCAAAACATTCTCGATACTCATTCACCATTTCGTATACCGCATCCTTCTCCTCTTCAGACAGGTCGTTATTCAAATTTATTTCTTCCATTTCTATCCCGGCCCTCTCTTTGACATTTCGAACTTTGGCTTCGAAGTTACTTTCTTCCTCCTGCCCATCAGTCTCTCTCCTAATTACAAGTTTCTGATAGCTCTTCTCAACTCGAATCCCCGATTGGTCTAGGGCGCTTCGTCCTAGAATTATGGCATCGTCTTGCGAACAGTTTGGGACCACAAGCACTTCTACCTCAATGCTTACGTCGTCCACAACAAGGGTTAACTGTTTGGAGCCTATTACGTTACTTTTTCCACAGCCGAATCCAATCAGACTTTTTTGACTCGCAAAGTATTCTACACCTAGCTGTTCAGCGACATCTTGCCTCATGGTCACAACATCGCTCCCTAAATCAATGAACCCAACAACTTGTTCATCATTAACCTTTATCCATTTATAATATTCGTCTTTAATTTGGTCGTTCGGCACCGAAATTCTTTGGACTCGCCTTTTCATTTCCAAATTCTGTCTATTAACTTGGGTTCCCTGAGGGCATTCCTTCATCATGTGTCCCTCTTTATTGCATCGGAAACATCGCCTGCTCTGCTGTCGTTCTGGGCAATCCTTAGCCATGTGTCCCTGGCCGTTACAATTATAACACCTCGCCTGCGTTGTCTGCTTATTTCTCCTCACCACATTACCTTCGTTTGGCGGTTCAATTGGGACACTATAACGGTTAGCTAAAAACTGTCTTTCACCTAATCTCGCTCTTTCTGTAATACTTTCATAGCGCTTTATCTTGAGCAGTAACCCTTCAACATCTTTGAACTCACACAAAGCCAGCGACCTTACTAATTCCTTGTCACCTAAGCCGTTCAAAATGTATTTAATCAAGGATTCTTTATCTATGTCACCTCGTCGCGCTATCGCTTTCATGGCATACACGTATGACTCATAGGTTTCGTCGCGCTGCTTCTTCCTCTTCGTGAGACTCATGTGGACATCGGCCTGATCAGCTGTTGATGGGAAGCTATAAAGTAACCTTTCTTTAAAAGTCTCCCAAGAATACACTTCTTCCGCGACACTATTTAACCACAATTTAGCTACTCCTCTCAGCTTATTCACCGCATGAGTAAGCAATACGGAATTGTCCCACGAATACGCGGAAGCGACCCCTTCCACTCGCCGCACCCACTGTTCGGCGGTAAATCCTAAGGTCGTCGACGCGTCAAACTCGGGCAACAATCTTTCCGCCATGTCTCGGTGAGCAACTACAGTTGTCGCCATCGTACTACAATGTCCCGCTTCCATTATTTCTCTTTCGCGGTCTAACAACGCGCGCTCTCTCTCCAGCAACTGTCTTTCTCGTCGTAGAATCTCACGTTCAATGTCGTTATCGCTCGCCCTAGGCGCTAAGTGGTTCTTTGGTCGGGTCACAGAGGGCGTCGACATCGCTCTCGGTAGCTCAGGAAAGCTCGCTGCTCGCGTCAAGAACGCCTCGCTTACTCCTGTTCCCGCCACTGGATACGTCATTTCCGGTTCCCCACTAAACGCCATGCGGTCGCTTTTTTTTCGCTAATTTCGCTTTTTCAGGTGTTTCGACGCTCACAACCCTAGTTATACTTGGGGTATTGTTCACTCGGGAATCACTTTTCTTTCACGTACTTACGGAGGGGTACAGTCTTCATCGGCAAACAGTCGGCTCTCTCACGACGTGCTCCTTTCCGAAAACTGGTTTTTTGATCTTCTTATCCTTATCTGATCCCGATCCCGCCGCTGCTCTGTCAGAAAAACACTACACCACTCTCCAACTTCCTCCTCGGGGAGGCACACCCGAAATAACACAACACGTCCAAGGGACTCCAACTTTATTTAAACCCGAATTACACCAGCATTCTGCTCTCCAGCAGAAGCTCTTCCACGAGCCAACACACGGCCCACACTACTACGAGTCCCGTCACACACTCTTCTCTCTCGCGTCACGTGATCTCTTAGTACTCTCCTTCTCCGTCCCGCTTCTGGTAGCACTTCTCGTGGCGGTCGTCCTCGCTTGCGTAACATATATATATATATATATATATATATATATATATATATATATATATATATATATATATATATATATATATATATATATGCATATAATAAATAATAGAATAAATATGCATAGTGCATATTTCTTAAAAAAGTCTCAAAAAAAGTATCTCGCTCGAAAATATAATGCCCCTGGCATATAGATAGTCGTGCATGTCTCGGCATCCCGGTTTTTTGTTTATAAAATCTGGGATCCCTACATAAAACACAGGGTTTGGGCTAGGGGCGCGATTCACGTTCTTTTCCCTGGGTGCCCAAATACGTAGTCCCAGCTCTGGTGGGGAATGTCATAAATTTTCAGCTCCCTAGTAGCAGGTCAAACATCATGGAACATTCTTAGTAACTTATTGGGCTTGTTTACATTCACTTCCTATGTGAATTTTTCTTTCTTAAAAATTATTTCAAAAACATCATTATTTGAATCAAAGAGACAACGTTATACATATAGAAATGTGAAGAAGGGAAGTTTTAGAAGTCAGAACGGAGGACCCTGAGTTTAATTAAGAAAATAGAGATACTGAACAAGCTCTGTGCTATTGCTTGAATCAGCATGCTTACTCGGGAGAGTGGTGTTCATGAATCTACTATATGGACCATTTGGAAGGACAAATATAGCATTAAAGCACATGCTATCCATGCAGGTAATTAGAGTTATCAACTAATCGGCTTTTTACCGTATCATTTTTTCCATTTTGATCATTGAACCAGCCCTATAATAAATATTTTAAGACAATCTAATGATATTTAATATGATACATCATCACTATAATTAAAATAGGGTATAGTCCGTAAAAAATGATGGGAGTAAAGAAAATTCAAAATTATGTTATCATACTGAAATTTCCAAAGTGAGAACAATTATATCTTAAACTTAAAATAATTGTGTATATTCTTCCATGAAAGAGAATGAATATAATAATTTACGAATGTTGTTTACTTTGTTTGCTATGAAAATCATTTCCCTCTCCTTCCTTCTCTCTCTTGTATTAAAAGCATTGAATGCATGCTTACATCCACAAGGATTGCAATAACAATAGGATTTCGAGGACAAACAGTGTGTTTGGTAGGCAAGGCAACATCTTGTTAAAATGGAAAGATTTACCCAAAATATGTGGATTAAACATTTAACATGGGCAATTTCGAATTGTAGGTGGAAAAAAATGAACAGTATAAGAAACTTTGTAATGTTTTCTTCAAAATGGTTCATATTCGAAGGTCATAGGTTAATTCTTTCTAATTTTAATCTAAAAAACAATGAAAGCCTGCACGTTGAAAAATAGATTTTTACGTGTTATTTTATGGGAAATGGGAATGTCTTCCTTGGAGTCGAAGCCAGGACTTTTTTGAGATTTTTTTTTTGCCATCATCTTAAAATATCTGAATTGAGCATTCCTGCCATATTTAGAATTTCTGTCTCGATTCTTTCTCAAGTTATTCCCATTTTTATAGCGAGTGGGTGTAGCGCTACATCAGACAATCAAACAAACATACAGATCACCAAAACTATTATAGTAAATTTTAAATGCTGTAAAGGTAGTCCTCATTTAATGTGATAGATGTGTTCCTTAAAAGTACATTGTTAAGCAAAAAAACTACTTCCCATAATAGTAAGATGTGTTCTGAACCCAAACATTTAACTAGTTAAAATGTGTTTCATACTCTATATTAGTAGATAATATAAGTTAAAAGGTGTGATATTAGTATGGACCAAATGCCAACTTTGAAAGTTACCAGCCAGAAGTTGAAAAATATTTAACTTTATTTTACTGATTTAGTTTACTAGATAATACTCAATATACCAGTATTATTTATAAATGCACTACAGACTTATGAATGTTAATTTTGAATCACTTATCTGCTGGACTACTTCATTTCAAAATCCACTATTCTAGGAATGATTATGGATTGAATTGGTGCAGTGGCAGTTCATGCTAAAAATTGAAATTAAAGGTGTTGGTACTGTGTACAACAAATTTTAAAAACTAACCCCAGAATAGAAACCAAAGGGTCTATTTCTAATTGAAAATTGCCTGTATATTATATATACATTTGTATGTCAGTCTTCAAGAAATATGATATTCAGGGCGGCTTTAAGGCAATGGTGGGCCCTGGATAAAGTATGATCTTTGGTCCCCCCACCCTCTCTTTACTTAAAAGAAAGGAACTATTTCCTTGTTAATTTATAAAACGATTTTAAAGAGACAGTGAGAAACTTCTACACAAACATGTTGCACGCCATAAATCTAATGTCTTTTGCGTAATTCATATTTATTTATGTTGGTTTATGTTACCAACATCATATCTTGATCTTGTTTTTTTATTGAAGCTAGAATACTTGACAAGTATAAACAAGTAAAGTTGGATCAATTTTTATTATCAAATAAAGCATGATTTAATACATAATCTGTTAAGGTGAAAAATGCACTGCATATGTATAAGTGGTATAAAATTTTTGTTTAGCGGTTTAAGGGTTAAGCACATGGTACAGATGCTCGTGTGGCATGGGCTCTTAAAATCAGGGGGCCCTGGGCAGTTGCCCACTTTGCCCATTGGATAAATCGGCCCTGATAATATTACTTTATAAAAAAATTGGTTTGATGCTGTCAAATTTGTGATGATTATCTCGATTTCCTGTGTGTGTACACATTGTAATACATACTTTTTCAAATATACTTTTGTAAAATGTTGGAATAGTAAAAGTTTTTTTGGAATAGTGCTTCGGTAAATAAAGAACAATATCAGGGAATAAATAGAGAAATGCGTGTTTTTTTGGAATTTCTAATTTAATTGTTAAGGTTAAGCTACTTGCAATTTCAGGTAAAGGATCTCTCCTGGAATGTTGATTCTACATTATTGGCTGTTTGCTGTCAGAGTTTGAATAGAGATGATGATATGCATGGTTTTCTTCAGCTATGGGCAGTTAATAACTATCATTGGTACTTAAAAAAAGTTTTGAATTATGATCCTTATGGAAAATTCATTAACTTTTCCTGGGATATTAACCACATATATAGGTAAGTTCAATGGCATCTTACCTTAATAATTCTCTATTACAATTGCATATTTCTTCTGTTTCCCCATACTTTGAGTTAAGCCAAATCTATAATATATTTTGAAGCGTGTGTTTGTGTGTTTGTTAATGGAACTCCTCCTAAACGATAAAAGCTAGAATTACCAAATTTTGTACGATTCTTCCATACATTCTAACTTAGTGAATGGTCAAGGTTTTGTTTCTGTACGTCACTTTGATTCAAAATGGCGAACGTTTTAATTATCAAACGTCACCTATTTTGCATCCTGCAACTGAAATACAGGGATGAGTGTAGACTACTTTTAATTTGCATTTTAAAATTACTTAAAATCATGGTATGAACTTGAGACTTGGATACTTTTTTGCGGGAAAGAACAAAGTTTATTTTTATTGAAGACTGATTCCGAATTCTGGTCGAATTTGCATAGAAATATGGTTAGAATCAATAAAATACGTGATTTTATCAGTTTTATTACAATACCCATTATAAGCTACCATGACAACTCCCATTGTCACCGAAAATGAGAGTTCAATGCATTTATATGGGAGAGAGAGGGGAGGGAGGGGGAAAGTACCTAATTTTATTTAACTTTTCATTATAATTAATTAAATAAACAAATTTTTAACAACAATAGCTGTACATAACATTTTATTATATTTCTGGAATATTGTTTATTAAAAAAGTGTTGAAGGTATGTAATCTCTTCTTATTTATCAATATAAAAGCTTTAAATTAACAAATTGTTATATAAAAATTTACAATTCTTTACGTTTTTGTTATAATTAGTTAAATAAAATTTGAACAACAAAAGCAATAAATAAGAACGTAGTATTTATCATTCTGGAATATTGATTATTAAAAAGTGTTGAAGGTGTGTAATCTCTTCTTACTTATTAATGTAAAAAATTAAATTAACAGATTGTTATACGAAAATTTACAATACTTTACGTTTTTGTTATAATTAGTTAATTAAAATTTGAAGAACAAAAGCTGTAAATAAGAACGTAGTATTTATCGTTCTGGAATATTGATTTTTACAAAAGAGTAGAAGGTATGTAATCTATTCTTACTTATTAATATAAAAACTTTAAATTAACAAATTGTTATATGAAAATATACAATTCCTTATGTTTTTGTTATAATTAATTAAATAAAATTTGAACAGCAAAATGGATTGTTATAAGAAAATATGATTAATTGTTAAAAAAAGTTAATTGTAATTTAAAAAGTATCTACTATATATTTTAAAGAGTTTATATGTTGTGCTGTAGTAGCTTCACTAAATCCGTTGAAATTCAACGGGAAATTCTGCTAGTTATTTAATAATATAATAGCTGTCATCCGTTGGTTGGTTGGTTGGTCACGCTATGCAAACACTAATAACTCGAGAAATAATAATGATAGAAACTTGAAATTTGGTAGAGATGCTTGATTAACAGTTTTTCAGGTGATGACGAATTTAAACCACGAAAAAATTCCTTGGTTCGTCTCCAAGAGAGGCATTTCCTTTTCCCATTACTTAACATGTAAAACGCGATTTTTCAACGTGCAGGCTTTTATTCATTTGGAAATTAAAATTAGAAGAAATTAACAGACAACCTTCGGATTTGAAACATTTTGAAGAAAAAGTTATAAAGTTTCTTATTCCGTTGGTCTTTTTTCGCCCACAGTTCAAAATATTCCATGTTAAACGTTTAATTTGCATATTTTGGGGAAATCTGACCATTTTAACGTGATGTTGCTATGTCGACCATTATCATTGTTAGGTTCAGTACGAGAGAGAGAGAGAGAGAGGAAGGAAGGGGAGAGATTGGCGTGTTTTGTGGAAAATAAGTATATTAACGTAAATATAAAAAATTTTAAGTATCCACAGTGTCATTTTAGAAAAATTGGAAATAAAAAGCATTCTTAAATTAAATTCTTTGTAAACCATACATGCTTATGAATTTATATTGTTATTCCTCGAATTAATTTCGTAACAATGGCCGAAGTTTGGAAACGAATATAAATTAAAATTCAATTAAAATTAAAAGGACATTTAAAACTGTTTACAGGCAATTTTCGAAGAAACAACAGTGGATCTTTTAATGATTTGTTTTTATAAAAGGAATTTTGGTGCTTATTTAATACAGAGTAAGTTCTAAGGCTTATAATCCATTTAAATCTAATAACAGTGGATATTATAGTTTAAAGGAAGAACTTTATTTGTTCACTTTACAGAATTAATTAAGTTTAGGCTAGCATTGCCTATTATAAAAGGAGTTACTTTGGAATTTACAGTATGTAAAGTGGAAGTTGTACTGAATTGACTCAAGTATTTTGGGTACTTTCCTGTTAACGGGAATACCTCAAAAAATAAACACGTATTGTTGTGATATGTTACGATGTATTTCTTTGTTAACAATGCATAACAAGGGGGGAATTACTTAAAAATCACACTTTTTTGAAACTTATTTATTAATAAAAGCAACATAATTACTAATACAATCTAAATTTATGTTACTAGGGGGTCAATATGTCTTTATGGCATTTAAAATAGCTGGAAATATGTCGATTTCTTTGTTATGTTGTCGCCACATGAATTCTTCTGCTGACAGGCTTTCGCATTGCATTTCCAAAATATTCTGTCTCAGAAGTAAAGTTTCATAATATGGCCCTTCTTGCACATTCGCCCTTTAGATAAAATATCATGGTCTTGAAGCAAAGATACGGCTTCTTCTTCACTCCTCGGCAAGCTCCACAAATTCATCATTAACGGATCAACGTAAATATCTTAACGAGATTTGTTACGCATTGTTAACAAACAAAATATCGCAACATATCACAACAATACATGTTTATTTTTTGAGGTATTCCCGTTAACAGGAAAGTACCATTTCAAAGCAAAAATCAATTTAAAACTATTGAAAGTTGTTGTTTCGGAAACTGAGAAGTCCAGAATGGTGAGCGGACGCTAAACGATATTATTTTATTTTATTCCAAAATCTATTTAAAGTATTATCAGAGGCAATTGAAGATTGAGCAAATTTTTTTGTTACCGGAATTCTGCTTATTTCATGAAATTGAAATGCTATTGCATTAATCCATTAAAATCTGTTAAGAGTGGCTATTTTAGTTGGAAGAAATATATGTACCTACATGGCACTTTTATACACTTTTCAGAATGAATGAATTCTAGGTTAACATTGCATATTATAAAAGGATTTTCTTTGAAATAAGAAGTTTGTTATGTGGTTATTTTAACTGAATTGAATCAAGTTCTCTTCTAAGTTTGAACTCCATTTAAAATTGGGAAAGTGGTTGTTTCAGAAAATGAGAAGGCAAGAGTGCTGAGCAGACGATAAACGATATTGAGGTACATTATATTCGAAAATCTATTTAAAGTATTATCAGAGGCAATTGAAGATTGAACCAATTTTTTGGAACTGGAATTCTGGTTATTTAATGAAATTGAAATCCTAATGCTATAATCAATTTAAAATTAATAACAATGGCTATTTTAGTAGAAAGAAAGGTACCTTTTTATTCACAAGGAATTTCTGTGAGATTTTAGTTAGTTAATTAAAACAGACATATAATATAGAAATATTCGATGGTTAAAACAGTGCACAATTTTATTCTTGCGATTTTTACATGTTCCATTGACGAAAATTTAGATTCATTAAACCCGTTGAAAATCAACGGGCACTTATGCTAGTCTGTAATATATTTTGAAGCGTGTGTTTATTCATGGAACTCCTCCTAAACGATAAAAGCTAGAATAACCAAATTTGGTACGATTCTTCCTTACATCCTATCTTAGTGAATGGTCAAGGTTTGCTCAACCAGGATTAATCATTGCTGCCAATATAGGGGATTAACATTTTTCCATAAGATAACATGTATGAATCCATTTCTTGACTTGCAAGGTATTCTTCCTTCAAGCTTTAAAATACATAAATATGGACCGATTTTTTTCATTTTTGCTTTATTCGATGAATAAAACTCTATACTATCTTATTCATGCGAAGTTTACATGTTACACGGTCGAAGTTTTCAGGAATACGCTATTTGTTTCGAAATTTTGTGAATTTTTTGTACTCTTTCCGGGCGTAACCAAGGTGGCCGTCATTGTTACCTCCGATTCAGTTAGCTTCAATGAAGCTTACAAATAGATGAAAGTTTAGCGTTATTTGCTTTGCACTTTTGTTTAAGCAACGAAACGATCGATGTTTATGGATAGCAACGTAAATAGATACTGAATATTATTCAGGAAGCGTTTATTGATGAAAGTAATTGAACCTTCTTTCGTCTATTCAATACTGGAATCTTACATTTTTTGTAAGTAAAATCATTATATATTCTACATTATAATGTTTATTAACGTAGATAATCTAACGTATCTGGTGTACATTTACCGGAGTCAGTGTTCAATCATGGACAACTGTACTTTGCTTTTTCACGGGTTTCCTGTTTACAAGACATAAAAGTAAACATTCCAGCGAGGCATAATTACACAAGAAATGAAACTGGATTTGGCTATATATGATAGGAAATACAATTATCGTTATATTTGAATGCAATACGTTCGGAAACAGATTGTTACAAGCAAATGTGATTAATTGTTAAGAAAAGCTAAAAGTATCTACTATATAGGGAATTTAAAGAGTTTGTATGTTGTGCTGTAGTAGCATCACTAAATCCATTGAAATTCAATGGGAAATTCTGCTAGTATTTAATATTTTTATAAGTAATGTACATATGTACATAATATCTTTTTAATCAAGGTTACATCTTTTATGTGGAAGCTCTGTTTATGCCTGTCATGATTATTCTTGGAGAGTTGCCCATAGCAAGGGAAAGACAGATGAAGATTCTGCGTATGTGGCCGTCATTGATGGAGGTTGGTCTTTTTCCTCATATATCATTTTGACTTTTTAGCACATTTTCTTAAAAGAAAAAATGTGCTAGTGTGATCAGTCTGTGTATCTGGGAACCATTGACTTTTTTGTTTTTAAGTGATATTTGGAAAATTCTCTTTGAATTAGATAATTCATATTGATCTATGAATCTTCCAATGATTTGATTGTTCAAGTAATTGATAGATTTTACAATAGATGTCCTCAAATTCAGATAATTCATAGTTTTCAAATGGTATTGCAGCCATACTACTGAAGCTAAATGGGTAAAGTTTTCATGAATGCAAAGGTCTTGTGAGGTTCTACATTCGGTACTTGTCGTTTATCCTGGACCGTTTCAATTCGTATTGGCAATGTAAATGGTATCACCTTGGCGAGCCTTTGGCTCACTTTGTCTTTAATCGGGTGTAGACCACTCAGGGTGCTGACATGCCCTTCGCTTCCCTGGAACGAAAGAAACCCTCACTATGTGGGCGGTGATTGGGTGGGTAAATGTCAAAATTAAAGAAAGGTCCGGGATAACCAACTTGTGCCTTACATTCTAACCATGTGGGCTGTCCCCTTCCTAAAGGGGGAAGCAAAGCAAAACCCTGAAAATGTTTAAGAAAACATACTTACACCTCTCTCTTTAGCAAAGATATCTTATTACATTGTTATGACTTAATTTTTTCAGCCAAAGAATATTCTTTAAATTTACCCTTTCTGATTTATTAACTTTTAAAATTATCATATCAGTATTTTTGGTTGTTTTCCACAGATGGGGAACTGTTTTTTAAATTAAAAAGATTTGAAATCCATGTAAGTCAGATGTTCTTATGCAATAAGAAAGAATATGCAATGCTTTAAAAATTTCATGTCAACTTTGTTATTTGAGCCACAAAATTTTCCAACAATAATGATTATACTGTATTTTCCAGACCATAAGATGCACTTTGATTTTAGAGGGTGAATTTTGGGGAAATGTATTTTATTCCATATATTTAAAACTATAACTAGTACCCAGTGCTTACGAAACAAAATGGCAGTCAACAAAAGAAAACAGCATTAATTCTCATAGCTTTTATTCATTGTAGAACTCAAAAAATTCGTCCTCGCTACTAGCATAATTTATCACATTTAATTTGAAGTTTACAGTGTACAAAAATCTCTTTTGTTTTTGTTTTGTACTCATCTTGTTTAGGTAGTGAATTTACAAAAAAAAATGATAAACTGATTACTGCACTATGCATCTGAAACACATTCTACAAATATATGGGCCAGAGACGAGATGAACTGAGGTAATTTGGCGACGCAAGCTTGGTAACAATACATATAACAGTTCTTTTTATGTCGCGTCGTGCAGCTCAATTGACCATAGCATATTTTCTTAGACTTTGCTACATTGTTATACTGTAAAATGTAAGGCTGCTACATTGTAATACTGTAAAATATATAGATATCTTTGGTATTCTGCTTCCCTTTCCTCCTCAAAGTAATCCCTTTATAGAGAGAGAGATGTCATCCTACTATACCTTCAGAACATAAGGCGCAGCGGAAGTTAGGCAGCATTTTCTAAGAAAAAAAGTGCATCTTATGCTCCAAAAAATACAGTAACTCAAAATAAGAATCTTGGGTGTAGTAAAATTTAGGTGCGTTGCATTTCATGCTAACATTACTTTCTTGAAATAAAATTTCTTTTCTTTTATATAGCCTTCTAATTGCCTTTGTTACCCCTCTATTTTTTTACAGATAAATTGCTTGTGACACCATTTCGGCAGACTGTGGTTCCGCCACCAATGTCATCTTACACGATTGAATTGCCTTTGCCAGTCAGTGATGTTGTATTTGCATCTCCTTCTTTCTTTGATAGTAGCGGTGAATTGGATAATCTTAAAGAACAAAATAAAACTTTAAGATATGATTCTAACAACTTTTTTGTTGTTCTCATGGATCATTCGATAATTTTTTTCTCTCAATGTGAGTATAAAATTCTCATTTTTCTACTTGATCAACTTTTAAAAAAAATATTTATATTACCATCTTTGCTCATTTATTACCCATACTTTTTCTGAAAAATTTCCTCAAATAATGAGGTGAGGATATTAAATGGATTTGGCCATTGCTAATTAAGAAAGTCAGTACAGTGTGATCTCAATTTAAACCATGACAGGGTTCAAGGTGTCCAAAGATCACCTAATGCTCTTGTTGAGAGGAAATGCTGCAGGTGATTTCAAAGTACACCCTTCCCTCTCCAACCGCGGGTTTATTAACCGCGGCCCTCGACTATACGCAGTCTACATATTGAATCCCACCCTTCCCAACCGCGGACATTTCCCTTGTGTATCCACGGTTTGGACCAAGAAAACTTTTAAATACCGCGCATCTTATGACTTTGTTGTCATCTTAACTCACTCAAAAAGACTTTGTTGTCGTTTTAACTTGCTCGCTATTACGTTGTTGCCGTACTGACACGATTACGTATCCTTTTCGCGCGCCACAAGTTACTGCATTCAACACGATAATCCCGCGCATCATATGACTTTGTTGTAATCTGCACTCACTCACAAAGGCTATGTTGTTGTTCTAACTTGCTTGCTATTACTTTGTTGCCGTAATGTACGATTATGCTTTTCGCCCGTCACAAGTCTCTACATTCCACACGAGGCGATCAGTTGTGTATTATTCACATCAGCATACGCATGCTTTTCGCGCACTGCAAGTCCGCACGACGTGTTTAGTTGTGTATTATTCATATCAGCATACTAAATAAATTAAACGTTTAATATTTTTCTGAATTTGTGCGTAATAATATTTGTTTAAATGCAAAAAAACGCCGGATAAGATTAGAAGACCGTAGTAAATTGTATAAAATGATGTGATGTACGTCGTAGTATGCACGTAATTCCTCCGTTACCTACGGGACATTTGTAATCCTTCAGTCGGTAATTGTTTTACTCAGTAGTTTGGCTTATGCATAGTGTGATGCGTTTGATGAAATTCTTAAAAAAAGAATTCATTCTGGGGTAGAATATGTAGTTCCGAACAGCGGAATGCAACGGAAAGCTATTTCTCGCATTTAGTACCACAAGTAGCACATAGATGGCGGTGATTGTTTTTCGTCACACATTTTTCATCTATGGGAGTTTCGACTATGCCAAACCAGAGAGCTCGTAAGGAAAGAACAGCATGTTATTGTATTCATAATATTTATATAATGTATTTAAGTGAGAAATAAGCGAGTAATGTAAGTGATCAATAATATATGGTACTAGTGAATGTGTGCTTGCATTCTGCAAGCATTTTCTCTTACCTTCAAGAAAAATAAAAGCCAAAAAATAATTTAAACGCATAAGTTTGCATCTCGGCTCCGATTTATGTGTTTTTCCTTATTGTCAATATTGGGGTATAAACAACCCCTAAAATATATAATTATGAAACATTTATAGGGTCTCAGCATTTGTTACGAATACCTCACATTTATGCAAAATTTCATCAATGTAGCACCTCTAGAAGTGCATTTATATGAATTTCGTTGTTTAAATTTTATTAATTTTTAACAGCCACAACAATACAGATTTCTGCAATTTTCAATGTTATTTACCACCGGAACATTATTTCCTAACTCTGTTAAATTTTTCAGCTTCCTGGATCTTAAGAAAGTACATAAACAGTCAATTTGTTAAACATTTGAGAATTTATTACGGCCGAACGAATAAGAATTTTCAAATTTCTATATTCCCGTTTTCATTATTTGGCAAATTCTACCTCTTGAAAAAATTTCAGCTTCATAGCCCATTTGGAAGTAAATTAAATTAAATTTCAGCTCTCCAACTATAGTAGTTTGGGCCAGACATTAGTATCCTCCTATATCCTATATATATCCTATATCGTATATCCTCCTCTGTAAGAAGAGTGCTTATAGAATGATATATAGGATATAGGAGGATACTAATGTCTGGCCCAAACTACTATAGTTGGAGAGCTGAAATTTAATACACAAGTGAAACAAAAAAAATTATTGGTGGAAATGAATGCTAAATTGCAGGAAGATTTATTTTCTTGGCCGTAAAAAATTATAAACAATTTTACTAACATTTCATGGTTTAGGTACTTCCAAATGGGCTATGAAGCTGAAATTTTTTCAAGAGGTAGAATTTGCCAAATAATGAAAACGGGAATATAGAAATTTGAAAATTTTTATTTGTTCGGCCGTAATAAATTCTCAAATGTTTAACAAATTGACTAATGTTTATGTACTTTCTGTAGATCCAGGAAGCTGAAAATTTTAACAGAGTTAGGAAATAATGTCCCGGTGGTAAATAACATTGAAAATTTTAGAAATATTTAATGCTGTGGCTGTTAAAAATTAATAAAGTTTAAACAATGAAATTTATATAAATGCACTTCTAGAGGTGCTACATTGATGAAATTTCGCATAAATGTCAGGTATTTGTAACAAATGATAAAAACCTATAAATGTTTTATAATTATAAATTTTAGGGATTGTTTTTACCCCAATATTTTCAAAACAGAAAAACACGTAATTCGGAGCCAAGATGCAACCTTAAGCGTTGAAAATTATTTTTCAGCTTTTATTTTTACTTTAAGGTGAGAGAAAATGCTTGCAGAATGCAAGCACAATTAACTAGTATCCTATATCCTCTGTAAGAAGAGTCGATATAGAATGATAGTAATACGAACCGTGGAACCTAACCTCCAATTTCCAATATACTTAAGTATTTACCAACCGCGGTACTCTTCAGGAACGTAACCCCCGCGGTTGGCGAGGGAAGGGTGTAAAACTGATATTAGTTTACCACTTGAAGAACCTCAGGACCTTCAAGGAATTGCCCAAAGAACACCCTCCTGTGGTTTGGAAAACTATAAAGAAGGCATGGGTTACTCAAACTATTTTCACTGTTTGGTTTATTAACTATTTTTGTTCTGCAGTTGTATGATACAATAAGAGAAATAATATGGCCAATAAAGGCAGATCATCCACCCAACCTTGATGACCTCAGTGAGAATGTGAAGGTTGTTTATTTGCTGCCCAACACTACATTTCAACACCAACTCATAGACCAGGTCATTATAAAGACATGTAAAGATTGTTAACTGTGCATAACCTTTTATCAAGCAAAGGCAGCGAATGAAGGAAAGTCTGTCATTCTTCATGAGTTCTGAAAGGCTTTTGATATTAGAAAGACCATCTGCAGCATCTCTGATTCCTGGAATGGCATCAAATTTTCCAAGATGAACAAATCCTGGAGGAAAGTCTATCCTGACCATATTCAAGATTTCGAGTTCTTTGAGGAATCTGTTGAAGTCATTCATGAAAAAATTGTGGAGATTGGATAAATACCCCTGGCTTTGAGGAGATGGAAGTGCAGGACCTGCTGAAATCCTTTAAAGAGGAATTTTCCATTGATGATATTCTCCAGCTTGAGCATCAGAGGGCTGTTGATGAATCCATGGAAGATGTGTAAGAGTTCACCCAAATGAAAATTCTTAACCTGTGAAAATATCAGTGAGGCCATGAAACTTCTGGAGGATGCTATAGCCATTTTCAAGGATTGCAACCCTGATTCAGAAATAAGTGGGCAAGTGTGCAAGTGAGAGGGATGTAGCATGTTATAGATAATTGTTCAGGGAGAAAAAGAAGGCTGCCACTCAGCAAACCATTGAAAAGTATTTCAAGAGCCCTGTAAATTCTACCAAACCTCAGCCTTCAACTTCCTCTCAATACCCTTAAGTGGAGATTTCTCCTCCTCCGTGTCTCCCCAGCAATCATTATACCCTCCTAATCAGTTCAGTAAAACAATGAAATAAATACCGTATCTGCCCGAATACAAGCCGATGTTTTTAGTCAAAATCTATCATGAAAAAATCACCCCTCGGCTTAAATGCAAGTCCGAGGAAAATTTGGGTTATGGTTAAATCTCGAAGTCTCTCATTGCCTTCGCATTCAAATGTTAGTACTATATTTTTCGTAAAGTAAATATTTGACCTACGATGAATATATATATATAAATATCTTAGCGAGATCGCTTGCGTAAATTGACGGTTACACAAAATGCGTTGACGGCTTTGAACGCTCAACTGTTTGAATTTCGGTAAAACTTTACATGGAACGTGTATAATTATAAAAATGCAGTTCCTCAAGGCAATATATATGCTAATTTCATTGGAAATAGACTTGGAAGAAAAAATATCTTGGCGAGATCGCATGCGTAAATTGACAATTACGCAAAATGCGTTGACGGCTTTGAATGCTCAACTGTTTGAATTTCGGTAAAACTTTACATGGAACGTGTATAATTATAAAAATGCAATTTCTTAAGGCAATGTAAATGCTAATTTCATTGGAAATAGACTTGGATGAAAAATTTCTTGACGAGATCGTTGTTACTATATTTGACCTTTTGTGAAAATGAAGATGAATTAAATTATTGTCACTGAATGTGGAACATTATTCAACTACGCAAAATTATTAATTGGAGTAATATTTCAAAATGCCAACAACTAAACAATTTTCCACACATTTCTTCGATCTCGAATAATATATTCTAAGATGTGCATGAATGTCCGGCACACTTCAGCATAAAATCTACGAAATTTACGTTTTTGCCAAAAAATTGTGGAAATTTTTGGGGGGTTGGCTTAAATCCGGGGTCGGCTTCTATTCGGGCAGATACGGTATATTATTTACATCTATTATGATACATTTTTCATTAATCATAAAGTAACTGTTACAATAAATAATTTGTTTGGTATATTTCTTTTATAGCAATGTCAACCGATGAACACAGAAGTGTATGTGGTGCTCTATAAACTTACTCGTAAGAACTCATTCTCTAATGTTTGTACGACTGTATTTCACAGGATTGATATTACTTAGTTCCTTTTTTGTCACTAGAGGTACTTCTGTGAGATATAATCTTTTCCAATTTTGGGCGCATTAATATGAAGTTATATCGTACTACAGTAGAACTCTGATTATCCAAACACCGATTATCCGAATGCCCAATTATCCGAACCGAATTTATTCAACACATTGTTGCCTATCTTTCCCTTGTAAACCTAGCTGTTTTTTCAAAGTTGACTTTAGTCTGAATTAGCAGTACGATTTGTGATACCTTGAAAACACGCCCTGTAAAGGAAGGCATGTTTCAAGTTATATTTCTCCCTTCAAATGTCACTTCTATAATACAGCCAATGGATCAGGGTGTGATTGAAACATTTAAATGTCAATATGGGAAGCGCAACTCCTTTGAAAAGTTTTATTGGCCGTTGACGCTGACAAAGAAGGAATTGGAATTTTTTTTAAAAAAAATTTTGATATCAGAGAATGCTGTTACATGGTGGCAGATTATTGAAATTCCTTTTTAAAACTTCTCCTCAAAAGGTATGGAATAAAATTTTTTAAATTGCATCTGAGGAGGCCAATGATGAAGGAGAAATTGTTAATGCCACAATAATAGCACTAAAAGAAATTCCTGAGCGATGGGAATGTGATTTAGAAAATGTCAGGGAGTGGCTAAACTGTGATGCTAATGACCCTGGTTTTCAACTATTATCAGAAGAGGAGATAATTGAAATGATACAAGAAGAGCAGAAAGACGCTGGGGAAATAAATAAGTCAAGGATGATAAAGGTTATGAGGGCCCTTCCCATGCAGAACCTTCAAATGCCTGTAAACAGCAATGACATGGTTGGAGGGGCAGGAGGAGTATGATTCAGTCCAACTGCCTTGTTTAAAAAGATTGCGAGATTTAGTGGAAAGTAAGGAAATCTTCTACAAAACCTATCAATCACTGTTCTTTTCTTAAATAAATTTTATTTTATACTAGCAGACGGTGATTTCATTCTGCAAGCATGTCAGCCTACTTTCAATGATGGGGTAAAAACAACCCCTAAAAATTAGAATTTTAACTATGATTTTTCCCATTGGTTGTGGCTGAAAACCTATAATTGTGCCAAATTTGAAGTCTCCAGGTCAGTGGTCCCTAACCTTTCACCTCCAGGGGGCTGCATTGGCAATTCGAAAGTCCTTGCAGGCCGCAGGCAAAATCTGTTGAGCTTTCACACAAAGCACTTGAAAAATTTACTAGTAAATAGTAAAATTTATGGCAAGATGGACAAATCGTGTCCATCCAAAGTTTAGGGATGGACAATGGGCATACGAAACAAAAAAATAAACAAAATTAATTACTGACCTAATCAGAAAATAAAGTTAAAATTATGAAATAAATACATTTATTTATCATAAGATATACACATATTCAATGTTATATTTGAGGCTGCGCTTTATTAGCAAGGTTATTAATATCTACTTCAATGTTAGTGACACACAATCTTAATATCTTATGCAAATGATCGTCTGAAAGCCTTGTCCTACACTTCGACTTCATTATTTTCATTTATGAAAATGTTGATTCACAAATATATGTGCTACCGAAAATAGAGAACATGCTCGCTGCAAATGTCTTTAGGTTCACAAACGTGTCCGGTAGTCCTGAATAAAAATTCAAAAGACTATTTTCTTTGTATGCGTCTTTGAAAGCATCAGTGGCTTGCAGATCAATTAATTCCATCTGATATATTGCAGATGAGTCCTCTGGTGATACTTTAACCTTTATCTGCCAGATTTAAATACCCACTGGCAGGGTCCCGCTGCCGGATTTAATTTTGGATATTTAAATATTTTGTGTACATCTTTTGCAAAAATCACATATCTCGTGAACTATTAGTGATAAAATGTTCAAATAAAAAGCATTACATCTTTCTGCCTATTTGTAGAAATAAACAGGGCGAAATAACTCTAATAGACTACATTACGACGCCGAAATAACTTATCGTTGATATAAATCAAAATAAAGCGCAAAAAAACTGCATTTACTCACTTTTTGTCAATGTGGTTCCTGCTCCAACCCCAGTATTCACACTTCCCTAGAGAGTCGAACTAGTGTGGTATTCCTCGAAGCAGGGCTCAACACATAGTCCCACATCACACGCCTTGCACCTATATTTCGTCTTTGTGTATTTGCCCTTTGAGGAACACACACGGCAACAGATACGGGTCCCCGAAATGGGGCAATGCTTATTGTCCTTGGCCTCTAAGCGCTTTACGTGCGTTGCAGTAGTACTAGGTCGCCCCCTTGTGAGTGTCTGGAAAGGAAGAGCCCTAGCGCTCAACCAATTGCCGCACAAGATAAAGTCGGAATTGCTGATGTGAAAATGCCCCACCACACGAGGAAAGGAGGATCCAACTATTTAGGATAGTTAGATCGAATAAATGAAAAAATAATTTCTTTGTCCATTTCCAAGTGCGGCGACCGATGGTGTAGCTGTTAGCCATCCTATCTCCCTTGTCCACGTACCCCATGTGGCGGTTATAATCTTCGACTATAACGGGCCTCACAGCTTTTCCCTCTTCATCGCGGAAGTTTCCTTCTCCTGGTGGATCGTGAATGTTTGATAGCATGCACACATCTCTTTTGTCCTTCCACATCATCGCGGTCAAGTCATCCCTGGTCCAAGTGCATATGTCTCCCCGTCTTAGTTTCAGTTTTTTACTGGAGAAGTCTTGGGGCATGCCTTTCCGGTTTTGTCTAACAGTGCCGTAGTACACTAAATGCCTGTAGTGCTAATGTATTTTATGTAATACGGTGTCCGTATTTGATTGATGAGAAACGGCTATTTTTTTACGAGAATAAGATCCCGGGGGATAACAGGTCAAACTATTCTTTTCATTTGAGTTGTTATGAATAGGTGAATAAAACGTATTTTATGTTGCTGTAATTTTAGTTAATACTCTTTATTTAATTACGAACTGAAAATCTGAGGCATTCATACTTGTTGGTATTTTGAAATAAATGGCCCCAGCTGTCTAATCACTTTAAAATCAAAATTTTTCCTTGCGTGGCCTTGTGAAAAGTGGGGGTCGACTTACAATCGATTAAATACAGTATAATTGTTCTTGTTGAATTTCTGTGTGAGAATCCGTCCATCTCTGCTCAAGCCGGAACAATTGTACATAATGAAATATTCTCCATTCTGTTCCAGTTGATGATTGCTACCACTACAAATAAGCCTAAATATAGCATTAAATTCTACAAAAATTATTTCTTTTGTAAGGCCCATAGAGGTCTGGAACATATCACTACGATTATAATATATCCGTGAGATTTTTGCAGAATATGCATCCTTAACAGATACTGGAAGAGTAGTGTATAGACCAAGAAAATAGCTCATAAACCAATTAGATTTAGATTAGATTAATTGTGTAAGAATAATATGTGCCAGCCAAGGAATTCAGTTGGAAACAGTAACATGAGTACACCTTTCTTCTTTTCCATTACAGGTGAGAATATGATTGGGGAATATAATATGAATGATGGTTCAGTCATTCGCTTGAAGGAAGTTGGAGCAGATGGATTTAAGAGTGTAATAAAATATCACATGCCTGTTGGTCATTTCATTTTAGACTGGGATAATGTAACTAAAGAACAGGGAAAGAATTTCAATCATCCCCCTCTTCTTCGCCATTGGCAGTGGATTTCGGAGAGCTTAATATTTTGTTGTTTTGCTAATGGGCTTGATACATGCATTTGCATAATTGAGTTTTCTGAAATTCATTCAGATGCAAAGAATATTGGTAAATTATTTATCAGGTATGCTCTTATTTTCTGTTGTTTTTCCTTTCTTTTAATTTTTAATTATAAAGCAATTTTTATCATAAACTTCCTAGTTGTGTCATTAACCTATTGGTAGTTTTTCTTTAAAAAAGTTATCATGAGATATCATTTGATAATTAAGATATCTCCTGTTAACATGATATTATTGATTTTTGGCTGCAAACTTATCCTTTGGGTAATTCACAGTTTATTACTATAAAGATGAGAAGTGTATAGTTTTGCGGATAGAGGAGTTATTCCAGATATGGGGTGGTAAGCTTGATAATTAATTGTTGGAATGATATACTACAATATTAACCCCTCAAGCGCGCAGGACATTTAAATATAATATGTCACGCAGATCGGAAGAGATTTAGGGAAATTCGCAGTTTTTGCGCGAAATCGTATAAAAATTCGTAACTTATTAGATATTTAAGGAATGTCACTGAAATTTTTTGAGGTTTTACATAAAACTATGTATATTTACCTATGTTTTTCACACCGTCTTAGTTATTATTATTCTCGTGAAATACCTCGATGAATTCTTTCACTCAATCACGGAAGCCATTTACTCAGTTTTTCTTTATTCAAAGTTTACGGAGTACTTCACATCTACTGTTTTATCTTGGATTTCAACTTCTTCCCCGTAAGTTTTTCAGAAAAAAAACCTTCAAATAAGGATTCTTACCCCTCAGTGCCGTCCTGTGTACTGGGTACGCCGCAGAGATTGCTAGCTTTCTTTATTTTTTTAACACAGTAACTTTTCTGAAATATGGGTAACCTTCATAATTTTAAAAGAGGAACCTTTGGCCTACCTATTTATCGTCATTCTGTGATCTTTTTGTCTTTTTTATTAGACTGAATGTGCATTAAATTTTGTGATTGATTTTTTGCGAATTGGGGAATCGCATCTTCTAAAAATCCCCTATCCAATGCTGAGAGGCACCGTATGTCGACACGAATGCTACTGAAAAGTGAAACAAGATCCATACTTATCTGCCGACAAACTTATATTTCTCTTTGGTTTTTCCTATGAGTCAGAGGTTGAGACGTATAAGAGGAGGAGAGCTGAACAATGAAAACCATTGTTCGGCTCTCGGCGGGCCATGTGCTTGCTCAGAATTTATTGAGACCATTATAGTATGAGAGAGACAGGAGGAAATTTTTAAAAGTGTGCAAGGAGAGGAGAGAGAGGTTTCGTATTTGCCCACTCAACAAAAAAATGCCAAAAAATACAGGTTCTTACCTTAGTAATTCTGCTTGGTGTGGTACACTTTGAAGCAATCCAAACATAAGCCAACATCACATGGTTCACACCAATAAATGGTGTCACTTCTTTTCCTGTGTTTGGCACAAACAGCACACCTCTGCGGTTTAGCTTTCTTTCCTCTTGGGGGTATCCTCCTCAAAAAATGTCTCTCTATTAGCCGTGGCACTAAATTGTCTGATGAATGTCGGCCGCGGACACTATTTGCAGGTACTTTCGCATATTTCGTAAATAACCCTTCCACTAGTTGCACTCTAAAGGAGAGGTGGTCCACACATTTCCCCGAGTTTGCCCGGTAGATGATGAATGCATTTAGGACTGCAGTATTCATCAGTCTTCGAAACAACTTCATATACCATTTGTTATGACGTTTCCTTTCAATTAAATACATGTGCAACAACTGATCTTTCAGATCCACCCCTCCCATACATTTATTATACTCTAACACACAAATAGGCTTCAGTTTTTCTTTGCCACTTTCACTACAGTTCTCATATCGTCGCTGTGGAATGTTGAAACCATTGTTACGATTTTTTTGTCTCTCCACTTGATAACGGAAACAGGACCGGAATGCTGTCCAATCACTTCATTTTTCTTTAACTTCTTCTCCTTCACGTACTGAGGGACATTTTTCCTGTTCAGTCTCAAGGTTCCGACGCAATCGGTATGATATGAGCATTTCAATACTTTTGCAAGTGCAGGAGAGTTATAGTAGTTGTCCATCCAGACAGACCGGCCCTGGTACAGGAGGGGCTCAACCAGATTCAAAACTATTGCCGTGGTCTTGTTTACATTAGCTGAGACAAGGGGCGAATGAAACACAGTATCCTTCCCCGTGTATACAAGAAATGACCATAAGTAGCCAGTACTTGCATCACAGAGCTCGAAGGTCTTGATTCCGAACTTGGAGGACTTCAGAGGGAGATACTGCTTGAAAGATAGACGGCCCTTCCACAATGTTAGGGACTCGTCTATTGAAATTTCCCGTTTCGGTAAAAAAAATTCCTTGAATTTTTCGTTCAGATGTTCAGTAATCGGAAATATTTTTTGTAGCTTTGGAGGACCACGGTAATTATTCTTTTCTTCGTTATTATTGAAATGCAAAAATTTGCAAATAAGCTCAAATCGATCCCTAGTGATGACATCGCCGAAGCCTGGTGTGGATAGAACTCTTTTCGTCAGAAAATAGGAACGAAGCATGGGCTTCTGCACAATTCCCATCAACATAAAAATTCCCAAAACAGTGTACATTTCCTCCACGGTAACTGGTTTCCACGATAAAACTCTTGATTTCATCGAAAATGTACGCTCACTTGCTTTGATGTATTGGTCAGCATATCGGTTGGTTTCATTTACTATGGCACTAACAAATTCCTCATCGAAAAACAATTGAAAAGTACCTACAATGTCAGTCAAGCCCTTAGCTGCCTTTTGAGGGCCGTAACCACCAATGAAATTCTCCTTTCGTCCTACGTAATTCTCCATGCCCTCCCAGAAGTAGTTTTCTACAATATCCTCCTCATGATCACTATCATTATGTGTCAGTGAATCAATTTGAGTACGTTCATCCAAATGATTCTATCACTGTCCGAACTCACGCTTTCTTCCGAATCACTTCCAAGTAGGACTTCCGTCTCCTTGTCAGCACTTGGTATTGCTTGACTATTTTCATGGGTTGAGCACATGATTACTCCTAGTATTTTGAAAATAAGTAAGCAAGTAAACGTAAAATTTACCACAGTAAAGAAAGGCGAACGAAACCTGCCTCCGCACAGTGCAAGGTTTCACTCAGACTGATTTTTTCAGAGCGACGAGAGAACATTTTCCGTGTGGTACAAAAGTCAGCATATTTCCCACACTTTCCATATCGCAAATATCTTGGAAATACAAAAGATAAATACAAAATATGATCCTCTAGTCTGTCTCACTCTAGCTATATTCCCTCATGAAATACTAAACCAAGCACATGGCCCAGACCTCCTCTCTCTCCCCCTCAAAGTGATGACACAATATAAAAACGTCTCAAGAGCAGGATAGATGTCTGATAGCAGACAAATGGGGCCTATATCTTCTTCTTTGTGATTAAATTTTCACGTAGATAGGAGAATTGGGGCATTTTGGCTTCTAAAAAAGCCCCTTTTTTAGAAGCCAAAATGCCCCAATTCTCCTATCTACGTGAAAATTTAATAACAAAACTTAACGTATAATAAAAGTAAAAAGAAGGAGAGTAAAAATTACAGAATTAAGCGCAATAGGAAGGCCAAAGGTTCCTCTTTTAAAATATATAAAGATTATCCATATCTAAGAAAATTTACTGTGTCAAAAAAATAAAGAAAGCTAGCGACCTCCGCGACGTTCCCAGTACACATGACGACCGCATGTGGAGTTTCCGTCCGACGTTCCCAGTACGCATGACGACGCTGACGGGTTAACTCATGTATTTACCTCACTTTTTAGCATGTTTTATTTTATAAATGCACTTATGTTTCTGCTCTCTGTCCATCTGTGTGATCAATTAATTGAAAATAGCAAGTAAACAGTGTATTAGATGGCTGAAATTTCAGGATATGTGTGTTCTATGATGCCATTATTATTGTACTCTTAAAGAATTTTTTTGGAGAAATCGGTGGTTGACAGGGGGTGCCTATAAAGTTTTCAATTTAAGATTACGAGCAAATGGTTAAAGATGGAAAGTTACAAATTTCACTATTTGTGTGGCCTTTAATATCAAACACTGCAGAAGAATTTTTATATTAGGTGGGTGGCAGGGGGTGCTCTCAAACATTTCAAATTAAGATTCTGAGCAAATAGCTGTGGTTAAAAAATGTTTAAATTTAAAATTAATTATTATATAAATTACTTTATGTGATTAATTATATTACAAAGTTTATAAAGAATTTTAAATTTACAATTATAAATAAACTCCAATAAATAAAATGTGCTTTTTCATATTGTGTCAGCAAATGCTCTCATTTTTCACTCATTTTTTACACCAAAACTAGTGTAGGGAAAATACATTGTTTTCCTCTGTTGGTATGAAAATGATCTCTTCAGAAAGATGTATACCAATAATGCAATTTGAAACATTTACTGATATATTTTCCCTGCACAAACTGGTTTATAAGAATGCTGTTTATTTTATTTTATTGCAACTTGGCAATGTCAAATAAGTCATACAGCATAAACTATGATAGCCATCATGCCAAAGCAAAGGAGTGGCAAAAATGTTATGGAGTGATTTAAGGCCTCTTTCTGCCAATGGTAGATCCAGGAATTTTACACTTAAGCAGTATTTTTGCTTGCTCCAAAGGTGTGAGCCGTTTAAGGTATGGCCCTTAAATGTGCTAACACTTCTCCTCATATATTTCCCCTGGACATTTTCAGAATTTGAAAATGAAAACGTATTCTAGAAGAAAATATCCCGATACTCAACGAAAAACAAAAAAACCACGTTAAAAAGTAACACCAATCTCTTAAAGATAAACAGATGTAGAATATATTTGTAAAAATACACAGAATTATTTACAAATCACAAAACCTCTCTACATGTACATTTTATTTTCCATATCTTCTTTACTGCTTTCTGATGATGATACGCCAATAGTACAAAAACAAATTATTACCTTTTACAGCACATTAAAAATATATTTAAATTTTACAGTGGTAAACTGTCACCTTTCACCAGTGAATCAGAGAGCATTGCAAACAAAACAAATGACTAAGAAAAAATATAAATATAGTGTAAATAAAGACTGCCATTAGATTGGACGGTGGCAGTTTTTGCATATGCTGCGTGGGCTGATAGGTTGGCCCGCTGGCCATAAAAGGGTTAAAATGTTTATACAATGTCATGTTACGCTATACATGGGGTAATGCGACATAGCTACTTTGTATTAACTGCACTGAAAAGTTTGGTTGCATTACCCATGGTACAAACATTGATTTTGTAATACATATTAAGCATATTTCGTATTAAACAAATTTTTTACAATGGAATGCCTACACTTTTTGAAGGGAAATGATATGTACTTTGTATAAACCGGTTTTGTATTAACGAGGTTTTCCTGTATATTTTGTACTTTTTTGGTAGCAAAATATCAATATAATCAATACTATGTTACATCATGTTATAACCTCGTCCCTAATCGACTGTCTCTCTAATTTCTCGCTGTATATAAAATTTTGATAAATAGCATTTCTTTTGCAAAATTCTTAATTAAAAAGAATACGATTACAATTAGGCCAAGGGGAGGGGGGGGGGGTGATTGTCCCCTCCACCCCTTCTCATGGTTCCGCCCTTGTTTCTGCATGGTAAGAAGATTGAGTTTATCATTTTAAAATTAATTTATTTAAAAAGAGTTACAAGCTCAACATTTGGACGTATGTACAGCCAAAAGAGACATCTTGTCTAACAAGGGAAGGCACCCAAGTGTAAGTGGCGGATCACAACCAAACTTCACAGGATGAAAGAAAACAAAAAATAATTAGACACGTATTTTCGGAAAGGCATCTAACGAGCCCGCGTTTTCGAGATATTTGCAATTGAAAATTGAAAAACAAGTGGCTTGTCCTCTAATACCATGACGAGCGACACCCTGACAACAGGTGGCGGTAGCCTAGTGATAAAGTGTCGGGCTACGGAAATTGTGTCGTGGGTTCGTTCCTCGACATCGCCGAATTTTTTTCTTCTCCAATCAATGTTTTATGACTTTAGTTTTATGTAAGTTGTCCAAATTACATCATTAATAATTTTCTTTCTTTTTCAGGCCAGCATTTTAATTTTAAATCCATTCCAATGCACTTTTTACGACATACTCGGATTATATAGATACTTGATAAATATATATAACATTTTCTATGCACATCCTCCTCGATATTTCCACTGTAGAGTTGCATAGTTTACGTGCCGAATAAGGAGCACTTTATGCCACGTTCCGACGGCTTCTCGAGTCCTTTTGGTGAGTCCTGGAGGTGGGCCCTACCGGGTGTGGTCGCTTTTCACTCGCTCTCCTAGGGATGGATTAGGTAGCAGCCTCCGTCTCACACGGCGTCTGCATTGTTGGTCAGAGAACCCGCAAAGCGCTCGAAAAACCAATGTTCCCCACTTCACGGCGTGCAGCCGACAACAGGTGACCACATGTGACTAAAGGCAGATGCACAATTGTCCCGAAACGAGAACGGCAACGCGAAGAAATTAAATTAAATTAATTTTAAACGTATACATGCGCGCTGCCATTGTTTTCGTTAAAATGTATTATTTGCTATCGTTACTTTGTTATCTTGTTATACTGTTATCATTGCGGATAATTAACGGCAGTAGCAATCGAATCCCCACACATTGTTTCTGTAGGCGAAATGACAATTTGAGGCGTAAACGTGAACGTGTTGCGTTCTATTGTGCACCGATAGGGTCGTTACCGTTAGCGTTTGCTGCCGTTCACCTTCCCGTTCTTGTTCTCGTTCCCGGCCAATTGTAACTAATGAGGCAATGGCGACCGACTAATGGTGGTATAACCATTACATATGAATAAATTACGGTTCCCTAATCCATCCCTAGGAGAGCGAGTGAAAAGCGACCCCACCCGGTAGGGCCCACCGCCAGGATGCACCGAAAGGACTCGAGAAACCGTCGGAACGTGGCATAAAGTGCTCCTTATTCGGCACGTAAACTATGCAACTCTACAGTGGATATATCGAGGAGGATGTGCATAGAAAATGTTATATATATTTATCAAGTATCTATATAATCCGAGTATGTCGTAAAAAGTGCATTGGAATGGATTTAAAATTAAAATGCTGGCCTGAAAAAAGAAAGAAAATTATTAATGATGTAATTTGGACAACTTACATAAAACTAAAGTCATAAAACATTGATTGGAGAAGAAAAAAAATTTGGCGATGTCGAGGATCGAACCCACGACACAATTTCCGTAGCCCGACACTTAATCACTAGGCTACCGCCACCTGTTGTCAGGGTGTCGCTCGTCATGGTATTAGAGGACAAGCCACTTGTTTTTCAATTTTCAATTGCAAATATCTCGAAAACGCGGGCTCGTTAGATGCCTTTCCGAAAATACGTGTCTAATTATTTTTCGTTTTCTTTCATCCTGTGAAGTTTGGTTGTGATCCGCCACTTACACTTGGGTGCCTTCCCCTGTAAGTAAAAGAGAGGGAATTACGGAGTACGTATACAAAATAATCTTATTTCCTCCTCATAATACAAGTGGGGCAATTATGTGTATGAATATGGTACTCTTCATCTTATGTTAGACTAAGACAGTGCTAGGACATGACAAACAGAATATGAAAGGCAGTGTTGTATATTTATATTTTGAGTAAGGAAAGCAATATATAAGCGGTGCAGATGAAGGAAAGCATTCTCACAAATATATTCATTTTTACTTTCTCCATACATAGTACAGAAGGAAGTATTGTATTTATGAAAAAAATCAAATTTGATATTTCATTGGGTATAATATATGGACTTTGAACTAAATATTTCCTTATCCTATGGGCTGTTTATTTATTTAATCAACCCTTGTTTATTATTAAAGCAAATCTTCTGTCAGCCTCCTTGGTTCAGTAGTCGCTGTTGCTGTGTCATTTAAGGAAGGCAATACCTCAGCTATAATGCAACTACAAGATGGAAATCTGATGAGCTATGATTTCTCAAATGGCTGCATGAATAGTTTTATGAAGTCCGATGGCCAGCCGATGAATCCTCTGCCAATTTTTATCAAGGTATGAATTTAAATATGCCGTACTTCAATCTTACTCTTACTTTTCTAATTACTTTATAAAGATTCAGTGTGAATTAATAATTAATTGGTACATTAAAATACTTTTATGCAATTCAATTTGATGAAAAAATGCTTAGCTTATTTATGTGTAACACATCCAGCCATGATTTTTCTGTTATTTTCATTATTTGAAAAATGAAATTAATGCTTGTGAATTTCTTGTATTTAAATTTAGATGGAGATATGTACAATATCAGGAGAGAATTTCATTTTGGGTTTGACCAGCAAAAACAGGTTTTATATGAATGACAAGGAAGTGTTGAGTGATTGCAGCTCATTCTACATTCATTCTGAATATCTGCTTATAACAACGTATCATAACAGATTAATGAATATCTTGCTTGAGAAGGATAGCATTGGTGAGTTATCAAATTTTCACACCTGCATGCAAATCTTTTTTATATGAGATAATAAAAAGGAATAAGATTACCCATTGAATTAACTGTCTTTTCAATGAACTGTAAAACATAACAAAACCAAAAATGACATTTTGACTAAGTAAATTCTTTGCTAATTGTAAGTATGGATAAGTTTTTTGAGTAGACTTAAAGTAATAGTATTATAAATATCCATCATATAAACATGCAAATATGTAGGTAAAATATTAGAAATATGTACTTAAAATTGACTTTAAAAAATATCATTTCACCAAGTATTAAAATACAGGTATGACAAAGGGAATAAAGCAGCCAAATGTTTTAATTCAATTTTATATGTGGGACACTCCAGTCAAAACTGTTTTTCATGAAGCTAAAGTAGTACTGCATCAAAATGCTTTTAAATAGAGTAAGCGCAAGGATTCAGCATGTGCTACTTTGATCAGGTGCTACATTAAACAAACCTACCATTTTAAAACTTTATAATTGATTTATGCTACTTGTTAAATTTTTAACTGGAAGCTGAGTATACATCCTAATCTACTTTTAAAAATATTATTTGCAATACTTTGCATGAATTAACTTCTTACTGATGACAGAAATAAGAGAGCAAAACTCTGAAAAGACTGGCTGAGGATTGGTCAAAAAAAGGTTGTCTAATAAATTGGTGGTAATGTGAGATACAGGTTGACTTAAATGTCATGAGGAAATTATAGAGTTAATAGTAATTTTCTATTATTTTAAGATGATTGTCTTAAGAAATGGTTTCCAAAATAATATCTTCTTTCAGAACGTTTTGCTGCAACCAAATGGGAAACTAATACTTCAGAAAATTTGCGAAGGATTGAACGTGGCTCACGTCTTATAGTAGCTGTGCCTAAACACTACAAAGTCATTTTGCAAATGCCAAGAGGAAATGTTGAATGTATTCAGCCTAGAGCCTTGTCTCTTCACATAATATCTGATTTGGTAAAAAGGTATCAGAAGAAAAATTTTAACTGAAAAGGTTTAAAGTAAAATAGTGCAAATTGAGGGATGGATGTATTTTTGTTTCCTTTGGTCTTTTCGGTAGTTTTCACCACAGCATTCTCATTGTTTTTTGACCAAACTTTCAGGAATTACTTGGCAATGCCACTTTTAAATTTTAAACTGCTTAACTCCTACGTTGAAATCACAAGTTTGATGCGAGGAGCATTTCTTTTCTCAATTTAAATAACATAGGCAGAGCCGAAACATAGGGAGCAAGCTTTTTATGTTACCATTTAAAATTACTTATAATAATCAGGATGTGAGACAAAGGATGCCTGAAATAATGAAAATTTATTTTCCTACTGTCAACTGTTAAAGCATTTCGAATCAGTTCTTAAATTCATTTTTAATGCCAGAGTTTCGTGTTTATTGGAAGAAAAACTGTTTGTCAACTCCAATTGTTGGATTTTCGCAAAATTATGTAATCCTAATGGGACTGGCATTTAGTATGAACTAGCTGTACCCGCACAATGTTTGCGCAGTATATTTTCAATTAATTTACAAAAAATTAAATATGTTAAATAAGTTGATCTCAGTTCACATTTGACTCTAATAATGCATTTCCCCGGTATACGACTTTAATGTATTTAGCTTCCAAATTTGCAGGTTTGAATCTCGCTGAGGGCATGGCTGTATGTGCATATCGACACTATTATGCAAAGTCAGTCAGAAATCTGCATTTTAAAAGTTATATTAGGGAGGAAATTAATGTTACACAGTAATTGGTCGTGAATGTTTATGTTTTTAATTTTCTTTGTTTCTTTTTATTGAGTTATATGTCCTTTTTAGGCACGTTTCGCTTCCAGCGTGAGCACCTATTATCATCGGTCTGTCCATCTGTCCGTCCGTCTGTTTGCATGTTGGTTCTTGGCTTCTACTGAATGGATTTTCATGAAATTTGATATTAAGGACTTTGAATCAAATATAATAAGAAAATTGTAAAATTGAATCACGTACACCATTCAGGGATATCACTTTATTGGTGACAAGAATGAAATTTTTGTCATATCTCGTAAATTATTGCTCATATCAAAATATTTTTCAAAAAAAGTTATAGTACTAGTAAAGAAGAGTATTTCCTTTCCTATACATTTTTATCGTAGGAGTATCCCTTATCGAGAAATCAAACAAGATTGTCTTAATTGGAGTTGAACTTTGAAAATTTCTTGCTTAGTTACTTCATTGTTGTTAACATAAACAATCTCACAAACAAACGTTTAATTTACTTAAGTGTGCATGCACTATTATTAAATAGGAAGAAAATGGATTATTTATGATGAAGAAAAGAGCTTTAAAATGCAATTTCCCTTACGTACAGGTATATAATTTCTTTCTAATGCTCCATTGCACGAAACGCGCCCATTTCTGATACGTTATACACTTTCCTAACTTGTTTATATAACAACCAATGCAACCATTATTTATCTTATCAATGAAGAGAAGATAACCATGTAATGTGTTAAAAAAATAATGTACGTCTAATTTTAAATTTATACGTTAATAAGCATTATAGATGTATAATATAATGGTTCTACTTACAAAAAGGTAAGATTCCAGTATTGAAGAAATGAAAAGAAGAGTCAGCTGCTTTGATGAAATTGTTAGAAGCACTTCCCATACGCAGTTAACTGGATAATTATCCATAAATATTTATGTTGCTATGTATAAAGTTGATGTTGCTACAACAATATTTTCGATGCTTAAACAAAAGTGTGAAGTGAATAACGCAATTCTTTCATCTATTTGAAGGCTTCATTGAAGCTAATTGAATTGGAGGCAACAATGTGGGTGACCTTGGCAACGCTCTGAAAGAGTACGTAATATCCGCAAAATTCATAAAACAGTTGTGTATTTCTGAAAGCTTTGACCATGTAAAATGTAAACATTGCAAGAATAAGATAGCGTACAATTTTATCCGCCGAATAAAGCAAAAACGAAGAAAATCGGTCCATATTTAGGTACATATCTTGGTAAATGAAGGGGAAAAAACCTTGCACTCTGAAAAATCGAAAATTCTGTGTAAACTTATGGAAAAATATAATTGTCTCCTGGATTCGAACCTGGGACTATATGAAAATGAAAATAGTTTTCCCTAGACCACCTAGCTAGTGGAAACAAAACGTCATTTACCGCATACCTCTACGACAAACGGTTCTCGGGATAAAAATGGGGTTAGATGGACGGACACTTGTAAATTTATATAAAGGATTCTTTTGCTTATTATTAAATGACTATATAGATGTAGAGAAAGGAGGAGGGCATGTGGATAGATAGGGAGGAAATAGCAGAAGAGATGAAAACAAGTTGGGAAAGTACTGTAAAAGCAAATTGCACGAAACACGCTCATTTGTGGTATGCTGTAAACTTTCCTAACTTGTTATCTTATACTGGTGTTTAGGGACATCAAATGCTAAAGTAGGAAATCATGTGATATTGCACATATAAGTTAGTCTAAGTTAGAGAATCAGTGTGAGAATAATACCCCATTAGGGATCTCTGGAAATGTTGTGGGTGGGCCAACAGTCTCTCCCTACCTCCCCTATCTTTCTCTCTCCCTTCCATACTATCTTTCCTCTCCCACTCCCTTTTCCCATATTCCAATCCAATTCAATGTAAGGAATTTCATGAATTCTGCAGCAATGCAGGTTGCTCTTGGCAACGAAAGATTTTCTTTTAAAAAAATCTAAAATTTTCATTTTCAAAACTATTTTATGAACTGATTTATTTGAATATAGACATAAGAATATGAATTTTCATTCTTTTGTGCATTCTTTAGTTCAAGTCTCAAATTTTATAACAATAAGTAATTTTGAAAGGCAAACAGAAAATGTTCTCCTCTCAATTACACATTTAAATTTAATTGTTGGGCAAATTTATGACATCGAAAAATTATTATAAGATTCAGTAGTTTTAATGTCAAATTTGTGCAGTGGTTTAGTATAGACAAAACTCCTTTGTCAGAAATTTAGAATGTATCAAAGTAAGACCTATTATTATCTTTTTGTTTTGGTCAGTGTCTAAAAAATCACAATTCATCACAAAAGATTATTGTCTGTACTCAGTTCAGTTGTTTTTATTAAAATATTCAACTTGAATTTCAGGAGAAAATATGGGAAAGCATTTGATTTGGTAAGAACACAAAGAATAAACCTAAATGTTCTATGTGATCTCCATCCTCAAGAGTTTATAAAAAACTTGAAAGATTTTGTCATGCAAGTGAAAAACCCAAATTGGCTTAGTTTATTTCTTTGTGAACTTCAGTAAGTAAAATCTCATAGAATATAACATTTTTCATTGGAACTTTCAATGAAATTAAATAGTTTTCTTTCTTTAGGCCAGAAAATGTTTTAGAGACCATGTATTCTGGATTCAAGTACTTGAAAATTGGCGGAAGGAATGAAGAACTCAACAACAAATTAAATATGATTTGTGATGGATTAAGGGAGGTAATGCTACTGTTACAAATGTATAGGAGAGCCTTAATAACTGGAGCCTCAATTAAATTAAAAAATAATGCTTTCAGAACATTGACTTATAAGATTTCACTTGATCATATTTTAATATAGTAAAGAAAGATTATCTTCAACTCTTTACAATTCAGTTTAAAGGGATTTTAGTTGTAGTGTGAAATTTTATTGCATAAATTTCATATCCATTTATCAGTATTAAACAACTTTTGATCACTTATTTGTTCCTTGAATCTATAAATAAATTTAAAAAATTAACGTCATTTTTACCTTATACAATTTAATTTTTATTAGTGAGGTTCTAAATATCTGTAGGCTATGGAAGTCATAGACGAAGTGGAGTATTTTCTGCCAATCTTGACATCTTATGTCATGAAGAAGACTAAGGAAGATCTGGTCTCTGCTCTTAAAAGGGTGAGGTCTGTCAGAGGTACATTGATTTGCTTTTTCTTTTGTTTTGTAATGTTGTGTTTGTCTTTGTGTGTATATATATATAGACTAGTGTAATGCCTGTTGAAATATCAACAGAAGAATTATAGATAGATAGATTATTATTATTTTCATTTAAAATAATTAATATCACACTTCTACATATGAAATATTTTGCCATACACAACATTTCTAGTGAATATTCTGTTGTTGACGGGCTATCTTTAGTGCAACTTAAAATAGTTGCCTCTCTTTCCCTCACTCTTACCCTCCCTCCCTCTCACACCCTCTCCCCCCCTCTCTCCCCTCTACTATGTAAGAAGGGACTTCACAGTCTCAATTTCGCCCTGAATAAAGTCGTCTGTCTGTCCCCCCTCTCCCCCTCGCTCCCCTCTCCCTCTCTCTCCCCCCCTCCCTCCCTCTCATACTAAAAGCATTCAAAACACATTTATACCCGTGAGGATTGAATTAACAATATGATATAGAGGTCTAACAATGGAATTGGTAGGCAAGGCAACATCCCGTTAAAATGGCAAGATTTCCTCAAACTGTGTGAATTAAACATTAATATTGAGAAATTTTGAAGTGTAGGCGGAAAAAGATGAACAGAAACTTTATAATGATCTCTTAAAAATGGTTCATATCCAAAGATTGTAGGCCAAATCTTTCTAATTTTATTCAAAAAATGAATGATAGCCTGCACGTTGTAAAGCCGATTTTACATGTTAACTTATTGGAAATGAAAATTATCCCCTGGAGTCAAACCCGGGTCTTTGATCTCAAGTTCAATACATTAAAACATTTTGTTATTATATCATAATGCTATCCTGAAAATTTATGATTATGCATTGAGCATTACATTTGACAGAAGTGTTGTTAACATTGTAGGTGTTAGGGTTCCCAATTATAGATTAATTATTATATTGCCATCATTTGACTTACTACAGTCTGGACGAAATTACTTTGGTATTGAAACTTTGGGGTAGTGAAGGGGTGGGGGCTTTGCGGGAAAGACTCCCCTCCCTCACAGCCAATCACAGGCGGAGGGGAGGGAAGCGTTGCTACGAGCAACCATGCTGCGTTGCCGCTATGTACCCTGCAAACAAAATACTCGGGACCGCTCGTGTGTCTCTGCTGCTAGGAGGGGGAGGAGGTCTTCTGGGGGGGGAGAAAACTCAAACTCGGCATTGCCATATCTACTACACTGGAATGCACCTTTCGGTGGACTCGCGAAGCAAAAGGCAACACAGCACAGAGAGACTTGAAGTTGACATGACGGAGGCCTGAGAGAGAATGAAATTGAGCCCAGTGACGCTCTGCCTCCTTCATTCCTATTGGTTCTCACATGGTCACATTTTGGGATGCTTTCTCTTCTCTCTCTCTCAGTCGCAAAGATATTTGAATCGTGGTTTTCGCACGTTTGGGTACATCTGTTATGCACATGCTGGCAACATCACACCCGAGCCGCATCAACCGTCAATCCCAAAGTAATTTCGTCCAGACTGTAGTGAGCTAGTTTTTGTAAGTTAAGTCCAAGTTACAGTTTTGCATTTTCCTGCAAAATATTTTAGAAATAAATATAAGCTCAGAGAGAATGGGTAAAAGGTTGGAGACTCCTGATTTAGAGAATTTATGGTTTTACTTCATGCATTCTTATGAGAATTTATAATTCCTTTAATATTAATTTGACCGAGCAAGATTAATTTGTTACAAATATTTTACTATACGGTAAGCTAATTTTTGTGCTGTTAAGTCATATGAATCTTTGGAATTATAATCAAGTGTTTTATATCTAATTTGGTTAAGTAATTTTTTTCAGAACAAACTATTAAACATGAAGTTGACATTTCAAGGGATGAAGCCCTGAAATATCTAATGTACTTGGTAGATGTGGACACATTGTATGATGCTGCATTGGGAATCTATGACTTTGACTTAGTCATGATGATTGCTGCCAAGTCATCTAAGGTAGAAAATATATTATTTTTCTCAACTGTTAAATATCAAATAACTATCAATAAACAAATTAAACTGGTCATTTTAGGACCCCAAAGAGTACATTCCATTTATCAATGAGTTGCAAAAATTAGAAACAAATTATCAGCACTACAAAATTGACATGCATCTAAAATCCTATTCGTCTGCTTTGAAGAATATTGCTAAATGTGGTGATGAGCATTTTGAGGAATGCTTAAAATTGATAAAATCTCAAAAGTTGTATAGGGATGCACTGAAGTTATTTCCTAAAGGAGGAAAATTTCATAGGGTAGGTATCATGAGTGTGATGGTGGTGACATTGTTTTGAAGCATTCTTGTGTATTTTTGTTATTAAGATTTGTATTTGTGTTTTATATTATATTTTTAGCTAATATGTGATGCATATGCAGATCATTTGCTTGAGGATAGACTATATGAAGAAGCTGGGGTGATGCAAAAATTAAGCAGCAACTTTGAGAAAGCAATAATTTCTTTCAAAACGGCTGGCAATTGGCGGCAGACACTCATTTTAGCAAAGGAGCTTCAGTATAAGTAAGCATGTTTTTGTGATATGGATATTAGCATTATCTGTGTGGAAGATTTGCTGTATTGGAATTGTCTTAAAAATTTCCTGAATTGCATTTACTGTGGCATTTTGTAAAGTGGTAAGGTTTAGTCTCAAATCTATAATATATAGCTACTTCTTACATAGGATGGAAGAGTGTAAATTACAAGACACTTCCAAATGAACTAGAGTTTTGAAATTTGAGATGATTACAGGTTTTTGGTCACAATAGATAGAAAAAATCTGAAATTGTTGAAATTTTAAATTTTGGAGTTGTTTTTACCCCAGTGAGGTTAATATTTTAAGGCACTTCCAGAAGATTTAGAGGCTTGAAACTGGGCAAGATTATAGATTATTTGTCAAAACCTATGGGAAACATCCGAAATTGTTAAAATTCTAATTTTTGGGAGTAACTTTTACTCCATTATTGTCCCATACGAAGATAAAAATTGTAGGCACTTTCAGATGAACTAGAGACTTGAAATTGACATGATTATAGGTTTTTGGTTACAACCAATGAGAAAACATTTGAAATTGTTAAAAACACTGAAGGATGAGGTGGCTCAACAGGCCACAATGATGGCACTTTGACAGTTTGCAGGAAATGGCTTGCATGAACCATTTAATGGTTGGGTTAAGCGTTGGTGCAAGTGTTTCTAATTTAAGGAGCATTTTGAGAAAGAAAAAGTATCTGCGAACCACAATGATGAAAATTAAACTTATTACAGCTTCAATCCATGACTTAAATGATCAGTCCTAATAACCCAGGGAGTGAAGGGGATTTGTATGTATTTTGAGTCTTTGGAGGAAATATCTGTTAGTTTATTATGAGTTCTTATGTGCAGCTCTTTATTTATACAGGGTTTTTTTGCTTCTATCGTGTACATTTTTGAAATGATTCCATGGTTGAAAACTAGGTCATTAAAGCAATGTAGCCTCTTTTTTTATAATTTAGTATGCAGTGTTATGCCTAGAACTAAAGTATGTATGGTAAAGTGTTGTATATATTTATGAATAGGTATAGATAAGATAGCATTAATTCCTGAGATGTTCTAGGGATAAGGTGAAAAAGCAGAAAGAAACTGACAGAGCTGCTTAGCCCTTAAAATACTTGAAACACTTCTTTCTTATTTTTTAAAAGCCTAATATAAATTTTCCTGAGTGTGTATTTTAATTGTTAATGGCATTATCTTATCAATTAACATATGTATCATTACTATGTTCTCATGTAATGAAATATCATTTATATTTTTACTTTCTCCATATACGTAGTACAGAGAAAGTATAGTTTTCATAAAAAAATTGATTCTGGGATTTCAATGGAAGTACATGTTTTGAGATCCCTAGAACACATTTTGACTATTTTCTCGATGGTGTCTGTATGTGATAGCAATTTTGTGGGCATTCTAATTCAAAAACTAATAATCAGATCAGCACAAAACTTTATACTTAAGACTTTTATTAGTAAATGAAGATTTGAAAAGGTTTTGGTTGAAATTGGTCCACTGGAAGTGTATGTTTATTCTTGTCATTTTTCCGTTTTTGCTTTCTCCATACATAGTATGGGGAAAGTATTGTGATCACGAAAAAAATCGACTTCGAGATTTCAACGGAAATACACGTTTTGAGGTCCCTAGAACACGTTTAGACTATTTTCGGAATGATGTATGTGTGTGTGTGGATGGATGGATGTATGTGATTGTGGGCGCTCTAACTCAAAAAGTACTTGCCATATTGTTATCAAACTTCATATATAACACTTTAGCATGAGCAGAAAGAACTGATAAGTTTTTGGACAATAACGGTTAACAGGAAGTCGAGGTTTATTCGAAACCCGATTCGGTTTTTGCAATATTTCTCCAATAATACATCATTATTGTATACACTGACCATTACAAAAAACATAGAAAATATAATTTCCTACATCTTTTATTTCAAACAATTTTCCATAGCAGTTATTGTTTAGGAATTATTTATAAATAATCGGTTTTTCGGTTTCCATCAAATATCTCCCTAAAAACATCGTTATTAGTAATCTTCGTGAGGACCAAAGTTTTAGGGAATAATATTTCTTCCAGGTTTTGTTTGAAACAAATTTTCGTAGAACCATCCATTTTGAGATATTCAACTTTTTTCGTAATTTTCAGTGTACAGTGCCACCACCATGTAACGGTGAATTCTGTAAACATATTCAAAATATACCTAATTTACGGCAGTAAGGACGACTGTATTCTTTTACGATACGAAATAATAATTTTGCCTCATAATGCTATTCATAATAATTTAAATATCTATACCCCAAATATGGAGAAAGTCATGTGTTGGCCACATCAGATTTTTTCAGATATCTCCTTTGAAACTATTTTTATAAATAGGTGTTATTATAAAAGATGTAGATAATAAAATTTTCTACAAGTTTTATTTGAAACATTTTTTCATAAAGCCAATAGTTTAAGAGATATTTTGATTTTACTTCTAAATTTATGTTAAATATGTTGCTAAGTGATACTATTGTTGCTGCTGCTAAGATAAAACTTTCTAATTGTTGATAGGGTTATATTAATTACTCATAGCTATTTTGTTATCTATAGAAACAATTTTTTTACTTATTGTTTATTGTAAATAGACTTGAAAATGTTTTAAAATTATTCTCGAGTGTAATCGCTGATAATTATGTATGAGAACGCTGATGTCGAGAGAGCAATCATAATCATTGATCTGTTATGTGGAGTAAGTCATGTGTTGGCCACATCAGAATTTTTTATATTTAGTCGTGCGAGTCAGGAACCTAACTCCCTTTTTCTCATTTACACCTTTGGTTTTGGTATTTTGTCATCCATGGCATTTATGAGATACGTTACTTTATAGATTTTGAAGGTCTATTATACTTTTTCAACTGAAAATACTTGGTGCATCCTCTCATCACAAAGTGGAAATGATCAAGCCATTCGGGTCATATATCATAATTATTGTTCTCATTTATTAATGCTTGACAATGCTTTTTAACTAAATATGTTGTTTTATTTATTTGTTTTTTCAGTCAGTCTCAGATGTCGAAACTGTGTCGTGATCTCTCATCTGATTTGAAAGACAGACGAAAGTTTTCAGATGCTGCTTTTATTTTGATTGAGTACTTAGGAGATCACGAGGAATGCGTAGAAGCCTTGACAAATGGCTGCTTGTGGGAAGAAGCTATCAGAGTTGCTAATCATTGTGATCGTTTGGATTTGATTGGTATGTGCAGCCACTGTTATTCATTGTTTTTCTCTTTATTTAATTTTTATTGTTTTTGGAGCTTAACAGCATTTCAGACATAGTCTTATTAGAATTTAGAGTCTTTTCTTTTCATTTTGTGAAATAATTATAATTCTTGGAGGATGGAAAATACTGTTATTAGTAATTGATTATTAAAAGTTGTGCATTCATTATATTCTTGATTAACTAGGCTAATGGGGGGAAAATGGCATGTGATTAATGGGGAAACATATACAAAATCTAAGCTGTTGGTTACAATCCTTCTACAGTTGCAGTTCACTAAAGAAGATGGAACTTTGTGAAGTTGTATTTTAATAAAATATGAAGTAACAATTTTTAACAATTTCCACATTTCAATAGCAAACAACTTGTTTTGCAGCGGGTACTGCATCATCTGGCAATAATTTTGTCTCATAATTGCAATATATAGGAGAGAAGACAATGGTAAAGAATACTGTATTTAATCGATTTCAAGCCGACCTTTTTTTACTTTTTTACCTCCTTAACACGTTCAACCTGGCATATGATTTTTATGAAAATTATGAAATGGCGGCATGGGCACGACAGATATACTGTATCAGGCGGCTATATAATAATGTAATAATTTGTCTTTTTAACACATTTCACCACCTTTCTTGATGAGTTTCAATGTTGGCACATCATTGCACACATAATTTCGCAAGTTCCCACCGGTGAGTCACGCCGCCAGATACTCCGTTTCTTCCTTATCGGGCGGTGTGACTCACCCGTGGGAATGGCATAAAATGTCATGTTATTTCACGCAAAATGTATTATGATGAAAAAAAAAGGGCAATCCCGAATACCACGTTGAGAATGTCTCTCTCTCTGTGGTGGAGCGTTGGACTTGTTGGAATACAATGGACTACTGTTGGACTACATAGTTGCCAAAAAAGAAGGCGAGTCGTCTTGATTGATCTATAAGTGTACAAATCAACTTCAGTTAAGTGCTGCTCTCTCTATTTCTTCTTAGAGTAACTAGTATATCCCTCACGAATCTTCTTGTTTGCCGACGATCAGTTTTTATTTATTACAACGAGCAGTCACAAATGTGGAGTACTCTTTCAATAAAGGGATAACATATACGGTATGACGCATGTTAGGAGATTGGAAGAGAATTGAATATAACAAGTATGCTAAAGTTATGCTTATTACATGCGGTACAATGTATAATTGACCTACAAATAAATACAAGAAGTATAAATATATAATGTACAATAGGTTCATCAGAGTCACTGTTGCACTCCATAAAAACAAACACTGGCTGAGGTGTGGAGGACCCAATTTGTTTAGTGTGGGGTGGTATTACAAGAAGATCTGTAGTGTGATGTGGCCTTTACAGTTTTGTACAAAATTTCTCATTATGGACGTAGTTATTGAATTTTGCCTCATTTTTTGTGACTTGAAAGTACTTTTCAAACTTTGATTATCTTTTTTGTGAATTGAAATGAAGTGAATTGAACTTTGTGCAAATCTTTTAGGGAGTGACTTTTATTATATTAGGCTTTTCTGGATTAAATTGTGTAAACCTACCATTTGTTTGAAGAAGATGAAGAGGAGGTTGAATGAGGTCAAAATAAATGAACTTCTTGAGGATGCCATTGAAGACGATTTGAGTCAGCCAAGCAGTTCGCATGGAACACAAGCACAAAAGAATTCCCGTGCATATATATTCATCTGAATCAGATGCAGATAATTCAGGTGCAGATACAGATTATGTCCAGCCGATTGATCAGAATGTTGCAGAGACGTCAGATTCTTCCAGTGATGAAGAAACTCAAGAAAATTGTGTAACTAACTCAGGGTGGGGACCATTGACTATGGATAGTTCCTCAACAGACGAATATTGCAAAAATATAGAGCTTTTAGTATCAGAAAACGACTGCAGAAATCCTCTTACACTTTACAAATTGTTCCTTACTGACGATATTCTGGAATATATGGTTTCAGAAACCAATAAATATGCTGAAAAATTTACAAACCAGCAACCTCAAAATGCAGCAGGTTCTTCCAGAACACACAAATCTGGTTACTGGTTACTCTTGAAGAAATGAATAAATTCATAGCCATTTTGCTCGTCATGGTGTTGTTCATGTGCCCGAAATTCGTCTATATTGGTCAAATAACATGATGTACACGAATTTACTAATAAAATAAAATGCATCGCGACCGCTTCTTAGATATTCTGAAGTATTGGCACTTTTGTGACAATAGTCAAGCTTCATCTGAAGATCGTTTGCATAAAATAAACTCAATTCTTGAAAAAATAAATGAAAATTTTCAATAAGCTGTGAAACCCGGAAAAGAGGTTGTCATTGATGAGAGTATGGTTCCGTGGCGTGGTTGTCTGATATTTCGCCAATATATACCTGGGAAACGGCATAAGTATGGCGTTAAACTTTATAAGCTTTGCCTTCCAGAAGGTTACACTTATAATATTAGTGTATATTCGGGAAAAAAAGGGAATTCATCAGAAAAGGGGCATGCACACAACGTCGTCATGAAACTTATGAATGGACTTTTGTATGAAGGTCGCATTTTATACACAGACAACTTTTACCCAAGTGTGCCCTTAGCTAAGGAGCTGCTGCAGAAACATACATTTTTGTGTGGTACAGTACGCACCAACAGGAAATTTTTGCCCGATGAAGCAAAAACTAAACAAAAAAAGGTGAAATATTAAGTTTAGAGAATGAAGATGGAATAAAATTTGTGAAATGGATGGACAAGAGGCCTGTACTGATGTTGACCACCTGTAAAAATCATAAAGGTGCTTTAGTCGAGACCAATACAACTGTTAGAAAACCAGATACAGTTTTGAGCTACAATTTTGCCAGGAAAGGCGTCTATCTCTCAGATCAAATGTCTTCGTACTACACTTCTCTGAGGAAGACAATCAAGTGGTACAGAAAGGTAATCATGGAGATAATTTGTGGAATGATGTTAGTCAATGCGTGGTGTATCCACAGGAAATTTGATGGATCTAACAAAATGAGTATTTTACAATTTTGTGAATCTATCATTTCGGATTTACTTACTCCACCAGTAACACCTACTCCCCAGCCGTCAAAAAAGAAACAACACTTTTTGAAGAAATATGACGGTGCAGCCAGAATTATGAGAAAAAGATGTAAAGAATGTTATAATTCCATAAGCCGAGTTGATGGAAGTAAAGCAGCAATAAAAAAAACCAAGAAAGTTGTAACTTACTGTCCGGATTGCAAAGATCAACCAGCATTGTGCCTTGTATGTTTTGAGAAAATATATGTTTAGGAATCACCATTTTTATTGATTTCTGTATAATAATCAAAAAGAGTTTGCAATTTTACATTGTATTTAGTATAAAAATTAAAATTTCTAATACATTTCATAATGAATAAAAAAAATTTGATTTGTTTTCATTTCTCCGTAATTTCATTATATTTAATTGAATTAAAATCCTGATACCAATATAAGAAATTATGGACGTTTTACCTGGCGGGGCAGTAGTATTTTTTTGATTGCATACAAACGACTTCTTTCAAATTGCATTCGTAACCAAAGGGAGATGTGACTCACCGGTGGGTCACGCCGCCGTACAGTGTGATGAAGATGTGACCCACCGGTGAGTCACGCCGCCATGTGGTAACAAAGCCTGTGACCCACCGGTGACCCACGCTGGTTTGAACGTGTTAAAAATTGCCACTCGGCTTATTGTTAGAATCGGGCCTTAAAAATCAACAAACAAAAATGTAAAGTAATCAATGCAGTAGTGCCTGTAGTTACATTATAACTCTAGATATAAGTGTATTAATACATAAGTAAACAATCTACTTTAAATCTAACTATATATTAATTTCACGTTGACGTCTGTAGACATTTGTGTACAATTTATATCGGCGTATTTCTCGAGAACCGTTCGTCGTAAAGATATGCGGTAAATGGCATTTTGTTTCTACTGGCTATGAAGTCCCTGGAAAAATATTTTCGTTTTATAAAGTGTCCTGGGTCGAATCCAGGAGACAATTATATTTTCCCATAAGTTTACACGGAATTTTCGATTTTTCAGAGTGCCCTATTCGATGGCTAAAGCTCTATACTATCTTATTATTGTGATGTTTACACATTACGTGGTCGAAGTTTTTAGAAATATGCATTCATTTTTGAAATTTTTAGGATTTTTCGCACTCATTCCGGGCGTTGCCAAGGAGACTCTCATTGTTACTTCCGATTCATTTAATGCCAATTAAACCTTCAAATAGATGAAAGAAAAAGGTTATTCGCTTCAAACTGTTGTTTGAGCATCGAAATTAATGAAGCATAGCAACATAAATATTTACAGATAATTATTCTGTTGACTGCATATGGGAAGCGTTTCTAGCTGTGTCAGTAACATGTGATAACATGTGTATAACAAACAAGCTCCCAACGCATTGTTTTATTTTAAATTGTGCAGTTAATTTGTTTTTGTTTTGTTTCATCGTTTGAATGCTGGAATCTTACCTTTTTGTAAGTAGAACCATCATATTACACATCTGTAATCCTTATTAACGCAAATAGGCTCACGCATCAATTAAAAATTAGATGGGAATAGGGACGCACGTTACTTTGGAAACATTATATGGTTATCTTCTCTTCATTGATAATCTAAATAAACGCTTGCATTGACGTCATCTTTATAGTAGGTCCTGTAAGAAGTTAAAAGCAGTCGTTGATAGACACTTGAAGTAAAGCAATTGTTTGTGAGTTCATCTATAAGGGTGCAACGATAATCATTGGAACTAAAGTAAGGTAGAGCTATTAGCCCTGCTACAGCTGCCAGAGAAAGGAAGAGGAGCCAGAGATCAAAGGAAGAGTACCTATTGTAGGAAAGAGAGAGAAAGAGATGCGGAAGCTCATAGGATTGCCCGTGTAGATGAGGAGAGGAGAGTACAAGAAAGACAAAGAAATAGGGAAACACGTCAAATGTATAGGGAACAAAGAAGAGCTAACCTAGGGCTGAACTATTTTGATTATTTGCATTTCATTTATTTCATTAATTATTCAATAAAAATTATTTCACTAAACCTTCAGTTTATTCAAATTGCGTTGAGGATCGGAGATCCGGGGCTGCCCTACTAGTATATGTAAAAAGAATCACAATAATTGAATAGGAAGAAATAAATGTTTCGACAAATTCACTCCTGGGCCATCTCTAGTATGCGTGTAATTTTTGGATTCCCCGAGCCACCTCTAATATGTGAGTGTGCGTAATCCTAGGATTCCCTGAGCCAACCGTCGTTTCCTCGTGCCTTTGCAACTGTAAATTTTTGTCATTTACTTTGGCAGATTTTTCAACTTTTTTTTAATAATCCCATAATGGGACGAACTGAACTGGGATATTTTTGTTGCGAGATTAAAAATCTAGGACATAACCGGGACAAATTACGTTAGTAAAAATTGTATTGAATGCTTGAATATAACGTAATTTGTGTTGTAATAATTTTAGTTGATACCATTTTTATTTAATTACGAATTGAAAATTGGCGCATTCATACATTTCGGTACTTTTTTCTTGGCAAATCACCCAACATGGAATTTTCCTCACGTGCCTTTGTGAAAAGTGGGGGTCGTCTTACAATTGATGTCGGCTCACAATCGATTAAATATGGTAATTATTACCGGTAGGAGGAGATATATATCCATTAGAAAATAACATTGCATGGACACAAAGTAGTTAATTGGTGAAGAAAGAAGGAATAATGAGGGTAAGAGATACTTATGGTTGAGGAACACAAAATCATTAGGAACAGTTATTCCGTTTGTAGGAATTGTGTGAATTATTTCAAATTTTTCCAGGGCTTGTAATTTTGGTCCATTAGGGAGCATGTGTAGAAACTCGGGATCAGGCCCATTATAATGATTACAAGTAAATGTTTTGCAAAGAAAGAGAGAGAGGAAGTCTTTGATCATATACGCCTTTTATATTCATAAATTCTAATGGAGAATTTCCTGCTGGTTTCTTTAGTATACGTATATGTCAGTATAGTCTCCACATAAAGTTTATAGACATCACTTTTATTAAACGTATGTAGGTAATTTATCCCTAGTATTCACAAAGACTTTCATCAGATTGTAAAACTTACAGGAATCTTTAAGATTGGAATATTGAAGTGGGATGAGTGAACACAGTATGTTGACCTACTTTTATTCTGATTAAACAAAATTCATTCTTTGGCCTTTTTATTCATCCATAGGATTTTATCAACTTCTTGTGAATGTCTTCCTATGTATTCTCTGTTAGTAGGACTTTCTTTCTTCTGAAAGAGGCTTTTGCTTTCACAATTCTAGTGCTTATTTCCTCGATGCATTATGCTTCTCTTGTCCTGATGCTTCCAAGATATTGTTAATCTGAAACTTGTTTGTATGTTATTGGAAAGCTGCCTAACGTTTATCAATCAAGGATCATTCTTAACGGTCAATGCAAGCCACCCTTGTCTTTCAAAGCTTTCAGCACCTATATGCAAAATTGGATAAGAAAAAGCAGGAATACCAGAGCAACAGAAAAATTTCCCTCCACACACTCGTTAACATGGGTTTCTTCTTATAATACTACCCTTGTCTTGAAAATGATCATGACAGAATCAGAGGAAATTTGCGATACAATAGCACTGCAAGGGGATGTTTACTGCTTTCTCTCTAGAATATATATTTAATCTTTGCTCAATTAAAAGTATGGGTTGCAAGGGTCTGGATACAGGTCACAAAGTACTATTTATGATCAGTTTAGGGTTGCAGCAAAAATGGTTGGGAACACTGCTCTAGAAAAATGAGAATATCTCTTTTTATGATTCCTGGAAACTTAATTTTGTTACTAGCATATATTTCCTGAGTATAAGATGACTCTGAATATAAGACGACCTCCCTTTTTTAAACTCAGTATTTAAGAAAAATATTTAAACCAGTAATTTTGACAAATGTACAACCTGATTATGTTCAATTATTACAATTTTTGTATCCAAGTCATGATTACAGTTATTAAAATTGCCGGCACAACGAAATTGTTTCTCGGTGCATACGAAGGCTGTCGAGCGACTGCATGTGGAGATTGTTCTTCCTGCTGTGGGACCTGGCTACTGGCAGTGCAGAAGGGAATCAGTGACGCCAAGTCATCCATGCGCAAGCACGAGTTTTCTAGCATACCATGCATTTCCCTATCCTCTTGCTGTTAAAGTTGTTGTTTTTATTTGTTGTTAAAGCATCATTATTCATGCACCCAAAACAGGATAGAATGACATTTGCTGGTACTAAAATGAATGTTTTCGCTTTCAACAAGGAGTTCTAATTAAATTATGCTATGCTACACTGTAGAGCATGACGTATCAGATTTCTAAACCTCAGCTTTCCATTGTGATAGGATAGAATTACATCCGCAGGCATCAAAATGAATGTCATCCACTTTTACGATGTACGATTGATTTACATTAAGTTGTTCCATACTACGCGAATATAAGACAATACGAGGTTTTTCAGGTGCTAAAATAGGAGTAAAACCTCGTCATATTTGGATAAATACAGTAATATTTTGGCTTCTCATTTACTGATTTCTCAATATTTACCTTTTAAATTAAGTTTTTCATTGGTAGACATTTTATTTACATTTATTTATATTTTGAGCATAGGTTAACATTTTTTCAAATTGGAAAATTTTTTTATTTGAAACACTTAGGATGGAAAATTTTAAATTATACGTATTTTTACAGAGACACATGTAAAGCCAGGCATGAAAGAACATTTTGATTCTTTAATGAGTAGATTGAATGGAAACAGTGATCTTTTTTTGAAATACAAGACTCGTCTGGCTGTAGTTCGTGCAGAAAGGTCAAAATCCCTGCAGGAAAGTGAAGGTGAGTTTATGATAAATTGTTGCATAGTTGAGAGAAATTTAGTATTAATGTTTCATGTAATTATTTTCTTATTATATACTTTTTGTAACAATTTCTATCTTATCTTATTGTGGAAGTTTTTTTTTACAGAAAAAGGGAATGAGATTAATGTTGCTGATGAAGATGTAGTCTCAGAAGCCAGCAGTGTAATTGGATCTGCCGTTGGAAGCAGTTTCCATAGTTCCTCTAAAGGGTCAAGGTGAAAAGGAGATATAAAAATTTCACAAATACAGGCGACTCCCGAGATTAGACAGGGATGCGTTCCTGAAAATGTGGTCGAATCTCGAATTGTCGAATGTTGAACGCCGTCTTTCCATAGACTTGCATGTTATAACCGGCTCGCGTAAGTCATTTGTTACAAACAACTCGCTCGAGCCGGACCGGACTGTCTGGAGCACATCCCTGTATACGTCTATCTATACATACAACTATATATCACAGCAAACTTAATATAAAAGTTATTAAAAAGCACAAAATAACTCGCAGCCTCGCCTATTAATTTAAGGTTATGCAGACCTGCCCTTCTCTTAAATCTGTCAAACCAGCCATCAAATTACGTGAATTTATCTTGATCTAGAATTTTCTCCTTTTGTTTCACTTAAGTGCTAATAGTTGAACAACACTCTTTTATTTGATTCACTTGCATTATCGCTATTACATTTCCTTTTAGATATCATGTCAAGTGATAAATTTATAAATAAATCAAAATAAATTTAAATAAAAGATTAACAGAAAAAATATTGAAATCAGCACAAATTCAAACAATTAGAGCAGAAATAACTATGTCTACACTGAAACTAAACCTCGTGTGGTTGCATGTAGTTGGTCAGGACGAAAATTACTTCATGTAAACTAGTTCTCAATTTGATCGGCTGCATTGAAATCTCGAATTTGTCAAATCTGGAACTGTCGAATCTTCGGAAGTCGCCTGTATATTGTTTTAAGAACAGCATGATTGAATTTATCTTTTTTAGTGTTTTAACTTAGTTTCTTTAAAATATTTTTCAAATGAAATATCACTTAAATTTTCAAAATTACAAACATACTTCATGCATGAGGAGGTAGTTCTAGCTGCTGTAATGTTATTCAAGACATGTGTACAGTCAGCCCCTGGTTTTATGACAGATTAGGTTCCAGGCCATCATTGTAAAGCAGATTTTGACTTAAAGCTGAACCTAATATTTTTGGGGCCAGTGGATTATTTCTTATCAGAAACAGCACTAGCATTATTGCTTACATCATTATCAGTCATTGTTTCTGGGCAAAATATTTTTAATTTAGTCAAAGAAACAGAAAATGACTAAACAGTTTAAGGAGATCCAGCAGCGATGCCTACATAGACTGGCCGGCATACTATGACATACAAAAATGGTAGCTGGGTGGCATCATGTCATAAGCAGTGTTTTCTCTACCCTGCATGCATTCACAGCTGACAGTAAAACTGGATTCAGTGACTTGAAACTGGATTATTGTTGCTATGGGGAAACCAACATAAGAGTGGATCATCGTAAAGTGGACCGTCATAAAGTGGGGACTTGACTGTATCCGTAAATTTCTTGGTTGGTACAAATCAGTTAGCTAGAAGCTAGATAGGAATTGTAGTACAACTGTAGCATGGTAACTGTTTGTTTCTCTTGTAATGTTTATGCAGCGATTCCTTCAACTCAGTCCTCCATTTTGTGCGAGATAGATATTTACATTCCAAAATCATTGCTATTCTGCACTTTGAACTTCAGACATTTTGGTTGTATTTTTTTACAGTTGTTTGACCTAGCGTGAGTGTAAGTGTAATTGTTTCTGAAATACAGGCATCTTTCGCATAGCGGTGCTTTTCTGTTATGATGCCATTGCATTATGTGATCCTGTTTCGCACTTATGATACGCCTGATTCATGATTATGATGCACCAGTCTTCGTATCCATCAGTCGTGGTACTCAGCTTGGTGTCAGTCTTTCCACTTTGTTGATACTGATATGTATTTTAGTCACAAAGTAACCATCATCAGCATATTCCTCAATACTACATTCCTCGGAACTACTGTAACCAAGTCCATACTATTTCTACTAACTGAGAATCAACCAGATGATGCCTTACAGTTTTGTATAGACCAAGAAATACCCTCAGCCCATATACAAATTAAAATAAGACTTGACATGTTACATATGCTCGTTTGTAATTCAGTTTTTAGTTTGCCATCTGTTGGATATGAACCTTTATGACAGGGGTGCACAAAGTGCAGCCCCTGGGCCACATGTGACCGTCCATTGATGTTTGTGTTTCCCACGGAAGATTTTGTATCATAATATTGAACAATGTTTAGGTTAGGTTAATTTGGTAAATCATAAAGTGAAAATTATAGCATTTTGCTAAGGTTAACCAAATGCACTACTTTTAGCAAATTTGTACTCCTGAAAAATTTTACTCCTTTACCGCTTCTTTCAAAAGATTAGTAGGCGTTTTCAAACTCGTACTGCATAGTACGCATTTGTGATAATTTTGCGATAAAAATGGATTAGCTTGGTATGTAAAATTTTATTCTTTTTTAATTAACACCATTCAGCTTTTAATTAAGTGTGGCCCTCGGAGAAGTATGAACCATCAAATGCGGCCCATGGGTGTAAAAAGTTTGTGCACCCCTGCTTGATTACTTTGATTTCCACCATTTGTATTGGAAATTGTTTATTGTCTTTTATAAAGCTTTTTATTTTTGCCTGAGAATTATTTCATCATGTCTCAAAGAGCTACATATTAGGTTTCAGCACTGGTTTCATAATGTAATATTTTTGTTTAGTTTGACCAGTTGCTTTGGTTTAGGTACATTTTGGTAACATGTATTTGACATTTATCATTTATTAATACCATAGAACACATTTCAAAATTTGTATGTGTTAATTTTGGGACAGGAATGCATATCTTCTCTATTACATCCTTTCTTATGTGAAATTAAACAAATATCCACTCACACGAAACAACAAAATGACAAAAAACTGAAATACATTAAACTTCCAAATTTTTACCCAATCACCAAAGAGCTAGAAAAAATATTTAACTACTACAGTCTTTCAGTTGTTTGCACAAGAAAAACAGCATTAAAACTTTATGCAAAACCTGAAAGATAAAATGAGAAGTCTGGAATTTAAAAATTAAACTGCACAATGTCATAAATGTTATATAGGGCAAACAAAAAGAGGACTACAAACTTTCACCATAGAATGCATTGCACACTTCAATTTGATAGATTTAAAAAATCAAGCATTGTGAAACATATTTAAGAAATGGGACACTTGATAGCTGTAAACAATTTGAAACTAATGAAACAAACAAAATTATTGGATAGCTTACGCATGTTCAGAAATGAAACCAACCATAAATCTATATTTATATCTAATAGAATATTTATTTTTCCTATATTTTTAGAAAGTCATCATCGCTCTGTAGTATCATTTTCTCTAAAAGTAACTCCTCTCTAGCAAAATACTTCTGCTTCCAAAGATTCGAGTACTTTCCCTCACAAATTTGCACACCCCAGACTAGAGGTCTGCCCAGGCCGAAATCTTCAGCCCAAACTCGGCCTGGCCCATTCATAATTGAGTCCAAGCCAACCTGGCCCGAGACTTCACCCCATTTTTGCACCCAGACCCGGCCTGAGGCCCAAATTATTTTAAACTGGACATTTTGTACATTCTTCATTAAACATATACCCTTTGTGAAATATCTTTTTATGTTTAAAATGTTCAAAGCATTTCAAATGTAAATGCACTTTTTTAAAAATTCCTTGATTAAATCCATTCTGGTATTTTTGGGATTTATAAAAAGTTTTAATAACACAAAATATATTTCAAACCACATAAATGTACGAAGAATACAAATTATGTCAATTTCTATCAGTACGGAAGACCAATATGACCTCTACCCAGAGCGAACTGACGACCAATGGCGGATACAAAAGGGAGGGTAATGGGATAAGGTGTAGAGGTAGGGAATGAAGTTTCGGGTGTAAGACTCCCAAAGATCCTGCTATCTCCTAAGGCAAACAGAACCCTCTTGATGGTGATATAAGTAGTTGTGTAAGAGATGGTGGGTTGGTAGGAATTCGTGGGTGCTCTAGTGACGGCCTGGGAGATTTGTCACTTGTAAAGGGGAGAATGGAGAACTCTCCCTAAAAGAAATAGTGAAGACGAAACACTCTCTTTGCACAGAGGCGCAAGCATGAGGGGGATCCACTGGGTCCTCAACTGGCCCGAAGTGGCCTGAACGGGAGAGGCATAGGATAAATCATCTACGCCCAAGCGTGGCCCGAGCCCATTGCTTTTCAGCCTTACCTGGCCCATGGGCCAGGCCGGGCTTAAGCCCATGGGCTGGGCCCGGCCCGTGCAGACGTCTACCCCAGACCCCATTCCCTACACACACATACATACACATACAACCTCAATTGACACCCACCCACAAATTCTCCTCCCATTCACATAACAAGAAAGTCTTAAATCAAGTTGAACAAATTTTCTTGCATGGTTACTCCTTCATTGTTGCTAACATAAACAATCTCACAAACAAACTTTTAATTTCCTTGTGTGTGCATGCAATATTATTAAATAGGAAGAAATGGATTATTTATGATGAAGAAAACTTTAAAACGCTATTTCCCTTACGTACAGGTATATCATTTCTTTCTAATACTCCATTGCATGAAACGTGCCCATTTGTGATATGCTTTACACTTGCCTAACTTGTTTAATCTACTTTTGGTGAATCACCACTGAAGACATGTTTTGTAGCTGAAATGCACATTTGGTTTTTCACAACCTTTTTCAAATTTTGATAATGAAGTAATTATTCTAGAATTTATTTTCAGCCGTGAGCCCAATAATTTTCTAATGAGTTTCTTTAAATTTTACATATGTAAAAAATTTTTGTTGGAATTAGTCGAAGCAGTCGCTCGAGTAAGAATCGACGGAAGCAGGAGAGAAAATTTTTGAGTTTGAAAGAAGGAAATCCTTATGAAGAAGTGGCGCTAATGACAGCTCTGAAAAATCTCTTTGAAAATGCATTCTCTCAAGAAACTAAAGGTGAGAAAATTGCACATTTTCTGTCAAAGATTTATACTTTCTGCTTAGAGCTGCACTAGCATTTGAAGAATCCATTTAAATTGGTTGCGTATACTGTTGATAGCATCACAGAGCAGAGGCATTGTTAGGTATGTAAAAGAATGCTTGAAGGATTCTGGGCTCCAAATTCCTTACTCCCCTTCCCCGAGATATTGGTAGCTAAATATTAAACCTGGAAAAATAGATGACATGGATATTTAGATTTTTTTTGTATTTTTACTTTCAAAATAGAATGATTTCCAAGTAGTTAAATATTATTTCTCTAAAAATAAAGCTTTATATTTTAAATTCAACTAATCCTAAAAGTAGTTAACAACATTCATCATTCAACCCTATCACATAAATTGTTTTCTAGCATTATATAGTAAAACCTCACTAATTTAGACTAATAGGGGTAAGAGTAGTCTGAATTAGTTAAAAGTCGGAATTATAGAGCATAATTATGTATTTTCACGTCATAGTTCACAAAACAAGCAAATTTATTCACATTCCAGCAATTTATGTTAATAATCACGTGAATGTTATTATATTTGCTTTCATATCATGAACAACTGTTACTGTTCCTAATGGAAAATGCAACAAAATTGAACGCAAAGAATTCAAATCAGATCAAACACAGAGAATTGATTTTTTAAACAATAAACTTTAATTAATGTGTTAAATGTTAATAACTACAAATTTAATCATATGTAGACAGCCCCTTCCCAATCATACTGTCTTTTTTTGAAGAAATTGGAAATTTTCTATTGTATTGCAGTTACATAGTGATGTTCTTCATTTATCTTAGAGCAGTGGTTCTTAACCCCTGGGTCACGACCCAAAATTGGGTCACCAAACCATTTTGAGTGGACCATCAAAGATTTTCCATTGCTTCTATATCCATATGTATCATTCCTCCTAACAACCCGTTGAATACTAATGACCTGAGAGCTTATTTTCATTTATTTATTAAATTCCTATTTATTTTATTACTTATTACAAGAGAGGAAATGGGTCACCGCAACCAGAATTTGGGTCACAGCCAAAAAAAGGTTAAGAACCACTGTCGTAAAGCATAAAAACATTTTTTGAATTCCTCGTCAGCATTAGTAAATTTAATAAGAGTAATGAAGCAGCTTCTGGATTTGTGTAATTTAACTTTTTCTTCTTTATTTTCTTCTTCCTCTTCACTTCCCGCTTCACCTACAGAAGGCAGTCCGAATTATAGAGGGTCCGAATTAATGAGGTTTTACTGTATTTTAAAATATGGAAAAATTACCATGCAATTTATTAGAATTATGTAAGATAACTGGAAAAACTACTTAAAAAGGTTTCTATTTTGTTTTTGGATGTAGTTAATAGATTTGGATGAGGACCCACCATTTGCCAGCATCCATTTCCCTTCAACCTCTCTCTTCTCGTCCCCTCCCCTCCTCCATCCCCTCCCCCTGTCCCCTCCCCCATCCCCTCTCCCCATCCACTCTCCCCGTCCCCTCTCCCCGTCCCCTCTCCCCGTCCCCTCTCCCCGTCCCCTCTCCCCGTCCACTCTCCCCGTCTCCTCCCCCCGTCCCCTCTCCCCATCTCCTCCCCCCATCCCCTCCTTCCGTCCACTCTCCTCGTTCCCCCCTCTATATTCAACATGTAGGTTATTCTGACATGCTCTAATTGGTTATTCCTTCCTCCACTCTGTGTATATATACCAATGTTCAGTGGTATCTAGTACCTGATGATAACCTGATGTTAACATTGAAACTTTAGTCCTCATTGTACATTCAAATAGTCTTTTTCACTGTCCATTGCCATTTAAAATTTGATTGTGATAAAAATTGTTTAATAATATAATTTTGAAAAATTCTATAATGTAATGATGCTGACTGTAAAATGACTTTTTAAGATGAGGTGAGAAGCCTTTGTGTGGTTCTTGTACTGTATGGACAAGAAGAACTAGCTGCCCAGTTACAAGATCTGCTCAACAGTATGCAAAGAGAAATGGCTCGGAGCAGAGATGAAATTTGGGAAATGAAGCATTCTGAGGAGCATGTGGTAATAAATGTTATCTTTGATCTCATGAGATGAATTTTTCCTAATCAAATTAAGTATCACAATGAACGTCTTTCTCATTCCACCTGGCATATTATTTGAATGTTTTTATGAATTACTCAACAATTCATTTGAAAGGAAATGGTCTTTCACTTTTTAGGAGGTTGCTTTACCACTAAGGTTCCCAGACACTTTCATACAAAAGATAGTACATTTTTACATATTTTTATGAAAAAGTAGAACTTTATTTTGCAAAAAGTAGGACATTTTTTTAGAAAAAGTAGTACTTATAAATTTACAACCTTCATTAATTAATATTATCTTACAAAAAAGTAATTATAGTAAACTCCTGGTTATTCGGAATGTCCGGGGAATTGGGTTTTCCAGTTAAGTGAATATTCCGGTTGCTTGAGAGTTTTATTGGATAGGCCTCAATAAAGCATTTGGATACCAAAATAAGAAACAGATGCTGAATTATACATTCACCTTGGAATTGCTAACCTGTAGACAAGGTAATCTACTCAAGAAAGTAATGAAATTCAAATATACAAGTATTCAACATGTTTAACTGCAATGTTTTAATATTTACTAAGTACATTACATCCTACCGAATTTCTCGTATACCTATCGCTATTAGCTTCTCTTTTGTTCTAATAGTAACTGGAGGTAAGGGTTAACATAGTCCAACCTTTAGGATTTTCTGACCAAAAATATGGTTTCTTTGTCCGAGAAGAGGAGAAAAATTATCTACTCCAAACACAATGTATTAGCAAAAATTCTTGAGGCAAATTGATATTAAACAAAAGAGAAGCAAATAGTGACATACAATCATGGCACCATTACATACAGTGCAATTAGTAAAGTCACAGTTTACTTAAAACTTTGCTGTAGTATCAAGTTTAGGCGATGTGTCATACAATGTAGAAAAACAGCTTAAGGCACCTTGCCTTTAATTCTCATTTGAAGATCATTTAAATGTCCAGACATTACACTTGCACCATCATAGCACTGCGCAACTAATTTATTTTCATGGTAAAATACTTTTAAAATTTTCAGAAAATCTACCAGCACTAACATCATAAAATCCTAAAAACCATTCAACCAGTGTACCATCTGAATTTACGTACCTAATAATGACAGAGCATTGTGACTTCTGAAATATATCTGTGGTATCATCAACTTGAATCGAAAAAAATGCTGTATTGTTAATTTCCATTTTCACATGGTCTTGTATGTACTCCGAAATGCATTCAATTAGTTCATTTTGTATTGTTTTTGAATTACCACTGAAAATAGTTTTAATTTTGCTTTAATGGTTTTGAATTTATAAAGAACTTCTGGATATTAACAAAGCCAACAGTTCCTTAAAATTTCCACGATTTAAGGAAGAAGTGGTTTCGTCGTGTCCCCTAAACGCAAGTTCTTGCTTACTCAAATATAACACTACATCAGTCACTAGTTGCAGGAATTGTCGATTTAAACGGATATTTTCATTAAATTGGTGAGTCAACAGTCGCACATTTTCCTTGAGAACATCAGCAATAGTATTTCTGCCTTTTTCAAAAGTTTTTGAATGTAATTTGCACTTTAAATGTTCCACAGATTCTTCGTGTTTGTGTAGAGAACGAGTTATATTTTGAAAATCACCGAATCCTTGTTTATTCCAAACCATACTTTTAGTACTAAATAGAAAGCAAGGCCAACAAAATAATTTCTGCAAATTTCGGCTACTGCATAACCATATAAAGTCTGTAAACCAAAATTTTAAAAAAGTAATTTGGTAAGATTTTCCACTTCTTAATTTCCTTTTTGAGGCAAATATCAAGTGAATATGTAGGTCGTCCACAATTTAAAATGTCCTTTTTTCTTCATCCTTCCATCTACAAAACGGTGTTTCTAACAAATTACAAATAATGTGATTAACAGGATACATAACATTATTAAATGTACTCACATGATAGTTTAAAATGTTAAAATCGTTTGTGGAATTCCGCTCGATGCACTTTCAGCACCTGTGACCACTCACTCTTAATGAATTTAGAATCCGCTCGCCTTCTTACTCACAAGTGAAAAACACACACTGTAGGTTTCTCAGCGCTTCACTTGGCACCGCAATGTGGCAAAAATAGCATTGTGGAGGCAGGAGTGGGAGGCTGCATGACGTCATGTTGGCATGGCAACCGCACGTAGATGACGGAAAACTTAAAACCGAGGTCAAGTTCTTCACTCCGCTAGTTGCTCGACCCAAACGACTCGGTCGAGGCTCGCAGTACCAAGCTCGCGGTCAATCCAGCCACATGAACTGACTGAACGTGCATTCGTAAAATCAAAATGCAATGTTCCATCTTCGCAATATATTAAAATAAATAATTAATATAAAGTAAACATAATTATTTAAAATAAACACGTATTTTTTCATTAAAATAGGTGAAGTGGCACTTCACGTACTTCACCTGAATAGCCACCCCTGATTGGAAGGTTGGAGAAAGATAGAAATCCTGAGCAGTTTCTACTGTTCTCCAAATGGTCCGAAAAGTAGTACAAAAGTAATTGAAGGTAGTACAGAAGGCAAAAAGTAGTGCTGTACTACCAAAAGTAGTACATCTGGGAACCCTATTTACAACAGAGCTTTTATGGGAGGCATTCTCATTTATGAAGATAGGGTATTTCAGAATCGTTACCAAAGGATAGCTTTGTAATAAATGGACTTCTTTAGCAGTGGCACTGATATATAGTTGATGGAAAGTTCAACCTTTCCTTGCCATCTTTTGATGCTTTATCTTCACATATGAGAATCGGTCTGCCTTAATAAGTCAGCTTTAGAGTGTCTGCGTAACAAGTGAAAGACATGGGTTCAGTTGCTTATCAAGAGATTCTTTCTTCTCTTTCTCCTTTGAATTGAAGTGTCTGACTTCCTGAATGTTTGCTCATCTTTTTCTATTTAATTATTTCTTTTGCTCACTTAAATTTTGTTTGTACAGGTCAGGGCTTCTTTAAGGCAATGGTGTGCTCTGGGCAAAGTATGATCTCCTCCCCTCTCTTTACTTATAAAAAAGCAACTATTTCCTTGTTTAATTTATAAAATGATTTTAAACGGACGGTGCGGAACTTCTACACACACATATCGCACATCATAAATCTAATGTCTTTTGTTTAATTCATATTTATTTATGTTGGTTTATGTTACCTATGTCATATCTTTATCTTAATTGTTTTTTTATTGAAATTAGAATACTTGACGAGTATAAAAAAGTAAAAAGTAAAATTGGATCAAATTTTATTATCAAAAAAGCATGATTTTAAATGCAATTTGTTTAGGTAAAAATGCACTGCATACAAGTGAGTGGTATAAAATCTTAGTTTTGCAGTCTAAAGGTTAAGAACATGGTTCCAACATTCATGCGGTGTGGGCCCTTAAAATTTGGGGGCCCTGGGCAATTACCCACTTTGCCCATTGGATAAAGCGGCACTGGTACAGGTATATCCCAATTTACATCACCCTGATTTATATACTTATATGTCGATTCGAAGTTATGTTTCTGATCATTTAATACCTGTGTATTGATTTATGTCATTTTGAATTGAAGTTATATTGCAGAGGTCTAAGGTTCTTTAAAATTTTCATTTCCATCTTCCTGAAGCTGTTATCTGGTTAAAATACTGAATAAAAATTACATTTCGAATATGCTGTGATCTAAATACAGTAATATCCCAATTTACTTTACCCCTATTTACATTTATTCAAAGTTATGTTGTCAATCATTTAGTACCTGTGTACTGATTTACGTAACGCCATTATCTCAGATTTTTTGGAAAATGGGAAAAAGTCGGAAATTCTTGATAGTTTTCCATTTCCATCTTCCTGAACCTTTTAATGAATTACAATACATACTTAATATAAATTTTTAAAACAATAATATATACTCGTAATTTAGAAAAGAAAGTGTAAGGATGGAATGTTAGAATTTGGTTCGGATTCACCGCTGGTGAGATTTTGTTTGTTAAAGTTGATAATTATACGTGTGTTAGATATTATTCCAGGCATTTCAGCATCAATTACGTCTGATTTTGGTATATTCGTAAGTGCAAATCTTCTTCCTTCTTGAGCCGTATCTTGTTTAATTTTCAATAGGGTGGTCATTAGTTTTGTTTTAGATGAAATTACTTTACTCAAATTAATTCTTAGAAGTGGTTATGATAAATTACATTTTAAAATTTCATAACTAAGGATAAGTTTATTAATCAACAAAAATAATAAAATTAATATGGCTACGATATCGTTTCTTTATCATATCATTAATAAAGAACTTTTAATTATGTTTACCAAATGAATCACTATGCATTGGTTGCTACCAACCCATAGGTTTGGCCATGGACTACTAACTAGTAGGTTGGTAGTCCATGCTGAAAACTGTGGTTTCAAAAACATTTACAAAATCCCCTAGTCCGATATCTTCCTTGTGCCATTCATACTGCTTTCGATAGTTTCGCATTTTGTGATATTTTGGTGAAATTGTAGTATCGTTATGACTGCTTTAATTTTAACTCTTCCACTGTATTAAATATGAATGAATATCGAATCCTTTATTTCATTCTTACTTTAGATTGCAGTATGCATGTACATACATAGTGATAACATGAGATGATAGGATTGCACCATAACTATCCATTTATGTTGGTTTGTTTAAAAAAACTTGTTAATCATCACAAAATCTTTTAATGGACGCAAAAAGGGAGCATAATATTTAATAAAAAACCTTAAGGGTAAAGGGAAAAAAGAAGAAATGAGAAATCAATATAAAAAAATAAAAGTACAATATTCCCAAATTTGGCAACAGAAGTAAACAATCATGATCAGAAAATCTCCAGTGAAGCCTAAAGATTCACAAGGTAAGGTCATGTTGAGTAATTTTTTGTACTATCGTATATAATATCAAAGAAAAATTATAAGACCAAATAAGTAATATTCAAGGTAAAATTTCTGATGCCTTGCACGCATCACCCCCTTAAAGTATCGACTCTTATGGGAAAACGGTTTTGATTTATGTTGACTTGATTTACGTCATGATTTTCAGGAATGCATCCTCAACATAAATCAGGATATTACCATATCTACTCTGTAAGATATAACATCTAAATAAACAACGATCTAAAAAATATTGCTTCACTTCATATTCAGGCCAATGTTCTCTAGGTGACTGCTTAAAATGTTACCTTTGAGTGGCTTTGTAATGAGGGAACAGGAGTGATTTTTTCACGTCCAAGCTGACCAAGGAGTCACATAACATCCAACTACTAACTTCCCCCTCTGGAATTTGTCATTATTTTGGTGATTTTGTCATTTAAGTGAAATTATGATGCTCAATCGTAGTAATTTTTCATGTTCAATCTGATTAGGTATATTATAATTTTCTAAAAATTCGGTAAAGCATTTAGTATTAGAAAAACTAAAAATATTGGCACAGCTTCAATATTAATAATTCTAATTCACTTCATTAAGTCTGTCAGCTTGTGTCGACTAACTGGGACCACATTTTAAACTGACCGCGAAGCTGACCCCTCGACCGTCATTAACTAGGGTTAGAGGCCCATACCTCGAGACCCATCCTCAAATCCAAGCTCAGGTGTCTTCATCCTCTCACCAGGGGGGCATTAGCCGACCACGTCTTTTGCAATAAAATTTAAACTGTTTTATGTTGTTAACTTAGTGCGATTGTGACTCAAACAACATATTCGGGTGAATGTGCTGATCAAGAGCGTCTTTTTAACGGAATTCTACGATAAATAATAACATATTTACGCTCACATCTAATCTTGACGCCAAGGAATACCAACCTCTTAAGAGTTTTCGGACGGGATTGTAATGAAAGCAGACATTCGCAAGGAGGTGCGGAAGGTGTACCGCTTTTATTTAGTTAATCGCATTTTTCTATGATCACCAACCAACCAACAAAAAATTAAACCTAATTTTTGGCTTTTTTCGAACGAGATTTGAATTTCTACGATATGGAAATTTATTTCCATACTTTTTCCGGCATAAATGTGAAAATACCTCGTCGAAATCTCATTTTTAAGATATTTGAAAATGCTAAAGAAAAGAGGCCTCGCTTCGTTTCAGCTCTGCCCAAGTTATACAAATGGAGAAAAGGTATGCTTCTGAAGTCAAACCCAGAACTACTATGTACATGGCAAGCAGTTTCAAATTGAAAAGTTGAATAGTCAAGTGATTCCTGAAAGTTTTATCGAAAAATGTTGTAAAACTTTTTACTTATGAGCGGTTTCCCTTTCCTCCCATCTAACACCATATAACAACCAAGCGTTACACCCTCCGCACCGTCTCGCGAATGTCTGCTTTCATTACAATCCCGTCCGAAAACTCTTAAGAGATTGGTATTCCTTGGCGTCAAGATTAGATGTGAGCGTAAATATGTTATTATTTATCGTAGAATTCCATATATATTAACGTTTCTGTTGTAATTGTGCTACACGTATCTTCGATTGCTTGTCTTAACTGTGCAGGTGTTGTAGGTTTAGTGGCATAAACTTTATCTTTAAGGTAACCCCATAAATAAAAATCAAGTGGTGTTAAGTCTAGTGAACCTGGAGGATACTCAACACTGCCTCTTCGTCCGATCCACCTGTTTGGAAATGTTTCATCAAGATGACTTCTGACATCACGATGAAAATGGGAGGGTGTCCCATCTTGTTGAAAATAAGTCTTCCTCATCCCCATACAGCTGATGAATTTGTGGTACAATTGATCACTGAAGAATGTTGAGGTACACAATACCAGAAACTGTTGCATCAAAAAAGAATGGTCCAATCAAACCTTTGGATGATAAACCACACCACACTGCGATCCCCGGTAAATTTACGTCTTTCCACAGTAACATGTGGATTCTCTGTGGACCAATACGTGCAATTGTGATGATTAAGTGTATCATTCAACTTGAATGTTGCTTCGACCAAACAATTTTGTTGGCAAAAGATGCGTCTTCCGCTATTTTTGAACGAAACCATTCAGAAAATTCAACTCGGCAATCAGAATCATCTTCACTCAGTGCATGCACTAATCTTGGGATGTAACTTTTCCATTTTGCCTTCTTTAAAATGCGATGAACACTTGACCTGCTGATTTGTGTTTCTCGAGAACATTGTCTGACGGATTTCTTTGGTGATTGTGAAAATCTTTGCAGCACCTCTTCTGACTTCCTAGGGCTTGTGGATGTCCGAAGTCTTCCAGATCTTTGTTTATGCACATTTTGAACGGTACCGTCAGTTTCAAATTTGTCACGAATACGTGAAATCGTAATTCGGGTGGGAGGTTCTGTTTGAAATTCACGTCTTTGGACTTCCTTTACATTTTCAGATTTCCAGTACCATTTCAGTACAAATTTGCGTTGTTCAAACGTAAGTCTTTTGTTATCCATTTCTAATGCAACAATAAAAACAATTAAAACAATAAAAACAATTGAAACAATAAAAACAATTGAAACAATAAAAACAATAATGCTGTACAAAAATGTTGCATAATTGTAAGAATAATGCAACATTGAAACATCTAACATGCAATGTTTGTCATTTTATCTTTATTCAAACATATACTCTATGTTATGTAATTATTATATTAAAATTTATCGATAAACACGCAAGTTATTAATCATCAAAGAGTGTATACATTATTTTGAGACACCCTGTATATAGAGGTTTGTAACCACTTTGGAAAGATACAAAATTGAGGCACTTCCAGATGTGCTAGAAACTAGAATTTTGGTAGGATTATAAGTTTTTGGTCACAGCCGAAGGAAAAAATCTGAAACTTTCAAAATTCCCACTTTGAGGGGCTATTTTGGCCACTTTTTGCCCCATTTTTGGCCCATAAGAAAACGTAAATTGGTGTAGAGGTTTTTATATTTGCACTTTAAAATTATTTCCCGTGAAGATACGAATTGGAGACTTAAACTCTCAGATAGGATATAAATTGTAGGTTCTTATTTTTGAAGACAGAATTTCAATCCAAGTAGAATTAGCGTAAATTTATAGTTTTTATCGGAAAAAAGTGGTAATTTTTCTGGGTCCAACAATCAGCTACCTAGGTAACAGGCTTAAAGCTTTCATATGGGTAAGCTTTTAATGGGAATCAGAGTCTTATATTTCTCCTTTAAAACCTTACTATTGTAATGCTTATTGAAATATCAACGGGAGTAAAGATTCGATCGTTCAAGCTATTTATGGATATCAAATTGGCATCAGAAACATTAATTGTATTGAAAGTCATTTCCCTCTCTCACCCTCCTGCCCTTTGTCCCCTCCCTCCCTCTCTCTTGTATTGAAAGCAATCAAAGCTCATTTGCACCTATAATGATTGTGTAATAGTACCGTTTACTTACCTTTGATATTACTTGTGTTGCGCTTCGTTGATTTATATATGACAAGAAATGTCTTCAGCCTTGATATCCAGATTAATTGAATATAACACTGCCTCCACCAGTAAAAGGTAACTTATGCAGGTAATTTCACCAAATTTGAAGTAACGAATATAATAAATGTTAAAATATAAAAGTTATTTATAAAAATTTATTTTTATACCCATTACTTGTTCATTAAAGCATTTGCTATTTTTATATTTTTTCTGTAATATTGCCTAATCATGGCCCCAAAGAGAGTGATGATTGAAATGAAAGAAAAGTCGGTAAAAAGAGCAAAAAAAGTGACGAGTTTGGAGAAGAAATTGAAGTTTTAGATAGGCTTGCACATAATGAATTTGCTTCATCAGTTGGTAAATTACTTGGTGTGAACGAGTCCACAATAAGATCGATTAAGAAAAGTGAAGAAGCGATCAAGAAAGTCCCGCTGAGTTCAATTGTCATTCATGAGAAAGCCAAGCTACTGCACAATCATTATGTCTGAAATTGTTTCGTGGTCTGCTAACGGGATATCGCCAACGTCGTCGAAGCGTGTGTAGATCGGTTCCTTGCTCTTTAATAAAATGTGGCATTTATTCAGAATGCCACAGTACGTATTGTATTATTATATTTGACCTTCTCCATCACAATTGAACACACACTCGATCGGCTTAAGTCCAATGAGCGTCCGATTGAAGCTAAAGATCCACTGCTTTCGGCATGCCTAATTATTTCCATCTTTGTCCCAATCGTGTTCACTTTATGACCCCTACGTTTCTTTCCACTTTGTTAGCACTTTCAGTTTTCCATTTATCACTCATGTTTATAAAATAATAGGTGTAAAATGCACAAACAAAGAAACACTGCTGTACATACAAACAAAGACGGTAATATTGCCGAGACTGAATAATAATAATAATTTATTGATTATTAACCAACTTTACAGTGGTATTAATTATTACGTAGCATACTTTCATTTATTAAAAGTGTTGGGTTGGCTGACAGACAGCACCATTATGCGATAGCTCAAAATGTTTGATCGTCAGCTGACGAACGAAAGTCTGAATTCAGCATTGTTCGGCGTACAAAAGGCGGTTTAGGGGCGAGAATTTACAATGTACAAGAGAGCGAATTGTACGAAAGTCGAGGACTGCCTCTACATGATTTTCCACTCAGCATTAAAGAAAAGAAAAAAAAATTTTCTCATCTCTTTGTGATGTTTAGAGTTAGCCTTGGTGTTCATCTCTTTTAGCTGATGTTTCATTTTCTTTCTGTGTAGCTTTGCTTGGTATCTGCTGTATTTTCCTCTTCATGAAATCCTGAGCCAGCATATATGCAGTTTGTAGCATATAGCTGCCTAATTCTCATTCGAAAGATTTCTTTTGTGAAGAAACTCCTCTTTATACCATCCTTATTTGTAAGGGCAATGGAGTCTTGTAGGAATGGTTGTTTGTTTTTTTAGGTGAAGAAGAAATTCAGCATCTTGCTGAACATGAAGTAGAAGATAGTGAATTATGCATTGATTCAGGCATTGATAAATCAAGGTAAGTCAAGTTAGATTTTACTTCTCTTGATCTACCTCAAGAGCTTGAGAGTGAAAACAAAACTGAGTCATCAAGTAAGGCTGAAATTTTTCAAAATTCTTGGGTTTGGTCAGATATTGACAAATGTAATATTCTGAAAAAAGTTCCTTTTAATGGTGAATGTGGTCCGACTGTTGTTATTACTAGAATGTAAAAAAAGCAGCAAGAGGTATGTCAAATTATTTAAACGGCTTTTAAGTGTTTCAGCCCACAATGCATTAATAATGTACAATAGTTGTCGAAATAAGATGGACCATCTGAACTTTTGTCTATTTTTAATTCATCTCTTTGAAAAATACGAGTGTGTGTTAGAGTCAATGAGTGCCAGATGAACGTGATTAAATTCATCATTTAGTTGAGAGGCACTTCATCGAAAAACTATCGCCAACAGGGAAAAGGTCTAAACCTCAGAGATGTGTAGTGTGCTCAGCTAGAGGAAAAAGAAAAGACAGTGTACTGGTGCTAAGACTGTGATGTAGGGCTGTGTTTAGAAGCTTGCTTCAAGATCTGCAACATGCACCAGCACTTTTAGAAATCTGTCATCATTAGAAGAGTGTAAAAATTGAATAAAACGCTGAATAAAAAGTAAGTAAAATACTTATTGCACTTACTGAACACTTTCTTATAATTCTGGTAAAACTTCGTTTGTATATGACCGAGACAAAAAACATCTTATAAGTCGTAGTGCATGCTGTGATATTTGCCATATTTACTACCACGAATATGGCCTGCGTGTGCAAAATCTTCGACTGGCTTGAGGGGTGAAACACGGTTATCCTAAAGAATAGGCACTTTTTCTATTTCATTGATTCATAATTGATTATTGATAGTTATAATATTATTAATAATTAATAATTCTTTGCAAACAAGACATACATTTCTCCTGATAACAAAACAACACCTGCACAAGAATTGCCATGTGCGACCATCGACTATGTCTGAAATTCAGATTAGAAATACAGCAATGTAGTGATCCTATTGTGGGTGACCCTGATATGCAGCAGTAGTGTTTACTTTAGAGAGGAATTCTTGTCCAAGTGGCCATCTATTACCGTTTCCTTCATTTTTCCCCATCTGAACTCGGGCTCAGTTTGTAGACTATCTAGTGCCAACATTGAGAAGTTACTGCAATTGGTTGTGCTTAACTATCCTAAACTCCTGCCCACATTCTCCTCTCATACCATTGATTCTCATGGGAAAAACTGCTTCGAATTACGTTGATTTGATTTATGTTGTACTATTCAGGAAATTGGGATATACCTGTAATTGATTGTATGAATAGGATATATTTGTAAGCTGTGATTATTTGATATTTTTATTAAAATGTCTTCTTTTAATTTTTTTCTTTTATTTTCAGCAATTTGGTCCTCTTTGTACTTCTAATGCCATATCTGCATTGGCTTCTTCGCACAATTTATCTAAAATGACCCCTCACACCATGGGTAAGGTTTCATTGTTGTTAATAATTCATAGGTACAGTAGGCCCTCGACTTACGAACATCTGTACTTATGAATGGAGCTCCATAATAAGACATTAATCTATAATATATTTTGAAGCGTGTGTTTGTTCATGGAACTCCTCCTAAACGATAAAAGCTAGAATAACCAAATTTGGTATGATTCTTCCTTACATCCTATCTTAGTGAATGGTCAAGGTTTGGTCAACCAGGATTAATCATTGCTGCCAATATAGGGGATTAACATTTTTCCATAAGATAACACGTATGAATCGATTTCTTGACTTGCAAGGTATTCTTCCTTCAAGCATTAAAATACGTAAATATGGACCGATTTTTTTCGTTTTTGCTTTATTCGACAAATAAAACTATACTATCTTATTCCTGTGAAGTTTACATGTTACACGGTCGAAGTTTTCAGAAATATGCTATTTGTTTCGAAATTTTGTGAATTTTTTGTACTCTTTCCGGGCATAACCAAGGTGGCCGTCATTGTTACCTCTGATTCAGTTAGCTTCAATGAAGCTTACAAATAGACGAAAGTTTAGCGTTATTTGCTTTGCACTTTTGTTTAAGCAACGAAATGATCGATGTTTATGGATAGCAACGTAAATAGATACTTATTATTATTCAGGAAGCATTTATTGATGAAAGTAATTGAACCTTCTTTTGTCTATTGAATACTGGAATCTTACATTTTTTATAAGTAAAATCATTATATATTCTACATTATAATGTTTATTAACGTAGATAATCTAACGTATCTGGTGTACATTTACCGGAGTCAGTGTTCAATCATGGACAACTGTACGTTGCTTTTTCACGGGTTTCTTGCTTACAAGACATAAAAGTAAACATTCCAGCGAAGCATAATTACACAAGAAATGAAACTGGATTTGGCGAAAGTGATATATATTATAGGAAATACAATTATCGTTATATTTTAATGCAATACGTTCGGAAACAGATTGTTACAAGCAAATGTGATTAATTGTTAAGAAAAGCTAAAAGTATCTACTATATAGGTATTTTAAAGATTTTGTATGTTGTGCTGTAGTAGCTTCACTAAATCCATTGAAATTCAGCGGGAAATTCTGCTAGTATTTTAATAAATTGGGAATACAAGTGTCACACATACGAATCAGACTTTTCTCTTCAGAATTACTTGGGACGGCGGAGCACTGTGTCATCCCTCCATGGAATGTAGTCCAACAGAATAATCCGTTACACTCTTAAGTTCTAAGTTACTTACTCGTTTGATGATCAGGAGGATATGAAAAACTATTAAAATTTAAAATAGCATTTTTTCTATTATTATTCATTGCAAATTTACAATATTTCAGTTTAATTTAGGGTTAAATAGGCTTCTGTGGACTGACTTTGGAATCTGATCACCATTTATAAAATACTGTCTATGGTTCCGAGTTCCAAACAAGAGACGAACGAGCTTTTGGAATGCAACCCGTTCATAATTCGAGGACCTACTGTACTTTTAGTATTAATTTTAGAACTATTTTAAGGCAGTGAAGTAAATTTTATGGAAAGATAGTTGGTAATGGTTTTGAAATGCTATGAAGGTGGAAATATATGTGCTTTCATATTTGCAAATATTTGAAATTGTTGCATAAAAAAACATCATTATTTGTTTTCAATAATTCAAACTAAATTGGTCAAATGTGATCTCAGGTTCTAAAGAACTTGGATATCCTATTTACTGTTGAATCTGGCAATAGCTAGAACTGGGGATTGGAAAAGTGGTACTACATCTGCCATATCAAATTGATTGATCTTATTAGGGCTGTCACCTTAACTGGAAACAAAAATTAATATTCCAATTTCAGTATCTCCCAAGAAAACCACACTTGCTTTTTGTTCTTTTTCTTGCACACATTACTCTTACTTATTTAATCAGTCTATCACATTTGCCAGAAGTAAATAAAATTATTCTTTCCTCAATTACACACACTTTCATTTCCCCCCTATTATTCTACTGGATGTTAATTCTCATGAAAACCATAAGAACTTGGACAAAAAAAATATATGTATATGCAGAGCCATAGTGAGGGCAGGGCAACCGGGGCACGTGCCCAGGGCGCAGCTTCATAAGGGGGCACCAAATAGAAGTCTTATTATACACTTGATAAAATGTGGTTACAGTTTTGTTTTTTTTTTTCGATCTCTTCGAAACTTATAACGGCCAACCTGAGGTTCAGTGGAAGGGCCATGACTGTACCAAGTCATACGTGAACGTGTGCAAACTTAATTGGCGACTTTTAGGCTTCCTCTACTCTTTACGCTCTGTATGTAATTTCTTTTATTTACCCTCGTCCCCAAAAATGTGTGCGCCCTATCGCATTGCATTATTATCTGTTCATTTTATCTTTGCGACTGAAGTTTCGTACAGGTCCGTACCCGCTCGGTTCTTTTCGCCACTAGGAGATGAGGTTTCACAGCTAGGGGTTTGGGGAGATGTCTCCTTGCCGGAGAACACGCTAGGCATTGCCACATCGACTGAAACATAATTCCTGCTATGAGTCCAAAGTTCAGCTCTCCCGCAGGAAAGGGCGACTTAATTGCTTGGGTGCTACTTCTATAGTGAAATACACGATTGCTTTTAAGACCTTTTATTTTGGCGTCATACGTTTAAAGCTCCCTCGACTCACGATGAAATAAAAATTAAATTTCTTGATTTTGGTTATATTTTAAGAAAATCTCGGCTCATCATCCCGAACTAATAATAAAACCATCCAATGACCTAATTAAACAAGGTAATTTCGTCAATATCGCAAAAACACGAAATACGTAAGCAAAGCTTGCCCTTTCGCTAAATTTTCTCTACACACCGGTTGAGAATCGTTGATGTAACCTCTCCGGAATATGAAATTATTCAGAACAGCCCATATTAAATTCTATGAAATGTTTACTTAATTTGGAAATGAAAATTTCTTTTAAGGTTGCATTCAACACATTTATTTTATAGAAATATACAAATGGAAAAGATTTAATTTTCGTCCAATGGCAAGGCTAAAATATCCTGCTCGTCGTCTGTTTCTTCTTCTTCATCAGAACGCTCACTGTCAGACTCACTCTCCGCAAGGCGCACAATTACAGGATCCATTATGTCATCCCTTGCTATTTCTTTTTTCAATTCTTCCTCCTGTAAATTCTCTGCATGACGAACGCATGCAGCCCACTCTTCTTGTGTGAACGGAAAAGTATTTCTTCTCCATTGCCGACGCAAGGGTTGTGAAAACTCCACGAACGGAAGAAACACACTCAAAAACAACAACTCAACAGTAAACACAATGATAACAAAGTAACAAAAACTCAATGATAACAAAGTAACAGAGTAACAAAAACTCAACGTTAACAAAGTAACAGAATAACAAAAACTCAACGATAAACACGTGGCAACAGCACACTGTAAGACTCGTGTGATCACAAAGGAAGCAAGAGAGAGAATGAACCTTCTACGGGAAAGAATCCTTCTACTTCGTTCCGATTGGTTCCCTTAAAGTCACGTGATAGGTAGAGCTCTTCTTCCCCTTCCCTCCGAGTCGCAAAGATAGAATGAACAGATAATAGCTGAGCAGAATTTTCACCCAAGTTGTCGATAAAAAAGTAATTATTGAGGAGGCCTTTATTGATTTTATTGCTGTCAAATCGAAAAAGAGAGACAAAATCATGTCAGAAATAATCCAAAAGTTGCAACAGGATGGACTAGATTTACAAAATATGAGAGCTCAAACATATGAAAATGCTCCTAAGGATAAAACAAAGGTTATGTACAACTCCTTCACAAATTCTGAGAAGATTCATATCAACGGAGCAGAACTCGGAGAAGTAACCAGCTATGTTTACTTAGGTCGACTCATCACTACTGATGGTTCGCTTCTTGGAGAAATCAACCGGAGAGTGAAGATGGCATGGAGTGCTTTTGGCAAGAATGCGAACATCTTTAAATCAAATATTCCAGTCTTCCTAAAAAGGAGACTGTATGACCAATGTGTTCTGCCTGTTCTGACATATGGTTGTGAAACATGGACCATGAATGCCAGAATGATACAGCGCCTGCAAATAACACAGAGGGGCATGGAGAGATGCATGTTAGGGATCACCCGAAGAGACCACAAGAGGAACGACTGAGTAAGAAAGAAGACGGGAGTCTGTGACGTGATTAGAAGAGTGAAGGTGCTAAAATGGCAGTGGGCAGACCACATTGCTATAAGAAATGACCAGCGTTGGACGTCCAATGTCATCGAATCGATCCCAAGAAACCTCAAGAGACGAAAAAGAAGACCGAAAGACAGGTGGGACAGAGAGCTTGTTAAGATCTTGGGGCAAACTTGGAGGAGGGAGGCAGATGACAGGGAAAACTGGAAGAGTCTAGGAGAGGCCTTCATCCGTCAGTGGACTGAAAATGGCTGATGATGATGATGATATATATATAAGATTGCAGCTAGTAGTTGAGAGGGATAGGAGGGAGCCAGTGGACACTTACTTCATGTTGTGGACATCCATGGCGATAGAGGAAGGCTTTTTCTTGGAGCTTTCTGTCATCTGCCCTTCTTCGGCAGAAGAGTATGACTAAAACTAAGTGTCTGGGGGTAGAGGGGATGGGAAGATGGGGTTCATGGAAAGGAGGCTAGGGTATTTGAGGTGGGGTTGTTTGCAGAGGTTTAGACCGGGAAAGGAAAGAGAGTGGAGGATTTCTATATGGGCCAGCTCCCATTGGCAGAGTTGTGGTGCGGGAGAGTCTTTTGGAAGAGCCCGGATTGTTTTTACTGTGAAGCATCTATTGAAGGGTAGGGAGTGGCTTACCACATGATCGGCCACTGGAAGGGAGAGTTTATGTGCGACAGTGTCTCGATGACAGTTCATGCGGATGTTGAGGGGTGTGGTGGTGAGACCCACATAAAACGCCAGGCATTTTGTGCAGTTTAGTAAGGATATTATGTTTCTGGAGATGCAGGTTCCGTGGGATGTAATTGGGTAAGTGATGTCTGTTATCGGGCTTGTGAACGTGGTGGAAGTTTCTATGATGGGGCAAGTGAGGCACCGTGGTCTTTTGCATGGGAAAGACCCTGCGGGGGGTGGTGTTGGATCTGTAGGGAGTTCTTTGCGCCACAACAAGTCGCCTAGGTCGACGGAATGATATGATTGGTGGCTTGGGGAAGAGTGTTAGGGTGATGGCTGAGGATGTGAGAATGGGGTGGGCGGCGGCAAGGATGTTTTTCAGGGCTTCGTGTAGCCCTGGGTGGAAGGTTGTTTTGAGAGTCAGAGGGGTGTCGCTTAGAGTATGTGGGTTTGGGTTCGGTGTATTTCCGGAGGCGGGGGAAGGAGAAATGGCACGGTGTATTTGGTGGTGGGTTAATTCTGGAGGATAGCCTCGGTTGAGGAATGTCCCACGAATTATTGTGCAATATTCAGATAGTGAAGTGCTATCCGAACATCTCCTATATCCTCGGCGGGTGAGGGAATAAGGGAGGGATGTTTTGGTGTGGTGTGGGTGGCATCTGGTGTAATGGAGGTATTGTTGGTGGTTGGTGTCTTTGATGTGCACCGAGGTGCTGATGCATCCATTTCTAAAACATAGATTTACGTCGAGGAACGTAGATTCTGTTGTGGAGGAGTGGTGGGTGAAGGAGAGGGTGGGGTGGGTGGAGATTGTATTTGGGGAATGAGGTAATAATCACAAAATGATAATGCTTTTATTGATGATATCTCCTTCAAAGTGCTCTCCTTCACCCTTAATGGAGTCGTTTGTCTGTCTTCACTCTGAATCTGCTGAGTCTTGCACCCCTGCCACTTCTGAATCCATCGTTAAAGCCCTCTTTCTGAATAGTATGTAGCTCTTGCGTGGTGTTCTGCACGATGTCTTCAATTTTGCCAAATCTTCTTCTCTTCAAAGTAAATTTAAATTTAGGAAACAAAAAGATAATTCAGGGTGCCAGATCCAGCAAGCAAGCAGATGTGGAACCAGAGTAATGCTGTGTTTTACAAAAAAAATCACACAACGAGTGCAGAGTGAGCTGGAGCATATCCATGATGGAAATAGTAGTAGTTATATTTTTGAAGTCTTGAAATTCTTTTTGTTCTGCAGAGGTAAGACATGGGATGAATTTGGCAATTGGCAATCTGCCGGAGGGTCAAGCATGTGTTATTTTGTTCCAGATCTCAGGTATGAACAACAATCTTCATTTGTGGTGGTTGAAAGACATCCAAATCATGGGTCATCATGGCATGATATCTGACTTTTTTAAATCTTGAGAAACACTCAAATGTCTTGAAGTGATAAAAAAACTCATCACCAAATACTGTTTTCAATATTTCATGAGTCTCTGAGGCAGATATATGTATGACACAGATACATTGTCCAGTAGCTTTCTGAAACACTAAGCACGTATGTATATTATTTGAAACCTAACTCTTGACTGACTCATGCTAGCAGGTTGAAACTTGCAATATGACATCATCACTACACACTCATTGAACAACGTTACTACCTACTTTTCAACACTGGGGCTGTGGTCATGGAGTGACTAGAGCATTGGCCTTCCATTCAGCAGTCCCATACTTGTGTGGTTTGAGGAGACCACACAAGTCAGAAGGGACATTAAGCAGTTGGCTCTCGGTGCTCTTCATAAAGTGTAGGCTAATACTATCACTGGGTTTCCTTCCTCCCTTTGATATGAGTCCAGTGTGGAAGAAGTTATGGCTACTATAGTCTGAGAGGCTGATTTGCTTAAAACTTTTCAACTCCTTTTTGTATTTGCTCAGTGAAATCAGTCCCCCGAACTTCTTGATCAGGCCTGATATGCCCCCTACTGCATGACTGCATTAATTCAGCTTTCCATTGTACTGAAAAATGTTTGGATGTCAGAGAGATTTGATATGATTTGCTAAAGGGAATAGGATGTTCAGTAGATGAAAAAGAGGACCATATTCAATGCCTTTGTTAATGTGATTGTAGGTTTAAAGAACATGCATTGGCAATTAAAAGACTAGCTAAAAGGATAAAATGCAAAGGCCAAATGAATAGCATAGATGAAAAACGAATGTTGCCTGTTAAGAAACTTTCTTTTTGGAAAACATGGAAATCTTTACTATTGGTCTACAGCTGTGGTTCTTAAACTTTCAATTTTTGTGGCCCCTTTGCATATCGTGCACACTCTTTTGAATTAAAAATAGCGAAAATAATAAACTTTAATACAAATTTCTTTATTTTGTTTAACTATTAATAATTTTTATAACGTAGTATTCCAATAAATTCCCCGACAAAACTTTATTAGTTGTGAAAATTTTATTTTTTTGCATATCACCTTACACCCAAAATAAGTTTGAGCAAATATCAAAAGTTTTGAGAACCACAGGTCTGCATAGTGTTGAGAAATTCTTCCAGTTGTGCATCAGCTTATATTTCTTGAAGCAAACTGGCAGATTTGATTGCAAGATGTTCTGTGGCAGATGAAGTTTGATAATTTTTGATTGATGAAAAAACATTAAGGTCTCGGTTGCTGGAAATTTATTAGATTATTTTTCCAGGAACAAATAATATTTCTATAGAACAAAAACTATATTTTGAACCTTTAAAAGAAACAAACAATTAGATTGTTTGCTCAGTAATAGAATAATTAGAGCCCATGAATTTTCATTGTACTGGATCATACGTGTCTTATAGAGAATATGAACATACATATATTTGCTAGTTTTCCTTAAACTTTTCCACAATATTCGAGCCTCCCTGAAGCTTGAAATGTATGCTCTCTAAGACGGCATCTGCTAAATTTAGCATAGCGATAATTTTTTTCATTTCTTTAACCTTGAATAACATATTGTATTTTTGATTTATTTGATTTCATTCCAAACTCATATTTTCTGGCAATAAAAATGGATAGAAATTTAACAGGCTAAATTAAAAAATTATATCAGTTGAGACCAAAATGCTACTCATAAGATACCTTTGGATTACATAATGTGTAATTGGAATTTTCAAACGGGACATGTACTTCCCATTTGTAATGAAAAGGTTAACCTTTTTTTCTTTTTTAACTAAATCTGTCTCAGTATTTCACTTCAGTGGTAAATTTCCTATGGTTTACAAAAGCAAGCATTTGATTTTTTGTTTATTATTGTATTTCAGATCTAGTTCATATTCCTCCTGTTACCAAGATTGACTCATTGTGGAAGTTAAATATTATAGAATCTTCATAATAAGTGTGGCCAACTTGTTTTGTACTTACAACTAATTAGGTAAAATATTATTGTGCCCATGAAAATATCCATCATATAATTTTCCATTGAATTATGTAATCAGTGATAATAAATTTTTAAATCACAATTTGAAAGTTTCTACTATTTCCTAAGAAAACAAAGCTTTATGAATTGATTGTGTGTGTGTGCATTCATCCTCCACTAAAAACTATGCATTAATAGACCGATCTTCATTAAACTAGGTATGAGGCTGAAGCTTGGTTCCAGGAATGTCCTTTCCCTATCTGATGATTTACGTACATAGCAAGTCTCAAATACATTGTTCCATCCATAAAAAATAAAATTTTGTATTTATTTCTCTTCCATACATAGAATAGGAGAAAGTATTGTATTCTTGAAAACAATTGAATTCGAGATTTTAATGGAAATACACGTTTTGAAATCCTCTGAGTATGTATTTGCTATTTTCTTGATGATGTCTGTGTGTATGTGTGTGAGATAGAATTTTGTGTGTGCACACAAACTAATAATTAGATCATCACAAAACTTTATACTTATGATTTTTATTAGGAAATGAAAATCTGAAAAGGTTTTGGCTGAAACTGGTCGACAGGAAGTGAAGATTTATTCTTGTCATTTTCTGTTTTTACTTTCACATATACAAAGTATATTGAGAAAGTATTGTAATAGCGAAAAAATTTGATCTCGAGATTTTAATGGGAGTATACATTTTAGATGTACCTGAGCCCTAAAAAGTTGTTTTTGCCATGCTGTCTGTTCACGCCTAAACGTTAGAGCAAAAATGAATTCGCGTTGTTTTTCCTTTTTATCCAAATTTCTTCTTTAAAACTCTATCTATGTAATGTCAGGATACAGTATTATGAATTTATTGTCATAACATTACATCAGATATAATCAACAAATAATTATATAAATTAGTTCCTAAAGGAGCATTCATATAAACTTTTGAAAACACACTTAGGGGACCTTATTCCTGAGGACATTGATGTTGAGAACAATGAAATTCATTGATCTGTATGGAGAAAGTCATGTGGTGGTCACATCAGTTTTTCTTGCTTATGTAGGAAAATAATAATAACTAGCTGAGCCCGCGAAAAATTTGCGTGTTTAATTTTAAATTGATTCATAAAAAATAATAAGTTTGTAAAATAAGTTGATGTTAATAATTCATATTTTACTCTAGCAATGAATTTACACAGTATAGGATACTTAGATATTAGACTCCGAATGTAAGGTTTACGTGTTAGAATTTCACTGAGGGAAAGGCAGTGTGCGCATATTTAAAAAAATGTTATCCGTAGGTAATTAGAAATCTGTCTTTTATAAGTTATGGTAGAGAGTAAATTGATGCGGCACAGTAATTAAATTGAAATGATTAGTGATCGGAAGATTCTTATGCGACAGGCATAAATTGTAGTGATGTGAAATGAGGAAACAGAAGAATAGAACTGCTAAGACCGGGAGTCAAACTGGGTCTTAACACCTCAAAGAAAGCAAATATTGGGAAAAGAAAGATGTGAACTTTCTGTAGTTTACAGGAAATGTCATCCACTTAATCAATCACAAAACATAACTCTTGTAAAAGCGACGCCACAAAAAATAATTATTTATCCACTAAAGCCAGACGAAAGTATTAAAAAAGTAAGCGCTGAAACAATTGATTGTAGAATAATGCGGAGTATAAACTTACCGGGGTTTAGGAAGATTCCTCCTCACCAAAGCCTTCGAAATGAAATGGCAGTCTTACGCGTATTTCCACTGACAGGGTCGCTTCAGTCACGAAAACAAAAACATTTGGTATTTCCAAAAGGTTGAATACTCAGATACAGTATTTAAAAAAATAAATATGCTTTTCTACCCCAATCTATGATAAACGCGTCCTAGTCACAGAAAATAATCTTACTGAATGTTCTCGAGTTAAATCATTATCTTAATGAATTCATCCATTGTTATATTTATGACAACAAAACTTTAATTAAAGCAAAAATGTAGCGTATAATGATCTTACTAACTTAAGGATTCCATTTTTACGTCAATATGAACATTTAATCGATGGTAATTGAATCAGAGACAACAATTAAGGTCGACTTGGCAACGTCCCGAAGGAGAACAAAAAATCGGCAAAATTTTGAAAACAATTGTGTATTTCCAAAAATTTCGACTGCATAGGGTATAAACATTGAAAGAATAAGATAATTTAGAGTTTTAGCCATCGAATAAATCAAAAACGGAGAAAATCGGTCCATATTTACATATTTTAACGAATGAAGGAAAAAAACCTTGCACTCTGAAAACTCGAAAATCCCGTGTAAACTTATGGGAACACATAATTATCTCCTGGAATCGAACCCGGGACTTTAGGAAATTGAGAATAGTTTTATAGGGACCTCCTGGCCTGTAGAAACAAAACGCAGTTTACTGCAAATCTCCACGGCAAACGGTTTTCAAGATAGAGGGGGAGACGGAAGGACGGACACTTCAGAAGTTACATATAGGATATATAGTATTTTACGAGGGGCCATGTACCGCTGTGCCGGTCTCTTCCAATGCCTCATATAGTTTTCCAATTCTGTCTTTCCTTCTTTCTGTGTATAATGCTCTTAGAATCTATCAATATCTCAGCACTGGAAGCAACTAGAGATATGAAATTTGGTGTGTTCTTAGATTATCTACTATAAAATGTTATTACTTTTACATAAAGTGTCCTTGGTTCGACTCCAGATATCCTTTTGTATTGCCATTTAAAAGCACGGGAATAAAGATTTTGACCGTGCAGAAATTTTTTCTTTTGCTCATTAAAATTCATAAATATTAACTTAGAAACTTCAAACAGAAATGAAAGAATGGATGAAATTCTAAATTATTTTATAGTAGCGGTCTTTTATTGTATCTTTCCTTTTTAAATTTAAAAAATACTTAGGTAAAAGTGTGTATTTTTTGTGATTTGAACTCTTAATCTAGCATGAGTTGCTATGCAACTTGTATTGTTTTGTTATTAATTAATTAATGAAGCCAGAATGTTATAATTTTTAATGTTACCCGTCATATGACGGGTTATTATTCTAGTTGTCTTATATTTACGCTATCCTTGGTTTTCCCCAACTCGAGCCTTCTCACCTGTCCTCTCCCCTTTCAGTCCCGAGGCAAGAAAGTCCGAGGAGGATACGGGATTTCCCAAGACCCTTCCTCTTTCTTTGCACGTGCATTCATTCAGGCATTCTCAAATTTTTCGGTTTATTGGTTGCGGCTCTTACTTGAGAACGAAATATAATTATATCTTACCCAGGGCCCGGAAGAGGGGATAGTAGCCGGTGCAAATAACTGGGGCCCGGGCTTATTGGGGGGCTCGCTCAGGAAAAAGTTTCCTGTGAATAGGAATCACAACACCTGCAATAAGTGACGCACACACGGGGGCACCGGGTTCGGACCTCCCCCCTCCCCTGGAAAATTGTGATTTTTCTAAACATCGTTATTTCAAATCTGGGTTCATGGGCGCCATCAGAGAGGAATAGGGGACGGTTTTCCCCCTTTGTTTTTAACTTAAATATAATGAACGATGCCATACGCGACATTGATATAACTTGTAAGTATACAACTTTTGTGCTTGTCAATATTTCGGACCTCCCCCTTGAGAGAATTCTGTGTGTGCTACTGCCTGCAATCCGTTAACTTTGTTATCAACGTTTATACATTCTGTATACACCTTTGATTTGCCTTAAATTAAACTATAATCGCTTAATACTTGTATTTTGGTTAATGTCACTTCCTCAATTTCATGCTTATTTACATTCTTTGAACTTTTCATAAAAAGCTGACGGACCAACACATGACTTTCTCTCAATATAACAGAGCAATGAATATGATTGGTCTCTCGACGTCAGCGTTCTCAGAAACAATTATCAGCGATTACACTGGAGAATAATTTTTTAATATTTTCAATAGTCTTTAATACGAAAAAAAAAAGTAAAGAAAATTGTCAACTGCTTCTATAGATAACAAAGTATCTATGAGTAATTAATATCACCCTTGGAGGCGTACGCACCGCTATCAACAATTAGAAAGTATTATCATAGCAGCGGAAACAATGGTATCACTTAAGGACGTATTTAACATACATTTAGAAGAAAAATCAAAATATCTCTTAAACTATATAGGCTTTATGAAAAAAATATTCCAAATAAAACTTCTGTCGACTTTTATTCTGTACAACTTTTATAATTACAACTATTTATGAAAATTGAGTTTTAAAGAAGATATTTGGAGAAAACGACGAAAAACCAAAATATCTATTAAACTATCGGTTTGACGAAAAATTGTTTCAAACAAACTGTGCAGCAAATTTTATTCTCTACAACTTTTATAATAGCAACTTTATATGGAAATTGAGTTTTAAAGGAGACATTAAAAAAAACGGAAAAACCACAAGAATAAACATCCACTTCCGGTTGACCTATTATATTATCCAAAAACTCTTGTCACTATTATGAAAGTATTAGTATAGGTTCTCTTAATTAATCCGGCCCCATCTTGAGCCGGGGCCCAGGACCTGTGTTTTGCGTGGGGCCCAGAACCTGTGTTTTGCGTAGGGCCCATGAACCGCTTAATCCGGCCCTAGGAGAAAGTAAAAACCAGACAGTTGGATATTTAAAAATTCATTTGCTGTAAACTGTATGTTAGGAACTATGGATTTTTAATATTATTAATGTATTACCCAGGGAAGTGTGCATATAAAAGATAAAGGAAAAATTGACTTTTTAATGACAAGTTGTTATCAGCAGCAGAGATTTGTATGCTGTACAGACACTGTCCTTGAGGTGATAAACCTGTTAACATTTGTGTCAAACATTAAAAGAATTTCTTATTCACTTGCAACTTTTCTGGATGGTGTTTTGTTATATTGACTGAAAAGTAAATGGCAAATGTTTTTTGGCCATTATAAACTATGGATAATCTATAACAGCTTTTTTTAGCAGGAAAGAAGGATAATTATACAGGGGATATAAGGTTGATATACCAGAGAGATGTAATTTTTATGAAATATTTTATGCCTTCAGTTGGTAATGTATTTTTTAATTGTTATTGAAATTATATAGAAACAAACACTTCTTAATGACATTTATGTGGTGGTCTCTTATATATATATGAAGAAAATTAATGTAATTATATTTAGAGATGATAATGTTTTGGTTAAAAATATGTAATTATTTTACTCTATGAAATTAACTACTAGAGATTTAAAAAATATAAATTAGATAATTATTGTCAAAATATGCTTATCAGCCTACGACCAAGCTCATTATTGAGTAAGTCATACATTTATTTATACTATGAAAATATAAAAAAGGTGAAAGTATTATGATAATAGTAGTAGTATTTCTGAGATCTCACACATGGTTATTTCCTGCATGAATAAGTCTATAGGTAATTATCAGGCTTGCCCTATAGTTAAAGTCAAATTGACACAATAGGCATCTCCAATAACCATAGAAAATCTGAGAATCAGGTGCTCATTTTCGTAGCAAATCAGTCATCATAAGTAGTGACCAACAGCAGATTCTATTAAAGAATGCCTTTATTATAATTTATTATTATCAGGGAATCACTTTTGATGGTGGCTGCTTTGGAGTGGGATGTGCACCTGCTTTTCATAACCTTTTCAACTATTGGAGTTACCTATGTGAACATTTGCTGCTTAAAGATCTTATTCTCGAATGCTTTATTTCCGCGAAAGAAAAATATGATATTGAGCACTTGATCTTAAGGATTTGCATTTCTTTTATCTGGGAATTTCACATTTTCTGAGTAACGTAAGATACGACTTAAATAAAAAGAATTGTCTTGGTTATTTAATTTTGCTCTTGGCAATATAAATTGAGAACTGCTTGTAGAATTTCTTTTGGGTGTGGACTTTTTTCTTGTTAAAAATAAATGTCTCCTTTTGCAGCAAAATGCAGAAATGAGAATCAAACAAATCATTGTTGTCATTAAGATTCCTGCACTTGACAATGTGATTATTAGCCACATATCAGGTTTTGCATGAATTCTCCCAGCAGTAGATGCATCGGTTGTAAGTGGTGGTAGACTGTAACTGGAAGATATTTCACTTGTATCTTCTGACAATGAGTTAGTGTATTCTGTGGTATAGTCATAATCTATAGAACTTGTAGAGCCCGTAACAGATTCAGTATTAGTGTTATCTGTAAGAAAATACAAACATTTAGTTAAAATTCCCTTTTAATATGTCTAAATTTATGAAAGCACATATGTGTGTCTCTTTGAAGCTGAGTGTGTTTTAACCCTTCAAGCCTGTTTGACGTACATACATATGTATGGACCTCATCAAATGTTGTACTTACAAGGGAAGGCACCTAAGTGTAAGTGGCGGATCTCGACCAAACTTCACAGGATGAAAGAAAACAAAAAATAATTATATACATATTTTTGGAAAGGCATCTAACGAGCCCACGTTTTCAAGATATTTGCAATTGAAAATTGAAAAACAAGTGGCCTTCCTCTAATGCCATGACGAGCGATACCCTGACAACAGATGGCAGTAGCCTAGTGATAAAGTGTCGGGCTGCGAAAATTCTGTTGTGGGTTCGAGTCTTGACATCGCTTAATTTTTTTTCTTCTCCAGTCAATGTTTTATGATTTTAGTTTTATGTAAGTTGTCCAAATTACATCATTAATAATTTTCTTTCTTTTTTCAGGCCAGTATTTTAATTTGAAATCCATTCCAATGCACTTTTTATGACATACTCGGATTATATAGGTACTTGATACGTATATACAACATTTTCTACGCACACCCTCCTCGATATTTCCACTGTAGAGATGCATAGTTTACGTGCCGAATTCAAAACTGTCCCGCTCAGTTAGAAGGTAAAAGAGGCTTGACGACGAGAAATGATGCCATTAAAATTCAATCAATTGTGCATCACCAGCTGCAGGCACCAGTTTTTCAAAAAATGATTCAGTACGCTTGGTACACCGCAAAATTGACTGACGATCGCGAGGTATTCCTCAACGTCAATGACGTTGAGGCCAGTGAGGTCAGGTCATAATAATGGCTTATGACAAGTGTTACGATATAGTTAGGTTAGGTGGAGTACAAGGGATAGTGATGAGAAATATACAGCCAACTCCTATCCAAAAGGCATCCTCATCCTTCACTTGGTGTGCTCTGATGTAACTAATGAGGCAATGGTGACCGACTAATGGCGGTATAACCATTACATATGAATAAATTACGGTTCCCTAATCCATCCCTAGGAGAGCGAGCGAGAAGCAAACCCACCCGGTAGGGCCCACTGCCAGGACGCACCGAAAGGACTCGAGAAACTGTCGGAACGTGGCATAAATTTCTTATTCGGTACATAAACTATGCATCTCTACAGTGGAAATATCGAGGAGGGTGTGCGTAGAAAATGTTGTATATATGTATCAAGTACGTATATAATCCGAGTATGTCGTAAAAAGTGCATTGGAATGGATTTCAAATTAAAATACTGGCCTGAAAAAAGAAAGAAAATTATTAATGATGTAATTTGGACAACTTACGTAAAACTAAAATCATAAAACATTGATTGGAGGAGAAAAAAATTCGGCAGTGTCGAAAATGGAACCCACGACAGAATTTCTGCAGCCCGACACTTTATCACTAGGCTACCGCCATCTGTTGTCAGGGTATCGCTCATCATGGCATTAGAGGAAGGCCACTTGTTTTTCAATTGCAAATATCTCGAAAACGCGGACTCGTTAGATGCCTTTCCGAAAATACGTCTAATTATTTTTCGTTTTCTTTCATCCTGTGAAGTTTGGTCGTGATCCGCCACTTACACTTAGGTGCCTTCCCTTGTTAAACAGATGACTTATCTTTACACAAACCCAAATATCTGAGCCATCTATTTATAAAATTAATAGATGAGGCCGAGACTTGGTGAGATTCCATCATAAGAGGATCTATTTATACTTCATTTCTACTTTTAAAATAAATTCCAAAGGTAATGAAACAAATGAAAATGGCTGTTTTGGTGGGATGAATAGGATTAAAGAAATTACTGACTTGATGGGTACAGCCAGGTATAAAGAATCTTCAAAAGAGGGTAATAGCATTGTGCATGATGTTAGAAAAGTGAAATTTTCACCCAATTTATTTTAAATTCTTTTCATTTTATGAGTTTAAATGGAAGTACATATGTTGTTCAGTGATACCTTATTTTAAATATTACCGTATATCTTCGAGTATAAGTAGACAAATTTCTTCCCTTTTTAGGCCAATCAAACCCTACTTTCGAGTCGCAAACTAGCTGGACATTTTTCTGGGTCAATAATTAAACATGACTGTCGAAAAGCAACATTTGACTGACTTGAAGCGCATTAGTATGAAAAATTCATGCTAACTAGCAGAAAATGTGAAGGCGAATTATACAGCATCACCGTACTTACGTGGTTTGAAAGGAAAACTTAAAATTTATATTTTATCTTTAAAAAATCTGCCCAAATGAGTGGATTGAAGAGAAGAATCAATTCACTACTCAAGCGTTGGTTTTTTTATTTTGATCCTGAATTCAAATTGTTAAATACCGTTCCATTTCTTCTACGATGGCATTTTGTTTTTTACTTATAATCACGGACTGAACAGAGCCTGCATTGCGAATATAATCCCCTATTTCTGATCTATGTATTATGTTCATTTTAGTTTCCATTGAAAGCACTCGATGTTTTTTTACCACTCTTAGCACTTTTACGAACACTACGTTTACAATTGTTTTCCATATTTCAAGGGTAATAAAAAACAATACGTATATAAACACGTATGGTTTCGAATACAAACGGCAAATGACGTGTTGACAAGTTTACATGTTCTTACTGTGACCGATGTTCGTAAGTGCGTGAGGGTGTGTTCATAAAGGAAGTGCGAGGCGCAATTCATTGGTATGTGGATTGTTCATAAATACAGATTGTTTGTTTCTTGCATGTTCGTAAGTAGAGGTTCACCTGTATATATATTAATTTTTTTGTAAATTACAAAATTATCTTATTTTCGTTTTCTTTGCTTCGACTTATATTCCAGTCTTGGATTTTAGACGCTTTTTTAGGATAAAAAGTACATTTGGACTTCTACTCAAATCGCTTTATACTTGAAGATATACGGCAATCTTTCTTTCATAATGGACACTTTTATAGATTAACCCATAGCGTGTTTGCAGCTTCAAACAGGATATGATCTGTTTTTAGATCCATGGCTATTGCAATTTTAAGAACTTAAAATTGGAAGACAAATTGTGACTTCCACTTTTAGAAAACACCACGGCTCATATCATAATTCAGTGACTATGATTTGGTAGGATAATGCTGTAAGATTATGAATCCTGCTTTCATTGGCTAAAATTATAGGGTGACCCAGAAAATGTATAAATGCTTTGATATGTTGTATCTCCAATAAGGTATTGAGAGCAATAAGAATTTCACAGATATAATATTTTGTCTATGATTTGCCAGAGAATTATTGAGCATTATGGCTGAAAAAATAGAGTTAGCACTTAAAATTATTTTTAATTGAAAAAGTAATCATCTTAGGCATCTCCAATAGCCACAAGGTTATGAAAAACCAGATACAATTTTTGGCTACTTTGTCAATTGCCACTGAAGATGATGGTTGGATTGTGGCCAAAATGTGCATCTGGTTTATCATAAACCTGTGGCTATAAGAAATGCCTGAGATGAGTGCTTTTTCAATTTTGAAGTGCTTGTTCTTAAATATTTTTTCTATAATTTTTACTTTCTCATATACGAAGTATATTGAGAAAGCGATGAAATTTTCTCGGGTTTCGCACCGGGTGCAGATTTGGAGCAAGTCAGACGTCTGCCTCAGACGCCATCTTCAGGGAACTCAGGAGTTCCCTGAAGATGGTGTCTGAGGCAGATGTCGAAACGTCGGTCTTGCTCCAAATCTGCACCCAGTGCGAAACCTGAGAAAATTTCATCGCCAACATTCGCCGGGAAAGCCTGAAATCTTTTATATTGAGAAAGTATTGTAATCGTGAAAAAATTGGTTTTCGAGATTTTGATGGAAATATTCGTTTTAGGTGTCCCCGAGTCCAAAAAAGTGGTTTTTGCAATGCCGTCTGTCTGTCCGTTCGCGGTTCAAGAGTCTACACGGTAGACCAAAAATGAATGAAATCTCATACTTACTGTCCTTTCAAAAAGTCTAGATACCCGAGTTTAAAGATATATATCGAAAACGGTAAAAGCGATTTTGATGCGGTGAAAATTGGCGGGTAGAGAATTTATTTCTACGTTAATTCATATACATTGCAAATTTTTAATTCGCATTAAATATTTTATACTGCGAATTATTTGAATATAAACGTTTTTTAGGCATGCAAACCCGATAAGACTATTTTGAATGCTTACAATTCCGAAATCCTACAATGAATCAAATTGAAACTTTAATAGTACTTAGCTAGATCTATTGTATATAAGTATGTGGAAGCGTTATTTTATAACATTATTATTGATATCCGATTTTGTTAAATTTCTGAAATCCGGCTATCTTTGCCATTTTTTGATTGTTTTCGAAGTATGAAGTACCTTCGTCAGTGGATAGATACATATAATACATATATGCAAAAAAGAACATAAGAAATTAACCGCCGAAAAAGATATAGATTTTTATTTAATATTCATTTTGCGCGTGCCGGAGGGAATGAAGTCTCTATGGCAAACGGAGGGAGAAAGGGTTTCTGAGCACGCGCTGTTGCCACATCTTCTACATTTACTGCTAGACATGACATTTAATGAGTTCTCCTTTGTTTTATATAAACTATTATATTGCAAGTAGTGAATTTTATAAATTAAATCAAAGATTATATGACAAATGTAATAAATAATTATGTAAATTACATTTTAAATTTTTTTAAAAGTATAAATAAGTTTCGTCCGTATAAAATATTTTATAACCACCATTCCGTAAGAATCTAATTCTTCACAAGAAATTGTGCCGACTTGCCACTATCGTGTGGGATTCCATTAAAACCGGCTTCTTGTTTAGTTTTTTGTAACGAAAACCTTAATCGTTCCTTATAATTGATCTGAATGTATGTACTAATGGACATCTCCGGAAAATCTGGCATCGAGTCTTGCAATGTTTGTTTGACATTATGGAGAGTAGGAAACATTTTCTTCAAATAAAAATCATGAACGGTTCTCCGAATCACACCAACAGTAAATTGGTCAATAAAAAGCCTCGGACGTCCTGTTAAACTCCGCCTTTTTTTAGGCGATGGAGATCACCAAAAGAATTTTCTTTTTCACTTTTCCTGTGTTTTGCACCAATTCTTTTCACAGATATCAAACTTATTCCAAGACACTTTGACACAAACTTATGTACTGGATAACGTTTATTACCGCTTATATCCGCCTCCGATTGGAAAAAACATATCGCACTCAAAATCATGCGAATCTCCCGATCGGAAAATCGCGTTCTGGGACACATGTTGTTAACACCCATGTAACGTCTGTAATGTCTCAGTGAAAAATAGTAAGAGCAACATAAAACCACAGCTCACACAAAGGGGTTTGGACTATTTTTACTTGCATTAATTACTTCTAAGAAATTTGCTTTCACCAACATACAGAGCTAGACGTGGCAACAGCGTGCGCTCGGAAACCCTTTCTCCCTCCGTTTGCCATTCCCTCCGGCACGCGCAAAATGAATATTAAATAAAAATCTATATCTTTTTCGGCGGTTAATTTCTTATGTTCTTTTTTGCATATATGTATTATATGTATCTATCCACTGATGAAGGTACTTCATACTTCGAAAACAATCAAAAAATGGCAAAGATAGCCGGATTTCAGAAATTTAACAAAATCGGATATCAATAATAATGTTATAAAATAACGCTTCCACATACTTATATACAATAGATCTAGCTAAGTACTATTAAAGTTTCAATTTGATTCATTGTAGGATTTCGGAATTGTAAGCATTCAAAATAGTCTTATCGGGTTTGCATGCCTAAAAAACGTTTATATTCAAATAATTCGCAGTATAAAATATTTAATGCGAATTAAAAATTTGCAATGTATATGACTTAACGTAGAAATAAATTCTCTACCCGCCAATTTTCACCGCATCAAAATCGCTTTTACCGTTTTCGAAATATACCTCTTTAAACTCGGGTATCTAGACTTTTTGAAAGGACAGTAGGTATTTTATCATACAGAATAGAAGCTATGAAGAAATAGCTGACATTGCACAATAATTAAGGACATTTTATTCTGTGCATTTTTAGCAACAATTTGATTTTCTCAAAAATGGCTAGAACGATTTTGATCAAACTTGGTACAGTTACTTGAGTATATGTCTGCAATAATACTACATAGTTCATATTTCTCAAAACAATAATAATACTAGTTTATTCTTCGGCAACTTTAACAACAATTGGATTTTCTAAAAAGTGGCTAATACGATATCAAATTTGTATAGTTAAGTTGATGTTTGTAATGATTCTACATCTATCTATCTATACATCTATACATATCTATAAAGTAAGGTGTTTGTATGTATGTATGTATGTTCTGCTAAGGCTCAGAAACTACAACACGCAGAAAAAAGAGGAAGGTGTCATATTAACCGTTATCATGTGTACGGTGGTGTAGTAAGGTTTTTAAACCGATTCGGTGTACTATTTAATTATAATAAAATATTTTCGTTTATATGGGATTTCCATTTAAAATTTTTTCCTAAATTTCTCGAATTTTTAACTCCTTACATATATATCGCAGACATGCTCTCACAGTCTTTTTTGTGGTAAATTATCTCCTCTTTTGGAATAATTTTTTAAAAGAGGGGCTTACAGATCAAATAAGACGAATTGAAGGGAAAATCTTATTTTTCATTATTGCTCAGCATTTGGATATACTTAGCAACCGATGTAATCAAATTACGTTTGAACTATAAACATATCGTAAACGTAGAAATAGTTGATGAAATACTCATTTAATATCTTCTGATTTGATTGTACGTTTTTCTTTCATTATCTATGGTCTTCTATACACAGGTTAATTGTGCGAATAAACATTAGTGAACTGTTTCTTTTTCTGTAATCGTGTCATTCGCATTATAGGTATGTTTGGATATAAGTTAAATTGCTTTTATATGCCTTTTGTCATATTTTATTTCATATTTTGTTGAAGTGAAAATTACTGAAGATATATGATTAAAGTACTACGTTAAAGTTTTTGTGTTTTGTTTTATCAGTTTATCAATAAAAACTGAATTGAGCATTTCATGCATGTTTTTTCCTATGCTCATCCATTTTGCGTTTCAATAATAATTAGATACTTTTTTGTAATATATAATATCGTTTTGAATTAAAAGAGAGTTTTATCAATTGGAAATAAGGTTCACTCTTGAATAATTGTTATTTTAATACGAGAACTAAATTAGATTAACATTTTGAACACGTAACGCAATGAATTTCGAAAGATTTTATTTGAATAATACTTTTGTTGAACTTTATTATGTCTTCTGAACTAAAATTAAGAATTCGTGTCTGCGGTTCCATGGGTAAAATGTAAACACTACCGATACACTCACGTAATTAATTACGTTAGAAAAGTAAAACATTTTACTACATTATTTAAAATCGATTCGTTCGAATATCTCAATCTATTATTCAATTAATTACGATGGAAAACACAATTAAGATCAATAATTTTATATCTATTTAGAGTAATAATAGGTATTCTTATTTAGTTTCTCCTGTTATTATGTTGACATAGAAACTCATATTCCGCGTAATCAATATTTACTCATCACTACGACACGCTATTTTGTGATTGTTGGTTGTTTATTTATCAACTGAATAGAAAGCGTCAGTTGCCATTGTCAGATACATTGAGCTTTAGGAGATTATTCGTTGGTTGGTTTTGGTTAGTTTGTTGTTTTCATTTGCTTTCGTTTCGTGTCCATTTTTTGTTCTTTGTTTGTTTTCTTTGTTTTCGTTCTTAGTTGTTCATTTTGTGGTCTATGTTTATATTCTTTGGTTGTGCTCTTGATTTTTGTTACTTGATTACCTATTTGTCGGTTTACACCTTTTATGCCGGCTATTGGTTAGAGTTTAATTCATTTCTTTTTTACTTTCTCATACGAAGTATCGAGAAAGTATTGTTTTCGCGAAAAAATTCGACCTCGAGATTTTTACGGAAATACACGTTTTAGGTGTCGCTGAATCCGAAAAAGTGGTTTTCGCAATGCCGTCTGTCTGTCTGTCCGTCTGTCTTTCTGTCTGTCTGTCTGTTACTGGCGCTGGAGCCTAGATGGTCGAACGAAAATGAATGAAATCTCGTACTTAGGCATTTTATCATACTGAGCAGAGTATACGTAGAAATGGTTGACATTGCTCAATAATTAAGAGTAGTTTATTCTACGCATTTTTAACAACTATCCGATTTTCTCGAAAACGGCTCTAACGATTTTGATCAAATTTCGTACACTTACTTGAGTTTACGTCTTCACAAATACTGTATAGTTCATATTTCTCAAAAAATGAATATAAGGCTAGTTTATTCTAGGCAAATTTAACAACAATTCGATTTTCTCAAAAACGGCTATAACGATTTTGATCATTTTTCGTACTGTTACTTGAGTATACATCTACAATAATGCTACGTATTTTATTTTTCTGTATGAATGAATATAAGGCTAGTTTATTCTTGGGCAATTTTAACAAAAATTGGTTTTTCTAAAAACAGGCTCATACGATTTTCATTTTCTAAAGATAACTAAACGACGCATTAGTATATGAGAAAGTTTGTACAATGTTTGTTGTACCGATTTTTCTTGGTGGTTTTTACATTGAACTTATATTCTTTGGTTATACTCTTAATTTATGTTCCACGATTATTTATTTGTCGGTTTACATCCTCTTCTGCCGGCTGTTGGTTAGCGTTTAATTCATTTCTTTTTTCATGGTGGTTTTTGTAGTTTTCGTATTGGTTCGTTTCGTGTTCTTTCCACTTTATTTCAAGACTCCTAATGTAGTTTACAGAAAGGAGAGGAGAAGATTTAGTATGTATCATTTTCTCAAGATGTCTTCTAAGCTGGAAAAAGTATAACTATTTGCAGTCCGAAATGCACCTGGGCGAAGCCAGGTACGAAAAGCTAGTTGTTCATATTTTTCAAAATATAATTAAATGATGCATTAGTAGATGAGGAAGTTTGTACAATGTATATTGTGCTGATTTTTTGTTATATTGTCACAAGTCATATTCAAAAGCATTCCAAGTTCAGTATGACTTCCTCCATTGCCTAACCCAGGATTGTCCAGAGTTGACCCTTTTGCAGGCTACTGCCAATATTAAAATTGTCTGGCAGGCCACTTCATTAACTTAATAGCATTTGATTGAAATTTGCTGAGTAGGATTTTGGACAAAGTTAAAAGTAAGGTACATATATGTAGAACACAGATAAGATTTATTCATTGGGAATGTTCATTGTGATTCTGCCTTCTGTTGGGTTTTAGGCATTGCTTTTTTCTAAAACTAAGCTTCCGGAATGCATAGTTTTTTGCTGATGAAAAGGTGAATATTATGAACGTCATTTCATATTGGTGGTTTGCATTTCACATGTGAAATGCATGTCAATTTAGTAATAAATATTTTGAATTTGAAGTTTTCAAAATTTATAAATTTTCATTCTTACAAGTTTCTTTATTTTATATTTTGTATGAAAACAACTTCTGGAACGACATTCCGGTGCATTCTGGCAAAGAAAAGCACTGGTTTTAGGTACACCCAACTCAATCTGTGTTATTTAAAGCCTTTCTCTTAAAGTTCTCATACCTAATGTTTTATTTTAATGCACCTAATGTACCATTCCTCTTCCTTTACCTTTCTCCTAACATTCTTCATTGTATGACTTTTTCTTCTGTCTACCCATTATTACTCTAATTAAGCTCTTTTCTTATTCATTGCCATATTCTAAATTTATTCATTTGTTTTCCTCTCCACCCATCTGATTTTATTTAATCTACGCCATACCCACACCTCAAAGGCCTCTAATCCAGCATTTCCCAATCTTTTGAACTCTGTGGAACACTACAGCAACCCTTGCAGGCCCTACGGGCCACCTCCTTTCTTACAATACTGTATCTACGTTTAAGAAAAGGGGTTACTTTTGTTACGTAGTTTCACCGTTTTTAAATATATTACATGTTTCCGTCTGTTTGAGGATCACATTATTTTTTTGTTTTATTCCAAGAACTATTTTCAACAGTTGCTCAGGAGAAATTTGTGAAATATGAAATAGTTTTACAAACGTCATTAATAACAGTATTAAATACTTGTGATAGTATAAAACTTTTCCCAAAAATATCCAACTAAATATAAGGTGTGGCCTAAAAAAACTAAATTTTGGAAACCTCCACTCAATAATTAAGGGAAGTTTATTCTACGCATTTTTAACAACAATTTGATTTTTTCAAAAATGGCTCCAACGATTTTGATCAAAGGGGGGAAGGACACGCATAAATTTCAAATTAGATGAGAATAGGGACGTACGTTATTATTTTGACACATTACATGGTTATCTTCTCTTCATTGAGATAATGGAAGTGGAACAATATACCTCTGTGGAGTTGTCTTATCCATTGTTTACATTCTTCTATAAACTGATCGTGAATGCCAGTATTACATGCATTAAACATTTAAATTGAACTATTTTGAACAATAGGTGGAAAACGATGAACGGAATAAGAAACTTTATAATGTTTATTCAAAATGATCCATAACGGAAGATTTTAGGTCAATACTTTATTTTTATCTCAAAAGGAATGAAAGCCTGCAGTTTGAGAATTCCATTTTTAAGTGTTATTTTATGAGAAATGGAAAAGTTTGCAATTAATTACTGCATAGCAATAATTTCCTCTCTAAAATGAAATTTAAAATGTAAATTTCTGACTGACTTCGCGTAATAAATTGTCAATACGCACACACAGCTGTGCCCTCAGTGAGATTCGAACCCGCGAACCTTACCAATACCTGGAAAATACATTAGTATAGTTAAATGTGAATTATTGAGATAAACTTTTTTTACACCTTCATTTTTTTATAAATTAATTGAAAAAAAATGCGCAAATATTGAGCGGGTTCAGCTAGTAATATGTAATTGGTGAGAATTGATGGTAAGAAATAAAGGTACTATCCTGTTGTCTTCCCCCAAAGGGTATTTCAATGTTATAATTACTTGGTTGACATTGTTATAATGCATTGTTATAATTTTCCAAATAATGAAGAAGATGTGATAGCTTTTCCTAACCCATGACTGATTGGCCGGTCTCGACATTTACAAACCCAATCACCGGACAACGAGGAGGGATACTTTGGTTCTGGGCGAGGCGAAGGGCGCGTTAGCGCCCGGAGACGACTACCCATTAAAACAATGTGAGGCGAAGGCTCGTCAATATATCCTTCCATTTGCGGCGCAACAGTCAAGAGGATGTAACATTGAAAGGATATATTGACGGGTCTCTGGCTCGCTTCGTTTTAATGGGTAGTCGTCTCTGGGCGCTACCTTGCCCGGAACCAAAGTATCCCTCCCCGTTGTCTGGTGATTGTGTTTGTAAATGTCGAGACCGGCCAATCAGTCATGGGAAGGATATTTAACGTTTCCTTAGCGACCTTAAAAATTAATAATTTTTTGGGGGGAGATAACAGGATACTACCGAAATAAATTTGAGTGCAAATGTTTAAATATATGCTGTATGGTTTTTAGTTTGATGGAAATGTACTAGCACCTTCTTGCAAAGTATCTGTGTGCTTACGTTAAACTGCAATTGTTAAATGTTAGTTATGAAGTGTATTGTACATTTGGTAAAAATATTGAGTACATTTAAATGTTCTAACCATTTCTTACTCCATTTTAATCAATTATTCACTGGCAATTCATATAATTTGAATGAACATATTCTTAGCAGACAATTTGATTTTAGTCGGTATTTTTTAAAAAATGTCTTACCTTTTGAGTTTTCCGTTGAGTCATTTGGTATTTCTGATGAGGTTTCAGTTATCTCTGTTGTGCTTTCTTCAAGTGTTGTGCTTTCTTCAATTGTTGTGCTTCCTTCAATTGTTGTGCTTTCTTCAGTTGTGCTTCCTCCAACTGTTGTGCTTTCTTCAATTGTTGTGTTTTCTTCAATTGTTGTGTTTTCTTCAATTGTTGTGTTTTCTTCAATTGTTGTGCTTCCTTCGATTGTTCTGCTTCCTTCGATTGTTGTGCTTCCTTCAATTGTTGTGCTTCCTTCAATTGTTGTGCTTCCTTCAATTGTTGTGCTTCCTTCAATTGTTGTGCTTCCTTCAATTGTTGTGTTTTCTTCAATTGTTGTGCCTTCTTCAATTGTTGTGCTTTCTTCAATTGTTGTGTTTTCTTCAATTGTTGTGTTTTCTTCAATTGTTGTGCCTTCTTCAATTGTTGTGCTTCCTTCAATTGTTGTGCCTCCTTCAATTGTTGTGCTTTCTTCAGTTGTGCTGTCTTCAATTGTTGTGCTTTCTTCAATTGTTGTGCTTTCTTCAGTTGTTGTGCTTTCTCCAACTGTTGTGCTTTCTTCAGTTGTGCTGTCTTCAATTGTTGTGCTTTCTCCAACTGTTGTGCTTTCTTCAGTTGTGCTTTCTTCAATTGTTGTGCTGGCAGTGTTTGTGTCTATGGATGAAAGGATAATTATTTCATTAAAAAGATATTAATTGTGATATCATACGTATTTTTGGCCTTATTTTCTTCTAAATATGCTCATTTCTTCTTTCTTATAATTTATTTCATTGTATTGTACATAGTATAACAAGTTTTCGATAGTCCCGGGCAGAGCCGTAGCAAGGACAGCGACCGGGGCGAAACCCTGTAGCGGCACCCCCCCCCCCTCCCCCCCCCCACTTTAAAAAAATGTTACCATTTCTGTTTTATTCTTATTTCTTAATTAATTTTTTAATGGTTGAGGTACCCGGCTTTTTCCGAATAAATCGAACACTACCGCTAACACCGACTGCTATGAAGATCGTTTGTGCATACAATTGGAAAAGCAAGTTTTCCTTGCCATAATCCTTTAAGTTTCGCTTGAAAAAGTCTTCGTACAAAATAATACTATTGCCACAAAAAAGCCAGCAAGTGCTCGTAATTAAAGCTTATGGTTTCGGCGAAAGAAATCCGAGAATGTTCCAAACATGCCATTACGTATTTTGTTTACATCGGTTGAAGAGTAATTTTTTGGTAAGGCCAATTAGTCCACATTATTTTCCTCTACCTAGATATTTTACGATTTGTTTGAATGGTAACAACTAAAAAATTTATTCGGATATAAAAATTCGATGTCACGAGACTGTTTAACGTGTAAATCCCGTAATCGAAGGAGAAATTGCACTTGGACTCGAATCGTGGTATGAAAATTGACATGAAATATTGAGTGAAAAAATAATAGTTGATTCTTACGAGTGGAAGTACTAACCTGCTATATTGCACAAAATGTTGATACTATCCGTATTACTTCGACGACAAACCAAGTAAAAGCGATGGCTAAGAAATGGTGTCCTTCTCGAGAAATTGGAAGGAGTAAAGGGGAGAGGGATAGGAAGAGCGATGCGAAAAAGTCCTTCAATGCGTTTGCTTTCGAGTTTTCATGTGTTGGCCACATAGGAAGAAACCGCCAAGCGGTTTATTATGGCGCGTGAGGTCTTCTAGGTAGAAATAGGGAAAAGGAGACATAAGGGTAGCGTGTATAGTAGGATGCCATAAAATCTTTCACCGCGTGCGGCGGCTCGCGTAACTCCATGGGAAGCTATGAACAAGCAGAGAGGAGGGGATGGAAAAGGAGAGGCTGGAAAAAGCAAAAGGGAGAACTGTAAACCAAACGCCACCCCCTCGTATCGGTAGCCGGCGACCCCCTCCCCCCAATTGCAGGTATGTAGTTCTGAACGGTCGCCCGCGTCATTCACGCTCAGGAGAGGTCTTCGGGCGCCCCTTGTGCGTAGGCTGAAGACGAAATTTGGTTTCATTTGAAAAGTCAATTAAAGAAAACTATACGATAGGTAATGCATACACATTTTGTTGAAGTATTATTAAATAATAATTTCAAAATATCGACTTGATTTATTTTGCCTGTTTGGCGCCCCTTGAACTTCAGCGCCCGGGGCGGTCGTCCCGCCCGCCCCCCCTCCCTTGCTACGCCCCTGGTCTCGGAGGACACATTCCCTGTGGTCGCCACAAATATGAACACCGCACATCTTAAGACCGAGGGCTTTTTGGGAAAAGGCGGTTTGGTGCGCGGCATTCATGTGGAAACCAAGGCAGACAATCACGATCAATAAGAGGAAACGTATAACACGTCAAATAATATGCCAATTTTAACAAATAAATTAAAACACAATGAACATATTATTTACAAGGAATAAATGAAAAGAAAATAAACATAACATAAAAAACGATGCTGATGATGATGGTGGTGACTGAAGGAAGAGTGAGAAAGATGTGGAGTCGTGGTGAAGACCTTACCAGGATGGTGGCTTAAGTGAATCTGCAGAGGAGAAAGCTTTAGTGGCGATGTTCTTAAAATAAGTCGATATTGACGTTTGCTTCGCCTTTCATTGCAAATCTATGTAAATCTTGTAAGGAGCCGTAAGAAACTCCAATTCCCTAAAGGTTATATTTCATACACTTTGTCATCGAGAGACATTTCCATGAATCTCCACTAGTGCCTTGAGCGATATGGATTTGGAATCACGCCTCTTTCTCTCCAATGCATTCACTTGAGCGTATCATCTCCAAAAGGTCCTCCTCGGTCAACTCTTCTTTATGGGGGTCGATGATTTTAGGCAGCACACATTACAACAGGTCCCCTAAAATGTATACCACCAAACATACATAAAATACCCCAGGCTTTATGGTTTTCACAGAAATGTTCAGAAGAATTAAATAATTTTGTCCTTTTCTAATAGAGTAAATAAAGATAAATAAGAAAGATATAATCCAATAAATTCAATTTGGGAACAGGTACACTGCCGTAATCTCCAAACTTCCCGGACGCCCTAAACTTTTCAATGGTCTTTTTGTTTTGCATGTAAGCGTAGCAACGTATTAAATAAGAATGGGTAAATAGTGTCTATATCTAACTACGTGTGGAAGAATTAAAATGGAAAATGCAAACCCCATGCATAGTTATGTTTGAGGAGTACGATAGTGAACCTAAGCCCAATTTTGTTTGATTATTGCTAAATTTGCGATGTCAAAATCGAAAATCGCTCCCCTAATCGGCTTTCCACAATCCCCAAGATAGCCGGATAACACAGATTTTACTGTATTTGCAGTGAGTCGACTTCAGTGCCGTACTTACATATACAAAGAGATGCTTATCAACTTCGCGGCATGTAAAATTCCCGACTCTATTACATACGATTTTTTAAATTAATATTATTATTATGGTCATTAATTTACATAAACATTTCATATTTTTAATATCAATTTCAAAACAAAGGGAGCGTGGAAATTCGTATGGAAGGGGTAGATGGAGGAAGGGGACCTCTACGAACAAGCGCGCTGTAAACGGGCGGAAAGTATTCATTACTTATCGCTCTGCTCGACAAAATTCGTTATATATGGGGCATTTTTTGCCACGGGCCCAAACATTTGTTCGTTACAGCCGAGAATTCGTAAAATGCGTGTTCGTTACATCCGAGAAATTTAACCAATGCCCTTATGGAGTAATCCAAGGGACCGAGACATTTCTTCGTTATAGCCGAGATTTCGTTTTAGGCGTGATCGTTATAAACGAGTTTTACTGTATGTCCAAAAATTGGGGCTCAAAAATGAGTCGATAAAATATCACTGCGTAATTCAACAGAAAAACCTAATTTGGAAGGATCTAGGATTTAGTAAAGCTATGAGTGATGTTTTAAATGAAGGCAACTTCATTAGATCACGTGCACTAAACCAAGGCCATTCAAAGCTTTTCTCGAGGAAAATGAAACTGAATATGGCGATGTTCTGTACTATTCTGAAGTCCGTTGGATTAGCAGAGGCAAGGTTTTGCAACGTTTTACATTGCTCTCTGATGAGATAAAAATGTTTCTGACAGAAAAAGAACAAGCAGTAAAACATCGCGGACATCCAACATGGGTGTGTGACTTGGCATTGTTGACTGATATTCCTGCAAATTTCAACGAATTAAATCTGAGATTTTTAGGTAAAACCACCTGATATTTGAACTTGCTAACAATGTATCAGCGTTCCAAATTAAATTATCATTATTCGAGAGCAACTGTTGAAGAACTGTCACCTCCCCAACTGCCAACAAATATTTAAAAAATTTGATGTAGCCAACACATGACTTTCTCCATATTTGTGGTATAGATATTTAAATTATTATGAATAGCATTATGAGGCAAAATTATCATTTCGTATCGTACAAGAATTCAGTCGTTCTTATTGGCGTAAATTAGGTATATTTAAAATATGTTTACGGAATTCACCGCAACATGGTGGCGGCGCTGTACACTGGAAATTACGAAAAAAGTTGAATATCTTCGAAATGGATGGTTCTACGAAAATTTGTTTCAAACAAAACCTGGAAGAAATATTATTCCCTACAACTTTGGTCCTCACGAAAATTACCAATAACGATGTTTTTAAGGAGATATTTGACGGGAACCGAAAAAACCGATTATTTAGGTATAGCTAATTCCTAAACAATAACTGATATGGAAAATTGTTTCAAATGAAAGTTGTAGGAAATTACATTCTCTATAACATTAGTATAGAATTGTATATACAATAATGATGTTTTAACGGAGAAATGTCGAAAAAACCGAATCGGGTTTCGAATAAACCTCGACTTCCGATTAACCGATATTGTCGAAAAACTAATCAGTTCTTTGTGCCCATACCAAAGTGTTATATGTATTTGAAATTTGGTAACGATATGGCAAGTAATTTTTGAGTTAGAGCACCCAAATCACACACGCACACGGACTTCATTCCGAAAATAGTCTAAACGTGTTCTAGTGACCTCAAAACGTGTATTTCCGTTGAAATCTAGAAGTTCATTTTTTTCGTGATCACAATACTTTCCCATGTATCCATGGCCTTAGTAATATCCAGTTTAAGGCGCCAAAACCACGTAGCGGTGAATTCTGGAAACATAATCAAAATATAATTTACGGCTATAAGGACGACTGTCTTCTTTTACGATACGAAATAATAGTTTTGCCTCATAAAGCTATTCATAATAATTTAAATATATATACCCCAAATATGGAGAAAGACGTGTTGGCTACATCAGATTTTTACTTTCTCCATACGAAGTAATGGGAAAGTATTGTGTTCGCGAAAAAACCGACTTCGAGATTTCAACGGAAATACACGTTTTGAGGTCCATAGAACACGTTTAGACTATTTTCGGAATGATGTCTGTGTGTGGATGTGCGTGTGTTTGTGATTGTGGGTGCTCTAACTCAAAAAGTACTTGTCATATTATCACCAAATTACATATATAACACTTTGTTATGAGTCCGAAGACCTGATTAGTTTTTAGACAATAACGGTTAACCGGAAGTCGAGGTTTATTCGAAACTCGATTCGGTTTTGAAGAAATATCTCCGTTAAAACATTATTATTGTATGTAGAATTCTATACAATGGTTATAGAGAATGTAATTTCCTACAACTTTCATTTGAAAGTATTTTCTGTAGCAGTTATTGTTAAGGAATTATTTATAAATAGTCGGTTTTTTCGGTTTACGTCAAATATCTCCTTAAAAACGTTATTGTTAATATTCGTAAGGACCGAAGTTGAAGAGAATAATATTTTTTCCAAGTTTTGTTTGAAACAAATTTTCGTAGAACCATCCATTTCGGAGATATTTAGCTTTTTCGTAATTTCCAGTATACAGCGCCACAACAATTTAACGGTGAATTCTGTAAACGTGGGTATTCAAAATATACCTAATTTACGGCAATAAGGGCGACTGTGTTCTTTTACAATACGAAATAATAATTTTGCCTTATAATGCTGTTCATAATAATTTTAATATCTATACCTCAACTATGGAGAAAGTCATGTGTTGGCCACATCAGATTTTTACTTTCTCCATGCGTAGTAATGGGAAAGTATTGTGTTCATGAAAAAAATCGACTTCGAGATTTCAACGGAAATACACGTTTTGAGGTTCCTAGAACACGTTTAGACTATTTTCGGAATGATGTCTGTCTGTGTGTGTGTGTGTGTGTGTGTGTTATTGTGGGCGCTCTAACTCAAAAAGTACTTGCCATATCGTTACCAAACTTCATATATAACACTTTAACATGAGCATAAAGAGCTGATTAGTTTTACGACAATAACGGGTAACCGGAAGTCGAGGTTTATTCGAAAACCGATTCGGTTTTTGCGGTATTTCTTACTTAGTTAAAACATCATTATTGTATATACAGTTCTCTACAAAGGTTATAGAGAATGTAATTTCCTACAACATTCATTTGAAACAATTTTCTATTGTAGTTATTGTTTAAGAGTTATTTATAAATAACCGGTTTTTCGGTTTTCTCCTTAAAAACATCGTTATTGGTAATCTTCGTGAGGACCGAAGTTGTAGAGAATAATATTTCTTCCAAGTTTTGTTTGAAACAAATTTTCGTAGAACCATCCATTTCGGCGATATTTTCCTTTTTACTTTCTCCATACGTAGTAATGGAAAAGTATTGTGATCACGAAAAAAATCGACTTCGAGATTTCAACGGAAATACACGTTTTGAGGTCCCTAGAACACGTTTAGACTATTTTCGGAATGATGTCTGTGTGTGTGTGCGCGCGTTTGTGTGTATGTTATTGTGGGCGCTCTAACTCAAAAAGTACGTGCGATATCGTTACCATACTTCATATATGACACTTTAACATTAACACAAAGAACTGGTTAGTTTTCCGACAATAACGGCTAACCGGAAGTCGAGGTTTATTCGAAACCCGATTTGGTTTTTGAGGTATTTCTTCGTTAAAATATCATTATTGTATCTACAATTCTATACAGAAGTTATAGAGAATGTAATTTCCTACAACTTTCATTTGAAACAATTTTCTATTGTAGTTATTGTTTAAGAGTTATTTGTAGATAACCGGTTTTTCGGTTTTCTCCTTAAAAACATCGTTATTGGTAATCTTCGTGAGGACCGAGGTTGTAGAGAATAATATTTCTTCCAAGTTTTGTTTGAAACAAATTTTCGTAGAACCATCCATTTTGGAGATATTTTGCCTTTTCTTAATTTGCAGTATACAGCGCCGCCACCATGTTGCGGTGGATTATGTGAACATATTAAAAATTTACGTAATTTACGGCAATAAGGACGACTGCATGCTTTTACGATACGAAATAATAATTTTTCCTTATAACGCTGTTCATAAAAAGAATTTAAATATCTATACCCCAGTTATGGAGAAAGTCATGTGTTAGCCACATCAGATTTTTATAAATGGCTTCCTAAAGAATCCTATTCAAATCTACGACGGATGGCAGCTATTTTCATAAGTCTGTTTGGAAGCACTTTAATATGCGAACAGGTTTTTCATTGATGCAATTGATCAAATCGAAAATCGGAATCAGTTGACGGATTAAAATCTCTGTTCATACTTGCGGCTGTACACAACAAACATTACACCAGATATTAAGCGTTTAACAACGGCATTGCAGTCTCACCGATGGCATTGAGGCAAATTAAATTCGGTTTTAAATAGAAAGGTTGATTGTCCCTATTTTCTATTAATTTTGTGTCAGAGATTTCTTATTTAAATGAAAAGTTTAATTTATGCAGACAAGTTGTAATTATTATTATTTAAAACCATCATTATTTAATAAAAAATTTTAAAATCCCGTAAAATGTAATAAAATAAATTTAATTCAGATTTTTCTTAAATTTATATATTCAATATAATTTTTTTATAATGCGGTCCGCGGACCTGGAGAAAATGTGTAATGCGGCCCTTTGATAGGAAAACGTTGTGCACCACTGGCCTGAAAGAACGACATTTTATTTTATTCTCTACATTTTCGAATGCGCGTTGTATCGGTCCAAAAATTGGTTTTTGAAGCTAAAATTGGGAGTATTTTTGTGTGAAAATCTGTCGTTGCTAAGGTGATTTTCGTTATTGCTACTGTCGTGCAATGGCATATTATTGACTGGAATTATAAATTCGTTTCGCAGATGTCCTCACATTCAAGAAATTTCCACGATGTTTTGAGATTTAAACAAAACTTGGGTACGATAAATAATACGGCGATAAAGAAAACAAGTATTATAAAATCAACTGATATTGTGTTAATGAAATCAGGCATAGAAATTAAAATTGCTGAATTTTTTAAGGTTTTTGTGGGCATTTCCTGCGATAACTGAGTACATTTTAAATCTTCGGCTAAAAACAGAAAATCAAAACTTATATAATTTATTATAATGCAACTGCACTAGTAGTAAAAAAAGAAATCTAAAATTCACATAATTCAGTGAAAATCTAGCGTTAATATTCTAAACTGAAATATTAAAAGTTAATGATAAAAATGTCGAAAACAATTATTTAATAATATTGGATGATTTTGTAATCTACTTTAAGAGAAACTTACCCTTTCCTTCGGTGGTGGTTGTTTCTGTTGTGGAAGTTGTTGTTACCTCATCAGTTATTTCAAACTCATCAATGAATATGTATCCATTGTTGCAGTAGCCCCTGAATTGTACCTGCGAAGCAAAGCAAACTGTATACATATTATGAATTAGAATACTACTTATCGCGTAGGCATTCTTTAGGTGTACGATGAATGTGTTCGCAGCGTGGCTTGATACTATTGGTTGCGGATTCTACTGGGTTCTTTGGAACATGGCGTCCGTTTCGCACCCGTTACTGGCGTGTATCATCAGGGACTGTGAATTTAGCGATGTCTCTCCTGCCGCTACTTATAAACCTCTCTCTTTCTGGATATGTGGGGTGTGCGTTCCTCCCCCTCCCCCCCTCCCAATCCTTGAATTCCTCTATAGAAGTTCCACTTATATAGGGTGACCAGATGCTTTTGGTAACAACCGGGACTAAACAAGTTTTGAAAGGGAAAAACCGCGACATTTTAAAAAAAAACCGCGACAATAGGTATTTTGATTTTTTTCTTGAATATTCTAAAAAACAAATAAATATGTTTACAAAAGAATATATAAACTATAATTTATTGAAATAACAATTACATTACATATTTCGTGATTATTTAAGCAGTATTACAATAAAACGTATTAGGTGAAAATGGTGTTTTCAATCATATTTTAAAGTACTTCTGCCTGCCTTGATCAATTGTCATCATTTTTAATCATGTCACAAAAACTTTTACAGGTCATATTAAAGTTGAATTTACACATCATTAAGGAATGGTTTTGTATCCAAGCGGTTTCGTTCATCAGACCATTGAATGTCTATTTATATTATATTCTTTCCACACTTCCATTGTGTGCCGGAATGGCAAACAGAAACTTACACAGTTTCTCCATTTCTGAGGTCTGTTCTAGAAATTATAATTTTGAAAAAAAATCTGATGTGGCCAACACATGACTTTCTCCATATTTGGGGTATAAATATTTAAATTATTATGAGTAGCATTATAAGGCAAAATTATTATTTCGTATCGTAGAAGAAGACACGTCCTTGCCGTAAATTACGTATATTTTGAATGTTTACAGAATTCACCGCTACATGGTGTTGGCGCTGTATACTGGTATTAAGATAAAGCGAAATATATCCAAAATGGATGGTTCTACGAAAATTAGTTTCAAACAAAACTTGGAAGAAATATTATTCTCTACAACTTTGGTCCTTACGAAGATTACCAATAACGATGTTTTTAAGGAGATATTTAACGGAAACCGAAAAACCGGTTATTTATAAATAACTCCTAAACAATAACTCCTATAGAAAATTGTTTCAAATGAAAGCTGTAGGAAATTACATTCTCTCTAACTTTTGTATAGAATTGTATATACAATAATGATGTTTTAATGAAGAAATATCGCAAAAACCGAATCGGGTTTCGAATAAACCTCGACTTCCGGTTATCCGTTATTGTCCAAAAACTAATCAGTTCTTTGTGCTCATGTTAAAGTGTTATATATGAAGTTTGGTAACGATATGGCACGTACTTTTTGAGTTAGAGCGTCCACAATCACACAGACACATCATTCCGAAAATAGTCTAATCGTGTTCTAGGGACCTCAAAACATGTATTTCCGTTGAAATCTCGAAGTCGATTTTTTTCATGAATACAATACTTTCCCATTACTACGTATGGAGAAAGTAAAAATAAACAGAACTAAATTCTCATAACTTTAAACCAAATTTTAATCTCACCTCTCCTCCATAATCCTCTCCTAACCCTACTCTAAATCAAATTTCTTTTCCAAATACTTTGCCTAGAAGGTAGAGCGAAAATGAATGAAATCTCTTACTTAGGCACTTTATCATACTGAGCAGAGTATACATAGAAATGGTTGACATTGCTCAATAATTAAGATTAGTTTATTCTACGCATTTTTAACAACAATCCGATTTTCTCAAAAACGGCTCTAATGATTTTGATCAAATTTCGTACAGTTACTTGAGCTTACGTCTTCAATAATACTTAATAGTTCATATTCCTCAAAAAATGAATATAAGGCTAGTTTACTCTGAGCAACTTTATCAATAATTCGATTTTCTCAAAAACGGCTCTAACGATTTCGATCAAATTTCGTACCGTTACTTGAGTATACATCTACAGTTACTTGAGTATACATCTACAATAATGCTACGTATTTTATTTTTCTGTATGAATGAATATAAGGCTAGTTTATTCTTGGGCAGCTTTAACAAAAATTGGATTTTCTAAAAACAGGCTCATACGATTTTCATTTTCTAAAGATAAGTAAACGACGCATTAATATATGAGAAAGTTTGTACAATGTATGTTGTACCGATTTTTTTTAGATAGTCACAGGTTGTGATGCACATGTCAAATATTTCCTCTTTAAATGATTCTATTTCCTCCTGAATATTATTATCAGATAAAACTTTGAGGGCACTCAAAGGAACAAATTTTTCGTTAATGCGTAATGTAAGCATGCCAATCGTTTCATGCGCGTGATTCATTACCTCTATTACGCAATTTTGAGAACATTCAATTTTTAGAATTTGTTTAATAAATAAACCAAGAATATTAAGCATTACATAGTGATTCAAAATATTTCACAATACATTTTGGGGACTTTTCCTCTGAAAAGAAATATGCTTTCAGTGCTTCGAACATTTTTAATACTCTATCAATCGCATTGTATAAACTTAACCAGCGAATTTTTGAATGGGTCAATAACTTTTCATACTTCAAATATAATAGAGAACAAACATTTTTCAGTCGCTAGGTACGTAGTGCATAAGCTGAAAAGTATGACAGTATATTTACACGACCATTTCTACATCACAAGATAATCTCTCAACTCCCGACTCAATAGCGTTATGCAAAATATGCGCCGAACATCCAACATCTAGTAAATTGAGATTAATTTTCTCGCGTAATTTATAAAAGACATTGTTTTTGCCTTTTCTCAACAGTTTGGCACGACATTCTATTTAAGATAAATGGAGTAAGTAAATTGTTGCGAAGTCCATTCGTGAATATAAAAGCTTCAATAAATTCTCTTCAGCAATATTTCGGAGCTTGTTGGTCAGAAATAGAGTTAAATAAATTAATTATAGATGCCCGAGAACTGGAAACAGAACTAAAGGCTGAATCAAAATTTATGCAAGAGACCGAAATTCTGCCACGAAGAAAGAATCCCAATTTTGAATCTGCACAGGTTGATGCAAGTTTTCATAATCCCCAAGATTATTTCCGAGTATTTTTTTTATCTTGTGTTGGATCAAACAATTGCTTCGATAAAGAAGAGGTTTCAGCGACTCAAAAACCACAGTGAATATCTTAGTTTCTTATATAACTTAAGTGAACTGAAAATCATGGATAAGAAAATTCGTATTTGTTAGTGAAATACCGCGAGTCTTTGATTTTCCAGCAAAAGCTTTTTATAAAATAGTATTTGGAATATCGAATTTGGTTTTCAAAGTAATTCCGTATAAACGGGAATAAAAAAACTACTGCATACACCATCACTATTACAAGAAAAAAACCGGGACATTGATGCGTCCCGAAGAAAAAATCGGGACACCGGGTAAAATTCTGAAAACCGGGACAAATCCGGGGAAACCTTGTCACCCTACACTTATATCTTGTGATCTTTCCCATTTTATACGTGATGGAGTTCCACAAAGTCAAGGCTTCATCCATGGAGTTTATTCTGGTGAAATCGGTTAGATATGAAGACGGGAAAGCATTGGTGAGTAATTCGGAAAGGGGCCTTCGGATGCTAATTTGTTCTTTATAAAATAAAATACAAAGGCATTCGGGATGAAAATTACTACAAGGAAAATGAAAGTTATGAGATTTTCCAAGAGTGGAGATACCTAAATAGGTCAATGTTACATTGGATGGGGAAAGGCTGGAGCAGGTGAATTAATTTTACTAATTGAGGTAGGTAGTATTATGTGAAATGACGGAAGAAGTACGAAAGAGATCAGGACAAGGATAGCAAGAGCAAAAGAGGCATTAACGAGACGATAAGGTCATCGGCTGTTAGTCAGAATAAAGATATTAAAAAGAGGTTAGCGAAAACATTGATATGGAGTGTAGCATTATACCTATGGGTGCGAGACATGGGCAATGAGAAAAGAAGATGATTAGAGGCGTTTTTAGATGTGGGTATGGCGTAGATTAGAGAAAATCAGTTGGACAGACAGAGAGGAAAACGAACGAGGAAGTTTTGAATATAGTACCTACTATTAGTGGAAGAGAGGAACTTAATTAGAGTGATAATGGGAAGACAGAAGAAGTGGGTGGGTCAAATTTTGAAAGGGAACTGAAAGAGGTCATATTAGGAAAGAGGTAGGAATAGAGGATATGTGTTATTAGATGCATTAAAAGAAGGGATGGAGTATGAGAATTTTAAGATAAAGGCTTTGGATTACTAGGATTTGGTAGTATTACAGAGTAGAGTACAGTCAAACCTCGATTTAACGCCCCCATATACAGTGCCACCCCCACACAGCCCAACGAATCCTTGTGAACAGAACTTCTGCATTATGATTACATAGAGACCTCTCGGTAAAGCGCAACCTCCACTATCTACATCTGTGAGCCCACAAATATACGGTTTTGCGTCAAAAGTGAGTTCATTCTAACGTCATAGCTACTTAGGCCAAGTTTTAAATGAAGCCCGAACAATCACTTTTCATTATATGAACTTATGGAGTGAGGTGTTGCAAGTACAAAGAGCGATATCCTGAACACAGCCAGCAAAGTATTTCGAACTATTTTTGTACTTTATGGGGAAAGCCTATAAGTTGGAGACGTTCTGAGTGAAAAATCTGATGTGGCCAACACATGACTTTCTCCATATTTGTGGTATAGATATTTAAATTATTATGAATAGCATTATGAGGTAAAATTATCATTTCATATCGTAAAAGAATTCAGTCGTCCTTATTGGCGTAAATTAGGTATATTTTGAATGTTTACGGAATTCACCGCAACATGGTGGCGGCGCTGTATACTGGAAATTACGAAAAAAGTTTAATATCTTCGAAATGGATGGTTCTACGAAAATTTGTTTCAAACAAAACCTGGAAGAAATATTATTCCCTACAACTTTGGTCCTCACGAAAATTACCAATAACGATGTTTTTAAGGAGATATTTGACGGGAACCAAAAAAAACCGATTATTTAGGTATAGCTAATTCCTAAACAACAACTGATACGGAAAATTCTTTCAAATGAAAGTTGTAGGACATTACATTCTCTATAACGTTTGTATAGAATTGTATATAAAATAATGATGTATTAATGGAGAACTATCGCAAAAACCGAATCGGATTTCGAATAAACCTCGACTTCCGGTTAAACGTTATTGTTAAAAAACTAATCAGTTCTCTGTGCTCATGATAAAGTGTTATATATGAAGTTTCGTAACGATATGGCAGGTACTTTTTGAGTTAGAGCACCCACAATCCAATACACGCTATACAATAATGATGTTTTAACGGAGAAATATCGAAAAAACCGAATCGGGTTTCGAATAAACCTCGACTTCCGATTAATCGTTATTGTCGAAAAACTAATCAGTTCTTTGTGCCCATACCAAAGTGTTATATGTATTTGAAATTTGGTAACGATATGGCAAGTACTTTTTGAGTTAGAGCGCCCACAATCCAATACACGCACACATACACACACAGACATGACTCCGAAAATAGTCTAAATGTGTTCTAGAGACCTCAAAAAGTGTATTTCTGTTGAAATTTCGAAGTAGATTTTTTTCGTGATCACAATACTTTCCCATTATTACGTATGGAGAAAGTAAAAATTCCAAAAAGAACATTTCTTTCGAAAAGGGAACAGACTGCCCCTGGATTTAAGGCAGCAAAGGACCCTTTATCCCTTCTCATCTGTTCCAATGCTTCTGGAGAATTCTTGATTATGCTGTTGTATCGCTCCTTGAACCCCCGTGCGCTGAAGGGCAAGAATAAGAATCGGATGCCCGTGTTTTGGCGTGCAAACAAGAAGGCATGGATAACGGCAGCATTATTCTTGGAGTGGTTCCACGACTGTTTCCTCCATGAGATAGAAAAATACTTGATATCTAAAAACCTTGCCTTCAAAGTCGTACTCCTCATTGATAATGCTCCCGGACATCCACTTGACATTAACTTTGCACATTGCAACGTGGTGGTGGTTTTTCTGCCTCCTAATACGACCTCTCTCATCCTAACCTTAGATCAAGGTGTTATTGCGGCAATCAAAGCCTACTACACAACACATACCTTCAAGTACATTTTGGATGCAATAGAGGAGGACCCAACACTGGATGTTACAACCTGTTGGAAGATGTTCAACATCGCGGACTGCATCACTCTCATCCAAGATTCGCTAAAAGAGATCAAGCCGTGCATCATCAATGCCTGCTGGAGGAAACTCTGGCCAGAGGTCATCAATGAATTCACTGGGTTCCCTTCCGTTAGTGATAATCTTCAAGACATCGCTCAGCTGGCACATCAAGTTGGAGGAGAAGGCTTTGAAGATATGCAGCCACAAGAGATGGAGGAACTGATCAAGGCACACACAGAGGAGTTGACTGAAGAGGAGCTAGAGGAGCTCATCAGTGAGGACAACCGTGAGGAAGAGGAGGAGGAGTATGCTGAAAGGTCTACTCTCAACCTCAAAACTCTTGCTGAAATAATGAAACTGCAGTGGGCGTTGGTAGACAAAATGGTGGAATGCGATCCTGTAATGGAGAGGAGCCTCAAATTTAAGAGGGAGACTGAGGCTGCATCCCGAATCTATCTTGAAATTCAAAAGGAACTGCAGAAAACAGCCAAACAAATTACCATTAACAGGTATTTTCAGTCCAAATCCTATACCTCATACAGCCCCAACCTGCCTCTATTACCCTATTTGGAGGATTCGGATTGACTTCATCACCATATTATTATTATTTCTATATAATAAACAGTATTATATTATTTAGTGATTTTTGTCTATGTTCTTATATATTTAACTTTTCACCCGCTAATTTTTGTCGTCCCATGAACCTAACCCCATTTTCCCATTGAATTATGGTCTCAACAGCCGCGAATTCCACATTCGCCAGAGTTTACGGGAACGTAACCCTCGCGATTGTGGAGGGTTTACTGTACAACTTTAGTTCACTGAAGTTTCAAAGATCTTGTAATTGTACTACATACTTGTATTAAATATATAAAATATTATTTTTTCTTTCGCGTGCCATTCAAAACCACCTCGCGTGCCACATTTGGCACGCGTGCCATAGGTTGCCGACCCCTGATCTATACCCTAAATATGGAGAAAGTCATGTGTTGGCCACATCAGATTCTTTATATAACAATCAATGCAACCGTTTATGTAGAATATCAATGAAGAGAAGATAACCATGTAATGTGTTTGAAAAAATAACGTGTGTCCCTATTCTCATTTAATTTAAAATTTATGCGTGAGCCTATTTGCGTTAATAAACATTATGGATGTATAATATAATGGTTCTACTTACAAACATTCAAACGATGATAGGAAGATTCAACTGCTTTGATTGAATCGTTAGAAACGCTTCCCATACGCAGTTAACTGAATAATTATCCGTAAATATTTATATTGCTATATATAAATGTTGACATTGCTACAGCAATAATTTCGATGCTTAAACGAAGTGCGAAGTGAATAACGCTGTTCTTTCACCTATTTGAAGGTTTAATTGGCATTAATTGAATCGGAGGCAACAATGACGGTCGCCTTGACAACGTCCGGAAAGAGTACGAAATATCCGTAAAATTTCGAAAACATTGCGTATTTCAGAATGATTAGACCGTGTAACATGTAAACACTGCAAGAATAAGATAGTATAGAGTTTTATCCCTCGAATAAACCAAAAACGAAGAAAATTGGTTCATATTTACGTGTTTTAATGGGTGAAGGAAAAAAAACCTTGCACTCTGAAAAATCGAAAATCCCGTGTAAACTTATGGGAAAATATAATTGTCTCCTGGATTCGAACCCGGGACTTTATGAAAATGAGAATAGTATCTAGGAGCCTTCCTAGCTTGTAGAAACAAAACTCAGTTTACCGCATATCTCTACGACGAACGGTTTTTGAGATACAGGGTGGGACGGACGGTCGGCTATTATAGATATAGTCGGTTTTTTCGGTTTCCGTCAAATATCTCCCTAAAAACGTCGTTATTGGTAATCTTCGTGAGGACCAAAGTTGTAGAGAAGAATATTTCTTCCAAGTTTTTTTGAAACAAATTTTTGTAGAACCATCCATTTCGGAGATATTTTGCTTTTTCTTAATTTCCAGTATACAGCGCCGCCACCATGTAGCGGTCAATTCTGTAAACATATTCAAAGTATAATTTACGGCAATAAGGACGACTGTATTCTTTTACGATACGAAATAATAATTTTGCCTTATAATGCTATTCATAATAATTTAAATATCTATACCCCAAATACGGAGAAAGTCATGTGTTGGCCATATCAGATTTTTTATGTTTGTGCCCGCCTCCATATCCCAGAATATGTTATGTGCCCAGTAAAAGGTTGAGAACCACTGACCTATTTTGCGATGGCTGAAAAGAGGGCTTTGTCTCACCTTGTAATATCCTTCTTCTTTGATGTCCACGACGTTCGTTTTTTCCTGCCATCGCGTCTCCTTGCTATCTAACAGAAAGGAGATCACGCCTATTTCGGCGGCATCGATGACCATCGCAGTTAGCCGACTGTCCCCGCTCTGCGCCGCACTCACCCAGAAGCGAACGCGCAAAGTGTTCGCACCCGATTTCAGGAGGATCAGTGGAGATGTCTCGGTGCAACTGTACCTCTCTGGGGTGGGTGCGATGAATCCTTTAGAGAAAGGGGGCGAAGGCACGTCCTCTGGCAGCGAGTCCACTTTGCTCCACATCCCGACATGCTGACAGACGCTGGTCATGCCGTTCTCCGTTAAGCCACCACTTTCAAAGTCGTAGAGTGCTGCCAGGGAAAAAGGGGCGCACCAGTATAGCACCAAGATGAGGAAGTACACGGAAACTAGAGAGCGACTCATCGCGGTGCAGAGCAGCGAGCGTTTGAAGATGCGTTCCAGAGGAACAATCCGATACCAATCCGTAATTCCCGCAAATACGGAAGATATCGGAAGATGCGGAGTGAGCGGGGAAAGAGTTGAGGAATTAGGGTGATAGGGGAAGGCTGATGGGGAAGAGGGGAAAGCGATAGGAAGGACGTTTCACCATTATGTCGATGGAAGGAGAGAAATATGTTGCCGGCCTTGGGAGAAGGGTGGTAAGCCTGTCTCCCAAGGCGATGGTCTCGGGTTTGAATCCTACCGGGAACGATGGGTAAAAGTCATGCATGGAAAACAATGCCTTAAGATAGGATAGTTCGTTAAATATGCGAGCGGTTGCTACCAAAGTATTATAGACTTAGTAAATACGTATTTAATTAAAAATCATAAATAACAATTATTGGTAATTCTAGCATGATAAATCAGAGAGAGGGCGTAGAAATTGAGAATCGGTGAAAAGGTATCGAAAAGAAACGAGGAGATAGACAACGAATATGCATGCGTGCAAACACTCGCACACACGTATGAAGAAGAAAATCCGGCCACCGAGGAGGTTCCAGATATTTTTCCAGAAGAGGTGAGCCACGCAATCAGAAGCATGAAGAATGGAAAGAGGGGATGGTATCACAGCGGAAGTATTCAAAGCAACGGGTAATTGTATGGAAAATATTCCAATCTTTTTATATCGTGCCTGAGGAAGATGATGATACCAGAAACATGTAACTACGCAAGCATCATCCTTTTGCACAAGATAGGTTCCAAAGAAACTTTGAATACGAGTGTGAATTACCTCTATGTATGTGCTTCATCGATTATGACAAAACATTCGACTCTTTCCGAACTTCGTCGGTGTTACGTGCACTAAAGAAACAAGGATTAGAATAAACGTACATAACCTTGATCAAGAATATCTACGAAAATGCGACAACATCTGTCCAGCTGCATGAAGAGACGAGTGCCTTTAAGGCCGAAAAGGGAGTGAGACAAGGAGATACTATGTCCCCTAAGTTATTTACAGCATCTCTAGAGGAAGTATTCAAAACGCTAGACTGGGAGGAAAAAAGCATAAATGTAAATGGAGAATATCTGAGTCACCTGCGATTTGCAGATGATATCATACTGTTCGCAGGGAGCCCAGAAGAGCTCCTTAGAAGAACTGAAGAGCTTGAGCAAGGAAGCCGAGAAGTTGGACTTCAGATGACTTTTAATAAAACAAAGGTTATGTACAACTCCTTCACAAATTCTGAGAAGATTCATATCAACGGAGCAGAACTCGAAGTAACCAGCTATGTTTACTTAGGTCGACTCATCACTACTGATGGTTCGCTTCTTGGAGAAATCAACCGGAGAGTGAAGATGGCACGGAGTGCTTTTGGCAAGAATGCGAACATCTTTAAATCAAATATTCCAATCTTCCTAAAAAGGAGACTGTATGACCAATGTGTTCTGCCTGTTCTGACATATGGTTGTGAAACATGGACCATGAATGCCAGAATGATACACCGCCTGCAAATAACACAGAGGGGCATGGAGAGATGCATGTTAGGGATCACCCGAAGAGACCGCAAGAGGAACGACTGAGTAAGAAAGAAGACAGGAGTCTGTGACGTGATTAGAAGAGTGAAGGTGTTAAAATGGCAGTGGGCGGGCCACATTGCTAGAGGAAGTGACCGGCGTTGGACGTACAGTGTCATCGAATGGATCCCAAGAAACCTCAAGAGACGAAAAAGAAGACCGAAAAACAGGTGGGACAGAGAGCTTGTTAAGTTCTTGGGGCAAACTTTGAGGAGGGAGGCAGTTGACAGGGAAAACTGGAAAAGTCTGGAGGAGGCCTTCATCCGTCAGTGGATTGAAAAGGGCTTTTGAGTAAAGCGAGGCATGGCTGTATGGTGGGCATATGCAACGAACTTGCCAATAGAGCAGCGTTTCCCAACCCTTAGAGTCGCGGCATCCTTAAGTGACGTTTCAGAATTTGGCGGCACCCGTCCCTCAAGAAATGCTAGCGAAGGAGAAAACCAGATGCCTTCTATGGATAAACCACAGTGAAGTTGAAGCCATAACATCCTTCTCCATATCTCCTTTCATTTCGAAGTGCCTTTGCGACGAAATGAAGTTCATCTTAACTCTGGTTTGTATTTTTGAAAGCCGACGATGCAAAATGAGGTTAAAATTGGGAAAAAAGAATAATTTTTGCGGCACCAGAGGAATCCAATTTTGATGCATTATTGAAAATATTTTTGTTGGCACTAACAAATAAACCTGAAACATTTTAAGTAAAGTAAAAATAGTTTGGGATTTTCTGAAATAGTATGTGAAAAAAATTGATTTGAGCACACAATGTAAAATAGCTGAGGTAATCAAGGGCAAGAAAGTGTGTCAGCGTCCCAGAGGTAGAGTCCCGATCATTTACATCAAGTGGCGCGAAAAAACGCGTCTTATTTGAAGAGGCGCCGTTCCGTTTAAATGATAGGTTTAGATATAAAACATTTTAATCAAATATAAATATAGGCAATTAATTTCCAGTCAAGTTTTGTTCGAATAATATAATTACAGTTATAGCTGTTAAAACTTAAGATTCAAAGCGAAGGCGTTCCGCATCAAAATTCTAAATTTTACTGAAGTAAAATCTCACTCTTAAAAGTTACACACGATATGACCACCATTTCAATGTATCATTTTCTTCATACATTAGTACTGTTTGATTTTGAAGCCGAGATATCTTTTCCTTAGATTATTTTTTGTGATGTTATTCAACGCAAGAACGTAGAATAACTAGAAAACGGCTGAATTAAAAAAAAACATTTAAAAAAGTTAAAGAGGCCTAAAGAGGATTCTCGAGTCCTAGAATCGTTTCGTTACCCATTTGGATAACATGGGGGTGCAACGTAATTTTAATTTCCATTTTCAAATTACTTAAAATAGTCGCACAACCTTGAAACTTGAACCGAAGAACGCCTGAAAGAATTAAAGTTCATTTCCTTACCATCGATTTTCAAATACGCCACCATTTGATGCACGATTTTGTTTTGAACAGGAAACTTTTTGTTTAAAGGAAAGCCCCATTGTTTTTACTTTCTCCATACGTAGTAATGGGAAAGTATTGTGATCACGAAAAATATCGACTTCGAGATTTCAACGGAAATACACGTTTTGAGGTCTCTAGAACACGTTTAGACTATTTTCGGTATGATGTCTGTGTGTGTATGTATGTGTGCGTGTATTGGATTGTGGGCGCTCTAACTCAAAAAGTACTTGCCATATCGTTACCAAATTTCAAATACATATAACACTTTGGTGTGGGCACAAAGAACTGATTAGTTTTTGGACAATAACGGTTTCCCGGAAGTCGAGGTTTATTCGAAACCCGATTCGGTTTTTGCGATATTTCTCTGTTTAGAAATTATTACTTTCTCCATACGTAGTAATGGGAAAGTATTGTATTCATGAAAAAAATCGACTTCGAGATTTCAACGGAAATACACGTTTGAGGTCCCTAGAACAGTTTAGACTATTTTCGGAATGTCTGTGTTTGTGTGTGTATGTGATTGTGTGCGCTCTACCTCAAAAAGTACGTTCCATATCGTTACGAAACTTCATATATAACACTTTATCATGAGCACAGAGAACTGATTAGTTTTTTAACAATAACGTTTAACCGGAAGTCGAGGTTTATTCGAAATCCGATTCGGTTTTTGCGATAGTTCTCCATTAATACATCATTATTTTACATACAATTCTATACAAACGTTATAGAGAATGTAATGTCCTACAACTTTTATTTGAAAGAATTTTCCATAGCAGTTATTGTTTAGGAATTATTTATAAATAATCGGTTTTTTCCGTTTCCGTCAAATATCTCCTTAAAAACGTCGTTATTGGTATTCTTCGCGAGGACCAAAGTTGTAGAGAATAATATTTCTTCCAAGTTTTGTTTGAAACAAATTTTCGTAGAACCATCCATTTCGGAGATATTCAATTTTTTCGTAATTTCCAGTATACAGCGCCAGCACCATGTAGCGGTGAATTCTGTAAACATATTCAAAATATAATTTACGGCAATAAGGACGACTGTATTCTTTTACGATACGAAATGTTAATTTTGCCTCATAATGCTATTCATAATAATTTAAATATCTATATTTCAAATATGGAGAAAGTCATGTTGGCCACATCAGATTTTTCATAACTACTATTTAAACTATTTATGTCGTTCAAACTTCAATCTAGTGTTTATTTAAAAAATAACCCCGAAGTTGTCCCCCTCTCCCCCGGTCAAGAATGTCGGGATTCAACACTGCTCTACTGTACATAATACGAGTTGCTTTCTAGATTGTTCCGCTTTCATTCTCATAATTTCTAAGTTTCTGTTATCCGCAAAAGTCGCTCTTGACATTGCCACAGATCTTGATTTCATCAGCCGCTTTCTTAACCGTTATCTTCTCTCGATCACTTGTCGAAAACTTGTCACATTGAGAAAATTCAGTAGCTTGTCGAGAGCGCGGAGATAAAATCTTTTTGAGAGGATTGGTTAACTAGAAATACACAGAGCGTCGGTTTTTGTCTTTTTCTGAGTAATCTATTTATTTGCCAGAAAAAAGATTTTACTCTTTACGCCGGTATAATTTCCCGTCAGATATGACGGGTATGCCTATGTATTAAGTTGGAATAAAATTTAAGTGAAAAATTATTGAATTTATATGCACTAAGAAAATAAAAAATAATTTAAAATTCATATAATTGAATGTTTTAGAAAGTAATAACTTTTATGAGCATATATAAAAGTTGGGTGGCAAAGAAATATTAACGAAAATAAAAATAATTAGTAATTCTATAGCAATTTGGTTTCGTTGAATTCTCTCCTGAATAAGGCCTATCTCATAACGCTACACGCATACTCAACTAGGGAAAAATAACAAACCTCGCTGGCCTCTTAATATTCTACGGGAAAATCTTACTCATTTACGAGCTGCTTCTATTATCCGTCGAATATGCTCTTTCCAAGATAAATCGCTAGTTAACACGGTTGCGAGATGTTTTCGCCGTTTTTATGAGGCCCGCATCGAGAAAATACTCGCTACTGATAACTTGATTGTCTACCATGCCAAAAAAATAACTAAAGAACATTTTTTAATTCTAACTGCCACTTTTTACACCATTCCGAAAAAGAATGTAGATAACGTTGGAGGATCTGAACATCTCTTACGTTCTATCTAATTGTAAGTGTTCTATCTGTCGCATCATTAAGCTACGTATATTATGCTCTAAAACCTTACACGCTGTATAAGTCAGCAAGATAATAATTCTCTGGGTTTTCCTTATCTCCACCCTTGAAAACTGGAGTGACAGATCCTACCTTCCAGTCTCTCTCGGTAAGACTCCTGTTAGCATTTTCTCAAAAATAATCCTAATCCACTTCGTTTTACAATTCCTTCAGTACTCTGGAAGATATGCCTTCTAGACCTGGAGACATGTTCGCCTTTAAAATAGTGGAAAGTTTTCGAGTGATAAGCGGTTTTATTATTTTCCCATATCTATATATAGGATAACCAGAAATCATTTATAATAAATAGGTTTCCTATGCCTGTACAAAAACAACATCAACCGTGAAAAATATTTCTTTTGGAGCTAAAATAAATTATTAAAGCGAGATTAGAGTCTCAATTTGAAATCATAAATCGTGAAAAGTCTTAAATCTTAGAAGATCTTTCATGACAATAATGTCATCTTTTAATAAAACGCGTCTGGTGTACATACCTACTTAGAAGAATGGGCAACACATATCGAAGAATTTAAATATTTTGTATGGCCAATGTTATAAAAGTAGTCACTTGAGAGATGCTACCGAACTTTAGAATTCATAACTATGAAATTCAAAACTTATAGTATTAATTACAGAGACTCTTACACTTCTGCTCCAATTTAGAAAAACAAGTGGAACCAATTAAATATTTGTGCGGATAAATTCATTTTGATATCCAAATCTGTTGACGATTGACGAGTTTTGTTTTGCAATACCAGGCTCAAATGCAGCGGTAGAAAGATTTTTTCAATCATCAACGATATTTGGACCGACGAAAAACTGAAATATCTTTGGAGAGTGCGCAAGATGTGATAAAAGTAAATATAGATAAAATATGTTTTGATATTTACAACGAAATAGAAAAATAAAGATTTGTTAAAAAGTTCATAGTAGTGACAAATTTACCCAAATAAAAGGATTTTGCGGTAATTTGTTTACTCTTTAAAAAGATCTCTTTTGAAAATTTGAAATTCTGTTACCATAGTCATACTTTTATTAATGCAACAGTATAGTTAATGACAAGAAAGTAGCTGAAATTAGTCAGCCGCTGTGACAAATGACAACAGAATTTTATTAAACATTTACATATGTGATTACCTATTAACGTCGGTCTGTCCCTCCGTCTAATAAGAAAATCACATGAATGAATCACGTAAGCCAATCGGGTAGCACTTTACTGGTGACAAAAAATTAATTTTCCATCATATCTCGTAAAGTATTGGTCATATCAAAATACTTTTCAAATAAAACTTGTAGAACTATTAAATTAAAGTATTTCTTTTCCTATATATTTTTATCGTAGGAGTAGCCATTATCAATAAAATCAAACAAAAATGTCTTAATTCGAGTTGAAATTTCTTGCATGGTTTCTTGTTGTTGTTAATATAAACAATCTCACAAAAATAAGTTTAATTTCCTTACGTGTGCATGCAATATTTTTAAATAGGAAGAAAATGGATTATTTATGATGAAGAAAAGAACTTTAAAACGCTATTTCCCTTACGTACAGGTATATAATTTCTTTCTAATACTCCATTACACGAAACGCGCCCATTTGTGATACGTTGTACACTTTCCCAACTTGTTTAATGAAACTGTCACGAATATTAGGATTTCAAAAATAACATCGCGTAACGGAACATTCGTGTGGCAAATCTGATTTCAGGGATCGTCGAAAGGCTTCTTTCGGAATAGTATTTCAGTAGTTTTCCCCTCCTCCATCACTCTCTCTCTCTCTCGAAAATTTCTTCCGTTTAGACTTTTAATGTTGTATATCAACTTTCAGTGGGTTGGCAAAATCCTGGAGATTACTGTAATCCAGTATCTTATTCAGAGAATGCTTCTTATCATTATTTAAAACAATAAATCAATCTATGCTTCTGTGTAGGTAAGAAAGGGAGAAGCGTCGAAATTATCTGTGACGCGTAAATCATAAATTTCCCGCTGTTCTTTTTGCCCGATTGGTCTTTTTTCTTCCTCGTCCGGACGAGATAAAGGAAAAATTCGTGTTGCGAAAGTTGATTTGGAATTTGTAGCCAAAGTAGAAGGTTCGGATTTCCCTTTTCTGCCACTGTTATTTTAAATTTATATTTATAGTGTCCTTTTGGAGTGTGCTGTCATTTCAAGGATTATTTAAATCATTTAATTTAGTCTAAATAAAACACTTAAGAGCGGAGTGAATTACAGTTAAATGTCTTCTTAAAGAAGGATACGGATTTGTTATCGCTATAAATTATGTAATAATCGGAGACACAAGAAAATAAAAATTTTATTTTTTGAAAGGGTTTTGATTTTGGAATACAAATATTGCGATTTCATTTCCGAAAGACCGTCTTTTGCAGCCGGATCACGATTGTATCGCGAATGAAATCATAGATCTTCGCTTGCCTTGTCCTTAGATTATGTGCAAATTAGGGCATGGTAATTTATTCATTTTTTGAGAAAATGATTAGTGATTAATTTTTTAAATTAATCAGTGGTTAACTGATTACAGTGATTAAAAATCGGTACAACATACATTGTACAAAATTTCTCATATACTAATGCGTCGTTTAGTTATCTTTAGAAAATGAAAATCGTATTAGCCTGTTTTTGAGAAAATCGAATTGTTGTTATAGTTGCTCAAGAATAAACAAATCTTATATTCATTCATTGAGAAAAATGAAATACGTAGTATTATTGTAGACGTATACTCAAGTAACTGTACGAAATTTGATCGAAATCGTTAGAGCCGTTTTTGAGAAAATCGAATTATTGATAAAGTTGCTCAGAGTAAACTAGCCTTATATTCATTTTTTGAGGAATATGAACTATTAAGTATTATTGAAGACGTAAACTCAAGTAACTGTACGAAATTTGATCAAAATCGTTAGAGCCGTTTTCGAGGAAATCGGATTGTTGTTAAAAATGCGCAGAATAAACTACTCTTAATTATTGAGAAATATCAACCATTTCTATGTATACTCTGCTCACAATCAGTATGATAAAATGCCTACGTACGAGATTTCATTCATTTTTCTTCTACCGTCTAGGCTCCAGCGCCAGTAACAGACAGACAGACGGCATTGCGAAAACGACTTTTCGGATTCAGCGACACCTAAAACGTATATTTCCGTAAAAATCTCGAGGTCGCATTTTTTCGCGGTAACAATACTTTCTCGATACTTCGTATGAGAAAGTAAAAATGGAATACTTCTGAAAAGGATGTTAAATAAAGTTATTTTTACGCTATAAAGTTAAGTAAAATACTACTTGTATATAGATTTAACAAAACATAGTGGTCATTTATCTAAATTCTGTCCTTGAAGTTTTTCTTGCATTAGATAAGAAAGTAGAAAACAAAGCTTATCAATAGTTGCACTGTTTAATGACGTGCGCAGCTTTGCAATAAAAAATCCAGCTGCTCTGAAACTTCTCTTTGGCTCTACACTCAGTGGCGGATTAAGGTATCTGAAGGCCCCAGGCGCAAAAAAATTGGGAGAGAAAGCTCCCTTCTTATGAATTGGAATGTCTAGCTTGTACATGGGTGGTTGAAAAATTTAGAAGTTTCTTGCAAATTAGACCTTTTCACTTGTACACAGATAATGGGGTCATTACATGGCTATTTAAACACCCTAAACAATTAGGGAAAATTGGAAGAAAGGTTCTAAAATTGTCAGCCTTTCGCTTTATGATCCACCATGTTCCTAGGCCCCAAAATAAGGTGGCAGACTGTCAAGACCACCACTCTCTTCTCCCTCTCAGAATAATCATGCATAATTGTTACTCCATAAGGTCCCACTATCTTTTGTCGATATTCGTGAGCACCAGAAATCAGATCGGTGTCTCACTTCAATCTTTGCTCAAATCAAGAATGGTCAGCTGGTCAATAATTATTCTATTCATGATAATATCTTATATTACAAGCCTAATAACAGCCAAACACCTAAAATTGTGGTTCCTGACTTGATCAAACCCATGCTGTTTGAATATTTTCATTCCCTTCCCTCCGCAGGACACATGGGAATAGCAAAGACGATTGAGAGAATTTCCAGAGAATACTGGTGGAAAACACTGACTGCAGATGTTACCAAGATGACCAAAAATTGTCTTTTGTGTCAAACCTGCAAACCAAGGAACACTCTCCCACCAGGCATTATGTCTTCCACAGTTAATAATTATCCTTGGGAGCGAATATATATAGATTTTGTTGGTCCTTTACCCCATAGTTGCTCTGGAAATTCATATGTTCTGACTATTGCGGATGGTTTCAGTAAATTCACACTTATTGAACCAATCAGATCACCTACAGTTGCCCAGGTTATTTCAATATTAACTAACAAGGTCTTCTCAAAATTCGGTTATCCGAAATTTCTGGTCTCTGACAATGCAGCTCAATTTAAATCCAATATGTTCCATGAAATGTGTATCAAATCTGGGATTAAACATGTATTTACTGCTCCTTACCACCCTCAACCAAATCACACTGAGAGAGTGAATAGAAATTTAAAATATTCCCTCACTATCCTGGCAAAGGATAATCACACACAATGGGACAAATACATTCCTATTTTAATTTTTGCTTTCAAATCAGTCTACCATAGTAGTACTGGCTATACTCCAGCAAAAATATTTCTTGGTCGAGAATAACCACATCTCCTTTCAAATGTTTGATCAATTCCCCAAAAATTGTTTGATCAAGAAACTACATGCCCTGAGATGAATATAATTTGGAAGGATGTGTTTGCAAACCTGAAAAGGGCTCAGGTGAGGCAAGTACAGGCCTATAATAGGCACCATTCAGGGAACCCCTTTAAGGTCGGTGACCATGTCAGAGTTCCAAGGCAAAGAAGTTAACTGCCAAATTAATTCCAAAATGGAAAGGACCTTACCCTATTTTAAGATTTCTAACTCCAGTCACAGCAGTTGTGGCAATTAATAATAGAAGGGAAAGAATTATTAATTTATATAATGTTAAGCCATTCTATGGCTCTGTGTAAAGCTTTCCACTGGCGTAGGGGTTGGGAATCTCATCGCCCATTAATTAGGCCTAGTGCCTAATTAATGCAATCACCCATGGACTTTAAAAAGTCTGCAACTTAATACCACTTTACTGTGAGGTTTGAATCACCAATTATCAAGATGTAGCATAGTGGATGAAAATTCTGTGGAGTAATCTACTGATGCTCCGTGGCCATAAATTAATCTCTAACCTGGTCACGGCTCCCTTCTATTTATTTTTGTTAATCCCCATTTCAGGCTTAAAGGGCCATTATCCCCATCTTAGTATTAATTACTGAGTGTTGTATGGTTCTTAGCGTTCTTCATTAACCAAGTTGGTGGTTCATTTATATACACATGGCCATTGTCTGTTATTAATATCAAATCTATGTTGATACCCAAGAAGGGTCCTGGCCATTGTCTATTCTTAGTATCTAATTTATGTTAATACCCAAGAAGGGTCTTCCCAAGTTTGTTATATATAAGTTCTATTAAACTATTGATATTCTACTTCTATCAGCTGATGAAAATTGTATATTCTATAACGCCTAAATAAGTTAAAAACTCTGTTATTACCAGCTGATTATATATTATATATCTATTATTGTGTCACAAAATAAGTTTCATTTCAAGAATAACTAATCTTGCTAATACTACCTAATTTAATGAAATCTCTATAATTTGTAGCTTGGCTTGGTGAATAATTAGGGGAAGAGTTATCCAAGCAGAATGTGTAAGATACAATTTTTATTTGTATTAACTGATTGTATCAGATAATCTCTGCTGTTTGGTATTGTGTAAGAAATTCCACTTGCCACTTACTTATATTTTCATAATGTAAAGATATTTGGGTTGTCTGTCGAGATAATTATTTATGTTCAGGTTATCCATTGTAGGATACCCTTCCCTTGTTAGGTTTTTCTGATGTTATCTGCTGATGACTTCAGCTAATTTCTATTAAATTCTCTGATGTACAATGTTCTAATTTGGACTTACTATTGTCAATGACTTTGCTGGTGGTCCAACCAAATTTGAGAGAATCATCTACGGAGGGTGGAAAAACAGTCTAGAGGGCATTGTGTTCTCTTTTCATCATTTTTGAGGGGGTGGATGTGACATTTTCCCCTGCCCTCGGGACTTCGTCCCCAATCCCGAGGGACTTAAGCCCAGCGAGAGAGACCAAGCCCGAACTAATCGCCCCTCCGCTGAGATGCAGTGGACTTTTCTGGGTGTCTAAATATATACCCTAAAAGGGGTGTCCTCCCTCCAGTCCCCTTCCAGCTCAACGAACTTTAAGACGGGAACCGAAAATCCACAAACTCCTCTTCAAATGTTCACCAATCACGACTCACCACCTCGAAATTCCAGTCATGTGAACCCCTCCCCTCTTCCCCTGGAACTCTGTTCGAGGCAGTGAGCGGGCTATCGCTTTCTCTGACTCTCTTCCTAACCGCAGCAGGAGAACAACCCCTCACTGCATGAGATAGGCTAACCTCGCCTGAACTTTCCAGTGAAGTCAAAAGTGCCGAACCACACAGTGAATTATAAATTGTGAGAATTGTTATTTTGTTATTTTATTTTGGTATGGTTAAAATTTGTTCTCTCTTAACCAAGGTTATTTGTGTAAATTGTAATCTATGTCGCATACCCAATTGGTTATTGCTTCATTAACTGGAGGCACCGGAGAGATACGTTAATCTCCTAGTAAATTTGTTCTATCTTTTGTAATTTAATATCAAATTCGTGTTACTTAATTTCGAAGTTCGCTATTTGTTAAAGTACCATACAAGTTTCTCTCGTGCCTTTTGACAGGACGAGAAGTGTTTCATGTTCTAAAATTTCCCAATATATATAAATATCGTATATACTCGTGTATATACTCGTGTATATTCCGACTCCATGTATAGTACGACCCCTGATTTTTTGGTGAACAAACCTGATTTTTTCATATATCTCGTTTATAGTACGACCGCAGTTTTCCACCAGGGTCGATATATTTCGTTTCGATAGCTCGATGGTTACGAGCGAGATATATCGAACGACCTTGATTTTCCACACCACCATAGAATAAATAGACCGTAAATGTCGTAAACAGTATTTCCTGCGAGTACACTAAAATTCGGATAAGTATCTTAATCCTAAAACATTTAATAAAAAGTGATATGAATCATGATTACACAAGATGAAATAAAATCGTTTCAATTCTAGTACGTCTGGATTACGTTCCGCGTACGTAATGGTTCCACTCGCTCATCTACTTAATAGGTAGGGATAACGGATAAAAAGAAATTACTTTGTAATATTCCACAGTCTTTATTGTTTCTTCAATCACACACCGACCGGTTTCCACTACAAAATCATTCTAAAGCTACGTTTACGCTAAGACGCGACTTGTCGCCGACTTGTAAAATCGTAACGTAAACGGCTGTGAAAAACATGTTTCAGAAGTCGGGAGAGTTGTCGGAGTCGTGTTGAAAAACCACCACGACTCGGTCTTGTCAATTCCGTTTGTCATAACGTAAACACCCGTCCCGACTTGTCGGGCGGAACTGCACATGCGCCCTCAGTTGGCCCGAGTTCGTTGTGCAAAGCTATTCTGCTTTCTGACATATTACTTTTTGTCGTTTGTAATGGAGTGGAGTAAAGAGAAAACTGTCAAATTAAAGCAGCATACGAGAAACACGCAGTTCTGTGGGATGTTTTGTCGGCCGATCACAAAAATTCAAATAATCGCCTTGACGCGTTGAACGCAATTGCCAAAGAATTGTAGTGCGAAATGTCATGCGTGGAAAAGAAAATTTCCAATATAAGGAACCAGTACTTTCGTGAAATATCCAAAATAAAAGAAAAAGAAAAGTGGAAGATCATGAGGGACTTGTATGCACCTTCCAAATTCCGCTTAGCTAAAAAACTTCGTACTGCCCACCTTTTACGTCGCCTTGGATTACGTTTTTCCTGATTCAAACGAATGAAGAAACTTCCTGTCAACACTACAAATGCCGACGTGGCCAAAAAAGCGTCGTCCTCCATCTTCCAAATTCTGTACTCGAATGAAAGCTAGAATGATGGATCACGACTTGTCGTGACCCGACCAGTCTAAACGTAAACACCTGTGCATTCCTTCCGACAAGTCGGGTGCCCGACTAGTCGGCGACAAGTCGCGTCTTAGCGTAAACGTAGCTTAATGGTGTTACTAACCGACGTAACACCTTTAATGACTTTGTAGTGGAAACCGATCGGTGTGTGATTGAAGAAACAATAAAGACTCATGAATATTACAAAGTAATTTCTTTTTTCCAAGATGTCCAAATTCCATAAACTTACGCCGTCTACGATACTTTTAATCCAACTCGTTCCAATCCATCCCTTGTAAAAAGACGCAAAGATGTACATACATAAAATTCAAGAAAGGAAGTGCCCGTAAATCTTCACTTATATCAAGTATTTGTGAATTTGAAGCTGTATATATGAAAAATATTCTACTCTTCACGAAGCAACATAACAACGATAAAGGACCTCACTGTTAAGGTTAGCCTACCATTAGAATGCGTGCGGGTGGCATAACTTCACCGAAAATGCCCGTGAAGATACACGAATTTTAAATCCTCAAATGCATTACTCGTGTATAGTACGATCCCCAATTTTTGCAATAAAAATTTGGTCGTAAAAACTCGTACTATACACGAGTATATACGGTATATCTATTTCTTATACTATTTTGGTGTCAATACTAATTGCCCTGCCCATGGTCCAAACTGCAGCTGTTTTATGGGCTATTACTTATAGTTTAATTTTCGAACTATAACTTGTTCACTGTTTTCGCCACGCTAGAATATTCTATTCTAAATCCTCCCATAATATTTTCATAGATTCCCTTTCCACTTGCCCATTATATTTTTCATACAAAATCTGTGACGGCGATCACTCGTGACCGGCGAGCGTATTCGGTTGGGCAGTCGAATTTCGTATGTCGTTAAAAGAGGAAGTCGACATCGCAAACAGTATAAAACTACCTCCGAAGATAGGAGAGAAAAAGGAGCAGTCGCTGTTCCTCAGACGATGGAAAATATCTCGTCATTCCCGGACGTTACGAGGGTCGTCAGTCAACTCTTCGACGAATTCCCAGTTTCTTCAGGTAACACCGGAATATTGGTTCAATTTTATCGGTCGTGTGTCTGATATCTTGCAATTATCCCTACTTCCTAATGAACATACGTTCGTATTGCTTATCCCGAAAGTCTTCTCGACAATTCTGGCTGTCTGTAATAGTCGATAACTTAGCATGGAAGGATATTATCAGCAAAATCTGGGATACCTATGTCTCGGGACGGGCATTTAAAGGTCTTGTTACTCAGAAAGTGAAACGTTTCCAGCGTAGGGATGAGTCTCCCAGGGACTTCCTTCATCTACATCAGTGGTCTTCAACCTTTTTTGGGTCACCGCCCACTTTTACCATATGTTGTACTTTGAAATAAGTTCACCCACCCAGTGGCGTATTGAGGGTTTCTGGCGCCCGTGGCAAAGAATAATTTTGCGCCCCCAGTAAGCGATTTACGGGGGGGGGGGGGGTGGGGGTGTACACCTCGACCCGACGGGTGCAAATTTGATATTTTTGAACTCGGCGCCCGGGCAACTGCACCCCCCCTGCCCCCCTTCACTACGCCACTAAGCCCACCTACCGCATCAACTTAACGATAAGGTTTTATTAAAATAAATGTTTAAAAAGACAAAATTTAATTATGTTTATTAATTCCAAAACTATGTTAAAATAAGCATTTGGCATACATTTCAATGCGTACTTTGTGTTTGGTGCCTACAAACCAGGCAATCAATGTCTGGCTTAAAGTCTGTAAGGGTCGTTCGAAGATCTCCTCTTTCTGTTATTTGTAAGCGGTTTCTTTTTTTGGACAGGAGATTGTCGACTGCACTGAATCCCTTCTCGACTAGATATGAAGTTGAGAAAGCTAACGAGAGCAACGATATTTTCTTCCACAAGCGTGGATACAGAGAGGGCATTTTCTTGTTCTGCCAAAGTTGTACATATCCACCTTGGTTGAAATTGGCTTTACACTCATCATCATGAATTAATTCTATTATCTCCTCTTGGTATTCAATATCCACATCACACACATATGTGATGAATGGAGTCACCATCCAGGCATCCACTCTCAAGTCTATTACATCGCGAAAACGAGTCATCATATCAATTCTAATGACAGAAAGGTGATCTGCAAACTTTTCTATGTCTTCGGCTTAAGATCATCTTGATGTTGTGTAGTTCCGAAAACTGGTAAAATTCTTTTTGCAGGATGTTTTTTCTGAATAAATCCCATTTGTCAATGAATACCGAAATAACATTTTTGCAATCACTGAGTGTCCGTGGAAAGAGAGAGTATACTTATCTCTTAATATAGCTTCTCTTTCATTTCGCTGAGTTCCCCATATAATGTATCAAATATCTGAGTGAAGGTATTCCGTTGGGGATTTTAAACCACTGGCAGCTTTTCAGCATTTCTTTTCTAAATGGCACATACTAGTTAGGATTACCATATTCTGATAATAAAACCCGGACATGACGCATGGGGTAGGTACGGTCACAGAGTTCGTTGAGCTATCCTCCGACAGCACCGCAAACCTGTTGCTAACAGGGGTAGGTTCACATACCACCTGCTTCTTGCGATATGGAATGCGGTGAAAGCCCTCGGAATTCAACACTCCGAGGATGAATTCGTTTCTCTTATTCTCGAGGGAGTAAACCGCATGACAAAATCAACTTTCGTTCATACTCTTAAACCCACTACTATTCCCCAACTTGAACAGCTGTTAAATACATCCATTAAGGACTTAATGAATCAGGCCGATTTCGCCTTAGCTAACCCAACTCACACGAGGACGAGTCATCACTCGAATTCCCCAGCCCTTCCTCGGAATAATATCTCGTGTAATTACTGCGGAAAAAGGGGTCATACGTTCAGCGAATGTCGTCGGTGAACGGACAAACCGAGGAAATTACCGGCCTTGACACTAACGAATGTCAATAGCGACCAGGATCTGCCACTGGTTAACGCTTCAATAAATTCTAATCAATGTAAAACTCTGCTTGATACCGGGTCTTCTCTTTCCCTTCTCGACGAGATAACTTGCTCAAGACTTATCAAAAAGGCAAAATTTGTTCCGTGTAGAGTCGAATGTCGTAATGTCGGGGCCACTCCATTCGTTCTAACGAAACACATCCAATTGCGTATTCGACTTGGCAGCCTTGTCTGGTCCCATCACTTCTGTATAGCTCCCCAACTGTTCCAATAATACTTGGACGCGATTTCATTAAGAAGACTCGTATGATTATTATCCATGATTCAATCAGCTTCGAAAGCTCTCCTCATCTTAAGGAGGAACCTCTATTTCAGCCTTCCCCGATAAAGTATATTGAAATTTATATATGTTAAAGTTTAGTACTTCCTCTTTCAAAAGGCCTATAAATTATATGGTGTCACCAGACTCTAAAGCGAGATATTTCAATTCAAAAACGAGTCGGTTCCGCTACTGAAAGCATTGCCGTTAATGGACGTTCATTGTAATGCATTCACTTATGATTTTTTTTCTAAAAATCGGCCCTAGCGAAATCTACTAAAAACTGATATAATGTGCTTTAAAGATTAATAAACAAAATATATTTTTTTCAGGATAGGTTACCATATTATTTCGAGAGATAATTATGTGTAAATACTGATGTGCTCGGTTTTTCTATCTTTCGGTAGCCATTACTGGAAAAATTAGGCAACGCTGCGAAGGAAGTTCCCGGGAAATTTTAATCGACACTATTTCGTTAAGCGTGCTATACACAGTAAATTTATTGTCGATCTGAAGTTGATAATCGGTTGACGACACACACATTAATGCGGATTCTCTTCAATCGTGAAAATGAGTTAGTTAGCTGCTTTAGGTAAACGAATAACAATCTCACGTGTGGTTCGAAAACGAAAATATTATTATATGATTCAAGTTTAGTTTTGATCAAATATTATCAATTTACGATCACCAATCTTCATGTATTATTTTATAATTAGCCAACGTTCGCCTTTCTTTACTGGAAATGTGTAAATACGTAAATATTATATTAGATATTATTTTAAAATGTAAAAAAACTGGGCATGCAAAAAAACTGAACACGTTGCGTAAGGATGGCGAGAATTCTCGCTCCCAACTTCGGTCTTACAGCAGGAGCGGCCACCCAGCTCATAGAGACATATTTGCGAAAAATGGAGGGAAGTATAAAGCAAAACAAAGGCAACATGTGCGGGTCGGATCCGCGAGGTAGTTTTTACAAGCTTTCCGTCTCCTTTATCTCCGAGGGTGAAGGAAAAAAGGGATGTTTTCAAGAAAGTGGGGGAGGGGGGGATTTTACACATTGGTCCCATCGGCATATTTGACCTAAAAGGGCATACGGCATCCCTGATTCCAGCGATTCTGTTTCCCTCTTATTTATATTATGAAGACAGAATTTTCCCCTTTCCACTCTATGAGAATCCGGGAAACGGCACGATTTGCACGTAAGTTGAGAAAATATTTTAAAGCACTCTTTCGGATGTTTCTAAAGGAAGAGAATAATTGGAGGACAGGAACCGCTGTACCGTCTTTGACGGTTTATTTCTGTATGGAAATTCCATGACCACCCGCATGCGCCTTTCTTCTGAGTGGGAGGACACGTATGCGAAGATCATAAATGCTACTGCTGGCAGTCTTTCTTTCTTTTTGAGGGTTTTCGATTTTATGACCTTACGGGTGGCTAGAAAGAAATCTTACCGACGCGTCGGCAAACGTCGCGACGTTCCCAAGAAAACTTTCTGACACGTGTTTTACACATTGGTCTCTTCACCCTCTCCCCTTTTTCTTTTAAAATTTCTCGAAAAAGAAATTACTTCAAGAGCCTCAGATTTTCTTAGTTTGTGGAAGAAGTAACATCGCAGAGAGAGTGAGCCGTGTCGTACTTTTGCAGTAAGAGTGTGTGCATTTTGCGTAAAAATTAATAGGACTGGTTAGTATTTTAATACGTGAAATATTTTAATTTCTTTGGTTTCGCTTTTGGAGTTTTTGTGAGAGAAACTGTTTTAATTTTGGTAGAAGGATATCCTAACGATCCAGATCTTCTCATCACTACGTTGGACATCTTCACTCACAACATTGTCACTACATCGTCTTCCATTGGAGAGGTTAGTTTGAATTCAATGAATTGTTACTGTTTATATTAAACTTCTTTTAGTAATTTGATTTATTTCGAGAGATTTACTTCAATTATTTCTCGGTGTATTGTGACATTTCTCGGAATAATTTTAAAGATAGAAACTAGCATAACAAGTAAAAGTCGCAGTTATATTAGATTGTTACGATTGGTAAAGCAATATTCAAATAATTGTTTAATTTTATTGTACATTAAATACATAATTCAACGTGTAAAAATGTTATGTTCTTAGACAAAATTTAGGCTTGCCTTTTTGATACAAAGACGCTTTATATTTGACTCAGTAATAGAAAGAACTTGAAAAAGTTCTTCAACTACATTCTTTATACATGTCCTTTTAATATTTTTAATATGAGCCGTTGACGAACAACTTAATTCGTATAAATACGTTATTGAATTTGGAACGTTATATCGATGGCATATTCAGATATTGAAGCATATTCACACCTTTAGCTTTAAGCCAAAATACATCTATAGGTAGCATAATAATTTTAAGTAGTATGATCGTTGCTAAGGTCAATCAATTCCTCTCGTAGTTTCATGATAAATTCCTTGCATCATAAAATTAATTCGAGTTTGTTTGTTTAAAACGCTTTTAAAAATTAAATATACTCGGAGTGTGCGGCACACTAGTCCCTCTCGGCAAACTAATGCACACCGGTTTAGAACCACTGCTTTAAGTTAATTTCAAGAGGATATTCAGTACAGTGATAATATAACTCATAGTGATTCATTGATGTGGATTTGTGGTCAGTTGGGGGCTGGTTAAGTAAAATTTTCCCGGGTTGGGAAAATTTCGTCCGCCCCTGGGTAATAGGCATTTTTGTATTTGCCCCCCCCTGCAAAATTTTCTGCCGACGCCCATGCTTGAGGGGTTAAGTTAAACAAGACGAATGTTAACAAAAAACGAGAAGGGTTATCCTCCACTGCCACCAAACCCGTGAAATCGGATAAAATAGATAAAAGTTAATAAATTGTTAGTGCTAAAACCATCTAATAATGAAAAGGAACACCAAACACCACCCCACAACCCCTTAAATCAGACAAAATAAATAAGAATTTAATTTATTTATAATATTGGGCTGGATTTGCGGGGGGATGATCATGAAGAAAATCATCGATACCCGATTCCTAATTTAGTAACTACGTAAATCATTGATAGAATATATTAAATCTCTGCGTTATCAATTTTAATAGCTGCATTTAGTACAGTTCAGTTTCCCAAATTGTAACCCAATTGAATTTTTCCATTTGTAGGTTTTTCTTGCTTTCTGTAAAGTAAAAAGTGAGCTTTCTATAAAGGAAAAAAATGAATTATATTCCTTGGTTGTAATTTATATCAGCATAATTTCAGAGATACCCATTTTATGACTTCTATTATTACAAGCAGATGATTTACCCATTTATTTTCAGCCCTAAGGCAGAGATGTCTCTGATGATATAAAAAACATCAAATTTTAATATATTGTGCCCTACTAATAATACTCCACTGCCGATATCTTTCAAAAATGTAATAAATTCAGATAATGCCTTATATAAATTCATTGCCTCTACTTCATAACCATGATGGAAGAGCTTCCCATCCCAAACAGTGAGCCCATTTATTACTGAAGCACTTTTACAAATGGAGCCTCTCGGCAAAACAAACAAATTGAACTTGGCCTCCCCACATTCCCCTGCAATCTGGAGAATTTCAGCTTCTTTGCCAAACCCTGTTGTTTCCAAATCAAAAATCACCCACTTACACCCATCACTCATTACTGCACCATTCCCATCACCTCCAGATGAACCACTTACACTCCCTAACTTAGAAACAATCCCCATGTCTTTTTGATAAGCAATCCCTTCCCTTGCCTCTATCTTGTGGCTCTTCTGTCCTCTCTGGCTATTGAGGAAAAGTCTTCTCCTCTTGAATGTCAGGGTGGCCTTCTTGATAGACCTCTGCATCCTCCTCATGTCCAACCTCTTCCTCTGGCCTCTACTGTTGTGCCCTGGGGACAAGCCCAGCTTTTCATGGAGGGACGTTATGTATGAAGTCCCCAGGTTATTTTGGCCGACAGCAGATGCAACCCTAAAGTCTAATGACTCTGAGCCACCATAAAATTTGGCTTTTGGAGCCTTGGTCGCCACTACCATGTTAAAAGATTCATTCACTTGGCTGGAAGCACAGGGAGCCAACTTTGATGCATTCATAGCAAATTTGCTAAATATGCTGCTCAAATCCTCCCTTAAGTTTTCCCCCACTAAACCCTTCCCTTTGGGCAATCCTGCATGTTTGTAACTGCTGGGATCCCTTATGAATGTACACCATGTACCACAGTTGTTATGGCGGTCAAAAGTATGATCAATGACATTCATAATTGCCATTTTGGTCCCATCCACATTGCCTTTGTTCTGCTCCAATGCATAGGAGAACAACGCTTCAAATATTTAATTACATTAGTATTTAAAACCTTGTGCTTCTTCTGCAAACTGAAAAGCATATTTGTAAGTCCTTTTTTGACATGATTTAAATCAGACCATTTCGTGACATTGTGATTGGAGGACCTCTGCACTGCTGAAATGGTAGAACTGTCATCATCGCCAATAAGTACTCCCACTTGAATGCCTGACTCCTTAAATTCTTCATTACCAACCAACTGGACTGCAACATCTGGCTCCATAGCCTTGGCACTGCCAGAAAAATTACATCGACAGTCATGATCCTGCCTTAACTGTCCTGCTATGCACTTGCGACATAATTTACTCCGTGTTCCATAGCTCAGCACCTTCCTTGATTTGAGGCCAATTAGTGAACCATGCCCTAAAAAAGTAAATGTATGTAAATAATCCTATAATAAATAATAATCCTATAATAAATCCTATCAACATGACCATATGCTGATCTGACACACCCAAAAACACCGGTCAACACTAGTTTTAGTCAGTGACAAAATTTTGTGGTACATTTTTATAGCTTACAATATATATATAATACACAAATAGCATTATATAAAGAGCAGAACTATCGTTATCAAAGGTGAAATAAATTAGAGTCCTTTTGAGCAATAATGAAATTAAGTACATAAATCAACAAACCCGTTATGCTATCATAACTTCTTCCAGTTCCCCTCTTCTGCCAACCCATATCGTAAGATGCTGCTATTTTAACAACAGGAGTGGAGTGTGCAACGTTTTCTTCAGATTTGAAATTAGGGCTGTCATTCCTGTCATAAATAAAGCACTAATTAAATAAAAATAGGTAGGTACCTACCAATCATCATTTGGTGAGAAACATGGTTCATATTATGATCAATACTATATTTGTAATTCTCTTACAAGATGATGATAAACTGGTAAATTTTAATTCTAATAAACATCTAATTACCTCATATTATGGAAGGTATAATATTAAAATTCTTTTGCCATGTTTTTATCTAATTCTAAGCCTTGAAATACGGAAAACTTACTCGGCATACGACTGATTTGGTTGACTAAAGCTTTTAAGACTTACATTTTGAATTTGTTACTTTCCATAAAATAAAATGTGAAAAGATGACTAATTTTTGTGCTAATTGAAGTAACAAATTACTTATTGATCGGGTGATTGATAAACATGGTCAACAGTTCGAGGCATTAGGTATATTTTGAATTTCTTACTTACTACAAATATAATGAATTATTTTACTTTCAACTTCATAAACATGAAATTGCGAAAATCTAAAAGTCAATAATACATAAGATAAATACTTACAATGGATTTAACTGCATTAGTGATTTTTCCAACTCAATGGCTTTTACACAGCTATCATGAGACACATCCTCCAGAGCAGGACCAACGATTCTCTCGTATCTCTTGAATAATCCCTGTGATGGAGTTGGTATATTCAGTGCAGATAATATTGTGTTCATCTGACTAAGCCCAATGCCTGCGTCGATCATAGCTTAACATAAAAGGGAGCATTGTTATTTTCTAAGAATGACTTAAGAAAAAAAACAATAACACAATCTTTTACATGGTATGTTCACTGTTAGATAGATAAAACTGGCTTACCTATTGCTCCTTTCGTATTTGTGTCACAAAGCCTCCTTCCCTCAGCCATGATGGTAGTATCTGTCAACACCGATTTGAGCACAAGACAAGACCGACAGCGGATAATGGAAACGGAAGATAATCCTCTCCGTTCTTCTTCCTCTATGTCTCTGGACAACAGAGGAATATCACAAGCCAAACACCACATTTCTACCCCTAAATGATAAATGTTTACTATTCTCCTCCCAGAACAGATGGGTGTCTCGTCATCTTTGTTTGTCGGAGTCAACGATTTGCGTTTTGTTTGGGAGACTTTCAATCTCCGCTCTGCCTCCTTGGCAGAAATAAACTTTCCACGTTTGTTGAATGGCATAGTTGCAACGATTTAGTAAGTTAACGAAGTAACAGCTACCGTCAAAAATCATTACGATAATTTTTCAAAACCACGAGGGTTTGAAAAATTATAGCACATTTCAAGCAAGAAAGAACTACGACTATAAATTAAATAAAGGAATATAAAACAAAAAGAATATAAATAAATAACTATAGGTAAATATATATGAATCTATGTATAAATATATAAATAAGTAGATATAAATATTATATCACGAAATGTATAATTATCGCAAAATGAAAAACGCAACCGCAAACCGAACCACCCACGCCAAACACCAAAGTGAAAATCATGCCTTGGATGGCGTTGTTGCCGGAAATGCGTTATTGCGGCGTTGCCAAGTCGTTATTTCTTAAATGTAATCCTCATTATTCTCTATCTCTCACTTTGTTTACGAAATAAGTGGTACTTTATGATATCTCAGATATTAAGAATACTATTCTAAGAAAAACAACATGATATTTTCAATTATTCTTTGCACGTAAATTACATGTGGCAACAGTTTCACTTCGCCATGTCTCTAGTCAATGCAATCTTTTTCGTGACATTAAAAATATTAATAGACATTTTATCCTAATCCAAAGCAAGCAATTATAGCAAATAACTTCCTTTAGTCACATGGTTATCGGAAAGATTATCCTCGCACATTTATTAGAAGCTTTCTCGGGAGTTGAATAATACCATACTTTTGCTGGCTTGTTGACTCATGCAGTAGAGGTGGAGCCTCCTTAAGCAAGAAACTAAAATAGACTTACATTTCTAAAAGTAGGATTCAACAAAATTATGAAATGAAAAGGATATTAACAGTAAAAAATAATAAAATGAAAATAATGTTCAGTGTAGTACAACTGTGGTAGCTGTAATCAAAACGGCAACCTCTTATTTTTGAAAACGTCCTTGTACAAATCACAAGAAAAGGTTTCACAATCCTCTGCCTCCACTCCTGAACAGACTTCATGTGCTCACCCATCACAATCTGCACATTTAATCCAACCTTCTTCTGCCTTAGAGTGAGAAAACAATTCTCCGCAGTAGATGCAGGGTGTATCTTTGACATCATATTCGTCACTTGAATTGTTTGACATCTTCTTACGAATAATGTTTTTTTTTTGACAGGCTTAGACTTAGGCCTACTTTGCTTTTGTGTTGCACTTCCATCTTTTTTGGCCTCATTTACCAAAGAAAGTACTCGACATCCCAACCCCGTTTTACCTGACGGTTTGGTACCGCATATTACCTGAAGGAACAATTTTGAAATAAACATGGCGTCATCCCGTTAGTTACACAGATACATTACTGAACACACTACACAGTATTCCTAATGCCGTGCCAAATCAAGTAAGCAATGACCTTCAGATAAATAGCTGACGAGATGTTGTGTAGAAACTCTGCAAAAACTGCAAACAATGTTTCATAAAACATCAAAAAACATATTCCAAGTTTAGGAGCACAAATGTACATCCAAGCATCGTTCAGTCTTCAAGAACACTACTAGGGCGTTGTAGCCGACTAAGTTGTGGAGTATCCGGGAGGTATCAGCACTGGCAGGATGAAAATCAGAGGTACCCTGTTTTACCCAACCACCCCATTTTCCCCTACTCTCCCCTATATAAAATTTATTAATTTCATCTTTAAATTAGTACCTACTTGTTTTAAATGATGCACCTAAAGTCAGCAAAGAAATGTTTCATCATTAGAACTTACTACTGGAATTTCAAATACTTCAGTAAATGTAGATATGTTAATTATAGAATAAGATTTTATTAGGGAACAACATTTCTACAGCATACTAAATATCTCGAATTAGTTTCCAACAGATAATAACACCATTACATTAATTATATTTTCACAATTTTCAACACATCAGATAAATGAGACAAATCAGAATTTTGGCATATATATTTTATTTTAATTTATCAATTGAGGTACAAATTTTTGTAATTATTACATTGTTTTTTGTAACATTTTTAACATTTAACAATGTCTTTATTCCTTCTTCACCTAATGTTTTCTATGTTTCAACCAAGTCTTGGATATTCAACCCATTATCTGAAATTCGGCTGATCATATATTGTGATATCCCCATTTCTTTTAATGGCTTCAATGTAGCCATTCTAATCCTTTTATTCACTAAACATTCCTGCCTTGCCAGAAATGATTCTAAGGTAAAACTAAATTTTTTAAATATATCATCAGTGACTTCCATCTTGTCACATAAATATTTTAAATTAAAGGCGTCTGTGTGAGCATTGTGACATATTGTTGAAAATGACTTGCTTAAACAATCTTTTAAGAGATTTTCCTGGGTATAAGACTTTCTCCCAGGAATTAAAGTCTTGAATAATGGGTAAGTATCCCCAAATCCCACTACAACATTTTGAAAATCTGTCAGCATCTGGCAATCTTTAACTGCCGTAATTGTCATCCTGGCATCAAACGGAACATTATGACCAACAAGTAAAATCTTTTTGTCTGATTTTAAGAAACTTAAGAATAATCTCCAAGCTACTCTTTTACAGTATGACTTAACTGGCTGGCCTTTAAAACATAAGTGCTTACCCACCACTTCCAAATTCGTAAGTTGTGTTACCTCTTGGGGTATGATACCAGAAGGAGTAATACATGCAGAAAAGTGATTTTTTCCAATAGCTCCTATCTGTATAACTTCACAATAACTTGAAAGTCCTGTCGTTTCAACATCGAAAAATACCACTTCAAATTCAGACTCTATTGGTTTTAATGTTTTTGATACGGAAAATGGAGAATTATTCAGATTTAAGTTTAAAAACATCCCACTACAATACGTTGTTCCTTCCCTTGCTTCTCTAACCTTTGTTCTACTATTTTCTTTCAAAGTTTTAAAGAGCCTTCTTCTTTTAAAAGTAGGAGAATTTTTTTTCTGTTGTGATAATCTCCTTTGGACAGCCAGTTTTTCCTTGTATTGTCGTGTATGAGACCCTGGGGATATCAAAAGACTTTCTTTTACATTGGCTACATAACTTAGACCTACATTCTTTTGACAGACAGCTGCAGCTATCCTAAAATCATTGGACTCCGATGAGCCATAATGTCTTGATTTGGGAGCTTTGCTAGCTACAATTGCATTAAAAGATTCATTGGCTTGTGTTGAACCACAAGGAGCCAAGCTTTCAGCATTGTTACCAAACTTAACCAAAACTTCTTGCAGCTTCGAAAATAAAATATCTCCTTCCAAACCCTTTGGAAATCCCCTATGGTGATAACCCACAGGATCCTTTAAATACCCACACCATGAGCCACAACCTATATGCATATCAAATGCACGAGGAACAATATTTTCCAATGCTTTCTTAAGTTCATTTGGCCTACCTTTATTCTGTTGCAAAGCATATCCAAAACACCTCTGAAAATATTTTATGATATTCGGTGAAAGTATGCTATGGCTCTTTTGAATCCTGTACAATAAATTACCCAAACTTTTTTTTGCATCGTTTAAATCATAAAATTTTTCAATATTACCAACCTCGCTTCTCAATTTTGCTATCGTTGATGAATCATCATCACCTACCAATGTCTCTACATTGAGCCCTGCAGCCTTCAGTGGAGTACTGTGGGCAAATAACTCCACAGCCAAGTCTGGCTCCATTCCTTTGGCACCTCCCGACCAATTTCGGCGACAATCATGTTCTTCGTTGCCACAGGAGCATGCTTTACAATTAATATTACGTGTTCCATAAGCAATTACTTTTTTTGTTTTCTCTCCTATCAAAGAGCCACGGCCAGTCAAGCTTGAGAAGCGTCTTCCATTTCCTCTTTTGACACCCCATATCATAGGATGCCACAACTGATACTTCTGCATTTGGTGAAATGTTTGCACCAGGATTACCATGATTAAAAGAAAATGTAAAAGAGATTTTAAAATTAATTTTTTAAATATATTTTTCAATATTAAATGTTTTTATGAGAATATATCCAATGATACAATTACGAATACATTTCATAGAGGTTTCTTTGCACTTACTTTTCTTGAATCACATTATCAGGGTGACCCATTGATTCATTATCTCCTACAGCTTCTTTTGAAGTATCTAAATGGGAATAATTTTATCAAGAAATAATAATTAATGGACTATGAACTCTTACTCAAATCAGTCACAAATAATACATGTACATTGAAAATGTGATTTATAATTCATCTTAAAAAGACAATACAAATTTACCTGCAAATCCATCTCGTTCCAATTCCTTTTCAAGTAAGGCACCTTCCATGCAGCTAACATTAGCCAAATTCTCAATTTTTGGCCCAACTGTTCTCTCGCATCTCTTCAAAAGAGATTCCTCAACTCTAGGGATGTAGAGGCTTGTCAGAAATGCATTCACATGGGTAGGACCTATTCCTGCATCTATCATACCTATTACAAAATATAAAATTAATATAAAATTGTTTTCAAATTTCCTTTCTTACAATTGCATTTCACAAAAGAAGGAATAAATTTCTTACCTATAGCAGCCTTCAAGTTGATGTCATAATTTTGTCGATTTGTATCTTTACTCTGTCTATGTTTTGATGACATAACAAGCCTTTGGAAACTGCAATTTTTACATTGGATAGACCACTTGCAAGCCAGTCCAATTCTAGTTTCTTCAACTATATCCATTAGCGAGAGCACATTTCCACAAGATGGGCAAAATAGTTGTTGAGCCAAAAAATTTACATCTACTATTCTACTTCCACCAACAACACAACAAGTAGAATTATCAGGCAAATGTTCTTTCTTCAAATTACTAGTCTTTAGGTTTGCCAAACTTTTAAGCCTGGATGCTTTAATAAGTTTACCTCGAAAATGTGATTTTTTATCCATGATATAGATAAAAACTCACAAAATATTTCAAAGAATGAAACTTTCTTTAGTGAAACTATATCACAATACAAGGGGAGATACTTCACCACTACTCTGTAAATGCAATTCAAATTTACAAAATTAAAAATCTGATGTGGCCAACACATGACTTTCTCCATATTTGGGATATAGTTATTTAAATTATTATGAATAGCATTATAAGGCAAAATTATTATTTCATATCGTAAAAGAATACAGTCGTCCTTATTGCCGTAAATTACGTAAATTTTGAATATGTTTACATAATCCACCGCTACATGGTGGTGGCGCTGTATACTGCAAATTAAGAAAAAGCAAAATATCTCCGAAATGGATGGTTCTACGAAAATTTGTTTCAAACAAAACTCGCCAGTAGAGAGCGCCGTTGGACACGAAGCCAAATATTAGCGTGTTTTCGCACGTGTCCTCCGATCCAAAGCCGAGCCAGACATTTCAAAAGTGTTTATGAATAATGGCGCTCCTAAAAACGTCGAATCTTTCGACTGCTATTGCATTCGGCGATGCTGATCATCATACTTGACCTTGACCCGCGTCGCTCCCGAGAGCGCCCTATTTAATTCCTCTTAAGCGATAATCGAGAATGCGCACTCGGTGATCGAATATAACAGATATTTTACTACTTTCCCAGACGGTAAACGACAAAGGGAGATGATTAAGCGGCTTTTAATGGGCATTTCGTCCCTTTTCGAACTCTGTTGTTTTGCGCGTTACGACATCCCTCGAGAAAATGTCTTACGCTGGCGTTCCGTATTTACCGTCCGAAAAAATACGGAAAGCGGATGCAGTCACACACTGGCCAACGCCTATTTTGCAATTCTCCGTGAATGAGGAAATGGATGGCCAGGAATCGGTATGAATTTAACGCCCATACGGGCGTCAAGGTTTAGAAATATTCTCAACGACAGTTTAATTGGAAATGCTTCCGAAGCGAGTTAATCGAAGAATTAAGGAGTTAGGCGAAAATACATGCGACTTTTATAATTTCGAAGGATAATTTTCCCTTTTCGAGGGCCCAAAAGCAACAATCCACCGACTCAGACGAGCGAATTCCCTTTAATCGTCGTCTCTAGGAAGAATTTCGGTATAAATTTAATCGGCCGTTGTCGGAATTCGGATAGTAAGGCTGCGTTTCGTGGAAAGAGACGAGCATTTTATTCACCTGCCGACGTTCGCATACTCATTTTCGCCTATGGAATGCGAATCCGTTGGCGTCCGTGCGTTTTTCGGATTCCTAGCGTCCGCTGAACGCGCAAAGAAGCGCAGATGTATGAGTGTGTCCATCGAAGATTTATTTGAGTTCATTATCTTTTTGTTTCGGGAGATAAGAGTGCTCTGACAACCGAAGGAGGAAAAGTCGTCCTCGCGCGTGCAGAATGTTTCGTGGCTGCTGCAGCAGAGGGGAAGAGAGCGTCACGCCGCCGCGCCGTGGACTACATAGCCGAGGAAGTTTTCTTTCCGCTCGTTCGTCCTATCGGCTGACACTCGCCGGGCGACCAAGAGCTGCAGGTGATTTTAAATAAGCCTTTTCATTTCTATGTCATAGTTTTGTCCCAGTATGTTGCTCATGCATAGTGGAAGTAGCCAAGGTTACGCCACGGTCAATCGCCACTGTGTCAGTTACATTGCTGTCATTGCAAAGAAAGGTACAGTGCGTGTTATGGCTCGCAAAACGTGAGTCTGTGATTCTTATGAATGTTATTCTTGCGTGGTGGTTCTTCATTAAACACACGATGATATTCACATTGCACACGAAAAATACAGTTTGGAAGAGTTATCATTGCGATTTCCATCTAATTTTCTGCACTTACAATTACAATAGAAACAAGGCAAAGATATCAATGTAGTAGTAACTATAAAAGTAGTAAGATATGTACTAGTGTAAATGCCTACATAACTCAAACAGACTGCAAGCCGTTCTTCCAGAGACACAGCTCTTCGAAATCTCGTGTTTCGCCTCACAATATCGGATTCGATAATGGTTAAAAGTTCAAAGAATTTTTCATGTGACATCCTAAAATAACTAGTAAGTAACTTCGACCGTGTAACATGTTAACATCGAAAGAATATAATAATACACAGTTTTAACCGTCGAAATGAAATTTTTGATGAGTGAATGAAGGAAAGAAACTCACACTCTGAAAAATCGAAAATTACGTGTTATTCAAATAAGCACCCACTCCCCGCCCCCAAATTTTTTATCGCCTTATGGCCTATATTACTTGCAGGATAAATTATATACCTATGCGAAGTTTCGTAATGATTTCGTCAAAGGTGTGTAAATCACAATTTGTGGTAAATCTACTTCTAATTATTTTAGCTACTTCCGTAATTTTAAAAAGTTTGTTTTAGAGAACTATACGCCACACGAAAATAACATTAAAAACTATTTATTAGTAATATTTCAATTAAAATCAACAAATATTTTGTTGACAAAGCAAAATCGCACACAGAAATTGAAAAACGATTTTAAGTACGTTAAAATTTTTCCCATATAAATGCATTGGGCTCTCAACTTCGGCGATAACGGGAGTTGTCATTGTAGCTTATAATTGGTACTAGACGAATGAGCCCGTTTAAAACGGCCTTTGAAAACAAACAATATAAAAATAAATCCAACAAACAAATGAAAAAATTATAATATTAGAATAAGATTGGAAAGTGCTACAAATGAAAACAAAGGAATATTTTTAAAAAAGTAAGAGGAAAGCAGTCTTATACCTCAATAATATTATTTTAGCTATTCAGCAGCTCTCTTATAACGACGTTCCTTGTAAATACTCGTTCGTTTAACAGCAATTGTCCTTGATTATCTTTATCCTTAACCCAAAATTTCAAATTGTGTGTCACGTGTTCTAGTTATGGCTACATACAGCTGTTCAGGTGAAAAGCAATATTTAGTAAGTAATCACAATCAATCGTTCAATTCCACTAAACAGCAGTTAAGAACAATCTCAATACACACGCAATCACCGCATATACCGTATTTATTTAGGTAACAATGTAATCGTTGTTTGGTTGGTTACCCTATATTTGGATTGATACGAATTAAAGATAAACAGCACGAAAAAAGTTATTTTCGTAATATCTGTTCCATTCAGATAATGCGAAGCAGAAAGACTTCGATAAGACAACGAAGGCACGTTAAAACATCGTCGAATTATTTCAAACATTAGGATGTTTTAAAATACGTAATTTACCGCATTTATCCATTCAGTTTACGTAAACGAATATCTATCTATCTATCTATACATATCTATAAAGTAAGGTGTTTGTATGTATGTATGTATGTTCTGCTAAGGCTCAGAAACTACATCACGCAGAAAAAAGAGGAAGGTGTCATATTAACCGTTATCATGTGTACGGTGGTGTAGTAAGGTTTTTAAACCGATTCGGTGTACTATTTAATTATAATAAAATATTTTCGTTTATATGGGATTTCCATTTAAAAATTTTTCGTAAATTTCTCGAATTTTTAACTCCTTACATATATATCGCAGACATATGCTCTCGCAGACTTTTTTGTGGTAAATTATCTCCTCTTTTGAAATAATTTTTTAAAAGAGGGGCTTACAGATCAAATAAGACGAATTGAAGGGAAAATGTTATTTTTCATTATTGCTCAGCATTTGGATATACTTAGCAACCGATGTAAACAAATTACGTTTGAACTATAAACATATCGTAAACGTAGAAATAGTTGATGAAATACTCATTTAATATCTTCTGATTTGATTGTATGTTCTTCTTTCATTATCTATAATCTTCTATACACAGGTTAATTCTGCGAATAAACATTAGTGAACTGTTTCTTTTTCTGTAATCGTGTCATTCGCATTATAGGTATGTTTGGATATAAGTTAAATTGTTTTTATATGCCTTTTGTCTTATTTTATTTCATATTTTGTTTAAGTGAAAATTACTGAAGATATATGATTCAATTACTACGTTAAAGTTTTTGTGTTTTGTTTTATCATTTTATCAATAAAAACTGAATTGAGCATTTCATGCTAACATGCAAGTTTTTCCCTATGCTCATCCATTTTGCGTTTCAATGATAATTAGATACTTTTTTGTAATATATAATATCGTTTTGAATTAAAAGAGAGTTTTATCAATTGGAAATAAGGTTCACTCTGGAGTAATTGTTATTTTAATACGAGAACTAAATTAGATTAACATTTTGAACACGTAACGCAAGATTTCGAAAGATTTTATTTGAATAATACTTTTGTTGAACTTTATTATGTCTTCTGAACTAAAATTAAGAATTCGTGTCTGCGGTCCCATGGGTAAAATGTAAACACTACCGATACACTCACGTAATTAATTACGTTAGAAAAGTAAAACATTTTACTACATTATTTAAAATCGATTCGTTCGAATATCTCAATCTATTATTCAATTAATTACGATGGAAAACACAATTAAGATCAATAATTTTATATCTATTTAGAGTAATAATAGGTATTCTTATTTAGTTTCTCCTGTTATTATGTTGACATAGAAACTCATATTCCGCGTAATCAATATTTACTCATCACTACGACACGCTATTTTGTGATTGTTGGTTGTTTATTTTGCAACTGAATAGATAGCGTTAGTCGCCATCGTCAGATACATTGAGCTTTAGGAGATTATTCGTTGGTTGGTTTTGGTTAGTTTGTTATTTTCATTTGCTTTCGTTTCGTGTCCATTTTTTGTGTTCTTTGTTTGTTTTCTTTGTTTTCGTTCTTAGTTGTTCATTTTATAGTCTATGTTTATATTCTTTGGTTGTGCTCTTGATTTTTGTTCCTTGATTACCTATTTGTCGGTTTACATCCTTTTCTACCGGGTATTGGTTAGCGTTTAATTCATTTCTTTCTTCATGGTGGTTTTTGTAGTTTTCGTATTGGTTCGTTTCGTGTTCTTTCCACTTTATTTCAAGACTCCTAATGTAGTTTACAGAAAGGAGAGGAGAAGTTTTAGTATGTGTCATTTTCTCAAGCTGTCTTGTAAGCGGGAAAAAGTATAACTATTTGCAGTCCGAAATGCACCCGGGCGAAGCCGGGTACGAAAAGCTAGTACATATCTATAAAGTAAGGTGTTTGTATGTATGTATGTATGTATGTATGTATGTATGTATGTTCTGCTAAGGCTCAGAAACTACAACACGCAGAAAAAAGAGGAAGGTGTCATATTAACCGTTATCATGTGTACGGTGGTGTAGTAAGGTTTTTAAACCGATTCGGTGTACTATTTAATTATAATAAAATATTTTCGTTTATATGGGATTTCCATTTAAAATTTTTTCGTAAATTTCTCGAATTTTTAACTCCTTACATATATATCGCAGACATATACTCTCGCAGACTTTTTTGTGGTAAATTATCTCCTCTTTTGGAATAATTTTTTAAAAGAGGGGCTTACAGATCAAATAAGGCGAATTGAAGGGAAAATCTTATTTTCATTATTGCTCAGCATTTGGATATACTTAGCAACCGATGTAAACAAATTACGTTTGCACTATAAACATGTCGTAAACGTAGAATAGTTGATGAAATACTCATTTAATATCTTCTGATTTGATTGTATGTTTTTCTTTCATTATCTATGGTCTTCTATACACAGGTTAATTCTGCGAATAAACATTAGTGAACTGTTTCTTTTTCTGTAATCGTGTCATTCGCATTATAGGTATGTTTGGATATAAGTTAAATTGTTTTTATATGCCTTTTGTCTTATTTTATTTCATATTTTGTTTAAGTGAAAGTTACTGAAGATATATGATTAAATTACTACGTTAAAGTTTTTTTTTTTTGTTTTATCATTTTATCAATAAAAACTGAATTGAGCATTTCATGCATGTTTTTTCCTATGCTCATCCATTTTGCGTTTCAATTATAATTAGATACTTTTTTGTAATATATAATATCGTTTTGAATTAAAAGAGAGTTTTATCAATTGGAAATAAGGTTCACTCTTGAGTAATTGTTATTTTAATACGAGAACTAAATTAGATTAACATTTTGAACACGTAACGCAGTGAATTTCGAAAGATTTTATTTGAATAATACTTTTGTTGAACTTTATTATGTCTTCTGAACTAAAATTAAGAATTCGTGTCTGCGGTTCCATGGGTAAAATGTAAACACTACCGATACACTCACGTAATTAATTACGTTAGAAAAGTAAAACATTTTACTACATTATTTAAAATCGATTCGTTCGAATATCTCAATCTATTATTCAATTAATTACGATGGAAAACACAATTAAGATCAATAATTTTATATCTATTTAGAGTAATAATAGGTATTCTTATTTAGTTTCTCCTGTTATTATGTTGACATAGAAACTCATATTCCGCGTAATCAATATTTACTCATCACTACGACACGCTATTTTGTGATTGTTGGTTGTTTATTTTGCAACTGAATAGAAAGCGTTAGTCGCCATCGTCAGATACATTGAGCTTTAGGAGATTATTTGTTGGTTGGTTTTGGTTAGTTTGTTGTTTTCATTATCTTTCGTTTCGTGTCCATTTTTTGTGTTCTTTGTTTGTTTTCTTTGTTTTCGTTCTTAGTTGTTCATTTTATAGTCTATGTTTATATTCTTTGGTTGTGCTCTTGATTTTTGTTCCTTGATTACCTATTTGTCGGTTTACACTTTTTATGCCGGCTATTGGTTAGAGTTTAATTCATTTCTTTTTTCTTGGTGGTTTTTACATTGAACTTATATTCTTTGGTTGTACTCTTAATTTATGTTCCACGATTATTTATTTGTCGGTTTACACCCTTTTCTACCGGGTATTGGTTAGCGTTTAATTCATTTCCTTTTCCATGGTGGTTTTTGTAGTTTTCGTATTGGTTCGTTTCACTTGCGGCTCTAAAATTTTTCTCGGTTCCATTGATAATTTGTTATTGAAAGCTAATGTATTCCTACTGCTTTTTGATAGTGTTCATTTTTGTTACATTTTTTATTTGTATGTTGGTTTGTTTGAAGGGATCCAGATCATTGTTGATTCAAGAGTTTTTTCAGAGTGATTTATTCGAGGAAAGTGATGTTCTTATACCGCGCCCTTCGCCTCGCCCGGAACCAAAGAAACCCTCCACGTTGTCCGGAGATTGGGTTTGTAAATGTCGAGACAGGCCAATCATTTTCTGTTAATGTTGTACGTAAGTATGGCATGGGGATAATACGTAAGTACCAGGTCCTGCGAAGGGTCCTGGAGGTATTCCCCTTAACAGGAATGTACCGGGACATCTTTTACGTATCTGACAATGAGTAAAATTTACTCATCGCTACCGTTCTAGGGTTAACATTAACTTCGTTATTGAGAATAGAGAGGCGATTAAACAGCAATAGGAATAGCCGCGTTTGAAAGCAAGCGTAAGGAAGATTTCAAAGAAAAAGGTTTAAACGGTGGAGGAGGATAGGAAATAATCAGAGAAGCTCAAGGAAGGGACCGACTGAACACTAGATTGAAACTGCCAGAGAAATATACTAGCTTGTAAAGCTTAGCTGGAAGTGCTGGGAACTTATAATAAGTAAAGGAAAATAATATTACAGTGATATAATGACTGCACGACTTAAAAGAGAATATGGACAAAAGAGAAAATACATCATAATGCACAATTAATTAACGAATTATATTGTCGCAAAGTAATGCAGTTTAGCCGAATATTTGTTGTCAATAGAGAAGTATCATCATCATAGGCAGTCTGTCCATAGACAGGTCCGTGATTATTCATGGTTAAACTTGGTTCTCCATATTGTACTCCTATTTTCCGCAGCCTTCTTCATGTCTTGATAGCTCTCTTTCCCTTTCAGGTCGTCTACCAGCTGAAACCTTTTCCTACCTCTTTCTCTTTTTCCATCCTGTTTTCCTTCTAGCACTTCTTTAACCATGTCCTCTCTTCTCCAGTGGCGGATTTAGACATTCTGAGGCTTCTGGCGCTAAACAATTGGGGACCCTGCAATCTAAATATGTACTGATTGTGAAACCTCACCTAATGACTACCCCTTTATTTGACCCCCCCCCCTCCCGTTTTAATAAGTAAACCATCGCAGTGCAAAAAAAAACATTTACCATCGTGGCTTTTAAAAATAGATATTAAATACATATTTCTGAAATTATAGATTAAAACATTTTTTCGGGCCCATTACTTCAAGGGGCCTCTGGCGCGCGCCAAGTGTATTTTATATCATTTTTCCTTAACGTCCATGTTTCTGCCCCATATAAAGCTATACTCCATACATAACATTTTATCAACTTCTTGCGGATATCCTCCTTAATATTTCCCGTTAGTAGGAGTTTCTTTCTTCTGAAATCGGCTTTTGCTTTTGTTATTCTAGTCCTGATTTCATCGGTACATTTTTCTCCTCTCGTTATAGTGTGAAACTTGTTCTATTTACTTCAAATTTTCTTCTAGAGCAAGTATATGATAATGTCAGTATATGTATTATATGTAAAAGGTGAATGAAGATGAAATCGGTATAAGTCGGTGTTCCAGGGATGCCACGGGACTTTGAATTCCAGCTCTGCGTTCGTATTCGGATGTGGTCCATTATCAGAATGTCCTTTCCTAAAGGGAATTTGGGAGGGAGGCTTTCGATTGAATCCATAACAGTAACTCCAAGTGTGTTACATCGAAAGAGCACCTGATCATCATCAATATCTAATCATATCATAAACGTCAATTTCTGAAGAGAAATTATCTAACATTATGATAAATCTGTTCTTTATGAGCATAAAATTTAACTTTCTTGCCCTATTTAAAATACGAGGAACGTTCAAATTTGACCTGGACTTATTTTTTTTAATCTTACAGTTAATATAATGAGTTATTGAGGTGTACATTACCTTTGTAATGTTGGCAATACGATTAAATATTTTGTTGCCATAGCAACCCATGTCCGAATTAACATAGATGGCAAATGAATGTGTTTCTACTTCAGTGGAACAGCGCATTATTAGTACGTTTTTCTGTAAGGAAGGTATAAAAGGGACTGAAATTCATCGGGGACTTCAAGTACAGTATGGCGAATCCTGTCTCTCATGGTCTTCAGTGTTCGGGTGGTACAAATCGTTCAAAGAGGGTCGCAAATGCGTTGAGAAAGAAGAACACGAAGCAAGGCCAGCAGCTGCAGTCAGTTATTTGACTGTTATACGTGTCGATGAGCTCCTACGGGGTGGCAGGCGAATATCAGTGTTGCAAGTTAACGTTAGTGTTGAGACCATACTTCATAACAACCCAAACAGTTGTCACCAGAAGAAAAGGCGATGCGAGTTCAAATTTCATTGGTTCTGAATCAACGATTTCTGATGGAGAAGGGGTTGATTTTTTAAATCGTATCGTAACCACGGATAAGACATCACTTTACCCCTGGAAATAAACGTTCCAATATGGAGTGGAGACACACGAATCCTCCTACACCGAAAAAAGTCAAACAAACAAAGTGATGGCCACTGTGATTTGGGATGCTCGATGCATTATTCATGTGGACTCCCTGGAACAAAGCCATACAATCAATGCTGAAACCAGCTCTAAGGAATAAATGACTTCTTTCTAAAGGAATTTGTTTTCTCTATGACAACGCCTGAACACATACGGCTAATCTGACCGTGAATAATGCACTGGCTTAACTGGAGTGGAACGTCCTCATTTGTCCTGATTTGTCACCATGTGACTTCAATCTGTTTGCGCCGATAAAAGAGCAATTAGAAGGTAAGAAATTCAGTTCGAATGACAAGGTGAAAAATGCAGTCCTTAACCGATATCATCCGAAAGATTTATTTGAAATTGGAATACTAAAACTACCAGAGAGCTGGAACAGGTGTATTATGAAGGAGGGAGAGTACAGCATTGTTATTGTGCTGCGTTACATTTACGATGTAAAAATAAATAAATTCCAGGTCAAATTTGAACGCCCCTCGTATATAAGACAAATTGATTTTGCATACTGACATACTTGCTCATTAGGCACCAAAATGCCATTAACTTGCCCTTTTGCAAAGATATAACACGTGAATTGATTTTGCATAATGGTATACTTGCTCTCTTGTCCACTTTCTCTTTCATCGCGCAGTCATCGAAATAGTTGAGAAGATATTTCTCTATCTAGTAAAATATAAATACCTTTTAATGAGAACCATTGTCCTCTTCTGCTGTGATTTTCTTCTCGATCTGTTAGAAAGCGACTGATTTATTTACGCCTAGCTATGAAAATGAATTTTCCAAGCAGCCATCCTTCAAATTACGAATAAGTGAGAAAGGCTGCCATTTTAAAATATCATTGTTAGTTTAATAAATCAGAGTCATTTAAATCTTTGCATTTTCAAATATCTATTTTTGGGGTAAATTAAACTTAAATTTCTCTCAAGGATAAAATATCACATTTAATATCAGAATTCGAAAGAATAACGAAAGAATATATACAATTGAAAATTACACTAAAAATTAAATTAAAACAAACCTATTGAAAAGTTTTTTTTGAATCTTACGAATTAAAATATTCGTAATTCCCTGTATAAGTACAGAAAATAGAATAAATGGTGTCATTTATGTAATTATATTAACATGAAAAATAAATCAGCTTCTAAATCTATTCGATCATTGTTGTAATTATAAATACATAGTTATCCGGAATGTATTAAAAATGAAAATATCTATTCATCACAATCCATTCCACCACAATGCCAACTAAACTGCACCCTATCTCCTAACTGACCTAATCCTTGGACGTTCATTATATTCCCTGATACTCATTTAATATATTTACATACTTTAATAACATATATCACTCTAATTTTGTACTTATAATCTACAAAATGTCTTTTTAACACTTATAAACAATCTACAGATGCATCACCGTGATGTTTCATGTTGATTCTTTCAAAGGGGATTCTTGCCCAACATGTCTATTTCACACTTTTCATCTCTTCAGGTACATTACCCGTTTTTCACGACGAAACCCATTACATTACTCGCAGCTGAATATTTTTCAAACAGTTTATACGATATATGATGCAAAGACTAGACGAGCGACTACAAAGGCCGTCTTCAAAATGATTGTGTAGTAAAAAAAACAAGAAAATGGCCATTTTCAAATTATAACATTGACTATGTCGCAGGCACTTTAGTATTAAAATGGTTTAAGAGTTTGCATCAATATAATATATATGTATATCACAAAACCATTTGCTTCTTCTGCAGTTTCGAACAAATTTTAACTCTCTCTCCCTCTGTCTCTTCATTGAACTACTTTCTCACTCTCTCTCTCTCTCTCTCTCCTAGCAACTTCCAAATTTGTTTTCTTTGATGGTCATTTCAGTCTTGTTCATTTCATCCATCTTCCAATGCGGGATTTATCCGTCCGGAGTTCTTAGGAGCGTATACATAACAGGAAAGAATCACTCGTTAGGCGACCAGATAGCGGAAATACATTCCAACATCTTAAGAAGTTCTTTTGAAGAATCTTTCACATGAAAAAACACATTTCCACAAAAAATGTGTCTCTGGAGAAAATATCAACAACTGTTAGACTATAAATCAGTCAGATTGGACCTCGATGAGTGGCCATGATGATACAGTCGCAGTCTCACTATTACACCACGAATTTGCGTGCATGTTACGACAACTCTGTGTTCTAATAGAGCTGGAAATGTAATCATATCATAAACGTCAATCTCTGAAGAGAAATTATCTAACATTATGATAAATCTGTTCGTTAGGAGTCTAAAATTTAACCTTATCTCCTATAACATGTTTTGAAGGGTGTGTTTGTTGGTTTGTTCATAGAACACCTACTAAACGATAAAAGCTAGAATAACCAAATCTGGTACGATTCTTCCTTACATCCTAACTTAGTGAATGGTTTTGTTTCTGTATGTCACTTTGAGCCGAAATGGCGAACAATTTAATTATCGAACGTCACGTATTTTGCCGCGTCCTGCAACTGAAATACAGTGATGAGTGTAGACTACTTTGAATTTGCACTTTAAAATTACTTAAAATCACGGTATGAACTTGAGACTTGGATACTTCTTTGCGGGAAAGAACAAAGTTTATTTTTAATGAAGACAGATTCCGAGATCTGGTCGAATTCGCGTAGAAATGCGGCTAGAATCAATAAAATACGTGATTTTTATCAGTTTTGTTACAATACCAATTACCTATAAGCTACCATTACAACTCCGATTGTCGCCGAAATTGAGAGTTCAATGCATTTATATGGGAGAGAGGGGGAGGGAGTTTGTACGTTATTTTCGAATTTTCACACTGCAAGATTTTCTTCCTTCATTCATCTAAATAGGAAAATGCGGAGCGATTTTTTTCATTTTTACTTTCTCCATACGTAGTAATGGGAAAGTATTGTATTCATGAAAAAAATCGACTTCGAGATTTCAACGGAAATACATGTTTTGAGGTCCCTAGAACACGTTTAGACTATTTTCGGAGTGATGTCTGTGTGTGTATGCTAGTGTGGGCGCTCTAACTCAAAAAGTACGCGCCATATCGTTACCAAACTTCATATATAACACTTTAACATGAGCACAAAGAACTGATTAGTTTTTCGACAATAACGGGTAAACGATTCGGTTTTTGCGATATTTCTCCGTTAAACCATCATTATTGTATATACAATTCTATACAAAAGGTATAGAGAATGTAATTTTCTACAACTTTCATTTTAAACAATTTTCTATTGTAGTTATTGTTTAGGAGTTATTTATAAATAAGCGGTTTTTCGGTTTTCTCCTTAAAAACATCGTTATTGGTAATCTTCGGGAGGTCAAAAGTTCTAGAGAATAATATTTCTTCCAAGTTTTGTTTGAAACAAATTTTCGTAGAACCATCCATTTCGGAGATATTTGTTTTTTACTTTTTACTTTCTTCATACGTAGTAATGGGAAGGTATTGTATTCATGAAAAAAATCGACTTCCAGATTTCAACGGAAATACACGTTTTGAGGTCCCTAGAACACGTTTAGACTATTTTCGGAATGATGTCTGTGTATGTTAGTCTGGGCGCTCTAACTCAAAAAGTACGTGCCATATCGTTACCAAACTTCATATATAACACTTTAACGTGAGCATAAAGAACTGATTAGGTTTTCGACAATAACGGGTAACCGGAAGTCGAGGTTTATTCGAAACCCGATTCGGTTTTTGCGATATTTCTTCGTTTAAATATCATTATTGTATATACAATTCTATACAAAAGGTATAGAGAATGTAATATCCTACAACTTTCATTTGAAACAATTTTCTATAGCAGTTATTGTTTAGCAATTCTTTATAAATAATCTGTTTTTTCGGTTTCCGTCAAATATCTATTTAAAAACGTCGTAATTGGTAATCTTGGTGAGGACCCAAGTTGTAGAGAATTATCTTTCTTCCAGGTTTTGTTTGAAACAAATTTTCGTAGAACCATCCATTTCGGAGATATTCAACTTTTTCGTAATTTCCAGTAGCCATGTAGCGGTGAATTTTCTAAACATATTCAAAATGTAATTTACGGCAATAAGAACGACCGTATTCTTTTCGACATGAAATGATAATTTTGCCTTTTAATGCTATTCATAATAATTTAAATATATATACACCAGATATGGTGAAAGTCATGTGTTGGCCACATCAGATTTTTGATCTATTCAACGGCTAAAACTCTAAATTTACTTATTCTTTCCATGTTTATACCCTACGCGGTCGAAATTTTCGGAAATACACAATTGTTTTCGAAATTTTGCCGATTTTTTGTTCTACTTCAGGACGTTGCCAAGTCGACCTTAATTGTTGCCTCTGATTCAATTACCATCGATTAAACGTTCATATTGACGTAAAAATGGAATCCTTAAGTTAGTAAGATCATTATACGCTACATTTTTGCTTTAATTAAAGTTTTATTGTTATAAATATAACAATGGATGAATTCATTATGATAATGATTTAACTCGAGAACATTCAGTAAGATTATTTTCTGTGACTAGGACGCGTTTATCGTAGATTGTGGTAGAAAAGCATATTTATTTTTTAAAATACTGTATCTGATTGTGAGTATTCAACCTTTTGGAAATATCAAATGTTTTTGTTTTCGTGACTGAAGCGACCAAGAATCACCCTGTCAGTAGAAATACGCGTAAGACTCTGCCATTTCATTACGAAGGCTTTGGTGAGGAGGAATCTTCCTAAACCCCGGTAAGTTTATACTCCACATTATTCTACAATCAATTGTTTCAGCGCTTACTTTTTTAATACTTTCGCCTGGCTTTAGTGGATAAATAATTATTTTTTGTGGCGTCGCTTTTACAAGAGTTATGTTTAGTGATTGATTAAGTGGATGACATTTCCTGTAAATTACAGAAAGTTCACATCTTTCTTTTCCCAATATTTGCTTTCTTTGAGGTGTTAAGACCCAGTTTGACTCCCGGTCTTAGCAGTTCTATTCTTCTGTTTCCTCATTTCACATCAATACAGTTTATGCCTGTCGCGTAAGAATCTTCCGATCACTAATCATTTCAATTTAATTACTGTGCCGCATCAATTTACTCTCTATCATAACTTATAAAAGACAGATTTCTGATTACCTACGGATAACATTTTTTTAAATATGCGCACACTGCCTTTCCCTCAGTGAGATTCTAACACGCAAACCTTACATTGGGAGTCAAATATCTAAGTATCCTATACTGTTTAATTCATTGCTAGAGTAAAATATGAATTATTAACATCAACTTATTTTACAAACTTATTATTTTTTTATTAATCAATTTAAAATTAAACAGGCAAATTTTGCGCGGGCTCAGCTAGTATACGTAATTTACGGGATTAAGGACGATTGTATTCTTTTACGATACGAAATAATAATTTTGCCTCATAATGTAATTCATAATAATTTAAATATCTATACCCCAAATATGGAGATAGTCATGTGTTGGCCACGTCAGATTTTTTGTTTTAGACTACAGCAGACATAATTTAATGATATCTTTCATTAAAAAGTTCCTTAAGGTTTGTATTCAGTTAATGTGTCCAAACCAATCGGCTAGAATTTTTTCAGTTGAAAGTTCTTATATATCTTTTCGTAATGCATAAAATGCTTCAAAAGAAGTTCTTTTTTACGGATCATAGACATCTATGGTATTCATTTTTAGCGATTTTTTTACGAATCGTTTGTTTTAACTTTGTATATTCGTCCGTCCGTCCGTCCGTTCGACTGTGCAGACGATATCTCAAAAACAGTTCATACTAGAGAAACCAAATTTTCAGGATAAGTTACTACGTACGAGAGGTACATCTGGCAAGATTTCGGCGGACCGGGATCGGCCGAAGGGGGCTAATTTTGCCCCATTATTATTGTCTCATAAGAAAAGCACGTAAGTCGGTGATCAGGTTCATATATTATTTCCTTTTCCAAGATTCGAGATCGGGATTTGAACTATCGAAAAGTTTAGAAATTATAGTTTCTTATTTTTTAAGACAGAATTCAAATCCGAGGAGATTTAGCGTAAATTTTTAGTTTTTATCGGAAAAAGTGGGAGTTTTTCTGGGTCCCAACACTCGATTACTATGGCAACGAGCTCCACGCTTTTATATGGGTAGATAAGCTTTTAAAGGGAATCAGAGGGATACGTCATAATGCCATTGATATTAAATAAAGACCAATGGATTTATTTTTTGTAAAAAAAATCGCCTTATAATATCTGCTTTTGCAGCACTTTGCTAACTTGTTTGGCATGTCTTACGTTTTCCACAGATAGGTTGGTTACTCATTATCCTAACGCGAAGCCACGTTTTGCAGTGGCAAGCACGTTTCAGGCAGACACACACAATGAGAGGAGGATTAAGGACAGACACGGTCTCTTCTGAAGGCCTCAAGACACGCCGCAAGTTAGTAGACCGGGAAGAAACAGTCCTCCCTCGGATATACAAGGTAGAACTCTCTACCAACACTACCCCGGTTTTTTTGATCGCCATTTGTTTTATAATAATCGCCAATATTAGTGGTGGAGTGGCTAATTTGTCTGATTACCAATCGCAATACTATATCTTTGTTATTTTTATTGACATTTTAATGCTATAATGAGTTTCTTAAAAATAAATAATAAAACAATCACCCGGCTTCAAATCGAATCGAATCTGATAATCGGGTGCCGCTTATCGGATTCGATAATATTTCCATGACTTTTGCTGCCTCCTGGCTTTTTGCAGACTTGCTAAATCGATAGAATCGACGTTATTTTGTAAATTAACCCCTGGCAGTTATGCCTTTTTACTTTCTCCATACGTAGTAATGGGAAGGTATTGTATTCATGAAAAAAATCGACTTCGAGATTTCAACGGAAATACATGTTTTGAGGGCCCTAGAACACGTTTAGACTATTTTCGGAATGATGTCTGTGTGTGTATGTTATTGTGGGCGCTCTAACTCAAAAAGTACGTGCCATATCCTTACCAAACTTCATATATAACACTTTAGCATGAGCACAAGGAACTGATTAGTTTTCCGACAATAACGGGTAACCGGAAGTCGAGGTTTATTCTAAACCCGATTCGGTTTTTGCGATATTTCTTCGTTAAAACATCATTATTGTATATACAATTCTATACAAAAGTTATAGAGAATGTAATTTCCTACAGTTGTCATCTGAAACAATTTTCTATAGGAGTTATTTATAAATAACCGGTTTTTCGGTTTCCTGTAAATATCTCCTTAAAAACATCGTTATTGGTAACCTTCGTAAGGACCAAAGTTGTAGAGAATAATATTTCTTCCAAGTATTGTTTGAAACTAATTTTCGTAGAACCATCCATTTCGGATATATTTCGCTTTATCTTAATATCAGTATACAGCGCCAACACCATGTAGCGGTGAATTCTGTAAACATTCAAAATATACGTAATTTACGGCAACAAGGACGTGTCTTCTTTTACGATACGAAATAATAATTTTGCCTCTTAATATTATTCATAATAATTTAAATATCTATACCCCAAATATGGAGAAAGTCATGTGTTGGCCACATCAGATTTTTTTATAATAGTAGATAATTTTGAATAAAATCTGTACAACCAGCGCATTTTCATAATATTGCGAAATCCAACATTCTAGCTATCGAAATGAAGAATTAGCTATTAATTAGCGTTAGTATTTTAAAGTTTGTTAAGAATTATATGTTCAGTGAAAATGTAGCAAACGATGTAGGTATGTAATATGCAGGAACTCGCTTAGGAATGCAAGAGAAGCACTCGAACCTAGCGAAGAACAGATCGGCTCCTGAACTGCTGTGCAATTTACTCCTTCGTTTGTTTCTCTTTGGCCACGGTTCCACGAACGCACAAGATTACTGCGACGGCCGCGATCGTGGGAATCGGGTTAATGCCTTTTTCCTGCAGCGAATAATGACGCGTTAGATGAGACACAAAGGCATGCCCACCCCTCAAACCCCCTCCCCCCCACCAAACCCCCAACCCCAACTCCAACCCCCCGAATTCCTGCCCCGTGTTCTTTGTCAGCGAGATAATGGCCGCTTTCTCTTTCGTGGGACGCTATCAACGCAAGTGGATGGCCTAATATCAGCAATATGAGCAAAGTGAGCGTTGGTTTCTACAAAGAAAGAAGCCATACATGATTTTAATGATCAAGACCTTAATGAATAATTAATCGATTCTTTTTTAATAGAAGTATGGCTTCCAGCAATGCCGGATTACCCAATAGGCACGTGCCTCGAGGCCCCAAGCTTACAATTAGAAGGTTGACTTTTATATAGGCAGCATTATTGAAAACAAAAAGAAAATTTAATAAATCAAATGAACTAACAAGTAAAATGCAAAAATACCAGTTTTTCGTTGCAATACAGCAATTAATACAATGATCTCTGCATGTAATTTCGACGTCTGATCTAACTGGTGCAGTTAGTTCATTGGTCCGTACAGTACTCGTCTGTTACGCGGCAACACCGCCAGGGCCTACCGTTCAATGTTCAGTCCAGTCAGGCACGCTCGTGTTCACACATTTTAAACAATCGCTGCAATATTCTAGGTACTGTATATTTTCCTTGGAAACTATTTCAGAATCCGAATACAAAAGAAAGGTTTTTGGTGCCTATATGAATACTTGATAAAAGAACACAAATTTAAACATGTTAGGAAAGTGTACAGCGTATCACAAATGGGCGCGTTTCGTGCAATGGAGTATTAGAAAGAAATTGGTATATACCTGTACGTAAGGGAAATTGCGTTTTAAAATTCTTTTCTTCATCATAAATAATCCATTTTCTTCCTATTTAATAATATTACATGCACACGTAAGTAAATTAAACGTTTGTTTGTGAGATTGTTTATGTTAGCAACAATGAAGAAGTAACTATGCTAGAAATTTTCTAAGTTCAACTCGATTTAAGACGTTTTTGTTTGATTTTATCGATAACGGCTACTTCTATGATAAAAATGTATAGGAAAGGAAATACTCTACTTTACCAGTTCTACAACTTTTAATTGAAAAATATTTTGATATGAGCAATACTTTACGAGATATGACGAAAATTTCATTTCTTGTCACCAGTAAAGTGGTACCCCTGATTGGCGTACTAGATTCATTTTTGCGATTTTCTTCTTATATTTGATTGTAAGTCCTTGATATCAAATATAATGAAAATCCGTTATGTAGAAGCCGAGAACGAACATGCGGACGGACGGACGTACCGACGATAATAGGCGTTCACGCTGTAAGCTAAACGCGCCTAAAAATCGGATGTGGCCAACACATGACTTTCTCCATATTTGTGGTATACATATTTAAATTATTATGAATAATATTTCTAGGCAAAATTATTATTTCATATCGTAAAAGAATCCATTCGTCCTTATTGCCGTAAATTATATTTTGAATATGTTTACAGAATTCACCACTAGATGGTGGCGTTGTATACTGGAAATTACGAAAAAGTTAATTATCTCCGAAATGGATGGTTCTACGAAAATTTGTTTCAAACAAAACATGGAAGAAATATTATTCTCTACAACTTTGGACCTCCCGAAGATTACCAATAACGATGTTTTTAAGGAGAAAACCGAAAAATTAACTACAATAGAAAATTGTTCCAAATGAAAGTTGTAGGAAATTACATTCTCTATAACTTTTGTATAGAATTGTAAATACAATAATGATGTTTTAACGAAGAAATATCGCAAAAACCGAATCGGGTTTCGAATAAACCTCGACTTTCGGTTACCCGTTATTGTGCAAAAACTAATCAGTTCTTTGTGCTCATGCTAAAGGGTCATATTTGAAGTTTGGTAACGATATGGCACGTACTTTTTGAGTTAGAGCGCCCACAATCACATACACACACACGCACATACACACCCACACACATGCATACATACATACATATATATATATATATGTGTACGCTTAAAGAAGAAAATCAATATTTTCAGGGAGCCGAGGAGTGCATACATAGATGGCCGTCTAGTGAGACGGAGGATGGCCGCTTGGCGGAATTTTGCTCTTATCTTCGCTCTCGCAACTGTGGTAAGACGGCGAAAACGGTTCATTGAGAACAACAGCGCACATTTCTTTCTTTGAACTCATTGGTTCTTCTTTTATCTTCATACTTTGGGTCATAGCCTCTTCTCCAATTCGTATATTTGCCACGAGTGGATTTCGGACGAATGCATCTCGATTAAATGAATTCCAATGATCGTTTTATGACCGATTCAATTAATGTTCTTTTCTAAGGAACTAACCTATCTGATATACAGTAAAACTCGTTTATAACGATCACGCCTAAAACGAAATCTCGGCTATAACGAAGAAATGTCTCGGTCCCTTGGATTACTCCATAAGGGCATTGGTTAAATTTCTCGGATGTAACGAACACGCATTTTACGAATTCTCGGCTGTAACGAACAAATGTTTGGGCCCGTGGCAAAAAATGCCCCATATATAACGAATTTTGTCGAGCAGAGCGATAAGTAATGAATACTTTCCGCCCGTTTACAGCGCGCTTGTTCGTAGAGGTCCCCTTCCTCCATCTACCCCTTCCATACGAATTTCCACGCTCCCTTTGTTTTGAAATTGATATTAAAAATGTGAAATGTTTATGTAAATTAATGACCATAATAATAATATTAATTTAAAAAATCGTATGTAATAGCAGTCGGGAATTTTACATGCCGCGAAGTTGATAAGCATCTCTTTGTATATGTAAGTACGGCACTGAAGTCGACTCACTGCAAATACAGTAAAATCTGTGTTATCCGGCTATCTTGGGGATTGTGGAAAGCCGATTAGGCGAAATAGCCGGTTAGGGGAGCGATTTTCGATTTTGACATCGCAAATTTAGCAATAACCAAACAAAATTGGGCTTAGGTTCACTATCGTACTCCTCAAACATAACTATGCATGGGGTTTGCATTTTCCATTTTAATTCTTCCACACGTAGTTAGATATAGACACTATTTACCCATTCGTATTTAATACGTTGCTACGCTTACATGCAAAACAAAAAGACCATTGAAAAGTTTAGGGCGTCCGGAAAGTTTGGGGATTACGGCAGTGAACCTGTTCCCAAAATTGAATTTATTGGATTATATCTTTCTTATTTATCTTCATTTACACTATTAGATATGGACGAAATTATTTAATTATTCTGAACATTTCTGTGAAAACCAGTCATATAATATTTTATCGAGTTCCTCCATTTTTGGCTTATGAAGCGTATGATGTTTATTAATTGATTTACTCGTCTCAGAAGATGACACAAATTTCATTAATTTAGCCTTATGAGCCTTGATATCGTAGAACGTGGAAGATCCGACATTGAATTCTTTTGCTATGGCCGCTCTATTTTTTCCTTTTTCAGTTCGTTTGATAAGCTCCAGCTTTTGTGTTAGCGTTAAACCAACCTTTTCTCTCCTGTTCCTTGCTTTTAGGTATTTATTTTGATGCCATATTCAATGGATGGGTAATTTTTTAAATAATAAAAAGCGATAAAACTGGAAATTGTAGAAGTACACTAAAACATCTAGACAATGCAAATGGCTTATGTAACCAAAAACGCCATGCTTACTCGGCAGCCATAGAAATATACGGAGTAAATACGTAATATATATATCTTATATTTTAAGAAATTTTAAAGTGGAAGTTGTGGTATTACACATATACAATTCACACAAAAATTCTAAAAAAAAGAAAAAGAAATAAAAAATGAAGTGTATTTGTGTAATTGCCGGTATCTGAGTGTGGCCGGTTCTAAATAGCCGGATATCACAGCTTTTACCGTATGTGTATACGTTTTATATGGGATGTTTAGGCCAAAAACCATGTTTCTCGTATATAACGTAGTCACGCTTATAACGAAGCAATGAGTCGGTCCCCTCAAATACGCATTAAACGAGTTTTACTGTATATATATATATATATATATATATATATATATATGATTCACGAAGATATGGAATAATTTCAGGGGCTGATTTCTGAGGTCATTATGAACAAAAAAGTTCATATGAACATGTGTCCGATTCCGAATAATTAAAGAGTGATGGCTGTTTGAAAATTAGGAAAAGGCAAGGCATTATCCGGAACTCGAGAGACAATTGCCGACCAGTACGCGATGCATTCTCCGCTACATTGTTTATTTCCTTGTTTATTTACTTATTTACAGTCTTTATTGTCAAATAGGAATTTGCGGAGTTATGGCTGCTCGTAGATTTTCAGAATCGCACCACTGTGAATCTCACTCATAACTCATGCGCCTGCGCGACCATCAGGTAATTGGTCCATTCATTTTTGAGGGTCCTCTTACTGGACAGATTTATTTACAATTTTTGCAGAAGGAATTGCCGCAACTGTTAGAAGATGTGCTCCTGGCTACAAGACTTCGAATGTACTTCCAACACGACGGAGCACCAACTCATTGTTTCCGTGCAGTGGTTACTTACCTCAATGAGCAGTTCCCTAGGCGATGGATCGGACGCATTGGTCCACAGAATTGGCCAGCTAGGTCCTCAGAACTAAACCCATTGGATTTCTGCTTGTGGGGGTGGATGAAAGATCTTGTGTACCATACTAAAGTGCAAACACGGGATGCATTACTTCATCGCGTATTGAATGCTGTGGCTCGCATAAAAGACAGTCATGGTGAACTTCGGCGTGCAACGAGAGAGATTCACACACGAGCGGCGAAATGCAATGAAGGCGAAGGTGGTATTTTTGCAAACCTTCTTTAATAATATGCACATTCGTATTTGACAATACAGACTGTAAATAAGTAAATAAACAAGCAGATAAACACTGTAGCAGAAAACGCATCGCGTATTGGTCGGCAATTGTCTCCCGAGTTCTGGATATTGCCTTGCCTTTTTCTAATTGTCAAACAGCCATCACTCTTTAATTATTCGGAATCGGACACATGTTCATATGAACTTTTTTGTTCAGAATGACCTCAGAAATCAGCTCCTGAAGTTATTCCATATCTTCGTGAATCACCCGTATATATATACAGGGTGTTTCAAAAGGTAAGGTCAACCGGCGAGCAGGCGGTAGAGGACATTGATTTGAGCAGAAAACTTAAATAAAGTTTTTCTCAATTCACTACCGTTTATGAGTTACAGCGACACTGCATACATTACTGGAGGATGTACATACCTCTAAATCTTCGTCAGCACATGTGATATCAACTGGATAGTGCACTGGCGCATTTCACACGCCCAGTACATCAGTGGTTGCATCAACACTATTCAAGACGATGGATAGGAGATCCTGTATCTTTTTATGGGGCTGCCCGAAAGAAAAGGTGTACGCCACGGAGGTTGTAAACAGGGAAGATCTCCTGCAATGAATTCATGCCGCTTCAGAAGAAATTAGAGGCCAGCAGATGTTGTTGGAGAGTGTGCAAATCTCTATTAGATTACGCGCTGAGGCATGCTTGCGTGAGGGAGGACGACATTTCGAGCATTTGCTCCAAAAATGAGCACTGAATGCCACATCCCATGTGAGATTTTATTATTAAGGTTCTTGCTGAAATGTTTAAAACGCTGTATCTAACAAACCGTAGCAAATAAAGGAAACTTTTATTTACAGTTTCTAAGCTAATCATTTATAGTGAAAATGTATCAAAAGTAGGGAATTAAGAAAAACTTTATTTAAGTTTTCTGCTCAAATCAACGTCCTCTATCGCCTCCTCGCCGGTTGACATATTACCTTTTGAAACACCCTGTATATATATATATATAAAGTGTGTATATGTATGTGTGTATATATATATATATGTATGTATGTATATATATACACACACGTGGGTGTGTGTACGCACACACTAGTGCAGGGGTTCCCAACCTTTGCGTTGGCAAGGACGCCTTCGGTTTAACAGCGAAGGCGGCGGGCGGCAGTGCACTCTCCCACTCACCCCCCTTCCACTTAACACTTAAAGCTCGTAGCAGGAAGTTTTAAATTTTATTCTAAAGAACCATTTTTTATTAAACATGGAAAGTAGGTACAAATTAACGAGATTATACAAGGTGAATTTTTTTATTCGAGTACCCGGAAATATCGGTTTATCTTAGAATATAAACCGGAGAGAATTGCTAAAATTTCTATGAACATAGTTTGATGTTATTTACAAAAAAACTCACACCAAATGTTGAAAATGAGCACCAACTTGCCGAATACATATACGTGCTCTCCTCAGCAAATTGTCTGACACGAATAAAAACTCACCCTGTATAATACGAGCATATAGCCTTTCGAATATTTTATTAGTATTAACCGGCGTTTTCTATGAATCCAGGCACAGAGAAATGTGACTAGAGCGCAAACATGAAGTGACACTCCGTCAAGAAGGAAGGGTGACCTTTCACAAAAGAGATGAGATACATTACAATGAAGATTAAAGGTAAAATGATACAGTGAGCCACTTTCGAGATCTTGGCGAATATGAAAAAACTGCGAGAAAAATTATAAAATATTACATTAAATGACATTGTATGTAAATTCTATAATATAAAGTCATAAAGTAATTTTAGATTGGTTACATTCCAGTATTGTGTGACCGCTCAACACTATCACTCGCAAGAGCTGCAAGTGTTACGCCTACGCTCACAACTTTGATCTTGGGCTAGAGCATGGATTCTTAACCTTTTGCGAGCCCCGCACTCCCACAGCAATCCATGGTAATCCCGCACTTCACCTAAATGTTTTCAATGGTTATTAATTTTTTTAAGTTTAACGAATTATTAAACGTAATAGTATTTAAAATCAAATATATTTATTACAAACTACATTTTAAACTCAAACTTTCCTCAATTCAAGACACAATAAAATTGTAATACAGGTGAGGCGACGCTTAGGCGCCTCACGAAAGTGGATCCAGGATTTTATTAAAATGGAATCCTATCTAACAATTTCATAATAGTTTTCAAGATTGTTTCTTTTTAAACAATTTTTAATGCTGTATTCACCTTGAACTTCAAAATAACCTCTCTGTAGTGGATAATCTCAGCCTTCTCACGAAAAGTAGGACCGAGGGAATGACTTTGTTATAAACGTAATTAAAGGCGGAAAAATATAGCGACAGTATGTATGGGGAGGGCAGTTTAAATTGCTTTGTAAACAGACCTCGAATAGTGATTACGGTTTGTTATTTCAAGGAAACGAATGTTCTTCAGTATCTCGCTATATGTATATCTAATAAGGAAAGTGGACGCATGAATATACACACTAGGACGGCAGCTGGTTAGTATGGGTGGTTCAAAATGTCTTATCTAAAAAAATAAATAAATAAAACAGTCAAATTTCAAGTTGTTTGCACCGCACACCCTGGACCCCCTTCCCGCACCCTCTGGACCATCTTCCCGCACTCCCGGTGAAGAACCCCTGCACTAGATTGATTTTCAACTACTTCTTACCGAATACGAGTATAAAATTTCAGCCATGTTTCAGCATCATCAGGACCTTTAAATCAATACAATCCCATATAAACCAGTATGTTTGGTTGCTTCAAATATAGTGAATACCTTCTATCCACTCGGCTGACATTGTGCGGCAAAACCAATATTTTATAGTTTCGATGTTTTTTTAACCAGAAAAATTGATTTGGTTTTAATAGAATGCCAGTAAGCTCATTTGAAACACACGTTTGTATCTATTGAATGAAATAGAATCTTACAAAAGATTTCTTTAATAATAAGCATAACATGATTACTATACAATCCGACAGGTCACGTATTTAGAGTTGGTGGCCTACTGGAGGACAAGTTCCAGTACAGGTAGCTTTCGCACCCATCACTTCATCCGGGAACTCGGAGCAATCGATGACCTGGAGACCTTTCCTTCCGCCTGGAACCTTTCGCGGGAGCCGTCCGTTATTTCTGAGAGGGACTTTCCAGATGCGGTGGCTACGACCGAGGGAACGCACGCGGTAAGGAGGTTCCTGATACACGCGGGTGCAAAGTGCGGTTCGGAAGGCTTCAGTGTGGATCCCAAGAAGGACGACCTTCCACGGTGGGCGGAAGGATCTATTCGCTTCCCCGACCGCCTCAGCCTATCCGACCCAGAGCCATCCTCTACGTTTTTTCGAGAAATAGGCAGCCTGGTCTGCTACTCCCGGGGCACCGATTTAACCTCCACGCTGCCCGGACATACCGCGTGTAGCTGTCGACCCGGTTACCACGGACACGACTGCGGCGTGCCTTCCCCAGTGTGGTTCACGGCGAGGTTCCAAAAGATCCTCCCGGAGGTGAAGAGAAGGCCTGCCGCGAGGCGCGTGATACACGGAGTGCCGGTAAACCACGAGCTGAAGCTGATGGATGCGAGGTTGCGCGGATTGAGCGACTCCGTCACGGTCTATCTGATCTCCGAATCGGACTTTACTGCCGCAGGGGTGAGGAAGGATCGGTTCTTCGAGAGAAGGGCCCGCGAGGACCCCGCCTTCCTCGGGCCGTTCCGCTCGAGGACCCTCCTCCTCCGCATGGACCACTTCCCTCCCAAAGGCTGCATCGACGGATGGGTGGCAGATTCTTACCTTCGCACCTTCCTGGGCAAAGAGGGCCTCCAACGACTGGACGGACTTCGTTCCGACGACCTGTTCCTCCTCACGGACGCAGACGAAATCCCTAGGAAAGACGTGGTCGACTTTCTTCGCCTCTACGAGGGCTTCGGAGAACCGGTGGGGCTGAATCTGCGGTGGTTCGTCTACGGATTCTTCTGGGAGAAGCTCCTGAAGAACGGTAACACGGAGCAGACGAGGGTGGAAGCGTCGTGCACCGTAGGGATGCTACAGGAGGTGTACGGCGGCGACCCGGTCATGATTCGGAAGCGTATGTGGCAGAAGGAGGACACCGTAAATGATAAATGGAGGCAGTACCAGATTGGAAAGGGCAGGGTTCTGCGACCGATAGAGGTGAACGGGGTTCCGATGAGATACGGAGGACGTCACTTCTCAAAAGTCAAATACATTAATAATTGTTTCATACGCCTCTAATTACCTCCTACCTTATCTCCTGCTTCTCGTCCATCTTATGACATCGCCGCACGGAGACTCATGCTTTTCTTTTATCAATCTCCATGCGTTTCAACAAATACGACTCTGCCCTATCAAACTTCTCAAATGGTGTAATTTCTACTCGTAATGGCGTAATTATTTTCAACGTTATATCTCAAAGCTCTACAAATAAATTTTCTTTAAAATTTAGAAAATTCAAATAATGCAGTTTTTGTGGCATTTCTCATCTAAGTTTTGTCCATTTTAAACGAAAGTTTGAAGCTAAAAAATGCCCCAATGTGAAAAAATATGTAATGGCGAAACGGGAGAAAACAGCCCTTTAAACATATCTCTTAATATACTATATTAGCAATACTGAAATTTCCATCGATAGATAAACAGTTCGATATTAATATGCTATACCTAGACCATAAATGCATAATGAGCGTCTCTCGAATTCATTACATCCTGGTTGACCATCCGCTTATAAATCTTCCAGATCGGAAGCGTGGATCATCCGGCCGGCTACCACTGCTCTTGGTGTTTCGACGACGCTGAGGGCATAAGGGTGAAGCTTGGGAGCGCCCAGTTGGCCGACGGACCTCGTTGGGGGAACTATCAAGAGAAGATGGAACCGTCCTATTTGGAGAGGCTAGTTAAAGATGGAGAATGGTTCGACGGTTCAAAGAGTTTCGCTCTAAGGGATCTCATGGCGGTGCTCAAGAGAGGAAAGGAACACGCGATGGTGCGATATGTTTACCTATCATAACCATTCCATCCACAGCGCCAATTACTCTTTCACTTCGACATACTTGACATTTTTATCAAATGACAAATACATTATTGAAAATCCTGCATCACTTCCATCCGGAAATTTGATAAATTTATTTACTTTTCATTGATTAATCATAATTGTCTGATAGTTTTGCCGTTCACTGCGTTCTTCGGGGCTTATGCTTATGTTTTCGTAGAGCAATATTAGCGATGGAGTGACCCCAAAAAGTCGGAATGCGTAGGCTGACAGTGAACCTATCAATGGGCAATAATTCGCCCGTGACGATCTATAATGGTTTATCTACTTTGATCTTTTTATAAACGAGTTGTTGGTGCTTGCATACTGCGAGCGCTTTAAAAAAAATCAGCGGAATTTCCAAATTCTCTTGCAAACTGCTCGGCTCAAACTTTTCGTATTTCAAGTTTCGTGGTTCAGTTTACACTGTATTAGCAGTAACGATAGCCTATGTGTTTCACTAATATTTATGGAAAAATTGGAATTTTGTGTGTTAGGATTATAGCATCATCGTGTGCGTCTTTTAGTACGTACATGGATTTAAAAAAAAACACCAAATAAGTATGATGTCATCATATTTTCCGTTGTTACATAGTATAATAGAAACTTGTGTAATTACTCTTTCGGTAATTTCGACTAACTATATTTCAATTATGTCGTTTGTTTCGTTCAGTGCTTGAAAAGAGAGGAAAAAATTCTCAAAAAAATATTAAAGTCGGAGTTAAAATATTTTTCACATTTTATTTAGACTTTTAGTATAATGGCGTCATCATAACTTTACGTCGCAGTTTAAAATCAACATTACTATAGTATAGTCCATTGATTCACATTAAAAGCACGAAATCGTTGCTATTATAATAAATAGCAGGGACGGCCAAACCGCGGCTCGCGAGCCTCATGCGGCTCTTTGAACTTAGTTTGCGGCTCTTTTAAATATCCATTCAACGTTTATCGCCACAGAATAGAATGGCGTAGTGCGACTTGAGACATTTTTCTGGATTCCTAACAGCCATGGAAGATTTATGAATTGTTTCGCTTACAGGTTCTGTACTTACTGTTCAAAAATTTATAAGCACAGAATTTGTATCATGCGGTTCTTGAACTTATAAAGATGCGGCTCCGAAAGTAAGTAAGTTTGGCCAACCCTGACATATAGATTACCATTCTCTGTAATTAAAAGGAGTACACAATGTGTTTCTTATTTAACAAAGTATATCATGTTTCGAAATTATAACATCGTCATATGCTTACGTCGTTGGTTGAAATTAATTTCCTATTAAAAAGCATTAAATCGATGCTGTTACAATATAAATTACCAAATCCTATTGAATATCGTTGGACTCGTTGTCGTGGTAGTTGAAAAATTTCATTTTGAAAATCTCCTTTTTTGCGATTAAAAACAAATTTCTAAGCCAACTCGGAACCGATTTGAATTTAGTCTTCAAAAATAGCAAACCTCATTTTTCAGCCAGAGAGCTGTTATCGTCCCGATTTCCTATCTCAATTTTAACTCATTTAAAAATGAATTTTTATAAAGCCCTACACGGATGTCCATGCTTTTCTTGAGAAGGATCAATGGAGTCGAAAATAAATTGAAATTTTCGAAATTTTATATTTTTTTCGTTGGTTATAACTTTCCTAGAAGTACCTAGTATATCCCCATTTATCCTATGCAGCTACTTATAATAGATATCATCCATGGGCGCCCGCAGAAATTTTTTCAGAGGGGGCAAAAATGCCTACCCAATAGCATTGGTTGCTCACCTCGCAGGGGCTACTTACACAAATATAGCAAAAGACACGTTTTTAAATTGATTTTTTAAAGCAGGGCCTGCTTTTAGTTTTAGGGGAGTAGTATTGCACACCGCAGATAAAATGTTTGTTTCTAAAATCCTCCATAAAGTATTACATCTAATGTTATTAGAAACGCGAATTAGTTGCCGCGATAGATATCGAAAGATTCCAAATTACTCGGCGATGTAGGTTTTTCCGTTATAGATAAAAGTAGATAGCCTAGATTGGATCAGAACCATTCTTTTCGTTTATATGTATTTGAAATATTCGCTTATTTGTTATTCTCATTCGCACAGTAGAAGTAAAACCTCCCCACCCCCCCCTGGCTGTGCGCTTGCTTGCAGTACTGCTCTGCTAAAGTTTCAAAGATTGATATCTCTGCTACTTTATATTCCAGCATAGGGCACTTGGAATAATGCCGCAAAGCAAATAATTACTTTAACGTGTTCCGTCTTTTTTTCTTCCGTTTTGCGAATGGGTTTCCGGGAAGTCTCTCAACAAGTGCTCAGATTACTTGTTCCTTTACTATTGATTATACAGAACCCAAATGGGAACAAAAATGTCGGGAAAATTACATCCAGTCATCTGCATTCCTTATATTTCCTACAATCAACATTCGGAAATTTCAAGAGAAGGAGTATGGGAATTTTATTGCACTCAAAACATTTACTTGCAGTCACACTTCAGCAGATTTTCGCCCAGCCGCAAATAAAACAAATATTTTTAGAAGACGCAGGGCCCGGTTCAGTCACACCGTTGACACCGCGATCTGTCAGCTCAGCTTGTGCCAGCGTTAACTTTAAAATGCCATATGCCAAACTAGGTTCTCCATATACTCCTATTTTCCGCAGTTTTCTTCATGTCTTGATAGCTCTCTTTCCCTTTAAAGGCGTCTACTAGCTGAAACCTTTTCCTACCTCTTTCTCTTTTTCCATCCAGTTTTCCTTCTAGCACTTCTTTAATCATGCACTCTCTCCTAAGGTAATGCCCAATCCAGTTCGCCTTCCTCTTTCTGATAGTCTGTATAATCGTTCGCTTCTCTCCTATTCTTCCTAGTACTTCCTCATTTTTCATCCATTTTATCTCCAGCATTCTTTTCTATGCCTACATTTCGAATATTTCCAAGATAACTTTACCTTAGCGTCCATATTTCTGCCCCATATAAAGCTATACTCCATACATAGCATATTATCAACTTCTTGCGAACATCCTCCTTTATATTCCCGTTAGTAGGAGTTTCTTTCTTCTGAAAGCGGTTTTTGCTTTTGTTATTCTAGTCCTGATTTCATCGGCACATCTTGCTTCTATTGTCTAATGGTTTTCCACCAATATTAATTTTTTAGTTTTCTTCTTTACTTTATACTAGCAGAATTTCCCGTTGAATTTCAACGGATTTAGTGAAGCTACTACAGTACAACATGCAAACTCTTTAAAATACCTATATAGTAGATACTTTTTAAATTACAATTAGGTTTTCTTAACAATTAATCATATTTGCTTGTAACAATGTTTTCGAACGTATTGCATTCAAATATAACTATAATTGTATTTCCTATAATATATATCACTTTCGCCAAATCCAGTTTCATTTCTTGTGTAATTATGCCTATTAAATGTTTACATTTATGTCTTGTAAGCAAGAAACCCGTGAAAAAGCAAAGTACAGTTGTCCATGATTGAACACTGACTCCGGTAAATGTACACCAGATACGTTAGATTATCTACGTTAATAAACATTATAATGTAGAATATATAATGATTTTACTTACAAAAAATGTAAGATTCCAGTATTCAATAGACGAAAGAAGGTTCAATTACTTTCATCAATAAACGCTTCCTGAATAATAATCAGTATCTATTTACGTTGCCATCCGTAAATATCGATCGTTTCGTTGCTTAAACAAAAGTGCGAATCGAATAACGCTAAATTTCGTCTATTTGTAAGCTTCATTGAAGCTAACTGAATCGGAGGTAACAATGACGGCCGCCTTGGCAACGCCCGGAAAGAGTACGAAAAATCCACAACATTTCGAAACAAATAGCGTATTTCTGAAAACTTCGACCGTGTAACATGTGAACTTCGCAGGAATGAGATAGTATAGAGTTTTATTCGTCGAATAAAGCAAAAATTAAAAAAATCGATCCATATTTACGTATTTTAAAGCTTGAAGGAAGAATACCTTGCAAGTCAAGAAATGGAATCATACGTGTTATCTTATGGAAAAATGTTAATCCCCTATATTGGCAGCACTGATTAATCCCGGTTGACCAAACCTTGACCATTCCGTAAGTTAGGATGTAAGGAAGAAACGTACCAATTTTGGTAATTCTAGCTTTTATCGTTTAGGAGTTCCATGAACAAACACACAAACCAACAAACACACGCCTCAAAATATATTATAGTAGATTTGCATGACATTGGATTTAATCAAGTAATGTTTATAAATGTGTTAACATATATATATTTTCTACTTCCTATAGAGTATTATGGGAATACGAGTATTATAGAATATGTCGTCGCATAATGGTGGGAAAGTCAATTTCAGTGATTGAGAGGATCACTGCAGTAACCAAAGTTAACGATATAAATTAAAATATAGACTAATGAAAGAAAATTACAATTATATATAAATATATAAGAAAAATACATATTTTACAATTATACAACTATTTCCCAAATGCTGTTTGTTTGCAGAATTTCGTTCCTCCCTACGTCCTGGAACACTTCGATGACTACTACCGAATACTAGTACATCCTTCCGAGTGGAGCAACGGAACGCTAATGGACGAGTACCGCAAGTTGATCGGAGGAATGTTTGCAGCATCATGACGTCAGGATTAAAAGAGGGCGGAAAGAGGTCTCCTCGTCCGGTGTCATATCACCAAGTCAGAAATTTAACAGTAATAAAATTCGTTTCATAAGCATTCATCCTGGGAGGAAAATTAGGCTACTAAAATCGCCATCATCGACGTCCATTGTGACAGGATATAAAGTTGGGCCACAAAAAAAAGAGAGAGGGGCAGAAATATTCCCTGAGCTGTTTTTCGATGGAGATTTGCTGCTCCACCAACTTGCTTTTCGAGCTCTTTTTTATTATAGGTAATGGCTGAGACTACGGTGAGGATCACAATATGATAAAATACCACTCCTTAGTCGTATGTTTGATAGCAAAATACGTTTTTCATACCGTTTAGTGGTAGTCTTTTACCACGTTAAGATCTATTAAATTTGATTTTTATATTGGAAAAGTGACTTTTTTGATTACAATGTTGATATTGGATGATTTGTTTTGGTAACCAATCTAAGGGTATTAGTAATGTTAGGCAAATAAAAATAAAAAGGACCGTAAAATATGTATGATTAAAATAATTGTAGGTGTCTTAATTTGTTACGTTTTCTCTTTTCGTCTTTTTAAAACATTTTCTCCATTAAATTATTGTTATGTATATATATTTTTTATTTTTTTTGTTAAAAATTCCTTTTAATTGTTATTATTATAAATGTTTTCTTTATTTTTTGAGTTTTTTATTTTACTTTAATGGTGGATTCAGTAACTCGATTTTCTTCGTTATAGTGGTTAAGACATTAAACCGTTACAAATTGTGTGGCAATTGCTATACTATGGAGTTAGTACTCATCTTGAATTTATTAGATTATTTAAAAAGAATCGCGTGGAATATTTTATAAGAAATGTTCGAGTTGTATCATAGGATAAATTAAATTTCTTCGAGGGCCTTGTGATTGAAAATCCTGGTCTGGATCATCTTACTTTTCTAAATGAGATAACATATTCTTAATCCTTAGTCTTCGTAAGCTTAGGAAGATAGAAAGAAAACCAGATATCATGACATAGGAAAATCTGTTTAATATGTCACAAGACGTTTTTAAATTCTTATTTAGATTTATCTCGCTGCATATACTCAGTTAGTGCTTGCGACTTTCCGGTGCCTCGTGCTACCAGACTGTATTAAAGAGTGTATTCACATTACACAGTGTTTTAGTTTCATTTCTACACGGAACTTCCCAGCATTACCTTTAGCATCGCTTCCAACGGTGTTTGCTTGGAATCGAAAGTTTTAGTTATATCGTATTTTATTGAAAACCAAATAACACAAGTACATTTCTACAGATTTGAGTTTGCAAGTAAAATTGGAAATCACCCTTGATTTTCTCTGTTTAACCTTAGAACAGAAAAGAGACTATCTGTCCCCTTTCAACAGATATTTTTTTGCATCAAACCCTCTTTTCTCTTTCATGGCATGTCCTTCAACAGGTTTCAGATTGCAAATTGTCTTTTTATCCAATATTTTTAAAATACATTAAGCTCTGATTTAATATGGTCATTTCGGGTTTTATCTACCATGACAATAAATCGCGAGATTATCGTAAAATGCTTTATTGGACAATATTTAGGGTTTATTTAAACTAAAGGTGAACAATTGGGAATAAACAACTTTTGGAAAGAAAGGTATCACAATAAAAAGTATTCAATATAGAGCAGAGGTTCATATTTTATGAAATATTATGTCGTTGTACAAGTCTAACAAATCAAATAAACTGTTTACAATGTTCGTTGTACAAACAATGCATTGTAATAATATATCACACTTTTATGAACCAGGCAGTCTTTTAATGCTGTCACTCGATGTAGGTCAACAACGTGGTGATAAATCGAATTAATTTGATGATTACATGCTTATAATTTCGATGTTTTGAACTGTCGTTGATTATTAAACGCCAAATAATTCGATTTTATTACTTTAATCCAATATTCGCAACTGTAGACAATTAATTAATCTGTCTTTAAAAATTTTTACATCAGGCCATAAACAATCGCATTCTATCGACAAAATTAATCGTTGTCCGCTAAAATGTTACAGAGTTTTAATCCTAAAAATAAAACGTTATGTCGAAGATTATAATGAAGGGAAAATATAAACATGAGACCTATCGTTAAGTGGCTCTCGCCACAAAATACGTCTCTATAACGCTTATAATTCGAGAAAAACTGGAATATAAATGAAACAGAATCGGAGGCTATTTTAATGCTTATTATGGATTCCCTAATGATAATTTTGCAATGCAACGAGTAAATTTTTAAGATATGCGATATTATCAGAGAAATTTTTAACTCGTGCCGAAAAATTATGCACAACGGGTAAAATTATGAATGAGCCAGTTAACAGTTATTATAATACTTTTTGAAAAATAATTTTCAACGGTTGAACACTGCTTCTTTCATAAACGACGAGAAAAGGTCAATTGATGAAAAAAGAAACAATGCCGCCATTAGATGTAATGTTATAAGTGATATTATAACGCTTTAATAAAACTTACTCAACGATACACGAGTATTATCTATAAGTAAAGGATTCACTTTGAGGAAATGGCTAATATTAATGATGAAAGGAGAAAAAATATCTTATTACTATCCTTCCACAATATCAACTACGAAGTACCTATTCTAAGTTTTATTTTCCATCCGTTAAATATGTTCGTATAATATATTACTAGATTTTAAGTTACTTTGTTGTTAATTTTCGAGAAAATTCTCTTTCAAATTAATTATTCGTTGACAATACAATGAGAATGGAAATATATTAACATATTAATATACATATTTTGACCGATTTTATGTCTATAAATATGGAAAAAATTCCATCGGACGATTTAAATTTATTTGGACGTTTAAATTAGGTTTTCTCAAAACATGCTCTCTTGTATACATAAAAAAGTTTGTTTAAATAAGTTTAAAAAATCAGTCTTCTAAAAAGGATATTTCAAATAACTAAGAAGAAATTCTTAACACGTTCTTGTATATCGCTGAATATATGCGAAATTAAGTAAATATCCTTAACGAAAATTAGTTGGAAATTTCTGTGCATATGGAGTTATATTTCTGTAGGCAAATCGCGCATCTTTATTTGAAAAATACGATTTAATAAAAAGAGTAAAAACTAACGTTTGGCGATTTCTGACTATTGTCGTATTTTCTTTTCAGCTCCTTTTCATAATCAATGAAATCCTTAGATTGATGTAGATTTATGCGAAACAAAGATTTTTTTACATTCAACATTGTTAAAATACTCATTTAGTTTTATTTTCTCAATGAAAGCGATCATTTTTAGACAGGTTTCGCTTCCAGCGTCGGTCCGTCCGTCCGTCCGTCCGCATGTTCGTTCTCGGCTTCTACCAAAAGTATTTTCATGAAATTTGATATTAAGGACTTACTATCAAAGACAATATGAAAATCACGTAAGCGAATCAAGGGTACCACTTTACTGGTGACAAAGAAATGAACTTTCCGTCATATCTCGTAAAGTATTGGTCATTTCAAAATACTTTTCAAATAAAACTTGTAGAACTAGTAAAGTAGAGTATTTCTTTTTCTATACATTTTTATCGTAGGAATAGCCACTATCAAGAAAATCAAAGAAGAACGTCTTAACTCGAGTTGAAATTTCTTGCATGGTTACTTCTTGTTACTATCATAAACAATCTCACGAAAATAAGTTTAATTTCCTTACGTCTGCATGTAATATTTTTAAATTGGAAGAAAATGGATTATTTATGATTAAGAAAAGAACTTTAAAACGCTATTTACGTGCACGTATATCATTTCTTCCAAATACTCCATTGCACGAAACGCGCCTATTTGTGATACGGTATGTCTAATTGGAACATATCATTAAAAGCAAAAGGGAATACAGGTCACTCAGCGCCTGTTCCAATACAATTTACTCCGCAAAATTCTGTGATTAAATACTGCTTATTTATTAAATATAGGTAACTTTAAATGTTTCCGGATATTGTCATAATGGGAGCCATAAGTCGCTCCAAGTAGGGGAAGTGGGGTAGTGTCCAACGGCGGGTAGCACTGGATGGATGTCTTTAGTTTCAGGAAAATGCTGCAAGGTGGAGGCACCTTTCAAGTGAAACATGAAGGGCCTCTATTATAGTGTGAGTTGATACCACAAAATGGTAACACGCTCCGCCGTTCTTACAATTAGTGTTTTCCTTTGTTTCTGTGTGTGTCTCGAATAATATTCAGCACATCACTGCACTGTAACACGTAAGTGGACTGCGTTCGCCGTACACATAGATGTATATCGTTGTGTGAACGAGCTGATTACGGAGATTTTATTGAAAATTCAGATTATCTCAGTAATGGTGGGAATTCATTCATCAGCATGTGTGTCGGATATGACCGGACACTGCTATGTCGGGTAGCATCGGACACATGGATATTTGATTTTGTGTGCCACATATTGCACCAGCGAACCACGAAATGCCGAAATTCAAGAGAAAAGAGAACGGTAAGGGTTCTTGGGCGGAAGGAGACATGAAGCTGGCGATGAACTTTATATTATCGGACAAAGTTAGTGTCAGGGAAGCAGCACGCCGGTTCTTTGCAAGACAGGATATCCAAAATAAAGAAAGGGGAAGAAACTAGGATATCACCAAAATTAGGAAGATTCGAACGTACGTTTTCAGACACTTACGAGGAGGAGTTACTCGTCCACATCAGGGAGTTGGACAACATGTTGATACCTCTCACTAAAAAGGAGTTTCAGAAGTTGGCATTCGATTTAGCTGAAGAGCTAAAGCTTCTCCACAGGTTTAAAATGGATAACAAACCTGCTGGCAAGGATTTCTATTATGACTTCATGAAGAGGCATCAAGAATTAGCACTACGGACACCAGAATCAACAAGTATGATGCGAGCAATGGATTTTAACAAGCTGCAGGTGACCTTCTTCACTAAACTTAGTTAATGGAGAAGCACTCATTTCCTCCCTCGCGTATTTTCAATGCTGATGAAACGGGCATCTCTTCTGTCCACGAGAACAGTAAAGTGCTTTCTGTGAAGGGCAAACGATAAATGAGGAAGCTCACATCTGAAGAAAGAGGCCCAAATAATACTCTGATGACCTATATGAGTGCCATCGGCCAATTCATTCCACCTCTTTTCATCTTCTCTCGACAAAAGATGAACCCACGATTGATGATTGGTGCCCCTGACGGGAGCGAAGGCATCGCTCAGCCCGACGGATGGATGAATGCCGAGATCTTTCTGGCATGGTTGAAGCACTTCGTGAAGCATGTACGTCCAAGTGAAGCTAGTCCTGTGCTCCTAGTTCTAGAAGGTCACTGTGGCCACAAAGAACTGCAGGTCATCCTCTATGCTCGTTCACATGCTGTCGACACCACCACACACAACGCACAAACTCCAACCATTGGACAGGACTTTCATGAAGCCATTCAAAGGAGCATACGCGGAAGCCTGTTCTTCACGGATGAGAAAAAATCCTGGCTTGCGAATAACTGAATACGACATGTCTTGTGTCTAATGCGTACAGCAAAGTATGTCGCATGGAAATCGCACAGAAAGGGTTCCCTAGCACAGGTATACATCCATTCAATTGTGAGGTGTTCTCTGATCTAGATTTCCTACCTTCTAGAATGACAGAAGTTCAGATTCCTGTTGATAGAAGCGAAACGGCAGTTAAGGCTACACTAACAAGAACTGCCAAAGCCCCAAAGCCAATACGTCAGCCAGCCCAGGTCAAAGTGGACCTACGCCAACTGCATCTATTTTTAAGAAAATCTCTCCAGTGCCCGATGCCAGCAAACGAAGACTTGCAAGTAGGAAAAGAAAGGCAGAGAAAAGTGTGATTCTCACTTCAACGCCATACACAGACATGTTGCAAGCAAAGCAGGATGAAAAGGCACCAAAAGAAAAGAAGAAACGTCATAAATGCTCGAAATCACTTAATTTTGACGGCCCGTCGACTTCGGCACATGGTTCTAAGTATGCTGGTCAGATTTGTGGTTCCAGTGAAACGCTCTGCATCTTGTGTGGGGAAAATTTTGAAGAAGACTGGATCCAGTGCGATAAGTGCAAGGGTTGGGCACATGAGAAATGTGCAGATGTGGAAGGTTTAGCTTTATACTACAAGTGTGACGTGTGCTTTCAAGGGCAGGCAAGGTTTCCTTTCATATCATGTCTCATTGTCAGTATAAAAATTATTGCGAACATATCTGACTGTCCGGTAGTACCCGCCAATCTGTAAAACCTTCAGAAAAAGGCTTATTTTTAAAATGAGTTTTCCCTCGTGTTTGATTTAGATTTCGTACTTCAGTATTAGATGAAATGATGTACTGTTCCAAAGGAATGCCACTAATATTTTATTTGCGTAAGTAAAATTGGAATAAAGCAGCAAATAGAAAAAACCTTAAGTGTGTGGCACTACCCGACTCTCCCCTACAAAACGATTTCTCCCAAAAGTTCGAAGACTTTCCTTCTGATGTGCTGATTGGACAAGTAAGCAGAATTTGGTATGTTATGGTCGCGTTTTGCATCATTATACATATATGTACTTTTTGGAATAGAAATACCATTTTGACTCGCTAGTTTCTTAGACGTGTAGTTTAGGCAATAAAGCTTTCTATACATGCGTTAGATGACTTTGCTTAAACTTTGTTTTCTAGAGGTTTTTATAGTTCCGTATTTATATAAAATGCGATATCCGCTTTATATTTCTTTGAACTACTTCTTTAACAGAAAATGACGTTGATACTGGAATTCAACTAACTCCCAGTATTTAGGAAATGCTTGGACTTCTCCCGCAATAGTTTTCGTTGCATTAAATAAAACCATAAGGCGATTTTCTCATAATTGTCTGCGCTTATCTACAATCGAAGGTGCATGGAATGTGCGTTTAACAATATATATATATATATATATATATATATATATATATATATACACAGGGCCGTGCCAATGGGTGAGCCGGAGAGGCAACCGCCCCAGGCGCCTCTCGAAGGGGGGCGCCAAAATTTGACAAAAATGAAAACCTATCAAAATAAATTCATAAGGCCAGCGAATCCAGGGGGCGCCATATTACATCTCGCCTCAGGCGGAAAAATGTCTGGGCACGGCCCTGTGTGTGTATACACACACACACACACACACACATACATACATACATACATATATATATATATATATACATATATATAATAAAAAATCTCTCTCTTTACGATTCTATGAATTCGTTGACCAGCTGCGCTAAATTAACCAAAATCGTACAAAATTTCGTAAATTGTATGTATGAAGTTTTAAAATTCATAGCTTTATAGAATTCGGAGCATTCGAGGACGAAAACTTTTGTTTTTGCAACGATTAAATAGGCAAACGTTCACAATATAAAAATAATATACCCGTAATTCCACGCAGCTGTCTCTCTCGATATCCGAGCCGGTCGACTTCAGTTCGACCTATCGAATCTCTCTCGACCAGGCTTATTTTCTCCAGTCCGCCAAGTTCGTTTTGTCGCGGTGACTTTCTTGACTATCCTTCTCGCTCCCACTCCGCCTCCCACCGCAGCCTCCCCTACCGCGTTCTGCCTCGACACGGTCTCCAGCATTTCCTCCAGGATTCGGACCGTCGAATCCGGCGTTCCAGCTGAGTCCCTCCGCGTCGGAATCGGTTTGGGCGGGTGCCGTTTGGTGATCCTTCCGTTGGTGACCTCCACCTTGGTGTACGTGTTCCCTCTGAGCACCATGTATATCTCTGGTGGCTCTTCTCTTTCCGTATTTGCTTCCCACGGATGGCGATCTGTCGGAAAGAGAGAGAGAGAGAGGAATGAAGTACTTTCTCGATTATTCGTTATTCGAAATCCCTCTCAACGGAATTGCGGATTATTAACAAGCATTAAATTAAAACCTCGAGTTAAAGGTGTTAATTCAAAATAGCAATGTAAATAAACAGAACATAGCCCATTATCAATATCGAATTATTATTAGAAAATCATGATTAATATGCTTGGATGACTATTAACATCGATTAAAGTTACTTAAATGATTTTTCATGACGTTTTCTTTAGACATACAAACATAGGGGGAGGAGGAGATAGGGGGAAGGAATGGAGAGAGAGAGAGGGGGAGGGAGGGAGGAGAGAGGGGGAGGGAAGGAAGAGAGAGGGAGATGGGGAAGAACTATGTTTCCATTTCTTTCGACTTTCTTCTCGTCCAACATTTTCCAAATGGGCATCGCATGAGATATTTTTTCGCGTAATGGACACCCAAATAGTGAAGAGCATCTGAAATTTCATCCGATGTTTCTCCGGGGCGATGCGGTTAGATTCGCCAACCATTAATAACCACGGCAGTTTCAACTAATTGACCGTTACTAAGGTAACAAGGCGTCGGATGATAAAATGCGAGTATTTTATTTCACTTTTTTTTAAGTTAACCGCTAACGAGAAAAAGTAATTAAAGTCTACCATTTTGCAGCATATTTGTGAATGAATCTTGGAAAATATTATGTATCGTTCGACAGAATAAGCGGAGTTCTTGAGTGTCGTCGGTTCACCGAATGCAGCACACTAGCCAATTGCGGTGAATACGTACGTTTGAAAAATCGCAGATACCAAAACCGGAGGAGGGAAAAGCGTGCTTCCTGTCTTGGATCATTAGAGATTCATGACACACAGACAAGACTAAATATGTTATAGGGTACCAGAGACATGGAAAGAGAGAAAAACACCACCTAAAACTTCTCTTAATATTAAAAATGGTGATTTAAGTTGTGACAAATAATAAATATATTAAATTTATCGCCATAGATACACAAAAGTCTAATCAATATTTATAGAGATATTTATAAAAATATCCACTCGACTTCAAGTGCATTAATAATGTCGGTAAGTGATATAATAATATAGATTCTATAGATGAAAACACTTTCATTACTGGGAAAATGTGGAAACAGGTTAAAAAATCTGCTATGACCGGATGATCTGTGATCGAACCCAGGTCTTCCACTTGCCGGGCGGATATTCTACAACTGAACTACCGTAGCAGACTAATTGATACTAGCATAGCTAGCCCGGTCCCAACCTAAGAAAATATTCCCGTTCTGAAACAGGAGAATTAATCTGCCACGGTAGTTCAGTGGTAGAATATCCGCCCGGAAAGTGGAAGACCCGGGTTCGATTCCCGGACATAACAGATTTTTTCACCAGTTTCCAAATTTCCCATCATCGTCTAAGGATCATTCATTCCATCACTTTACTTTTATTACAGCTCAACTAGTTTGCATGCACTCTTGTTCGGCCGGCATACGCACACAGTAACATCCATTCGCACAGATTAATACGATTTTACTTTTGGCTCCTGGAATATTATAGCTGATGAATGAAATTAAGTAAGCATTCTATTCAATATGGGAAAAGACAAATGCCACGAAAAGTATCACCTTAAATAAGGTTTTTCTTTGCTTAGAAACAATACCGATAAACATCTTTATACCACTTTTATAAGTTTAATTCCTGACAACAAAAATTCTGTTGCCATCATCATAACGCCGATAATAAAGGTTTCGTAATATTAAACGTTACGAATTCCGTTTTCGCGCAATAATGACATAAGTTTAACATATACGATAAATCACGGTGACCTCCTTAGGAAGATAGCAGTTAACGAGCAATTCATTGGATTATTTTTGTAATTAAAGTCCATTTGTCTCTCACAGATTTTATTCAAATCTTTCTTTCCCTCTCTCTCTCTACTGCTACACATTGCTCCCTCTTTTCTCTCTCCCCCTCCTTTCTCTCTCTCCTCCTCCCTCCATCTCTCTCTCCCTCTCTCCCCCTTCCCTCTCCCTTATCTTATGCAAACACTTGAGGCTGTAAGATGTGAAAACACGGATAATAATTTCACCTCCGGAGGTTGGGAAATAAGTTCGAGTATCACCTCCTTTCCTTAGAACGACGCGATGGAAAGGGCCATTTAAGTCGTGAAAATGTTAGGCCTTGTGACCCCAAACTGAGAGGCTCTTGCGTTCCTTTGTTTTGGATCTGCGCGTTTTCGAGGCGGAAGGGTTCTCCGGAGGTTAGGCAACGTCCCAGGCCGAGGAAGAATGTGGAAACCAATTGGACCATCTAGTTTGCTCGATCGCTATCTTTTTGGATCGCGAAAAAAGGAACAATTCCCTCGAATATCGTGTTTCCCTTTTCAACAGCCGAATGTAACCGAATTAATCAGATTGTTACCAAATTAATAATATGGTTAAAAAAACGAGGCAATCGGAGAAATTTATTTTCGTCGCATTAATAGCCAAAGAAAATCCGACGGTGTTTTCGCGGAAGCTTTCTTAACTTATTATCGGTGCTGAGAACGTGTCTCTGCAGAAGAAAAGGTTTAAATCTTGCTCACTACCCCTCTATGAATAAAAATAAATTACTTGAGAAGAAAAGAAGGAAAAATCTGATGTGGCCAACACATGACTTTCTCCATATTTGGGGTATAGTTATTTAAATCATTATGAATAGCATTATGAGGCAAAACTATTATTTCCTATCGTAAAAGAATAGCCGTAAATGACGTATATTTTGAATATGTTTACCGAATTCAACGCTACATGGTGCTGGCGCTGTATACTGGAAATTAAGAAAAAGCAAAATATCTCCGAAATGGATGGTTCTACGAAAATTTGTTTCAAACAAAACTTGGAAGAAATATTCTCTACAACTTTGGTCCTCGCGAAGATTACGAATAACGACGTTTTTAAGGAGATATTTGACGGAAACCGAAAAAACCGATTATTTATAAATAATTCCTAAACAATAACTGCTATAGAAAATTGTTTCAAATGAAAGGTGTAGGAAATTACATTCTCTATAAACTTTGTATAGAATTATATATACAATAATGAAGTTTTAACGGAGAAATATCGCAAAAGCAGAATCGGGTTTCTAATAAACCTCAACTTCCGGTTAACCGTTATTGTCCAATAACTAATCAGTTCTTTGAGCTCATGTTAAAGTGTTATATATGAAGTTTGGTAACGATATGGCAAATACTTTTTGAGTTGGAGCGCTCACAAACACACGCATATCCACACACAGACATCATTCCGAAAATAGTCTAAACGTGTTCTAGGGACCTCAAAACGTGTATTTCCGTTGAAATCTCGAAGTCGATTTTTTTCATGATCACAATACTTTCCCATAACTACGGATGGAGAAAGTAAAAATGATAGCATTCATTACCACCACGGAACGCTTGCGTTTTTCAGAAAAAAAGCCTCGAGTGATTTTCGTGGAGACTGCACTATAGTCAATCATTTCTTTCGCACGTGTAGTGTGAATCTTATTGCGAGGCCCGATTAAATCATCGTTAAGACTTCTCAAAATGTCACACCGCCTCTTCGAGAGCAAAAGCTAAAATCAGTGTGTCAACGCGAGAAGAATGAATCGCAGTAGAAGATGACGTCATTCCGCGTCACGAAGTCGCAACAGTTCACGGCACTCGTGGCGAGACTCATTTATAACGAACCGTTTCCTTAAGACGAAGGAATTTATCGGGAACATTTTTTGCACGGCAGTTTATTCGGATCTGGATAAATCGAATCTTAAATTTTCTTTCAAAATGAACGTTTTCGCCTCGTACGCGCTACAAATATTTAATCGGTTAAAATAATGAATCAATTTTTATGTTTCTCCAAATATTTTTATCTCTGCGCAGAAGGGATTCTAGTTAGGAATGTGCCAAATTCTCTTTGTTTGTAAAGCAAAACAAGTTAGGAAAGTGTACAACGTATCACAAATGGGCGCGTTTCCTGCAATGGAGTGTTAGAAAGAAATTACGTATAGTATACTTGTACGTGAGGGAAAGAGCGTTTTAAAGTTCTTTTCTTCATCATAAATAATCCATTTTCTCCCTATTTAATAATATTACATGCCCACGTAAGGAAATTAAACGTTTGTCTGTGAGATTGTTTATGTTAGCAACAATGAAGAAGTAGGTAACCATGCAAGAAATTTTTTAAGTTCAACTCGAATTAAGACATTATCGTTCGATTTTCTCGATAACGGCAACTTCTACGATAAAAATATATAGGAAAAGAAATACTTTAATTCAATAGTTCTACAAGTTTTATTTGAAAAGTATTTTGATATGAGCAATACAATAAACGAGATATGACGAAAATTTAATTTTTTGTCACCAGTAAAGTGGTACCCCTGATTGGTGTACGTGATTCGTTTTTGCGATTGTGTCATTATATTTGATAGTAAGTCCTTAATATCAAATTTCATGAAAATCCGTTAGGTAGAAGCCGGGAACGAACATGCGGATGGACGGACGGAAGCGAAACGCGCCTAACAATTCTACGTCAAAACAGACACATTATATGGTGAAGACTCGACTATCGTGCATCGCCGAAGACTGTCTAACAATAGAGGTGCGTTGTGTCACCGAATTCTCACACTTTTCTCGAAACGAATGCGCGCACAAAAAACGTCTCGCGAGAACAGGAAAAAGCAGATACCGTCGAAAAATCTAGCGTAGCAGCGGAGAAATAATAGAAAGAAAAAGTTGCGATCTTTAAGAAGATATGAGTGCACAAATAGGAATGAAGGGGAGGGTAAAGCGTGAGAACTAGTCCAGTTGTTAGTGGAACGAAGGAGAAGAGGCGAGAGAGGGGGAGGGGGGGGGAAAGGCCTTTTAATTAAAGGTGATGCACGACAACCATGTGTTTATAAACGTCGCGCAAATCATTTCCCTCGCGAAAATTATTAATAAGTCATGGCAGAAACGTCTTCATAATTAAAAAAATATTAATGGCGGACGTAAATAGAAGATAGGTACTCTAAAAATGTATCGATTCATTGGTTTTTTAAATGCGTACAGCCAGAAGAGTACCGGAAATTCTGGAGGGGTCCGCAGCAGATATTACGGGGCCCCATTTGGACGCTTTCAGCTGTATTTGACGCAATGAACTCAACGCATCCAATTTGGAGCGAACTGAAAAAATTGGGAAATGCAGTCGCGCGTTTCGAGTGCTTTACTTCAATCGAAGGTGTTTATCATATTTATCTCAGACAAATTGTATTTTTGGCTGTGTGTAGTCTGCATTTACAGTGGAACCTCGATCTATCGTTCACGTATGCATCGTTTTCCCGGATGTATCGTTCATTTTCCGAAGTCCCGGCAAATGCTCATAGTGAACAATGTTAAATAATACCGCATTAATTGTTCCTCGAATTATCGTTTTCCCGCATCTGTCGTTAATATTTCTCGGTCCCTACCCAAGCTTTACCTCGATTGATCGATGACTAACTTTTCTTTTTTAACGAGACGAAACGGATTTTCGATGTTACTGAAGTGTTACGCGCCGAGTGATATCTGTAATGCCGACGAGACCGGACTTTTCTTGAATTGTTTACCGGGCAGAACCTTCAGTTTAAAGGGTAAATCCTGTCATGGTGGCAAAAGAGAGGATAACAGTGTTGTTGTGTTCCAATAGTGAAGGCAGCGATAAGTTAGAGCCGATTGTGATTGGAAAATCAGTAAAGCCACGATGCTTTAAAATGCACAAATCTTGCCGGTTAAATATTATGCCATTAAAAAGGCTTGGATGACTGCAGATATTTTTATAACATTCTTGAGGTCTCTAGACACTGTGATGGATGCTCAGCGTCGAAAATTAGTTTTGTTTGTGGATAATTGCACCGCTCATCCGAAAGACACATCATTCCTCAAGAACATTAAGGTTATATTTTATCCTCCGAATTGCACTAGCGTTCTGCAACCTCTTGATATGGGTGTCATTAAGTGTTTCAAGCAATTCTATCGAAAGCAGCTTGTGCAAAGAGCTGTGTGCCTAATGGACTCGGAAGAAGGGATTAATCCAGCAACGATAAAAATAAACGTTCTGCAAGCCATGCATTACGTTCTTGCAGCATGGCGGCAGGTTACTGAAACCTCGATATCAAAATGTTTCCGAAAGTGCAGCTATGGGGATGAAAGCGATAATGATGAAGTTTCGCAATTCATAGCAGAAGAAGAGATAGACTCTATCAAAAGTGATTTGCGACGAGTTACCGCAGGGGACGAAGTCGATTTTGACAGCTACGCACTTTGTGACAGTAAGCTGGCTACCAGTGGTATCGACAGTAGGTGTAGAAGATTAGTGTGATGACAAGGAGGGGAGGAGTGGTGAAGAGGATGATGGAATGGACGAAGAGCCCGAGTCTGATCCTATTCCGACATTTTCCGAAGCGCAAGATGCATTAGAAAAACTAAAAACTATTTTCTACGCCCATACTATTGAAGATAGTGAAAAGTACAAACTGTTAAGTGTAGAAGAATCCTTATTTAATTTAAAACGCAAAGCTTCAAGAAAACAGTTAACCATCACTGATTACTTTATGAATAAATAAAGCATTTTTAAGGTAAACATGATTTTAATGCTTCTTTTTATTTTACTGTTATTTGTTATTTATTTGTTTTAATGCTTATTTTTAGGTAATGCTCTTAGTAGATCTAATTGTACAAGTACATATTTCTAAATCGACTTCTTATTTCCCGCTTTCGTCGTTTTCCCGCATTCATCGCTTTTTTTCTCGGTCCCTTCAAAAACGATAGATCGAGGTTCCACTGTATTTAAATTATGCCATAGACTTTTTAAAATTGGCAGAGAGCGAAAATGATCGGGAAATGGATTGGAGATTCGGGCGTTCGAGAGGATGGCATTCACGAGCTAACGCCGATCGCAAAGGACGGAGAAAGTTTCAATCGTTAAGAGGAAATCAACTGAGACAGGTGGAATGGGATGGACCCATATTCCAAGGAGTGGTGCGGAGGATGAAGGTGCAGCAATAGGATGCCAAATGGGCGTGCAGGGGTACTTTTTTGGGAGGAATGGAAGAGGCAAGTGAGTGAGAGGAGAAAGGCGGTGTCTAGATGACAAGGAGGACCACGTGATCCCCAAACAATGCTCTTTCAGCTTTCGTTTTATTTTACAAGATGCAAGAGTATTTTCATAGAAAGATTTCGAAAGGAAAACGTGCAAGTATTATTTTAACATTAGAACGTTATCCAGACGAAACCTAAAAGTAATTATGCAAACATATTTTCTGCTCCGTTTAATGAGCAGCTTTCAAACATCGAAGCAAAAGATTTCATATTTTAATTCGAACTAATTTTTTACAATGAAAACCTTTTAGCAAAGAGCAACGATATGGAAGATAACGAATGTATTCACGTGATAATCATCCGTTCGATATTACTTCATTATAATCTTTATTAGCATACTTTTTAACTTTTACTCAACACTTAAATATTTTCTGGTTCCACATGCTTAAATTGTTTTAGTGTCAAGAATGTCACTGATTTTTTGGGAGTATCCTATTCATATGAATATCTGGTATAAGTATACCTGTTTCTAAAAATTATAATTTTTAGGCGCGTTTCGCTTACAGCGTGAGCGCCTATTATCGTCGGTTGGTCCGTCCGTCCGTCTGTCCGTCCGTCCGTCCGCATGTTCGTTCTCGGCTTCTACCGAACGGATTTTTATGAAATTTGATATTAAGGACTTTCAATCAAATATAACAAGAAAATCGCCAAAATGAATCACGTACGTCAATCAGGGGTACCACTTTACTGGAGACAAAAAATTAAATTTTCGTCATATTTCGTAAAGTATTCTTCATATCAAAATATTTTTCAAATAAAAGTTGTAGAACTGGTAAAGTAGAGTATTTCCTTTTCTATATATTTTCATCGTAGGAGTAGCCGTTATCGAGAAAATCAAACAAGAAAGTCTTATATGGAGTTGAACTTAGAAAATTTCTTGCATGGTTACTTCATTGTTGCTAACATAAACAATCTCCCAAACAAACGTTTAATTTACTTAAGTGTACATGTAATACTATTAAATAGGAAGAAAATGGATTATTTATGATGAAGAAAAGGACTTTAAAACGCTATTTCCCTTACGTACAGGTATGTAATTGCTTTCTAATACTCCATTGCACGAAACGCGCCCCATTTGTGATACGTTGTACGCTTTCCTAACTTGTTGTTCATTCCATCCATGATACCTTTTAAGTCGTACTTTCAAGCATGAGAAACGTGCTTTAGAATTTTATCCGAATAATACGATTTTTATATACTATTTATTTTATATTAACATTTTATCGCTGAAAGTAGGTTTATCAGATGCTCTGTTTTTAAAGAATTTTCTCTTTTTCCTTATTTTTCTTTGTTATTTCGCATCTTTTTTGCCATTAAAATGCAAACATTGAACGTGTATTCAATTTAATAAAAGCATCGATAAGAGAAACAAATTGTTTGTAAAAATATTAACATAACACGGCACAATCTAATCTATTTGGAATCATATGATTTGGTTTTTGGTTATTAAAAATTTCTTAATCGGTATGTTCAGAGAAATATATTGGTGAATCTTAAAATTTACTTTTATTTATTGTTTTTATTGTCCTCTAAATAAAGTTTAAAATATTGCGAAAAGAGGACCATTTGCGTTTTTTTAGCATTTTTAGGGGGATGCGATCACCCGTACTCTTTTTACGTCTAAGAAAATCCGAAAACATTCGCATTTCTATTGCGTGGTTAAGAAGAAGAACACGCAAATCAGCGCTCCGTCCTTCGGAAGGAACGTAAATCCGTTGGCCTCCTTGGTGTTTCTCGTTAAGAGTAGGATAATGCCGGCACCGGGTTTCTCTTCTCCCTTGCTTTGTGATTTACACCGAGAAGCGCAGGTCGTCGTTTGAAGTCACAAGGCTTCATTTCATTCACATCTCATCAATTTCTTCATGACACCATAAATTCATAATAAGGAAGGTACTGGGCAAACGGACACCCTTATTTTGTCTGCGTCACCCTATGTTCAGTTCATTCAGTTATGCGTCACCACCCCGTTTACAGTTCCATTATCTTCAAGTCAATTTTAAAGATAAATTGGGCTTTCCCTACCACATAAAGATACAACTCTAGCATTTATATAAGCACGAGTGTTTATTCTCCTGGGTCTGTTTACGTTCATAAGCCAGAATATGATAACACGGTGAATTTATCAAATATTCGCGTCACCCCTGAACAACCGCCGCGTCACCCTGGTTGAGAACCCCTGCTCCATGCACAAATGATGAAATACCCTTTATTTGATAATACTTTTATTGTCAGTTGAGAACATTGGAAAGGAAAGGATTTTATAAAAACAAATGTTGAAACGGAATTTAATGAAAATATAAATTTTTAAGTATTTTTAGAATAATATAAGTAATATTTCAAACGTCCGTTTGTCCTTATCGTCTGGGCAGACGGACGTGTGCGATGTAGCAGATGGGCAATGTTCATGTCAGTCCTTTTTGTCACCGCAGAAGCTATTTCAAACAAAATATGTATCATTTCCATTGTTCACCCATTCCAAACTCTGCTCGTTAAGACACTGCACCCAATTTTCAGTCTCTTTCTACCGTTCTATAAAGATACCACAAACATCATTAATCTCCTTAGAATGCCTTGCAACTCCTACCTCTTTCATCCTTTTTGATCAGCCTGCGGTTTTTTCTTTTCACTATTGTAATACATTTTGTATTCTGAAAATTACCCTTTTTAGACAATGCTTTCTGAAATCACAAAGAGAAGGAAAAAGTTTTTGTGGCCAGCGTATTTCTTTTCATGTTTCCCGTTAAATCCTTGGCTTTTCCATTCAATAAATCTATTCTCTCTCGTCCCTGTAGCTTCTTCACATTGTAATTTCCAACAAAATATTCTCGCTTTTCTAGTTTCCCTTCTAATCTCATTTTTTAACTCTCTCTACATCATTCTTTCACAACCTGAATTAACCTGCTTCCAGACCCCTTCTCTCCTTTTTTCCATCTTTTTAATCATTTCCTCTGTAACCAAGGGCTTCTTTATTCTCTTAGGGATTATTTTACTTAACTTTTATTCGCTCTTTCTATGATGCATGCTTTCATGACTCCCACGTTGTCCTCAACTGTCTTCTGCTTACTAGCAATTCCATTAATGCTTGTTTAATAGACTCGCGTAAAGCTTTCCTCTTTCTTACCTTTGAGCTCATTTAGGTTCATTTTCCTATTTTTTATTTAAACAAGCATTAGTATAAAAATGAATTTTACTTTTTAAACTCTTCTACTTATACCTTTCTCCTCTACAGCATTCCAATCCATTCCATCTCCCCCTTCCCTCCCTTTCTCCCCCTCCCTCCGTCCCTTTCTCCCCCTCTCTCCCCCTCCCTCCCTCCCTCTCCGTTTTTCGTGTAACTGAGTCCGAAAAAGTGGTTTTCGCAATGCCATCTGTCTTTCTGTTAATGGCTCTTGAGCCTAAACGGTAGAGCGAAAATGAATGAAATCTCGAACTTAGGCGTTTTATCATACAGAATAGAAGCAATTAAGAAATTGTTGACATTGCTAAAAAATTAAGGGAAGTTTATTCTTCCCATTTTTAACAATAATTGGAATTTATAAAAAATAGCTCGAACGATTTTCATCAAATTTGGTACAGTTATTTAAGTTCATGTTTATAATAATTCTACATAGTTCATATTTTTCGAAAGATAACTGAAGGACGCATTAGTATATGAGAAAGTTTGTACAATGTATATTGTACCGATTTTATCCTTTCATCTCGAGTTTCATTACTTCCCATGATTATGAACTGTATTAATTAAAGGGTAACGGTAAATAATACTTTACTTGTGGCTATTTTTGTTCAGAATTAGTTATAGTATATCTGCGAGTATTCATGCTTAGCGTTTAAAATTGTTAATCTCATATATTGGCAGCACTGATGGAAGATGGAAGTATACTTTGTATTGCATTGTAGATTTCTCGAGAAAATGTTAATTTCTATAGATATTTCCTTTCGACTCTAGTGAATAGTTTCTTTTTCTCATAAGATAACACGTATAATTCGACTTTTTTGGCGTGTAGACATCATTTCGTTAACATTTTAAGATATCTCAAAATGCGATTTTGGCGAAACTTGTGCAGTCATTCGGAGACAATTATAAAGATTAATTTCCATATCGTAGAAATTCAAATATCATCCAAAATCCCAAAAAACTGTTTTAATACGATTTTTTTATAATTTTTATACATTTCTTACGCATTTGGATCGAGCCAATAATACACCGTAACAATAGCTGTTGTCACGGCGATGAATTGAATAAATCACGAAAAAATAGTCGTTAAACGTAATTTTAGGCATTTTCATAGTTTTCTCGGCATAACTGTGAAAATCCCGCGTCGATATCTCATTTTTAAGATATTTTAAAATGCTAAAGAAAAAAGGCTTCCTTGCTTATGCCGACCATGTTATTCAAATGGAGAAAAGATGTGTTCTTGGAGTCAAACCCAGGACTACTATGTGCACGGCGAGCAGTTTCAAATTGAAAAGTTGATCAGCCAAGTGATTCCTGAAAGATTGATCGAAAAGGTTTCATTTTGTTGTTTTCCTTATTCTCCCATCTAATAACTCCATAGAGCGTGACTGGATTTCTTAGCTCATTATATAAAGAGCATTAAAGTCGCAGTTTATTGGCTAGAACCACCCTCCAAGCGACTGATTCCTTCCTTCCTCCCCTTTCCCACTTCCCCGCCTTCTGCTGACCATCGTTTCGTGCGCTCTCTTACGTGCTCCATTTCTCTCGGGTAAAATGTGCCTTAGAGCGTGTCTCGCGGTGTGTGCGGAGAGAGAGAGAGGGACGTGAGAGCCACGCAACTCTCGGAGAGAGAGAGAGAGAGCGTTGCTTTACTTCACATTCTATTCTTTAACACAGAGTCGCCATTCACACGGTTTTGTCACGATCCTTTTGATGGAATTTCTGCAACAGACGCTAGGGGAGAGGCTGAATTTCATTGTGCAGCAGCTGATCCGAAATCAGAATAGAGGTGGAGAATTTTGGCGATGCCTAATGAACAAGCGTTCCGAACAGAGTTGTTTATATCGTTTGATTTAATCGCATAACGAGCCGTAAAGTCATTTTTATTATTATTTTACAGGTGTGTTAAAAAGAATAAATATTGTTTGAATCGATTATCCTATGAGCGCATTATTCAGGGAAAACAGTTTGAATTAAGGAATTAATGGCATAACACATGTTTTTCCCGGAAATGTTCGACGAAAAACAAGAAATGCGTGGTTTAAGCCTAGAGCGAAGAGAAGCGGGATTTTCTCTTTGTTATTACAGCATCTACTCAAAATACGGTTGAGCAATTTATCGGGTAAACCATAAGGCATATATCAATAGATAGCATACACTAATGCCGTAACGGCAAAGAGTTTTTTCACATTTACCAACATTTTTAAAAAATTACGAAGAAACTATCACCATTTAATGACTTAAAAAAATGCTGCATTCTTTAACATTTACCAAAATAAAATAAAAATTACGAAGAAACAAACACAATTTAATGACTTTTTGCGTGTTTTTTTTGTTGACTAAGAACTTGATGTTTGGTTCCAGCACTGTTGTCTTCATGTTCAATAGGTCTTTCAAGTGACTGCCATCTAACGTTTCAGACTTGGCACATAGGCTCTGTTGATGCAGAATGCAGTGAAACGAAATTAAGCCATCAGGTTTTGGCAGTCCCCTCCGAAGCAAAGCAAAAAACCATCACGTTTTCCCCTCACGGCAGGTGCATCGTGCATCTAACGAGATTACACAAATTCAGTTTTGCATCCAGACGCTTCTCCTGAAAGGTAGTAAAAAATGTCATTTCCAAGTGTTTCCCCTTAAGCGTAGCCAAAGCCAGTAACTCTTCATGGCACTTAAAATCTCAGTTACAACAAGCATAAAAACTGACAGTTGTGCAGAGTCAATAATATCAGAGGACTCGTCTAGAGCAAGGGAATAATAAACATCTTCGCTTTGGCAGATTTTACTAATAATAAGTTGTTCGGTGACATAGGCAGCATGCTGACGGTCGGTTGTTAATCATGTTTATTTATCATTGAAGCATCTTAAACAAAAAAAATGAAATTGATGAACTAATAAAGCAATTTTTGGAAATACGAGCCTCGGAACAAAACTTCGCATCGCATTTCAGTTTGTTTGATTAGAAGAGTATGCAAAAAGGCCGCAGGTTCCCGTCTAATATGATCACGAGCCGCGCTACAGACCGGCCAAGTCGCGGAAAAAACATTTACCAAGCGTCGGATGTATGTATGTACTACATACTTTCCAATAGCATTGAAATGCGAACGGAAGTTGGAGAGTCTTTTCGAGTCGAGGGCATCCCTTCTCCCATTCCTTCCTTCGCTCTTTCTATAGCACCTACTATAGACAAACTCTGGCCTCGCCAATACAATGGCTCAGCGAGATGACCCTACAGATACTAACAATCTCTTTCCCTGTGTCGATTACGACCTCCTTCCCCTCTGAAAGAGAGAGGGAGGGGAAGGAATGGCTCACCGGAGCACGCACAATCCCCACAGTGAAAACATTCCAATAAAGTCAGAATGGTAATCTCACGGAAATCTTTCCGTGGGAGAACTTGGAACCTATATATGGCAGTCGTTGGCGAGATCTCGGACTCAGAAGGTTTTTTTTAGCGCCATTCGTGCAAACTGGAAGAAATCGATCCCGTAACATTTTTGTTCCTATAAAAATACGTCTGTATTTATACATATAGAATACCTGTGGAATCAGATTTACCGCAAACGGAATAAATGAATTGCCGGCGAATTATAACAAGTGTGATTTAATCGCCGACTTTGGTAGTGTGTGTGTGTGTGTACTTGTTCGGTTTGATCGTGAAGCACTTACCCTAATTACTACTTGAATCAGAAATGGAACTCGGATCGCTTAAGGTAAGATTTCATTGCTTTTTACGCTCGGTTCGTTACACCAACTTAATTAACCTTCGGTCTGTCCGTCCGTCCGTCCGTCCGTCCGTCCGTCCGTCCGCATGTTCCTTCTCAGCTTCTACCGAACGGATTTTCATAAAACTTGGTATTTAGGACTTATGACTAAGTTCGATAAGAGAATGGCATAAATGAGCCATTTAACCAAATAAGGGGTGCCACTTTAACGGAAATAAAAAAGAACTTTACGTCTCATATATATATATATATATATATATATATATATATATATAGGGCATCTAGGTGTTGAAGGAAGGAATGAGTTGTCTCTCTCTTGTGCTGACGAAGGGATCATCCCGAAAGCTCTAACCTCTACAAATGTGTCTCTCCAACACCCCAGCGGCTCTACTTCCGGTAAGTGTTCACTGGGTTTCCTTCAACACCTAGTTGCCCTAAATATCCTTACTTACCTTTCCTCTTCCGTAGTATATATATATATATATATATATATATATATATATATATATAAGCTTAAAGAAAAGGAAAGGTAATGATAAAGGTGGCAAAAGGTGTTGAAGGAAGCCCAGTGAACACTTACCTAGATTGGAGAGTCGCTGGGGGTGTTGAGGACACACGAAAAACACAAAAACAACACAAATATGGGAGCTCTCTCTCTCTCGGGCTCACGCCCTTCTTCAGCGACGGAGAGACGTACTCTCTCTCTATATATATATATATATATACTGTAGAACTTTAACTTAAATATTATATCTATTTCACTCAAGTGAGTTATGTTTTAAATAATTTTATATCGTTTTAATAGATATACATTTGATATTTCCATGCCATAATATCTGATACATCACGTTGAAATATTTATTTATACTAAAATACTTGAATACGTATACTATTAATGCATCAACATAGCTTAGGAAAGAAATTTCGAGTGGACAGAGAGAGAGAGAGAGAGAGAGAGAGACATAATCGGGTGTTTCTCTGTTTTACGGTGTGCGTTCGTTAGAATTATGTCATATATCGGTTTGTTTCAAATTCTCTATCGCACGAAACGCACTTTACACTCCTAACTTGTTTAGGTAATATAACTACAGGAGAATATTCGGATTTAGTTTACTGAACATACTTAAAATGCTTATTAATATTAGCTTCTTACATAAGTATATCTTAATATGACGTATGAAAGAAAAATTAATCGTTCGCGGTGATTTCCGAGGTAAAGATAGTATAATTATTACCTCTAGCCTCATTGTCCACGATTTTCAAAGTCACGGCAAATTAATTAAGGTAGTAATTGCTTCTTCATTGCGTCGCAAATACTACACCGAATAAAAGTCCAGCAGAACTCACGGACAAATGCAGTATTTTTAATAAATGAGCAATACGGTGCTAATTTTCAAGTCGCCATTAGATATGAACAAGTTAGGAAAGTGTACAGCGTATCACAAATGGGCGCGTTTCGTGCAATGGAGTATTAGAAAGAAATTATATACCTGTACGTAAGGGTAATAGCGTTTTAAAGTTCCTTTCTTCATCATAAATAATCCATTTTCTTCCTAGTTAATAATATTGCATGCACACCTAAGGAAATTAAACGTTTGTTTGTGAGATTGTTTATGTTAGCAGCAATGAAGAACTAACCATGCAAGAAATTTTCTAAGTTCAACTCGAATTAAGACATTCTCATTTGATTTTCTCGATAACAGCTACTTCTATGATAAAAGTGTATAGGAAATAAAATACTCTTCTTTACAAGTTTTACACCTTTTATTTGAAAAATATTTCGATATGAGCAATACTTTACGAGATATGACGAAAATTTAATTTTTTGTCACCAGTAAAGTGGTACCCCTGATTGGCGTACGTGATTCTTTTTTGCGATTTTTTTATTATCTCTGATTGTAAGTCCTTAATATCAAATTTCATGAAAATCCTTTTGGTAGAAGCCGAGAACGAACATGCGGACGGACGAACGGACAGACCGACGATAATAGGCGCTCACGCTGGAAGCGAAACGCGCCTAAAAATGACTTTGTCGTCGTCGGTGGGAAACTCTGTAATGCTATTTTTAACAAACTTTCCGAGTAGCTAGAAGATTGACATTTGGTAGGAATGTTCGGTTCTTAAATTAGAAGCCATTTACGAAAAAAAAATTTGCAAAATCGACCCGGGTTCGATTCCCGAGAACGATTTCCATTCCTCATACGATAACATGGAAAAATCTATATTTCGACCTGCAACCTTATTTTATTTTGCTTATTAAAATTCGTATAATTGACCTACGATTTTCGGACTTGGACTGTATTAAAGTAAAATAAATGTAGTTTCTTATTATTATCGTCTTTTAACACTTTCGAATCTAAATCTTTCGAATTTAACGTTTTAATATCATATTTTGACAAAATTTAGCTTTTTTAACGTGAAGTTGCCTTGCCAACCGATTACATTGTTAAATTCGAACGTACAAAAAACGTGTAATTCTATCATAATTACGTAAAGAGTATTTTTAGAAGAAATTCTAAACATAATTATCACCGTTTAAGTTTTTCATAATCATGTTTTAACTTTTTTGATTTTATGTTTTATATGGTGCGTTTGACACCTCATATTTATATTATAATCGTTAATTTCAGCCTTATTATCTAGAATACGATTTCACGTCACGTTGCCATGGTAAATGACATGTTTGTTTCTTTCGTATGTTTACCAATAAGCTACGGTAAGGAATGTCTTTTAATGAAACCCAGTACCTGTCAGATAAATAGGATTACGTAAGTTGAATCAAGTTTATTGGTGTCAGTTCACATTAAAATTTCTATTAATATACATTTCAGTTTCATATAATATAATAATTGATGCTACAATACATATCAAATCAACACGTATAAACATATATAATTGTTGCTTAATGGAATGATTACCAAAAGATGGAATCTTTTAATTATACTTACAGGATATCTGTTATAGACAATTGTTGCTTAAAGGAATAATTACCAAATGGTGGAATCTTTTAATTACTACTACTATCTGTTATAGAAATTAGTCTGAGATTAATAGTCGCATTTACAATGAAACAATATGTCAATATTAATGTGTTATACCGGAAAACCATCGCATAATTTTATTCGCCAAAGACGTCTGGCATAACCCGGGCATCGCCGGGTACTTTCAGCTAGTATTTTTAAAAAACAATCTTGACGGCGTTCCTTCTTCTCCCAAACATTTTTATCTTTCTATATCCCTCGTTATTACCTTTTTCTCTAGGTAAATAAAAACGGGTTTCTAGTGGCAACGGCGTGTTTTAATGATGGGTGACTAATAACAATAACAGACCTGTTTCGATATAAATGTATGGGAAACAAAATACTTTTCTTTACTAGTTGTACAAGTTTTATTTGAAAAATATTTTGATATGAGCAATAGTTTACGAGATATGACAGAAAGTTCATTTTTTTGGCACCAGTAAATTGGTACCCCTGATTCGCTTAAGGGATTTTCTTATTATCTTTGACCGTAAGTTCTAAATATCAAATTTCATGAAAATCCGTTCGGAAGAAGCCGAGAACAAACATGTGGACGGACGGAAGGACAGGCAGACAGACGGACAGACCGACGACATTAGGCGCTGGAGCCGAAACGCGCCTGAAACCGAACGAAAGGTTTTCTAGCTTACGAAAGGCTTCTTACGCGTCAAACATTTTTAATAGTAAATTTTAATAAATAAAGCAGTCTCTCTCGCTATGGCACTTCCATATTTTTTCAGATTTTCTTTAAAAATGCGTGTACTACTTTATAATTAAGACAAATATTTTTTAGAGAGTGCGGAGGCACTTTAAGTGCGGGGCCCGGTGCAGTTGCACCGTTCGCACCGCAATCAAGCCTACCCAGGCGATTACTGCTACTATTAAGTACAGGAAGTGATGAGCTGGAATAAAATTGAGAACCGGCTCACTAAAAGAGGAAAAAATCTGATGTGGCCAACACATGACTTTCTCCATATTTGAGGTATAGATATTTAAATTATTATGAATAATATTACGAGGCAAAATTATTATTTCGTATCGTAAAAGAAGACAAGACACGTCCTTGTTGCCGTAAATTACGTATATTTTGAATGTTTACAGAATTCACCGCTACATGGTGTTGGCGCTGTATACTGGTATTAAGATAAAGCGAAATATATCCGAAATGGATGGTTCTACGAAAATTTGTTTCACACAAAACCTGGAAGAAATATTATTCTCTACAACTTTGGTCCTTACGAAGATTACCAATAACGATGTTTTTAAGGAGATATTTCACGAAAACCGAAAAACCGGTTATTTATAAATAACTCCTAAACAATAACTCCTATAGAAAATTGTTTCAAATGAAAACTGTAGGAAATTACATTCTCTATAACATTTGTACAGAACTGTATGTACAATAATGACGTTTTAACGAAGAAATATCGCAAAAACCGAATCGGGTTTCGAATAAACCTCGACTTCCGGTTATCCGTTATTGTCCAAAAACTAATCATTTCTTTGTGCTCATGTTAAAGTGTTATATATGAAGTTTGGTAACGATATGGCGCGTACTTTTTGAGTTAGAGCGCCCACAATAACATACACACACATCATTCCGAAAATAGTCTAAACGTGTTCTAGGGACCTCAAAACATGTATTTCCGTTGAAATCTCGAAGTCGATTTTTTTCGTGAATACAATACTTTCCCATTCCTACGTATGGAGAAAGTAATAATAACAAAAAGTTTTGATTTATCGAACTCGAAATCAAAGACCCGGGTTCGATTCCAGAAGATAATTTCCATTTCCCATTAGGTAACACATAAAAATGGACATTTCGACGTACAGGCTTTCATTCTTTTTACTTTCGCCATACGAAGTAATGGGAAAGTATTGTGATCACGAAAAAAATCGACTTCGAGATTTCGACGGAAATACACGTTTTGAGGTCCCTAGAACACGTTTAGACTATTTTCGGAATGATGTCTGTTTGCGTGAGTGTGTGATTGTGGGCGCTCTAACTCAAAAAGTACTTATCATATTAATACCAAATTTCATATATAACACTTTGGTATGGGTACAAAGAATAGATTAATTTTTGGACAATAAGGGTTAACCGGAAGTCGAGGTTTATTCGAAACCCGATTCGGTTTTTGCGATATTTCTCAGTTAAAAAATCATTATGATATATACATTTCTATACTAATGTTATAGATAATGTAATTTCCTACAACTTTTATTTGAAACAATTTTCCATAGCAGTTATTGTTTAGGAATTATTTATAAATAATCGGTTTTTTCGGTTTCCGTCAAATATCTCTTTAAAAACGTCGTTATTGGGTCTCTTCCTAAGGACCAAAGTTGTAGAGAATACTATTTCTTCCAACTTTTGTTTGAAACAAATTTTCGTAGAACCATCCACTTCGGAGTTATATTGCTTTTTCTTAATACCAGTATACAGCGCCAACACCATGTAGCGGTGATTTCTGTAAACATATTCAAAATATACCTAATTTACGACACTAAGTACGATTGTATTCTTTTACGATACGAAATAATAATTTTGCCTCATAATGCTATTCATAATAATTTAAATATCTATACCCCAAATATGGAGAAAGTCGTGTTGTCCACATCAGATTTTTTAGATTAAAATTAGAAAGAATTGACCTACAATCTTCGGATATAAACCAACCATTTTGAAGAAAACATTATAAAGTTTCTTATTCTGTTCATCTTTTTCCGCCTACATTTCGAAATTTCTCAATGTAAACGTTTAATTGACAGAGTTGTAGGAAATCTTGCCATTATAACGTGATGTTGCCTTGCCTACCAATTCCATTGTTAGACCTCTATATCATATTGTTATTTCAATTCTTATGGGTATAAACGTGCTTTGAATGCTTTTAATACGAGAGGGGGGGGGGGGGGGGGGGGAGAGAGAGAGGTAGATGGGAGAGCGAGAGGGAGGGGGAGAGAGGGAGAGGGGAGAAAGAGGGTGTGAGAGGGGGGGAGAGAGGGAAGGAAAGAGAGGCAACTATTTTAAGTTTAACTAAAGATAGCCGTCAACAATAGAATACTCACTAGAAATGTTGTATATGACAAAATCTACTATAATATATTTTGAAGGGTGTGTTTGCTGGTTTGTGTGTTTGTTCATGGAACTCCTCCTAAACGATAAAAGCTAGAATTACCAAATTTTGTACAATTCTTCCTTACATCCTAAATTACTGAATGGTCAAGTTTTGGTCAACCGAGATTAATCAGTGCTGCCAATATAGGGGATTAACAATTTTCCATGAGATAACACGTATGAATCCATTTCTTGACTTGCAAAGTATTCTTCCTTCAAGCATTACAATAAGTAAATATGGACCGATTTTTTTCGTTTTCGCTTTATTCGACGAATAAAACTCTATACTATCTTATTCATGCGAAGTTTATATGTTATACGGTCGAAAGTTTCAGAAATACGCTTTTTGTTTCGAAATTTGTGGATTTTTCGTACCCCTCCCGGGCGTTGCCAAGGCGGCAGTCATTGTTACCTCCGATTCAGTTAGCTTCAATGAAGCTTATAAATAGACGAAAGTTTAGCTTTATTCGATTCGCACTTTTGTTTAAGCAACGAAACGATCGAAATTTATGGATGGCAACGTAAATAGATACTGATTATTATTCAGGAAGCGTTTATTGATGAAAGTAATTGAACCTTCTTTCGTATATTGAATACTGGAATCTTACATTTTTTGTAAGTAAAATCATTATATTCTACATTATAATGTTTATTAACGTAAATAAGCTCACTTATCTGGTGTACATTTATTAGTCAGTGATGAATCAAGGACAACTTTTTCAAGACATAAAAGTAAATATTTCAGCGAGGCATAATTACACAAGAAATGAAGCTGGATTAGGCGAAAGTGATATGATAGGAAATAAAATTATCGTTATATTTGAATGCAATAGGCTCGGAAACAGATTGTTACAAGCAAATATGATTAATTGTTAAGGAAAGCTAATTGTAATTTAAAAAGTATCTACTATAAATTTTAAAGGCTAATCTTCAGAATACCATCCCTAGCACGGTGGCGTCATTAGGTGACGAGAATCGGTAATACCTACAAGAGGATTCGCTAATACCTATGTTATGTTCTAGTCTTCAGTGTATCTTCCGTACTAGAATGAATTACTACTGCTATAAAATACTACAGGAAAGTTAGGAAAAATAGCGGAAAAAATTCGAACAAAGCTGATTTTTGGCAGAGATGCTCAGACTGGCATCTAGTTCAACATACTAAAAGTCCTCAATGATCCGGTGTGAGCTTCGACCGCCATATTGGAAAAATGGCGCCCGAAATCAGTTTTTCGTGAATATCTGGCGAACGGTGGCACTTATGTGACAATGAAAAGGACGAGAAACGTGGCGAAATCCGTATGAGTATGTGTTGATAATGTCTCCGCATCGGTGTTTTTTTATATATGTGCTTTGGTGGTGGAGGGGGGTGGTTAGGGGGAATGGTCACTGGCAAACCGGGGCGGGGGAGCGCGACCCCCCCTAAAAAATTTCATTCTTGGAGAAAGAAGCGCTGAACGATATACTTCTGATGATCGCATTCACATCTTTTTATACTTATTTCCACACCACCCTGGAGGTAAAGTATATGGCGCGTTTGTTTGGGATGTACTCCAGCAGTGCAGAACAACACGTGGACTGGCGAGATTCTCGATCAAATAGAGATGATGCAGATGTACAGAAAGTGGATCAATGGCTTTCAAGAAACCCGCTTTTCCCCGTTTTAGGCAAGTGTATGTCAATCAGTAGTGGAGTTGTCGGTGACGAAAAAATAAACTGCTATGATGCTCACAATATCGGAAGCAAAGCAATGAAGGTGAATGTTGGAAAAAAATTTGGTGATGTAAAACTTTCGCGTAAAGACCGAGTACAAACATTAGCAATGGTCAATAATTCTTTTAAATTCCAGGGTTATGTTGTCATTGCCGATCCGTTGCTCCTTTTTCAGCGTATTTCAGTATTTTTGAAGTCTGAGGAAGAATTGAGTTCTTACTTGCAGTATGAACTTGCTCCTTTCCCCTTGTCTCTTTTTGATGAAAACGGCATGCGAAAAACCAACAAAGCAGGCTTTATGCAGTTTTTGAAAAGAAAAGTGATCCTACGGTTCTGGATAATTGCACCTGCATCATAGATGGAGGATGGCTTCTACATCGCGTTATTTGGCCTACAGGTAGCACATATTGTAGGGTTGCAAATAATTACGTTTCATATGTCGAACGAAACCACAATCGTAAATCAATTGTCGTTTTTGACGGTTACTCAGAAAACGTATACAATATAAAAGCAGCTGAAAGATCACACGCTATTTGTTAATACGGCTATTGAAACAGCAGGTTCTGGTGAGGTTACAGCTATCATTGGAGAGGACGTTGATCTCCTTGTTTTACCATCAAATTCAGTTATGGCATGGGATTAAAATGCTTTCTGAAAACTGGGGCTGACAAATCCAACCTAATTTCCCACCTCTTCGATTAACAAAACCACCTGCTCCAGATAATATTTTACAAAGTGTTTTTTACAGCTGTACTAAAGGGTGTCGCCAGGCTTGTGGATGCCGAAAAACCGGACTGAAGTGCGCAAATGTTTGCCTAAATTGCAGTGGAGTATCCTGTGATAACGCCAGGTACTTAGTAGTGGAAGAAGAGGAAGATGTTGATGATGTCGAAGCAGCAGAAGAGGAGCAGAACGTTCGAATATCACCTGATAATGGAGAAGAAAACAGCACCGACTATGATACCGAAAATGACACAAAAAACGATGACGAAAATGAAACCGATGATGATACCGATGACGACCCAGTAAATGAACCATATGTATTCGATGATGATAGAATGGAGTGTAGTGACGTAGGTACTTCCTTCTACATCTACTGAGGATGAACCAACGACCAGTAAAGCTGTTAAAAGACAGATTGGAATAAGCTGAACGATATTTTGTGAACTAGGCCTACTGGGGATACCACATTAAAAAACGCGCCATATACTTTACCTCCAGGGTGGTGTGGAAATAAGTATAAAAAGATGTAAATGTGAACATCATAAGTATATCGTTCAGCGCTTCTTTCTCCAAGAATGAAATTTTTAGGGGGGGTCATGCCCCCCCCGGGTTTGACAGTGACCATTCCACCTAACCACCCTCCTCCACCACTAAAGCACATATATAAAAAACAGCGATGCGGAGACATTACCAACACATACTCATACGGATTTCGCCACGTTTCTCGCCGTTTTCATTGAGTTCACTTTCTTTTTCGCTATTTTTACGGAGAACGGTTACTCTGACGACAATAAGTGATAGGACCTTTTTTGTAGGACATTTAATCCGCTACGACTTTGTAATTCGAAATTTTCACGTAGGTGCCATCGTTCGCGAGATACTCACGAAAACCTGATTTCGGGCGCCATTTTTCCAATATGGCGGCCGAAGCTCACACCGGATCATTGAGGACTTTAGTATGTTGAACTTGATGCCAGTCAGCTTTGTTCGAATTTTTTCCGCTATTTGGTAAAAAATCGTCTAATTTTCCTGGATTAAAAGGTAGGGATTGAGGGATGGATTTAAATTCTTAATAAATTATATCTTTGCTATTTATATTTATTTTTTATAAAATTACAAATTTAGAATAACAGTAAATTATTCTTTTTTACTCCAATCAATTTTCGTTATTATCTCTAAAAATGTACATATTAAATCACTATCATTAACTTTCACAATCCTCTTAAACATATACATTGCTAAATGGTTTTCAAATTTACTTTTCCTATTATATGATGGAATTTGCTGCTTTACATGATGCCATGTCCCTTCAATCGTATTTGTGTGGGCCCCAGTTTCAGGGTCCACAAAATGTAAACTATGGTTTACTGTCAAATGTTTGTATCCTTCATTTTCCAACATACTATATGCCTTCCAGCAATCACTAATTATAATCGTTCCTGGGCATATCCATTCCTTTATTATTTTTATTAGTGTTCTGCACTTCTATCATGAACAGCTACATTTAAATATAACGTTTACGGTATTCTGAAGTAGTTCCAAATCGAGGTTATTTACATTTAAATATAACGTTTACATTTATTTCACATTTTATTATGTATTGATAATATTTTCATTTCTAAAATTGTTTTTGTTTATTAATAATAATTCTATTTTTATTAAGAAACATAACTCAATTTAATATCTATGTATTGTTAGTTATTATTATAGTTACGTACTGTTTACATTTGAGAATTGAAATTAGTACAATTTGTTAATTTTGCTAGTGGTGCCTCAGTTTCAAAATCTCGTCACTCGCGGTACCTTAACTGCTGGGGGTGGTGTTCTGAAGTGGTTCCAATGTCTTTTTTATATCTACAGAATTGTACTCAAATTATGCCTTTTTGAGGTTTGAAAACATTCATCATAAAAACAAATTTGGATAAAAGATGTTCTGCTTTGTCCTGTTTTTCTAATAGACTCTGGTTTTTCCGTTGTGTGTGAATCTGGCCACCTTAGTATAACTTAAATATTATATCGTTCACAGGCTGCAATAGTGGCACATCTAGGAAAGTGATAGTTGTGAGAAAATGAAGAAATAAAACTCAGCTGCTAGTTAACGGGCATTTCTAGTTTAGAAGACAAATAAAAATTTGACATATTCATACTCACTTAACTTTGGGGCAGTATTGCAGGAACGTAATAGATGAAATGCTGTCCTCATTGGATGTATTAACTCAAATATTGCCATTTTTGGAATGTGCCACTATTGCAGCCGGTGAGCGATATATAAAAATAGCCAAAGCCATAGTTTTAAACATAAGAAATTGGTGATTGAAGCAAATTGGTTGTTAATAAATTGAAATGACACCACGAAGTATATTTTGTCATATTCCCAAAGTGTGTGTGTACATTTACAGCTCACATAAGATGGCACATTGCCTTTCACCAACTTCTGCTGAATTTTTTTCCCAGTATTATTTATACCCTACTATCATTTGAACATTTTGCATCTCTTCTTTTAAAGTATGCCATATTGTTCATTAAATTTTTGTTGATTTTTAACAAAGGAAATTTGGCCTGGTCAAATAATGACATAATGAAAACTTATATTTCAAGACTAATTTTTGTGCAATCTAATATTAAGCCAATTCAGAAACATATTTGTTGATGATATAACCACAAGCCTCTATGTGAGAACTTTCAGGTAATTTCAAGAATTAAGTAATAGGAATGTAGGGATAATATTTTCTGAGAGATAGGTTTTGAAACTGTTTGTATAATGATAAACACATAGGTACTAATACAACAATAAACAGGCAAATAATAGGAATTGTTGTAGTGCAATCAGATTTGGTATGAAATTTAATTTAAAATTATATAGACAATGCTGCAAGTTCATGTTTCTGCAAACCTTAGTTTTAACCTTTCTTAAGTGATTATACATTTTAGCCAAAGACAAATGAAAATATAACTTTATTCTGAAATGATTATAATCATAAAAAAGGCAAAATATTTTTGCGTGTAAATTTGAGAAAATAAAGGAATACCACCAATTACTATAGATTTTTGAACTTATATAAAATGCAATGGTATAATTAATGACAATATTATTAATTTTTATCATGTAAACTACCAATGGTGGACTATGGAGATATTAGAAAAGGAATTAGACAATCTTACCTCGATGAACCTCAATTGATGTTCCCAATTCCATTTGTCCAGCAAGGGCTGGTGTCAATGAAAGAAAGACCTACAATTAACATCATGGAAAAACTACTTATTTTTATTCTTTTTTGCAATGATTACCACGTTACTCATTTCTACGAACATTTCAGCTCTGTAGTTAAATTTTGCCAGGACCTTATTTTCCAAAGTTTTAAAAACCAATTGCAAGTCAACAAACTGATGTAATTAAATAACATGTTGAAAATGATATTTTCTTTATGTCATGGCACAATCATAATCTAAAAGATTTAACATCAAAGTTTCAAAAATAAAAACTATAAGGAAAACTTTGAAGGACATCAATATTGAAATACTCTTATTAATAAGATAATATTAGTAAAATTTCAATATTTCTCCAATTATTCTGTCACAAAAAATGAAAGTCAATAGAGAAATAATTTTTGTCACTAAACTGACAGCTTTCTTCATGCATCATGTGAAATCATAGAATTTTACGTGAAGTACAACTGTTTAAAAAAACTCTTCCTTTGGACATTATTAGAGTACCTATTAGAAATATTCAGAATTTAACAGATAATCAGGTGATTACAGGGGTTCCCCACTTAACATCATCCCACTTAATGTTGATTCACTTAAATGTCCAAAATTTATCGAGGAACGCTTTTGCTTAACGTCTAAATGGTTCACCTTAACGTCCATTCTTTTGCATCTTTGTGACGTTTGTCCTCCGACTGGGTGCAAAACTCGTATGTCGTGAGTTCCAGTCATGTCATTAAAACATTTAAAAGATAGTCTAGGTAATTATTAAAAGGTGTTTTAAAAAGGCAATGAAAATGTGTTTTAATAAGTGTTTCTTTTACAATGTGTTTGTATTGAAATGTTTCAAAAATGTTATACTGCATATGAGAAGGATGTAAAACCAAACCCTCTCTTATCCTATTTAATCCTTATGGGAGAAAATTCCTCACTTAAAGTCCAACTTTTATGGAATGTAACTAGGATGTTAAGTGAATTTTAGACACATTTATGAAATAATGTTTGCCAGAAATTGATGCAAATTAACATAATTGTTGAATTATATGAATGAGCAGGTTATATAAAATTGTCTTATACAGTGAACCTTTATTAGGTGCATTTCGCTTCCAGCATAAGCACTTATTAGCGTTGATCTGTCCGTCTGTCCTCATGTTCGTTCATGGCTTCTACAAAACGGATTTTCATGAAATTTGATATTAAGGACTTACAATCAAAGATAATAAGAAAGGCACGCAAATGAATCATGTAAGACAATCAGGGGTACCACTTTACTGTTGACAAAAAATGAACTTTCTGTCACATCAAAATACTTTTCAAATTAAACTTGTAGAACTAGAAACAATCTCACAAACAAATGTTTAATTTCCTTATGTGTGCATGTAATATTTTTAAATAGGAAGAAAATGGATTATTTATGATGAAGAAAAGAACTTTAAAACGCTATTTCCCTTACATACAGGTATATCATCTCTTTCAAATACTCCATTGCACGAAACACCCCCATTGTCATATGCTGTACACCCTCCTAACTTGTTATTTTTGCTATTTAAATCATTTTCATTTATGCTGTTGCAGTGTGAAGACATTTTTAAAAGCAATAGCTCTTATAATTTCATTAAACATTTTGATATTCTTCATTAAATTATTGTTTGGCTCTTTGCAATTGAAGTTAAACAGAGAATCACAGACATGCTAAGAATATTTCTTTTAAAAAATGTTATGTTAATACTTATGCCAATGTTATCGAATCTGGAGACGATGAAATGTTGAGATGCAGTATGAAAATGAAAAGACTAGATGATAAATCCTTTAGTGGTCTGAAAAGATAATTGTAGGGCAGAACTGATACAAACAGTATCCTAAAGGATATGTAATTATAACTATTTAATTTCCTCCTGTAGGTGGCATTGATGGTGCTATCAGTCAGCCTCGTTCAACATTCAAGTGCCTTGAGTGCCATTGAGAGTGATGATGGCACTAGTATAGTGCCCGAAAGATTCCTTCCCCCTCGGCACTTCAACCATCACCCATATACAGACGTACTGCAAGAGACATATACCCTCAATAGGAGGGAACAGGAAAGGTAAATAGCTACAAATCAAAGGGCTCTCCAATAATCAATAGCACATATGCAATAAGGCCAAAGTAGGCAATGGCATAGAAAAACAGCAAGATTTAGCAAAAGAACAGGATTTTTAGGGCTGGAATGGAAAAATTAATATTACGCAGACTTTTGATGAATTAGAATTTTATGATCAAGAGACTGCCAGACAAAATGAATTTGTTTTATGAAAAAAATGCCAAGAAACAGGTGAAAAAATAATTTGGTCTACAAGTGGAAAATTTACAAATCTGCAGCTGGTTGTGATATGTAATTTTTACACAATAATATGTTATTGAGATTGTCCCTCCTTACCTCTAATGAAGGCTTATTAAACTTAGTTTCTGCTTTTGTAACATTTAACTTGGATAAAATGATGTGATATTGACATTTTTTCATATTATCAAATCAATTTAGTCTCTTAATTCTAGAATAAGAATTCTTAAATAATCTATGTTCTAAATTCCAAATTCATATATATATTTATAGCTTAAATGTGGTTAAAAGTTAAACAACCCCTCAGATACATCATTTGTTCATTTTTAATAAAATAACGCTAGCTAAAACGAGTAATCTTTGAATGTGCCAGCATCCATGCATGGAATTCAGCAAAAGTTGTTTGGAAGCGATTTTGATCATTTTCCATTGCTTGCAGAAACGTTCATTCATTTTTGTTTTAGAAAGAGTGCTGAAATCACCAATCTTGTCAACTTAATAAAGAATGACTGACTATAAAAACAAATTGTTTGGTTTTTATATAAATACAGATGAATTTCAGACCAGAAATTGATATGAATTAATAGATTAATGTGACTTCTCTATTTAAAGTCATTAGTAAATTATTCTAAAAACATAAAAAACACAACCTGATTAAGAAAAATTCTGTATGTGTCTTAAATCAGAATTTTTCAACTTGTGATCTATGAACTTGGTGAGGATGATCAGTGTTTATGATATATCAACAAAATTAAAAGCTACAGTTGGTAAATGAAGGAATGTATCTGTAATCTAAAAGATTTAATTGCTGGGAACCAATGATAGGCAACAGAAGCATGTTTGACGATGAGCCTTGGATGAGAGAAGGTTTAGAACACTTGCCAGAGAATTATTTAATTACCAAACAAAGCTATGCATTATATATATTAGATAGTATTTATGATTATATAACTTTTCAGCTATCTCTTTTCATGTGTGAATTGATTATTTTATAGAATATCAGTCATCTTGACTAAAAAGAATTGCATAATGATCATAATTTTGAGTCTGAGAACTTAAAAAATTAGTCAATGTTGACTGGAAATGACTTTTGATGGATTCAAAGCAGAAATTTGTTATTCAATATATAACTGTGGAAATTGAATGTTGAAATTTCCTTATGAAGAACTAATGCGAATAGTTCAAATTATCCTTAATCCTTTTGCTGCAGAAATCAGATATATCCAATCTGGAGATATATACCTTTGGCTGCGGAAGTCGGATTTACCTCACGGCCTTCAAAAAACTTTTTAGGGACTATGCTACGTTCCTTTCTATGTCACCGTATAAATAGACGGCACGGGATCTACCCAAGTGCTCCTTTGTAACACAAATACAAAGGAAAGTGTGAAGTGGCATTTTTACCGTGCACTCTAGCGCTTGAAAGTAAACCTTTTTTTAAGCTTCGTCGATGTGTCTCTTCTTTGGCCAATATTTATTTTGTATCTTTGTAGTCCACTGCTGCGCTTTACAATGTATATTTAGGATCGTAAAACATCTGCATCACTTTTTTTGGTGTTTGCTGCCTACCATGCGCTGAAAATCTTTTTGGTAGTTTTTGTGAAGATATCTGTGAGGCTGGTCGTGTTTTTGTTAGTGTCTTTGGAGGAATCGTCAATTTGACCTATAATCCAATCTACTTTGTTTTATTCAGTTCAATCTGTTCTGCAAATTCACGGGTTAGCCTTTTTTATTTATTCGTGTTATGTGACAGCAAATTGCACCATGTATTCTTATGCGTAAATGCTCACGAGTATTTCTCAGTATGATTTTTCGTTGTAAATATTTTTATGACGGTATAATATTAATTTCATGTCGTCATTTCAATTATCTTTATTATATATCATATATTTCCTTCTAGTATATTTATATATATTTGAAAATTATTCTAAAGCGACTACTTCTTTCATATTTTTTAAATTTCACATTTCCTTTCGTATAGACTTGAAAATACATTCATAACATTTACTTACAAGTAAATGTTATATTAATTCTTTTTAGCGAGTAATTCAGTTTGGAAAATTACGTTAAAACCTTGAAAAATATTCATAATTATTCTAGAGAAATAAATTCCGTAGATAAATCTGGTGGTAGTGGTCGGAAGAGGAAGAGAGATTCCTCAGAAGAGATTGAAATGGGTAGTCGGCAGAAAGAACGACTTTCTGTTGATGATATTGAGGGAATACTACAAGCTTCGGACTCTGAGTTTGAGGAGACAGATGACAGACAGTCTGAATCATATGATGGAGAAGATGCTACACCAGGTGAAGAACCATCAGCCAGTACCCATGCCGGTATGGATACTATGTCATGGAGTAAAGTTGATGTGCATGATAAACGTTTGGTACGGCTTCATTCAATTCCAGATTTTAGTGGAAATCCTAGTGTAGTAGGTTTAGAAGATGCCAGTCCATACCAGTGCTTTGAGAAATTTTTTCCGAATTCTATATTTGAGCATGTGTCGCATGAAACTAACAAATATGCAAAATTGGCAATAGAGTCAAAAGTGAATTTACCTCCTAGGTCAAGGCTATTAAATTGGAAAGACGTTGCAATTGAAATTGGTATGGGATTAGTGCACAAGCCATCGCTCGAAAATTATTTTCAGGATTCGTTTTGGCTAACGCAAACTACTGCCTTTGGAACAGTTTTTTCTAGGGATCAATATGAACTTATACGTTCACTTTTGCATTTTGCGGACAATGAAAATGTGGCAAATGGAGATAGATTATACAAAATCCGACCCATTCTTGATGCAGTGAAAGAAACTTACCGCAAAGTGTATACAGGAAACAAAGAATTATCGATAGATGAGTCAATGGTGAAGTTCAAAGGGCGATTATTTTTTAAGCAGTACCTACCTTCAAAGCCCTCAACTAAATGGTGGATTAAAATATGGTCCCTTTGTGATTCTAGAACTGGCTATCTCTTGAAATTTGATGTATATACAGGGAAAAGTAGTTCAGGTTCTTATGATGGTGGTTTGGGATCAAGGATTGTACAGGATCTCCTCACCGGATTTGAAAATAAAGGGCACGTTGTATATATGGACAGTTTCTATTCTCTGTATGATATCTTGAGGAAATGAAAAATTGGAGTATGTGGAACAATATGCATAAATAGACGGGGGTTGCCGGAGGAGATGAAAAGAAATTTAAAAAACGTGGTTACGATCCAAACTTTTGGATGAATTCTAATAAAACTCTGCTTTCTTTTGCTTGGCAAGACACTGCACGAGTTAATATGTTATCAACCGTGGGAAAAGCAGAATTGATGACAGTTGAGGTTAACTCGAAGCAGGGCAAGAGAATTGCACGAAAGCCTACTATTCAGGCAACATATAATAAGTACATGGGTGGAGTTGATAGATTCGATCAATTGTGTTCCTATTACCCATTCAATAGGAGATCTATGAAATGGTACCAAACAATTTGGCATTTTGTCGTGGAGGTGGCGCTTGTAAGTGGTTGCATAGCATATAATTTACAAAATCAGAAACAAATATCTCAAAGAAAATTTAGGGAAAGTGTAATCGATGGGATTGTGGAAGGCTATCAAAGACAAACCAATTTGAGAAGAGGACCAAAACTTGCATCTCCACTACTGCCTAGGCTGACGGAGCGTCATTTCCCGAAGCAGTTTGAAAACAAAAAGCATCAGCCCAATTGCGTTGTTTGTAGTATCCTACCTTCCCAATGTATAAAAAAGGGGAAAGGAATGTGCAAAAGGAAACAAACAACATACTATTGCAGTCAGTGTCAGGAGAAACGTGCGTTATGTGTGCTAGAATGCTTTGAAGCATACCACACGAAAAAGAAATACAAATTAAGTTGTAATTGTTAATAAATGTAAATGTTTGCACTGTATGTATATATGTATATATTGTACTTTAGAAATTGTAATTTTTCCGAATGATGCATCACATCCTTAATTGTAGTCAGAGCAGTACTGCGGGCGGGCAACTGTGTCATGCCCAGGGCGCAGCTTTGTATATAATTAGAAAATAAGGAATGATTTTACAAAATTAAAAATATCAATGTTTTGTCAGAACAATAAATAGCAATATAAATATGTATTTTCTTATATAACTTCATTTGAATGTATTTTAAACATGTAAGCAAAATAGAAAAACTTCAATGTTATAATAATTAAAAAATTATACAGCAATTAAATAATGAGTCCAAGCTTTAAATTTATCATTTTCCATTAGAAAATAATATAATTATTGTCCTGAGAAATAAAAAAATCATAAACAATAACACTGATCTTTTACTGGATATTTAACATTTCCTGGGGACCAATAAAAAAATAATTCCACAGCCAAAGGGTTAACAAAGTATAACTAATATATGCAAAACTATATTCAGCTAAACTAGCAAATCAATGGCATTATATAAACTTTAAAGCAAGCTACACTTATACATTTTCAGCTAATGCAAGACATTCTATCCACTTCAGCACCCAGCTTATTCTTAAAACATTATCACTCCTAGAACATTAAGAAATTTTTTTGGAAAATGTTACTGGTTGTAAAACTACATGATGGTATTCAATTACTTTATGATTGGCCATAAGTAATATTATGAAACATGCTTATTAAATATACACACCAAATGTCACCAATGTATGCCTAAAAATATGAAAGGTATCTCAACACGTATTTTTAACCTTTAACCTGTGGTAGTTAAATCCCCTTGCCTTCGTCAGCCAATTGGATTTCTTTGGTATTTAAATGGCCTAGCAATGTGCACTGAGCCAGTTGGTCAGCTATTTAATATCCCTGCCAACTCAAGAGCTTCAAGAACCACTTCAAAAGTACTTGTTGAAGATACTGGAGACAAGCATTTTTTAAGTGATTGTTCTTGAAGATTTTCAGCCATAATCAATAATTCTCTGATGAATTAACCTGTGCTGCATCAGCCACAGTTTAAAGGATAAAAGTTGAGATGCTTTTATTAAATTAAATAGTTATATAAATCTAAGGTTATGGTTTCATAATGCAGGCACTCTCTGGGTTACCTAAGCCTCAACTGACATAAACCCACACTTATGTAAAAAAGTTTTCGTTATGTGGAAATTTTACGTTCAAGGTTTGCGTAAGCGAGCAGGAACTACATGTGTGCAGAGGAAGAATGCAAGGCATGGGTTGTTATGCAGAGTTCTCAAGTGTGTTCTACCACTCATGTGCATTTGCTTGATCTCTTAACAAGTGTTTCGCTTTTGCATAAATTAACGTTAAGTGTTGCCCTTGCAATCATGGCTGATAAGCATCACAGCGAGAGTAAAAGTGCTAGTTTACATGCCTCTATTTTAATCGATGATTTGTACTGTACTGATGCAGTAAATTATAATTTAAATACATAGCATCCGTAGTAATTTTCGACTTATGCAAATTTCGGGTTACGTAACGGATGCCTGAGCGCATTCCTTGCATAAACCGGGGAGTGCCCATATAAAGAATTTCTTAATACAATTGGGCAACTTTTCCATAAGTTTAAAGTGAAGTAAATTCTAAACCTAAGATTTAAATGGATATTTCGCATGATATTACTAAATTTAAATTTCTATTCAAGGACCACACAGTTAAGGGGTGGGTTTAAAGGAATTCCCTTATACAACACGCAACCAATTCTTTTTAGACAAAAGGCCAAGAAACTGACAATTTCCAGATCATATGATGATCGTGATGAACATGTAAGTCATGAAGATGCTGCTTTTGTATGATTTTTAAGTTTTTATGTATTTATACTAAAATCTTAATCAGTTATTATTTAATTGAACACAATGATGAAATAGCTAAAGAAAATTTACAAATATTTTGCCTAGCTATAACAATTTATCTTTTCATGGTAATATAAATTTTGGAGATATGAGTTATGGAGCTGATACTTGAATTCTGCGCCTTAATTTCGACTGAACAAGTTACAATGAAATATCTGTCTAATTATATTGAGTCAATGAATATATTTAAGAAAGGCCATAACTGTTTATGTATTTTTCTTATGCATAGAAATCAATTTTCCATCCTCCAGGTGCCTAAAAAGTACATGTTCCACTACGTGGTTCATGATGCTGGAGGTTCTGGAGATGACTTTTCGCATGCTCAAATACATGACAGTGGCGCCACTACTGGTGAATACAGAGTAAGACTGCCAGATGGGCGATTGCAGGTTGGTTTTTTTGTTTGAGACAATTACTACACTTTGTTATATAGTACTAAAATTGATTCCAAATGAATACCACTTCAAATACAAATCAGTGTGCCATGTTTCCAATATACTTACTAGTTGTCATTAAATGCCAACGAGGCCACAATAAGGTTTCTCATCCCACTACTCTTCTATTGTGGAACATATCAAGGGAGATTCTTGAAACACACAAAAAATGCTTATTTAGGCTTTCCTGAAGTACATCTATACAATTTACATAAGAATATTTTATTAAGTAATAGTTACACGAATGACAAAAAATATACCACTTTAAATTAAAATAGCTGCATGAAAATCCTAAATATTGAACGATGTGTCGTAATGATTTCTCTGACCTGCATTGGAGAGGTTTGACATTAATGAGATTCAGGCAGAAATAATAATTAATTAATTTGGAAGTAAATTATGAACTGCTTATATTTGATACATTTCATTTTAAAATTGAACAATATATTTTGTTGAAAATGTGCAGATTTGGCTTGTTTTCTAATTTTCATGAATGAGCTAAAGTAAATGAATAGTGGTGTCTCCAGATTAATAAAGTAATTCCTAGGAAACATTTGGGTGATTACTGTTAACATCCACATTATGTCACTTAATATTTTTTTTAATGATGGATTTGTGATTAATATAAAAGGCAGCACAGATACATTTCATTTCTAGTCTTTGAACAACAAATACACTTAGTTACGTGCCTAACGTACATGCTTTAAGGAAAGAACCAATAATTTTTGATTGTATACTTTTGTGGCATTTGTCAGGTTGTTAAATACACAGCTGACAGCAATGGTTACAAGGCAAAAGTGGTGTACCACAACGAGGATTCTGTTGGTCATAATCAACAAAGTGTTGCACCCATTAAGATTCATCATCAACCAACAACTCTTCACTCCTCTCAAGTAGACAGAAACCAAGTCTATTATGCCCCTGAGAGAGGCTATGTACAGCAAGCTAATGGCCCACCTATGTATCTCAACGAACATCAGAATATTTTTCCTGATCACCACGGTGGATTTATTTACTTAATTCAAGATGGAAGGCTATCATCTATTCCAATTTGAAAATATTTAAATTTTCATCCCATAAATTGCTTTAGTGAAATAAGTATAACTGTTTTGTGCACAAAATGCTTTAAAATTTTTTTAATTAAACACATTATTGTTTCACTCAGATAAGGCATCTTAATTTATGTATAAACTCCTTTACTAACACAATGATTTTCTTAAATATATTCAGCATTATATGTTTTCAGAGTTTTGAGCATCATCATCTTCAGAATCATAATTATATTTCATTTACATTTTTGATATCCTTTTAATGTTGTAAAACTAATAAAGAAATTGAAAATTTTTGCATAAATTGACTCCAATAATTTTCAACCATGGAATGAATTAGGAGGCTAAAAAACATCATTAGTACTTCAGTGCCTTACTGTATCATTCATGTGAAAAATTCATACAATTCTATCAACCACAAATTTAACAGGAAAATGGACTCACTTTGAGCTTATTTGATTACCCAAACAAACAATTCTTCATACAAGACAAGAACAGAAATGTTACATAAAAGATGTAGAAAAATATGCAGCACTAATGCTAATAACTGAATATATTAATGCACTGAAATGTATGTTATAAATATATTTTCACGTTGTTTTTAAACTTTATTGCTTCATTTTTCATTTCTGCCATGGAAACTGGCTGAATCTGTACCATCACAATGGAACAGTAGTTGAACATTAATGTAATGACCACAGACATGAGACAGATAAATGGACACAACATCTGCTGTTTAGTAAAACAGTTATCATATAGCCAATGCAATTAGATGCAAATTATGACAGTAATATTGAAATTAATGACAAAAACTTCATTCCATATTATTTTTCATTTTGCTATAAGCATACTAATTGATGATGTGTACATAAATGGGGCCATAGAATTAACTTGCACAAATATTTCAAAAGATATTTTAAACTGCTTTACCAATGAAAGTATGATTAACATATTCAGTTGCTTTACTCTGTAAAATGCAATAATGAATCCATAATATTCTGTGCAAATTAGTTCTGTCATCCAGAAAATGTTTAATTAATGAACCAGAGCTTGAAAAAAAAACAATTTCACTAAAATTTTTAGTCTTTGCTTAAAAATTTCATGAAATGAAGTGCTTAACTTTTACCATTGGCTATTTGTACTTTGAATGTTGCTACAAAATTTTGAGGATATATGTTGAGAAGCATTTCACAGAGGAGAATAACACTTTGTTGTTGTACAGTCATCCCAGTCTGAATCTACTATAGCATTACTGATTTTAGACACCGAATTGATGTTCTGAATACAGGTAGTCCCTGAGTTCGCTTAACATGAAATTCACTTTAGCACGATTTACCAATTGGGGAACTTGCTCGCTTTACATGAAGAAGCTCCCGTTTTAACACGAGTTGCAACACGATCCATTACGTGAATAAATATAAAAATATTGCCATTAATGGAACATAGGTGTATTATTAATTTATATTTATTCATAAAATATTAGATAATTTATAGTATTTAGATTCTAAAGGAACCTGTGGAACTAGCACACGTTGCCGTGTTTATACTTTATTTATGTCTTATGTGTATTGTTTATACATTGTATTGTATTTACACTGTATTGGTTATTACATTCGATGTATAAAAACGAAAGTAAAATGCACATTAATGCTTGAAATCTGTTAAATCTCTGCTTTCTCGCACTCTCTCACCCCCCCTCTAACCCTAACCTTTTATGCGGTTTCTTATGATATTTATGCATTTGCTTAGCATAAATTCGCTTAACAAGACACTTTTCAGGAATGTATCTCTCTCATGTTAAGCGGGGACTACCTGTATAATGTTAAAACAAAAGAGGAACTAATAAATGCTTCTAATGAGTAATTCAAGATTCTGTGGCTGATTTTTCAACAAGTTAACATGAGAGTAAACTGAAAGCAAATACTGTCACCTTTTAACCATGACTAGAGATTACCACTTAAACTTAATTTTAAAGGCCTTTCATGCTAGACATCTGGTTAATTTAGCAATTTCACAATAAAAATATGTAAAACTTCTGTAATGTGCGACAATTTTTTTAAACCTTCTTACGCGAATGTTTTATGCAAGTCCTGCTTTGATGAATAGCATAGTGATTAAATGAGGGCCTTTAAATGATTTAAGACACTGTTAAATTGAGTGACTGCTCCTTGACCTATATAATGACTCAAGATGTCGATTACCACCACTTATTCAGTCAGAGATTCCTTATAAGATGTTATTGTAAAGAAGACAAACACATTAACAACAATATTACATGCAACGGGAAAACAAAAGCTCTAAAAAATGATTTGTTCAAAATAACTTAAGAAACAAATATTTATAACAGAAATTTTATTCAAAAAATAAATAGCAAACAAAACTTGAAATTTAGGAATGAAAATTTTTATTAGATATTGCAATTTAGAATCAACAAAACATGTGTGATGTTTTAATTGTGAGAACATTTAAATAACTTACACAATTTATAGCAAAATCTTTCCATTGTCTCAATAAAAATAAAGTGCACTGAAGAAAAAATATGGTTTCCCTTTGTTTTAAGAAAACTATAACACAATTTCATAATGTAATCTTTAAGCATACGTTTCCTTATAAAATCAGAAGTAACAGAACTGCTCACATTCTATTTAAGAAAAATGAGAGATGTATTACTTTAAATGAAACTGTGGACTAACATCTCGCCTAAATGACTGACAGTAAACATGCAAAAAACATAAGTTCATTAGAAAAATTCATATGTAGTCACAGTTAATATTGTGTTGATTTTATTTTGAATAATGTTCAACATTAACAATTCATGATATCTTTGGAAAACTTAATTTATTTACTTGGATTTTAAAGAGACTTCATTCCTGTGGAGCTATACTCTTTCTACAGAAAAGTTAACAACACCATGTGGTCTCAATACTAATTTGGATTAGAATTTATTTTTGATACCATGCAAGCAATAAAAGAAGTCTCATGGGCTGAGAAAGATTTATCTTGCCATCTTTTTTCCAAGGATCAGTCACAGATAAAGAGATTTTAAAAACTCCTCGAGTTTAAAGCTGAGCTTATAGTAATATTTATAAGGGCAAGTTTGGAGTAAAACTGATGAAAATTAACATAAACATGGCTCTATATCACATGATACATGAAAATATATGCTTCAGTGAATCACCTTTAATACAAATGTAGATTAGTATGGATACATCAGCATTTTTATAGAACAAAAAGGCTTTTATACAAATTCAGCTACAATTTGAAGGTCCTTGTACTTACTCCTTATAAAGAATTTAGTGTAGGTAAAAACCAAAAAAACTCAAATGCTATAATATGATGACTATAAAATATGTAAGCAACATATTTTTTCAAGCTCTGTGTGTAAAATAAAATTTCCGACAGTGACAATTTTTACCCTTTTAAATTCAGAGCTGCAGTTTATACAAGAATGGACGAATAGACATGTCATGTACAAGTCATGGGAAGATGTCCAATTACACTCCAGTTGCACACATGCACGCAAACACAATCAACCATACATGCTTAAAAGGCATCAGTCACCGGAAACAAAAGTGAAGTTTCCTTCCTCTGAGGTTTACAGGTGGTCTCACACAAAAATTCAAACGTAAAGTGAAGGTTTCTCATATTAAACCACATTCGATTAAATAGCAAGTCATCCATAAAGAATCTCAAATTTGTACCGAGTGCATCAGCTTCATACATATATCCATTAGTGTTTCTTTGATCACTTCAAACAAACAATTTTATATATATATATATATATATATATATATATATATATATATATATATATATATATATATATATATATATATATATATATATATATATATATATATATATATATATATATATATATATATATATATATATATATATATATATATATATATATATATATATATATATATATATATATATATATATATATATATATATATATATATATATATATATATATATATATATATATATATATATATATATATATATATATATATATATATATATATATATATATATATATATATATATATATATATATATATATATATATATATATATATATATATATATATATATATATATATATATATATATATATATATATATATATATATATATATATATATATATATATATATATATATATATATATATATATATATATATATATATATATATATATATATATATATATATATATATATAATGAGCTATTGTAATCAACTTAAAGACAAAATGATCAAACAAGGCCAAAAATTCCCAAAAATTGAGAACCAGGCAGTCTAAGTTAAAGATTGGTGATCATAACAGATGAGAGTAATTTTCAAAGAATGAACATTGAAAAATGCATATTTGATCAGGAAAAGGTTTATGACAGAACATGTCAAGTTACAACTCCAAAATAAGTCTTAATACTTTCAACTCTGCCATATAAATGCTGAGAACAGCAGTTTTTCTTGAAATTATCTTTACAAAATATAATTAGTATAAAATGCTATCACGTATTTAAATCTTTAATCTATTTGCCTATACTTAAATCTACATTTGGCATTGAAGCAGAAGTGTATATCTTCCTTTTTTTTAATCTCTGCCAAGAGAAAATTGCCAAACTCTTTATGTTTTAAGTGTACTATTTACATAAAAAAGTTCACAAGTATTACTTTTCATAAGATTAATTATAACATACATTAAATTGGGTAAAATCCAATTTTGAGCACATTCAACGAGGTTGTGCTGTAATCAGTAAAAAATAATTCATCACATTCACTCTACCAAATAATATTTGTAGTCGTTTGAAATAACAGGATGTGGAATAAATTTATGGATACAATGAAACACGTAAGTATCAATGTCACACTTAATAAGTTCAATAATCATTTTAAGGGAAGAACCTTTACTTCTGTATCACCCAGAAAAAATATTGACCACACAATTCTTTTCGATTATTCCACAAAAACTATGCATACCTGTGGGAACATCAACACCAATGAACCTTTCAACGTTTTCATAATAACATTACAACTTGCCTCTTCTCTATGACGGACATATTCCCTCAAAAGTGACCTGATTGAAACGGTTTTTATTTTACCCTTTGGCTATTTTATCGATCTTTAAGGAAGAGCATGTCATTAGGATTAATTTACAAAATGTATATATATATACACCCTTCTCTCACTTCTTTACCTCAAAGAGTTTTAAAATCACTATTGGAAATATGCACCAAACCTATCTTTTGGAGAAATCTCACGAGAAACAAGAAAAGATTTATCTCCAAATTACCTTTAGATATTTTAAAGATGTCAAAAATTTAGACTATGCGGTGGGTTTTATATGGCACAGTAATGTTTCATGGGCAGTAAGATTAATCTGTTTATATAAAATTTAACCACACAGCATGACTAGCACTTCATGAGAGGTAGGGATTCAAATGTTTTCAAGTGTAACAATTTGTTATATTTAAACACACTGTAACATACCTCAATATTATCTTACTAAACTGTGATCCTTAAAGAGCATAATATTTTTAAAGTTTTTAAATATATAATCATGCTGATGTGATTTAAAAGCTTAATTTTTAATTGAATTTATGTCAAGCTAACATTAAAACTGCAACTTCCATAAAATTATTAATAATTATAATGGTAGTTGAGGGAATGGAACACAACTGATTGTTGAACTTCGTAAACCACTATACGTTCAGATATGAATTCTTAATGTGAAACTTATATGAAAACTAGCTGATAAAGATAATAAGGAAGGTTCGTCTAAGTCAAGCCATAAAAGCTCATGAAATACTGACTCATAAAAGGAAGCACTGTTCAAAGATTATTAAATGAAAGACAGAAGATATTAAATTTGATAACTAAACAACACTACAATGCGCCATTCATATCATTAAAATGCTATGATCAAAATGCATTAAATTACAATGGACCCACTTAGTTATTAGAAATAATAAAAAAAACTGGAGAATAAATTAGAAAAAGCATCCTACAGCTTGATTCTAAGGAACATAAAATGAGATACATACAATAGGATTAACAAATTTATCAACCCATTCCCTTCCACAATAGCACCCAAGGGAATGAAGCCATAGCCTTACACTGACTTGCATAAACCTTCTAATCAAAACGTTGTTTAGATGGAAAATTTACACTGGGAAAATCACAACATTCCAAAGTTTTAATTCCATTACAACACAACCCTACCTCACATTGATCCAATGGCATAGCAACACCAAGCACCAATAAACCGATCCTCACTATTTGTTACTAACAATAGAGCTTTGTGACCAAGACTCAACACAGTTTTGCTGCAACGGGATTATTTTAACAAGACAGATGGCAATTGTCAAATCGAGCCTGCATCAATGTGTTGTTATCCTCCCAAGTAGGCCTTAGATTAGCAGCGTTAGGAGGGCTAATGGGGAGGGGGGGGGAAAGGATTATCCCGACCCACCATCTCCACGGCCACTACAATGAGGATTCAGGGGTAGAGGGGCTCGATGCTCCCTCACCTTGGTGAGAGCTGATCGAATGCTGGAGGGCGACGGGAGTGAGCCACTCCTTTGGAAGGCAGCGCTGGAGAAAAGGCACACAAGAGCTGAAGTAGGCCAGACGATTCACCCAAGAGGGGATGTCCTCTCCGCATAATATCTGTAATAGATATGAATGTTAGGAACAGATTTGATATATGCCAACATTGATTGCAGCTCCAATTTGTGTCTGGAAAATGAACTATCACGGTAGTATCGTAAATAAAAATACAATTGTTTTGTGAGAAAGTTATTACGGGAGCTGGGAATGGAACCTATCCCTGAGGCCTGGTTTGCAAGCTAAATACAAACACACTCCTTCGGAATATTGATGTAGAAAGTTACTGCAAGGCCACTTTATCCAATGGGCAAAGTGGGTAACTACCCAGGGCCCCGATTTTAGCGGCCCCCGCCTCACAAGCGTTGGTACAATGTGCTTAAACTTTAGACTGCAAAGCAAAGATTTTATACTGGTCACTCATACGTGGTGCATTTATTATGTAAACAAATTACATTTTAAATAATGCTTTTTTGATATTTTTGATCCAATTTTGCTTATTATGCTCGTCAAGTATTCGTTTCAATAATTAAACAATTAAGATATGTGCAGCATAAACCAATGTAAATATATATTAATTACGCAATAGACATTAGATTTATGGCATATGACATAGGTGTGTATAGAAGTTTCATGCTGTCTGTTTAAAATCGTTTTACGAACTAAACCAGGCATGTCAAACTCGAAAAAGTGTGAGGGCTGCATTGAAGTGATGGATGTTAAAGATTTGGATTGCAGTTGTTTAATGAGGGTCAGAAATGGCTAAATAGACTTTATCTAGAAGACTGGTCACCTGTTTTGTAATTAAAAACAATGATTTAGAAACCGCGTTCTATTGTTTCTCAATAACTAAGAAAAGATCTTGCATCTTTTTCAAACAGTTAAAGTATTTACATTATACATAGAACAATTTAGTTGAGAGAAAATTTGCATTAGGGCCTCAGTAAGGCAGAGAAAGGGGCGCCAGTTAGACATGCTTGAACAAAACAAAGAAATATCTCATTTTGAAAAAAAGGAAAGATAGGGAGGGTCCCAAGATCATACTTTGCCCAGGGCCCACCGTTGCCTTAAGGAGTCCCCAAAACCAGGAAATGTGAGGCAAGTATCCTATGTAAAGTATGTATAGTTTTGGTAATTAAATCTAGAAAGAATTCACCAAATTTTTCATTTTTATTTCTTGCATATTATGAGCTGTTTCAGAATGCATGGACAGTAAATTGTATTCAATTTGGTGAGAACCAAAAATGACGTTTTCACTGCAATATTGGAAATAAATTATTCAAAACCTTTGGACTAACATACCTGAGTGAAACATCCAGAGAAATGATTGCAGTTTTTGTTCATCAGATGGTAACGATCCCCACGGAAATTTTTCCCAAGTTCTGCAAGAATTCTTTTAACTTCATCCTCTGTAAAATCTGTATGGCCAACATGGATGGACTGCCTGTTGTATGTGAGAATTGCTTTAAAAAGCATTTCGCTTGACAGAGCTTAAGTAAAGATATATTAAAAACAGAAAATAATTTATTTTGTATATCACTTAGTATGAATGAATAGCAGTCTTCAAATAAATGAAAAACGACTTGGGAAGCTACAGAACATATTTTAAACCGGCTCTCTTTTGAGAGAGGCTTACCTAAAGCGAAACTGATCGCCAAGATCTTCTGCATCTCTAGGAGCTATCTCGAATATCCCAGGGAAAGGGTAAGGATGACCACCATAAGCATATTCTATAAAAAATGTTAAATATTGTTGGACTCGTACAATAAAAACGGTTATAAATATGAACAATTGTCCACTTCTGCGAATTAAAAACTTACCAGTTCCGTATATTTCAACTCCTGAGTGGAAGACTCCCAAACCTAGAGATGTTGTATATTCGTTTATCCAGTACTGCAACATTACAAAAAATGGTAACGAAACGATTCCCTTCTAGTGAAAAAGGAATATATTAAAACATCAAAATACATTACCATGTCATATACATTTAAAATGACTGGTTCTCTAGCCATTTTAGTGATAAGCTCTTCCGATTCTGGTGGGTATCCAAGGCAGCTGGGGAACGGAATGCTACAACTTATTCCTGAAGAAAACATTCATATAGCTCTGACAGCATTCCCTCTGAACAATTAAACCTAAAACCCGCAAAACGTTTCAAGTTAAGTTGTGAACGCGGTAAGAGCTTCGGGAAGAAAATAAAAAGATGTTACCAAAACGGACAATGGAACTAAAATTTTCATATCTATTCCATTAAAAATCACGAAAAGAACAAGTACCGTTCCGCAGCCGAGGAATATTTCCTCTGGTAATTTACGTTACGAATCCATGCATAGCTGAAAGGGTTCCAATTACGCTACCATAAATAGCATCAAAAGCGATTTCTATACGCAAATAAACAATTACTGTAACGTCGACAGGACATCAACACCTGATAGAAACAACTGCTATCCGTCAGCCGTTCTCCTGTCAATACTGTTGGCGGTGTATGTTTTCTTGTAATTAGATGATAGTTATTTTCTTTTCATGTAGATTATAGATAAGCGAATAATTGTGAAAAATATTTATAGTTTCCAATGAAACTATTGGAAGATATTTGCCTAACAGTTACATTCCAGAGAGATGGTCGAACGTGTCTTATCAGTGTTATGACAACAATTAGCAAAATTTTATGCTTGTAATGACGTTGGACTCGTGTAGCTGTCTGTTTAGAAAGGTAATTTTTATCTTTCATATATAACTCATGTATATCTAGAAAATTAAAGATTCTATATAGAATTTCTTGCAGAGATGAATGTTCTAGTGTTACTGGTGCATTGTAGCAATTAAGGCTAAATTAGAAAATGAAAAGTCTTAATATGGGTGAACAAGGAGATTTTAGATCTTTGAGAGAGTGGACACCTATGACACACTTGCTGCAACAGATACCTTTGAAAGCACAAAGAGGACTTTTTACGCATCAACTTAACTTGACGTGCGTAGACTGCCTTCCAGATTATCTTGTCCTAGGTACGAATCTAGGTCTTGTTTATTGGTATGATCGACGAAAAGATGTGCTTCAAAGATTAAGATGCGAGGTGAGTTTCACTGTGTGGATGGAATATACTTTGATTTTGTCATCGATTTCTGATTCTAGAACACTTCAACTAAGGTGATTGTTATTTCTTAAAATGTTATTTAAACAGTTGCGTGTCATTTTACTCCATTTTCTAAAGAACTCTTCATCAGCAATTGTGTGTGTGAGGGTGGTGTCCACCTTGGACTACATGATTGCTGCTGGTAGTGAAGATGGGAATGTTACCGTTTTTCAAATTCCTCGGCCATCTGAGACAATACCACATAGCCTGAAGTCTCAGCAAAATCGGCAGGTATGTCAAAACTTTTATTTTTCATTGTATTGAATATTTATTTATAAGGGATTTATGAATATCTTTTAGATTGAGAGGTTCACCGTCACTGGATTGCATATGGGCCCAGTCACTGCTCTTGAATGGAGTCCAAATGGAATGAATCTTTTTAGCGGTGATAAATTGGGTATAATCGTGCTTACAGAGATTGACTTTTATATGGTAAGTTGGGGAAATATGTTCTCGTAATGAGTAAAACGAACTCAACTGGTCATAATTGCTCAGGAGAGAATTATTTTTGCTGACATTTATACTTTAAGAAGTGAGAATATTTAATGCTTTAATGTTTAAGAACATTTGAATTTCAATCATTTTGACAAATTATTTTTCTCTTATTACACAGCATTTGAGTAAATCACGAGAAGTTTTAAACGAGAAATATGAGGTAGTGCAACTAAGTTATCATAGTGGCACAGGGATCCCTCAGGGTAAACTCCTTTTAGTGTCCACAGTGTACAGAACGACTTTGTGTTCTTGGCGTCAGGAAGATCGATCCTGGAAGGTTTCTCAGCTGGGACAGCGTGAAAGAAAGACGTAAGAATTATTTATTATTGCTCATATGTTTCCATTTTTATTCTGTTGTATGTATCCTTCATGATTTTTCAGATAAAAGTAGGAAATGAGAAAGGCAGGAAAGCTAGAGTACCTGAAAGAAGATATAGGATTGATATCATAGGGCTGAGCGAAACCAGATGGGAAGGAGAAGGACAGTTCGACTCGGAAGAATTCACGGTAATTTACTCGGGAGAAAATAGTGGGGCAAGGGGAGTAGCTCTGGTACTTAGGAAAGATATGATGAAGAGCGTGACAAAAATAACAGCAACGAACGATAGGTCGATGGCAATAAAGCTAAAAGCAGTCCCAGTGGACATGTTGATAATCCAGGTATATATGCCAACGTCCGCTCATGAAAAAGAAGAAATCGAGGAGATGTATGAACAGATTAACGAGATTTATGAAGAAGATGGAAGAGGAAAGGTAAACTGCATAATATGGGAGATTGGAACAGCATAGTTGGAGAAGGACAAGAAGAAAATGTTGTTGGTCAATACGGACTTGGGAAAATAAACTGAGGAGGAGAAAAACTGGTAGAATTCTGTGTTAATAACAACCTAGTAGTGACTAATACATACATGGTTCAAAAATCGTAAACGAAGGCTGTACACATGGAAAAGCCCAGGAGATAGAATGAGATGCCAAATAGAATACATCCTAGTAAAACAAAGATTCAGGAACAGCATAAAAAATGCAGACATTACCAGGAGCAGACATTGATTCAGATCACATCCTTCTAATAGTCGATGTAACTACAAAGCTTAAACAGGTAAGGAAAATGAGAAGAGAAAGACAAACTTGGGACTTAGAAAAACTGAAAGAAAAGAAAGATGCATTCAGCACGAAGTTGGAAGATCGCCATAGAAATTTGGAAAACAAACCGAAGACCGTGGATACAGAATGGGAGGAAATTAAAGCCAGCATCAAAAATATCTTGAATAAAGAGATTGGGAAATGAGAAGAAAATCAGAAAACCATGGATCACTAAGGAAATACTGGAGAAAATAGATGAGAGAAAAAAATGGAAAAACATTAATAGTGAAGAAGGTGGAGACAAATATAAACGCATAAACAATGAGTTAAGAAGGGTAGGGAAAATTGGATAAAAGAAAAATGTGAGGAAATACAACAGATGGAGAAGTTAGACAGTAGGATATGATGTAAGCTAGGGCACTGGAGTTAGAAGATAAGAAGCCTAATGGGATTTGTGGTAAAGGAATTGTGAATACAGATGGAAAAATAGTTGCAGAACCAAATGATGTAGCACAGGTATGGGAAGAATACATTAAGGAACTATACAGCAAGCAGGCAGGATCGGTACAAATGGAACTGGAAGAAGAGGATAACATTGAAGAAGACAACTTGGCACCAAGTATTATGAAAAGCGAAGTAGAAAAGGCGATACTGGAACTAAAGAAAGGAAAAGCTACAGGCAGCGATGGGATACCGGCAGAGGTACTTAAAGTCATGGGATCGGAAGGACTAAAAGTGATCATGAAACTAATTAACAAGATTTACGACTCGAGAGAGTGGTCTCAGGATTTCTTAGATGTAACAATGATCCCTCTAAAGAAGAAGCCAAAGGTAATGCAGTATAAAGACTACAGAACGATAAGTCTACTGTCACACACTTCGAAGATCATCACGAGGATTCTTAATAAAAGACTAGAGAAAAAGGCAGAAGAAATGCTAGGGGAAGATTAATTCGGCTTCAGAAAAGGACGAGGAACCAGAGATGCTATCGGTGTAGTGAGAATCATATCAGAAAGGGCAATATAGTACAGTCAAGATTGCTGCTTATGTTTCGTCGACTGGCAGAAGGCCTTTGATAGAGTAAATTGGGTACTGCTGATGAGGATATTAAAGGGTATTGGTGTAGACTGGAGAGACAAGACTGTTCAGGAATCTATACGTGAATCAAGTTGTAAAGGTCAGGTTTGAGAATGCGGACACCAGCGGAGTACATATCGGTAGAGGAGTAAGACAGGGCTGTTGTCTATCGCCAATTCTGTTCAATATATATGGAGAGAGGCTAATGCAGGAAGCGTTAGAAGGCACGGGAGATTTCAAATCGGAGGAAGGATTATAAGAACAGTGAAATACGCAGATGATCAAGTACTTCAAGCAAGAAAGGAAAAGGAACTCCAGAAAATGATAAATAGACTAGTGATAACAGGTAGAAAATACGGTATGGAAATTAATACAGAAAAATCCAAGGTTATGCGAATATCAAGTAAAGAAGAAGAAAATTTGAACATAAGTATTGGAGGAAAGCCATTAGAAGATGTTTCAGATTATAAATACCTTGGAAGCATCATAACGAGAGAAGCAAAATGTACCGATGAAATCAGGACTAGATAACAAAAGCAAAAAAAGCCGCATTCAGAAGAAAGAAACTCCTGCTAACGGGAAATATAAAGCAGGAAATCTGCAAGAGGTTGATAAAATGCTATTTATGGAGTATAGCTTTGTACGGAGCAGAAACATGGACGCTAAGGAAAAATGATATTAAATACTTGGAAAGCTTCGAAATGTGGACATGGAGAAGAATGCTGAAGATAAAATGGACAGATAGGGTGAAAAATGAGGAAGTACTACGAAGAATAGGAGAGAAGCGAACGATTATACAGACTATCAGAAAGAGGAAGGCGAACTGGATTGGGCATTACCTGAGGAGAGAGTGCATGATTAAAGAAGCGCTAGAAGGAAAACTGGATGGAAAAAGAGAAAGAGGTAGGAAAAGATTTCAGCTGGTAGACGACTTGAAAGGGAAAGAGAGCTATCAAGACATGAAGAAAACTGCAGAAAATAGGAGTATATGGAGAACCAAGTTTAACCATGAATAATCATGGACCTGTCAACGGACAGACTACCTATGATGATGATATTATTGGAATTCAACTTGGGAATGTTTCCTCCTTTGTCCGAGTGAAAAGGGAAAGTTGGAATTACGAAAATGATACAAAATTTTCCAGGAAAAATTTTTCCGATCCCTTGCGATAAGCGATCACATGACTCAGGGTCGCTAGAAAACATATAAGTGGCGACCGAAAATGGGTTTACCGTAGGAGTCGCCAAGAGGTAGGGGTGCTACTCTGCTAATTGCTATCCCTACCGTAGCGAGGAGCTCCAGCTGTGGCGGCAATCCTTTAGTAAAGTATGTACCATCGATCTTTACCACAAATCCTTTCGCTGGAAGAATACCAGGTGCCTACCCTTTTTCTCCCACTTACCGAGTCTTGAAAATCCCAAATCTGTTTTAACCCTAAAACAGCACACTGAGGTCTGATTGACCCAAGCGGTTTAGACTTTTCCATTTAGCACTCGTAATTTGACGTCGGGATCTCGCTGTAAATAAACTTTGGGACACTGTTGATACTGCCATGCAGGTGGCACCATCAGTAGTGACTCAGACACTGAGTATGTACTACAAACGTGATATCCGAGTCGGGTCAGCCAGACCCCAGTGTCCCGCTTGGGGAATTTTTTGGGTGCTAAGTGAAAATTACATTTTTCGTTTTTTTTGCTATTTTAAGTATCTTTTAACATGTTTACACAGTATATATTGTACACTAAGTGTATTTATTGGTTTTAAGTAACTTCTGACATTTTTTTATACAGTAGAACATTTTTTACAGTTACAATGGCTTCTCAGTACAACTGGCGACCTCGGTTGTGTCTAATAACATATTTTTGCATTCATTATTACAGAAAAAATTGTTCCACGATTATTATAAGCGAACCTTTATTTACTCCATTATTCACTTTTTTTAAATTGTCAATTTTCACTTGCCGATATAATTTGACTTTTTTTTAAAAAACGTTAATTAAATATTTTTTCTTATAGCCTGGAATCTCTAATTTTAGAATATTCTCGAGTTTTTTCATTTCCGTCAACCCAAGAATTTTTAAAATTAAAAACCACACCCCTAGCATTTCTCTTATTTTCGCCATATTTATATTTGCAGTTTTTGCTATTGCGTACACAAAATTGTTTAAAGCTTAATCTCATCTGTACATATGTCTTCCTGAGGTTCCAGTGAAAAGAAATCACTACCAATTTGTTAAAAAGACCTAACAGAAAGGGAGATAACAGTGAAAGAAGAGCTTGGGGTCTGCTAGACCCCAGTGTTAAATCGGTTTGGTATAACTTTTCTGAAAACTAGCTTTCCTTACTCCTTCATGATCTCCCACCTATGTTAACGTTCATATTCATTTCTAAATAGTACCAAATTCAAGTACTGAAACAATTTCTCCAAATAATGAGAGAATTATTGACATCTGCGTCATCATTGGATTTTTACCTCAAGGTTCTGTACTTGGACTGTTACTATACATGTTATATGTAAATAGTTTATTTAGTTCAATTTCCAACGTGGACGTTTTATTATATGCAGATGACACAGTCTTAATTTCATATCATAAAAGCTTTGATATCTTAGTAAGAAAGATACAGATTGCTATTTGGTCCCATGATAATGAAATGTTGATAAATACTTTAAAATCAAAATGTATGTACATATGTAATAGGATGCGACAGGCATAAGCTGTAATGATGGGAAATGTGGACCTGGGTTCGATTCCCGGTCATAGCAGATTTTTTCACGTTTCCACATTTCCCATCATTACAGCTTATGCCTGTTGCATAAGGATCTTCGGATCAATCATTTCCATCAATTTATAACATAGGCATTCTCACCATTGAGAGGGTAGGGGTTTTCTTTGATGTATCTCCTTGAGGACATCTGTTGGGGCTGATTGATACTAGCATGGCTAGCTTGTTCCCAGCCTAAGAAAATATTCCCATTCTGAAACGGGAATTAGTCTGCTATGGTAGTTCAGTGGTAGAATGTCCGCCCGGCAAGTGGAAGACCCGGGTTCGATTCCCGGTCATAGCAGATTTTTTCACCGGTTTCCACATTTCCCATCATTACAGCTTATGCCTGTCGCATAAGGATCTTCGGATCAGTCATTTCCATCAATTTATAACTTACGGCAATAAGGATGACTGTATTCATTTACAATACGAAGTAATAATTTTGCCTTATAATGCTATTCATAATAATTTAAATATCTATAACCCAAATATGGAGGAAGTCATGTGTTGGCCACATCTAGATTTTTAAAATTAGTGTTGCATATTATGTGTTATTTGCTTTCACGAATTATTTTATTTTGCATGTGAAAATTTTAACTATCGCCCTATTAAATTATGTTGCAGTATACCCTATGCTAGCTGTGCTAATGGAGTGAGACATACCTAAAAAATGAGGTTTACTAAAAATTATCATTTAAATATTTATATACTTGTTTCAGTAAATGAAATATTTTTTGTTTTTTCTATTTACATACATAAAATATTAGATACTAACCAGGTGACAATGGCACATCACTCATAATGCTTAGGTAATTATTATATTAATCACAATATACAAAAAGATTTCTAAAAACATAAATTGCCCTCATGCACATTAGTCCACATAATCTCAATTTTATTAAAAAATTTATAGCCTGTTGAGGGGTGTCTCATTCAGCTACTTATGTGAAACAGAAAGAGAAAAATCCTAGAACGTGATAAATTCAGGTAATTTTATAACAATAAAAAGTCCTAGGTGCAGTGTTGTCATTCCTAAAATGGAATAACTTTTAAAACTTTGGGTAGATGATCAGTGTCAGAAACACATTCCTATTAGTGAGGCAATGATTAGAGCAAAGGCTAAGGATCTGTATGATGATTTGAAGGAAAGGATGGATGAAATTTCTGTTGATGAGCCTCCATTTAGTGCAATTCATGGCTGGTTTGACAGATTTAATAGAAGGGCAGGTTTGCATAGCCTTAAATTAACTGGTGAGGCTGCAAGTGCAAATACTGATGCTGGCTCAAGTTATTAATTTCGCTGCGATATATAGTTGTATGTACAGATAGGTGCATGCAGGGATGTGCTGCAGCTGGCCCGGTCCAGCTCGTGCGAGTTGTTTGTTAAAATCATTGAAGCTGGACAAGTCGAATGTTGCACGTCACTCTTCTGTTAACTTTGTTGGTAAAATACTAATACTACTCATTCCTCCATTTAAATAACATGGGTATGCATGAGGCAGATTTGATTTAATTTGGATTTTAAAATTACATAAAATAATCATACAAACAAAAATTTATTTTTTCCTTTTTAGTGAGAAAGATAAGTTATACATTTTAAATATTTTTTATTTAATTTATAATTTAATATTGTTGTGTTAACACATTAGTTATGTTATTTTATATATATATATATATATATATATATATATACATATATTTTGGGCAACTAGGTGTTGAAGGAAACCCAGTGAACACTTACCGGAAGCTGGGGTGTTGGAGAGACACATTTGTGGAGGTTAGAACTTTCGGGATGATCCCTTCGTCAGCACAAGAGAGACACAACTCTCTCTTGTGCTGACGAAGGGATCATCCCGAAAGCTCTAACCTCCACAAATGTGTCTCTCCAACACCCCAGCGGCTCTACTTCCGGTAAGTGTTCACTGGGTTTCCTTCAACACCTAGTTGCCCTAAATATCCTTACTTACCCTTCCTCTTCCGTAGTATTTATACACACACACACACACACACAGGGCCATGCCCAGACATTTTGCTGCCTGAGGCAAGATATAATATGGCGCCCGCTTAATTTTTTTATTAAGTAATTTTATTATATGTTAGTCGAAAATGATAGGAAATAATAAAAATCTATTTATTCAAATCCATAATCACTTATATTTATGAAAAATCTCAACTATGTATTAATTTTCATACCATTTGAGTCAGAATCTATTTTAAAATTTTCTTTGGGATCAATGAAAAAATTATTTTCTTCGTGATCTAATTGCTTATGCCGTACTCTTAGTCTTTCTTCTGTAACAAACACTGAATCAATTACTAGTTCTTCCGCGATTTTTTCTGCTGCTACTATTATGTCGTTGAATCCTGTCGTGCGATAATCTTTAAAAAAATCAATAGTTTGATAATTGGCTTTAATACATTCTGAAAGGTCAAGTTTAGGGCTTTTTAATAAATTTGAGAAAAGGCTTGTTTTAAAAAGTAGCCTTTCTTTTGTGATATTCAACACCAGATAATTTTTGATGGCCAACCATCGTCCGCTTTAAAAACTGTAAAATAGTAAGGTATGGCCTTTTAACTTTTTATAAGAGTAATATTGAAAATATACTAACACTAACAATTATTTATAGTACTAATTGATATTTGTACGACAAAATACACTTACTCCGTATTTTTGTGGACTGTCTTAATTAAAAAGGGAAGCGATAATTTTGAAGTTATACAACTAATATATCTTTCAATCTACTATTTTCAACAATAAAATAACATAAAATATTAACACGCAAAGGTTTCCAATTAGACCATAATCAAGAAACCCGAAACTCGAGAAGAATAAATCTATTTAATTGAAACGCAATTTAGCTCATAAAATAACGCAAGTTGACAAGACTCAGATCTTCTGTTCGATTTATAAACATAAAAAACATGATGTTAGTCAGTCGCGCATTAAAAATTACTCTTTGCACCACCACCTATCAAGCAAAATTGTTTTATTTTTCAGTTTTTCCCGTGATTTTACCCGAAAATAAAATTAATAAATATGGATTTAAAGTATACATGATTTTACTGCAAAAATAAATGAAAATGGTTTTCCTACGTCTCTCAATAAATGTTTAATATAATATGAAATGCTGACACCTTTATAAACCCTGTTCCTTTCAGTAAAAGGTATTTCGTTGATCTGCTAGTAGAAAACGTATCACTTTCCTTCTTTCTTGGAATTGCACAAAATATTTATATCGAACTAATTTAAGACACAGGCCAGCAGAGTGTCACCTAGCTCTTTTGCATTACTAAGTAAGAATGATGAGAATGCAGCATAGGGCGCGCTTCATAGCAGATTGATATTTCCCAGAATGGTTAAGTATTTTGAATATTCCAAGAAAAAACAATGAAACAGAAATATAAGACACGGAGGGACGCAAAGCCGCTTTTGCCGCCTTGATCTAAGTAGACCTCGCCACCACCAATATTTCTTGCCGATGGTCTCTTCGTTTTGCACCCCAGGGGATATTCCCCCGGGGGCAATGCAATCTTTGACCATAGTTAGGCACGGGATGGATGAGAGGCCTGCATTCCCTTGGGGGTGGGAGAAAGGTGATTAAGAAAGGAGAGGCGGGAAAGGAAAACGGACATCACCCCCACCGCCCTCGCCCTAAGACTCGAAAGTTGATCAGTGGGAAACATTTTCAAGGGTTCCCAAGATCAAGGAAAGTTTCAAAAGTGCTATACCAGTAAGTGCTACAAGAGTGCACCATACATCTCAAATTTATCAATGACCCAGAGATTTCTTATTATGACATTTACAACTATGATTAATGTCTTTTGTTTGTTTGATAAGCTCCATATTTCTGAGAATCCGGCATTTGTAATAGCAACATTAGATATACATACAAAGAGAAAATCTGAATTTTAATTGGAGTGGGCTTCAGAACGGGACAAAATGACTTTTGTGACCAAAACTACAGGAAAGTCGGGAAATGGCTAAAAAACAGGACTGTCCTGGCAAAAATGGGATGTATGGTCACCGTAACCTAGAGTGATGTACTAAATACGTATGTACGTAATGTCCCTCACACACTCTCTCCCTCCAGCATGCATCTTTGATTTCCAATGTGTTTTTTTGCATTCTCTTGACATGAATTCGCACAACAGTACACTTTTTAGGAACGCATCTCTCGTGTTGAGAACCACCTGTATTTGATGAGGATCCAAAACACACCGTATTCCATAATTGGTCTAATTGAAGTTAAATAATTCTTTTCCTTCACCTCCTGCTTACTCTTTTTACTTTCTCCATACGTAGTAATGGGAAAGTATTGTGTTCACAAAAAAAATCGACTTCGAGATTTCAATGGAAATGCACGTTTTGAGGTCCCTAGAACACGTTTAGACTATTTTTGGAACGATGTCTGTGTGTGTGTATGTTATTGTGGGCGCTCTCACTCAAAAAGTAAGTACCATATCGTTACCAAACTTCAAATATAACACTTTAGCATGAGCACAAAGAACTGATTAATTTTAGGACAATAACGTGTAACTGGAAGTTGAGGTTTATTCAAAACCCGATTCGGTTTTTGCGATATTTCTTCATTAAAACATCATTATTGTATATACAATTCTATACAAAAGTTATAGAGAATGTAATTTCCTACAGCTTTCATTTTAAACAATTTTCTATTGTAGTTATTGTTTAGGAGTTATTTATAAATAACCGGTTTTTCGGTTTTCTCCTTAAAACATCATTATTGGTAATCTTCGTGAAGACCAAAGTTGTAGAGAATAATATTTCTTCCAAGTTATGTTTGAAACAAATTTTCGTAGATCCATCCATTTCGGAGATATTTAGCGTTTTCGTAATTTACAGTATACAGCACCACCACCATGTAACGGTGAATTCTGTAAACGTAGCTATTCAAAATATACCTAATTTATGGCAATAAGGACAACTGTATTCTTTTACAATATGAAATAATAATTTTGCCTTATAATGCTATTCACAATAATTTAAATATCTATACCCCAAATATGGAGAAAGTCGTGTTGGCCACATCAGGTTTTTAGGATTCTGGCTATATTATGTTAGTTTTTATAGGCCTTAATGACTCTGTGTGGGGTTCTCTCATTTAAGTTTTCTGGTAAAGGTTTATACCTAGACTAGCATAATTGCCCGTCAATATGACGGGATATCTTTAGTTAACTTTAAAATAGTTGCCTCCCTCCCCCTCTTTCTCTCTCCCTCTCTCCTCCTCCCTCCCTCCCTCCCCCTCCCTTCCACCCTCTTTTTCCCTTCTCCCCCTCACTCCCTCTCCCTCTCTCTCTTAAATATAAGAAGGGACTATATAGTCTCAATTTCACCCTCAATAAAGTCATTTTTCTGTCTGTCTCCCCCTCCCTGCTTCTCCTCCCTCCCCTCTCTCCGTCACTCCCTCTCCCTCCCTTCTTCCCCTCACTCCCCCCCTCTCTCTCTCTCCTTCCATTCTCCCTCTCTCTCCCCCCTCTCCCTCATTCCCTCTCTCCCTCATTCCCTCTCTCCCTCATTCCCTCTCTCCCTCATTCCCTCTCTCTCCCCCCTCTCCCTCACTCCCTCTCTCACCCTCCCTATCTCGTATTAAAAGCATTCTGAGCACGCTTACACCCATAAGGATTGATACAACAATAGGATTTTGAGGTCTAACAATATAATTGATAGCCAAGGCAACATTACGTTAAAATGGCAATATTTCCACAAAATATGTGAATTAAACATATAATACGAGCGATTTAGAATTGTATGTGGAAAAAGATGAACAGAATAAGAAACTTTGTAATTTTTTCTTCAAAATGGTTCAGATCCGAAGATCGTAGGTTAATTCCTTCTAATTTTAATTTCCGAAACAATAAAAGCCTGCACATAAAAAAATTGATTTTTACATGTTACCTTACGGAAAATGGAAATGTCTTCCTTGGAGTCGAACCCAGGACTTTTTTGGAGATTTATTTTCGTCATTACCTTAAAATATGTTAATCAAGCATCCTTGCCAAATTTCAATCTTCTACCTATTCAGGAAGTTTGTTAAAATGTTCTATATCGGCCATCGTGAAAGCGTGACCGACCAACCAACAGACCTGGGCTATTATAGTATAAAATAATTCATTTTTTCTCGATTGAGACAAATTCTTTGTCAGTGTTGTAGGTATGTTTAACCTTGTTTCTGTTGAATTGAATTACTCTGACTTTCTCCATACAGAGTAACAAATATGATTGCTCTCAACATTAGCATCCTCAGGAATAATTATCAGCAATTACTCTCGTGAATAATTTTAAACACTTTCAATAATCTTGACATTGAAAAAACTATAAGTAAACAAAAATGTTAGCTGTTGCCATGAATGACAAAACATCGATGCACAATAAAAATTACCCTTGGCAGCTTATGCATCGCTATCAACAATTAGAAAGTTTACCATGGCAACGGAAACAATGGTATCGCTTAGCGACACAATTAACATAAATTCAGACGAAAGATCAAAATATCTCTTATACAATCTGTTTTATGAAAAATGTTTCAAACAAAACTTGTAGCAAATTACATTTTCTACAACGTTGCTCATAAAAAATATTTACATTAATTGAGTTTTAAGGGATATATTTAGGAAAAATCTGATGTGGCCAACATGACTTTCTCCATACTTGGGGTATAGATATTTAAATTATTATGAATAACATTATAAGGCAAAATTATTATTTCGTATCGTAAAAGAATACAGTCGTCCTTATTGCCGTAAATTACGTATATTTTGAATATGTTTACAGAATTCACCGCTACATGGTGCTGGCGCTGTTTACTGGTATTAAGAAAAAGCAAAATATCTCCGAAATGGATGGTTCTACAAAAATTTGTTTCAAACAAAACTTGGAAGAAATATTATTCTCTACAACTTTGGTCCTCACGAAGATTACGAATAACGATGTTTTTAATGAGATATTTGACAGAAACCGAAAAAGCCGATTATTTATAAATAATTCCTAAACAGTAACTGCTATAGAAAATTGTTTCAAATGAAAGGTGTAGGAAATTACATTCTCTATAAACTTTGTATAGAATTATATATACAATAATGAAGTTTTAACGGAGAAATATCGCAAAAGCAGAATCGGGTTTCTAATAAACCTCAACTTCCGGTTAACCGTTATTGTCCAATAACTAATCAGTTCTTTGAGCTCATGTTAAAGTGTTATATATGAAGTTTGGTAATGATATGGCAAATACTTTTTGAGTTGGAGCGACCACAAACACACGCATATCCACACACAGACATCATTCCGAAAATAGTCTAAACGTGTTCTAGGGACCTCAAAACGTGTATTTCCGTTGAAATATCGAAGTCGATTTTTTTCGTGAACACAATACGTTCCCTATGCTACGTATGGAGAAAGTAAAAATAGAAAATAACGACAAGAATAAACCTCCACTTCCGGTTCAGCAGCAACAGTCAAAACCTTTTCATATCTTCTTTTGCTATCAGACATCTTAAATATAAAGTTTTGTGCCAATCTGATTATTAGTTTTTCAGTTAGAGTGCCCACAAAATTCTATCACACCTACAGATATCATCGCAAAAATAGTGAAGACGTACTTAGGAGACCTCAAAATGTGTATTCCCGTTGAAATCTCGAATTTGTTTTTCTCCATGAGTACATTACTTTCTCCTATATTACGCATGGAGAAAGTAATAAGATATACATCATTGTTGTTTTCTTCCCTATGTGGTCTATTAACAATTTCCATAAAACCTTATTTTAATAGTCTATTTATTAACATATGTAGATGATCAGAAAAATGAATAACTTGTTTATGATTCATCGAGAGTAGACTGTAAATGTATGTGTTTTTGTCCTAATTTTATATTGAATTTTTATTTTTTTGTATTTGGCTTTCAGTTTGGGTCAGTTTGGTGCTACATTTTATCATCCGTCGGGAATAGGAGCAACTAATCATCGGGATATTGTTTTTGCTAGTCGACCGGGATTGCGTCTTTGGCAAGCTGGTTTAGATGGCATTGTTCAACAGACCCTCATCTTCAAGGTAAATGAGCATTACTCTGTGAATTCTTGAATAAACTAACCTGGGTATATTATTTTAAAATTATCACCGTTGGTTAAATTATTTTTTCCCCTCGCAGGATGCTTTAATGTGTCCTCATCCTTCCATTATGTTAGTCAATCCTGTACCATCACGTTTCAAACTACCCAAGTTGGTGAACGGGAAGAGTAAAGATAGAACACCAGAGAAGAATGTAAGTATAAATTATTATTTTCTTATACGCTCGCACAAAAGGGATTAGCCCAAGAAGCTCCAAAGCCTATGGTGCTAAAATATTGAGAGTGCTTTCCTGATAGCCTGGCCATTATTGTTAATTGCATGTATGCCTCATCTCTCATAAATAATGCTTATGGCACATGTTGTTGCCACATAACTTACTCGATGAAATTGTATCAGACCTTTGTTTTCATTGACTCTGAGACATGTTATAAAGAACAATACAATTTTCTTCACTTAAAATAGAAAATTTAAGCAATGTTTGCAATTTTAATTACAGTAAAACCTCAAATAAGCGAACCTCCCTTTATCTTTAATCTGTATTTGCATTATCCTGTTGGCCCCAACTTCACATAATCATCGTAGTTATTCTGCCTTTTGGTGGGCTTTTGGTTCATCCAATCCAATATGTGCTCTAATTACCCAAAAGAAATGATAACTAGGACTGAACAATGTCTTGACAAATGAAATTTCTTTAACGAAAGGTTGAACGTACGTTAAATCAACATAAACTGTAAAACTGACTCAACCACAGCTTTTTTGCTTTCAATAAGAACTAGGAATTCTATTTAGCTTTAACCACACTGAAATACATTGTAGTGCATGAAGTATCCAGTTTTGGAACTCGAATATCACATTGTGGTAGTGTAGCGGCCTGCACGACAAGATTGTTTCTCGACACATACCTTGGCCGCCAAGCACCCAGCTTTCCATTGTGATAGGATAGAATTACATCCACAGGCACCAAAATGAATTTCATCCACTTTTTTGACATACAATTGATTTACACTAAGTTATTCCATACTACGTGAATATAAGACAACTTGAGATTTTTCAGGTGCTAAAATTGGAAGAAAAACCTTGTCTTATGTTCAGGTAAATATGGTAAATCTGTGCTGTTAAAACTGGTTGAGATAATTCTGTTGACTTAATTCGATTATTCATGATCATAATTAAACAATTCATCTCTTTTCTTTACAAATATAGTTTTTTTGTGTATGTAAGCAAAATATGTTCAATTTCATGAAAATGGGAAAAAGCTCAGTGTGAGGCACAGGGGTGGAACCAGAAACTTCCCAATCTCATCTCATGCCTAATGAGATGGCCCCAATATACCCCTTACCCTTTTTTAATCCCTCACTGCCAATAACCCTTCATTAGGAAAATCACTACACATGTCAGTACCTTTCTTTTCCTTGCCATTTATCTGTTGCATAGAATCAAAGAATATTGCTCAGAATTGTCTTAAGAATGCATCCAATGGAAGGCAATTCGGCAATTTAAATACCGTATTAACCCAAATATAAGGCGAGGTTTTTTTCAAAAATTTTCTTTCAGGAAAGTGGGGGGTTTACCTTATATTCGGGTCCTTAAGTATGAAGAAGTTACAAAGAACTCTTACGCATTCAAAACCCCCAATTCTGTTGAAAATGCATACCATACACACGTCTGTAGAATAGAAATACTCACTAGAAACTGTTCTGTATCCCAAATACGCCCGACTCTTTTTCATTTCTCGTGAAATAGATACTTTGATTAAATTTTGTTTTTCCCACCGACTGTATGACGATTGTCTCTGAGCACGAGAGTTTTCCTTAAACAGCTCAGCGATCAGATAAAAAATGTACATATTGGTTCTTGAATGAATAAAATAAACTGATTCTGTCACAATGTATACATTTGTATGTTTAAAAAATTTTATACAAACATAACAAAATAGTAGAAGGGAAATTTTTAGATACTTTGTCCATAAAACTGAAATACATTTCTAGAGGTTGTACAGCTGAGACTCGCAGTATTCTGCCCGCATTCGGGTTATTTCGCTTAGGCTATGACGCAATGTTGCCAAGTTTCCAATTTCGCTCACTTCAACGGTAGCCGTGGACGAGTGAAGTTCTGTGTTCCGATAGATTGGCCAAAAACTTTTTTTTGGATTTTCTCATTGGGAAAATAAGGAGTCACCTTATATTTGGGTTAATACGGTACTATGTATGTCGGAAGTTTATGACCATCTACTTTGGCAGCCAGCATCACTGTCATTCATTGTTTTTTGCAACCAGCAGTAAGTATTTTAACCTCTTTGCTGCCTTTATTTTCAATGGTGTAGTTTACGGACATGTCAAAATAGACCTGAGTTTTGTCAGCATTTCAAATCTGACCAAGCATGTAGTGCTTCTCATGTCTCAATTTCATAATGAAGTGTTGAAATGAGATCAACTTCCCTTCATAGTCAGCTGGCAGTTTTTAGGCAGTTGATGTGCGATGGCAAAGGGTAAATCCCCAATGTTTCGTAAACAGCTGTACCTAGTGCAGACTAAATTTGCAGTCGCTTCCCTTCATCTTTAGATCTCTAGCAATCTCATGAGCTTTCTTTTGAATGCTTTTGTGGTTCGCCAGAAAAGAGTTATTTTGTAGATCACGCACAAACTCATTTAGACCCTCCTTGACTGCATGATGGCGTCCTTGCTTGGTGCCTCCAAAAGTTTTTCATTTGCTTGAGCAGGCAAATAGCTTCTCTCTTTGTCTTCTCCAACATCTCACATTCAATTCATCGATCCTGTAGTGTCATTGTGCAGCAAGATTTGATGTTTCTCCTGCATATGCTACCATTTTTCTCTCAAAGTCTGCAGAATAATGTGTTTGTCCCATTATGGGATTATTTTAAAAAATATGAAAAACCTGCCAAAGTAAACAATAAACAAGTTAGGAAAGTGTAATAAGTATCACAAATGTGCGCGTTTCGTGGAATGGAGTATTAGAAAGAAATTATATGCCTGTACATGAGGGAAATTGCAGTTTTAAGTTCTTTTCTCCATCATAAATAATCAATTTTCTTCCTATTTAATAATATTACATGCACGCATAAGGAAATTAAACGGTTGTTTGTGAGATTGTTTATGTTAGCAACAATGAAGTAACCATGCAAGAAATTTTCTAAGTTCAACTCGAATTAAGACATTCTCATTTGATTTTCTCGATAACAGCTATTCCTATGATAAAAATATATAGGGAAGAAAATATTCTTCTTTACCTATTCTACAACTTTTATTTGAAGAATATTTTGATATGAGCAATACTTTACGAGATATGACGAAAATTTAATTTTTTGTCACCAGTAAAGTGGTACCCCTGATTGGCATACATGATTCATTTTTGCGGTTTTCTTCTTATATTTGATAATAAGTCCTTAATATCAAATTTCATGAAAATCCGTTCAGTAGAAGCCGAGAATGAACATGCAGACGGACGGACGGACAGACCGACGATAATAGGCGCTCACGCTGTAAGCGAAACACGCCTAAAAATGACAAAGGCACGAGGAAATGATGATTGGCTCTGGGAATCCTAGGATTACGCATACGTGCATACTAGAGATGGCTTGGGGAATCCCAGGTTTATGCGCATACTAGAGATGACTTGGGAGTGAAAAACATTTATTTCTTCCTATTCAATCATTGTGATTCCTTTTACATACATTTAAATTAGATTGTTTACTTATATATTGACACACTTATATCTAGTCTAGAGTTATAATGTAGCTACAGATGCTAATGCATTGTTTACTTTACATTTTCATTCATTGATTTTTAAGACCCGATTCTAAACCGAGTGGCAATTTTTAAGGAGGTAAAAAAAGGTCGGCTTACAATCGTTTAAATATAGGATATCATTAACATTTAAATGTTGAGTGGGCCACATGTGTGCCGCTTAGTTCCAAGACTGCTTACAGAGGTCGTATTTGACAGGGGGTCATGAGATTTGGGTGAGAACAACATCCCAGAAGAATGACATCATGACAGACAGAGGCATGAGTCGTCAAGGTGAAAGGCTTAGTGAAGGGTAGACCTCAGAGACAAACGGTAAACAGATGCTTATCTAGGCCCAAGCACTCCTACCTGTTTTCAAACTCAAAAAGCAAAAAATATAATCCCAAGAGGGAGCTGCAAACACAGTGTGTTTTCCTGTTACTTTCTTCTTCCATTTGGACATTTGTGTTATTTTTAACTGTCTTACGCAGTCTTCTAACTAGAGCTGTAATAGGCTAAGGCGAAGGAAATTTTCGTAATAATATTTTTTGATGTGTTTCTTTCCTCTAAAACACAAGTATGCAATTATTCATTATTTTTGCTATAGAATTATTTTTATTTTAGCATTTTATCACCATTAGTTCATAAGATATGCAATTTTTCCAGAAAATGGACAAAAATAATTTAAATACCCCAAAATAACTCTGGCATTTATAGTTTAAAGTTTCTCATTTAATTTCTTGTTTCAGGTTTGAAATAAATTTTTAAGCTGAATCAGAACTGGTTGAAGTTCTTTCATGTGGAAAAATAAATTTTCTTTATTGTAACACTGACATGTTCAAGTTCCAATGTCATATCTCAATTTTAACTTTTAAAGATGCAAACCAAAAATATCTTACACACAATCACATATTATTTCCATTTCATGCTATATGTTTAAAAAGGGATAAAAACTTTTTACCCCAAATTTTCAAGGTTTTTCAACTTCTACATAGCTGGCAAAATTTTTAGAAAATATAAAAATCATAATGAGGTACTGCAACACTTACTGAAGGCATTGTATGCTGTTTAAATAAATGAGGTATGTGTTACTTTGCTGTTATATTTTTATTTGACTTTCAGGAAGAACGTCCTGGTGTTGAGGCAGTGTATCAACACCAGCTGGGCTACCTCAATCCTTTTGCTGATGGACTTATTCTGACATATTGGAAAGGTGCTAGTGGCTCCCTCTTGGTGCTTGATCCAGAGGATACTGGCGTTGTAACTTCTGCAAAGACTGGGCCTGGAGGTTTACGTTCCATTATCTCAGTAGCAGTAACCCCAGTCACTGTAAAACCAATTCAAACCTTGCCTTTTGATGATGATTCAGTTGAACAGGGACCAGAAATTTTTATTTTGGAAGGGGGTCGGAGTCTTATAAGGATTGCTTACCATCCAGACTACAATTACTCTAAAGGTGAGAAACTGAGAGGAATTGAAAGTAGATATACCTAACAATTTGAACTGATGGAGATATCAGTATGATCCAGAGTACCATAATGACCCTCATCTATGACACACCTTTATATAGGATGCAGGGATGTTTTTGGGCTTAAATTCTGGGAATATTTTATGTACCTTCATATAGGATACATCATCATCATCATTTCTCCTTATCCAGTTCCAACTGGGTCGGGGTGTGGATGATACTTCTCTACCTTCCTCTCTCTCTCCTCCTCCTCCATCATTGTGTTCCAGTCCTAGTTTCTTCTTCTTCTTACACTGTCCCTGATCGAATCCATCCATCTCACTCTCGGTCTACCTCTGGCCCTTTTCCCCTCCATTTTAGTTTCCATTGCCTGTTTCGGTATCCTTCCCTCTTCCATCCTCTTCACATGACCAAACCATCTTAATTTATTCCTCTCAATTTTTTCATTCAACTTTTCTGCTCCAATTTCCTTTCTAATATCTTCATTTTTCAATCTATCCCTCCTTGTCTTTCCTAACATACTTATTTCTTAGGAATTTCATTTCATTAGCCTGTATTTTACTCTCCTCCCTCTTTTTCATCGTCCAGGTCTCCGCAGCATATGTTAGTATGGGTGCGTAGTACATTTTGTACATTACCTCCTTACACTTTCTTGGGATTTCTTTCCTCCATATTAATTTACTTACACACTGGTAAAATACACTCCTCTGTTGTATTCTGTTGTTAATCTCCCTGTCTAGTCTTGCATTTTGCATTATTTCACTTCCCAGATACTTGTAGTTCTCCATTATTTCGAGATTCTGACCTCCCATTGTTATAATACCTTTCCCTTCTCTTTCCCCTCTTGTCATTACCATTGACTTACTCTTTTCCACACCAACTTTCATACCATATTTCACAATTTTTTCATTTAACACATCCAGTTGTTCTCCATTGCTGTTATTTCCCTATACTACGGTATCATTCACAAATAACATTATCTTCATTTCCATACCACCATATGCTTCTTTTGTCTCCTTTATAATTTCATCCATAACCATTATAAATAACAGTAATGACAACACGCTTCCCTGTCTTAGACCTGTTTCATTCCTAAACCATCTTACTACTTGGGTCTGTACACAGCTGTAACAGTTGTCATACATTGCTTTCACCATCTCTATTGTTGCTTTTCCAATTTCCTTTCTTGTCATGGTTCCCTAGACTTTTTCTCTGGGAACCCTATCATACGCCTTCTCTAAATCTAGGAACGTCATCTCCATACTCCCATTGTTTCTCCATTCTTTGTCTCATAGCAAAAATGGTATCTACTGTTGACCTACCACTTCGAAAACCATACTGTTCCTCCTGCAACTGCCTCTCTACCTTATCTCTCATTCTCCTTTCCATTACCTTTGCTACTTGCGAAATAAGTGTGATTCCTCTATAATTATTACACACCTTTTTGTCCCCCTTCTTAAAAATTGGTATTATTATTCCCTTCTCCCAGTCCTCCGGGGCACATTTTTCTTTCCATATGCACTTTAACAGTCTGTACAGCCAATGTAATCCCACAGGTCCTGCTGCCTTTATCATCCCCACTGATACTTCATCCACCCCTACTGCTTTTCCCATTTTCTTCCTTTTAACTGCTAATTCTACCTCTAACATCATTTTCATTTTCTTCCTCTATGCCCAGACTATTCACCACTACACACTCTCATTTGTACCATTTCTCACATTCAACAGTTTGTCAAAATACTCTTTCCATCTATTCCTTATCTCTTCTGGTTGTGTTAATATCTCTCATCTTTCACAAACTTTGTCTACACCCTTTCTTTCCTTTTGCTTTTAATAAGCCTATAGAGTACTCTTTTACCTCCATGTACATCCTCTTCCATTTCTCGTGCAAACTTCTCCCAACATTTCCCCTTCATCTATTATTTTCTTACAGCTCCTTTGTATTTCCTGGTACATACTTCCTTCTTTCTGCTTTCCTCTTTTTTATCTCTGTTCCATTCCTGCCATGCTCTCTTCTTCTCTTTTACCTTTTCTTTCACCCTGTCATTCCACCATGGCGTCTCCTTTTCTCTCTCTCTGATGTTCTACCACAAGCACTTTCTTCACTGCTTACTATTGCACTTTTAAACTCTGCCCATTCATCTTCCACACTTCCTGTCTCTGACTTAGGTATTACTCGTTTTAATTTCTCCCAGAATTTTTCCTGTACTTCTTTTTCTTTTAATTTCCATACTTTTATTTTCCTTTCTCATTCTTCCTTTATTCTTTCAGTCCTTACCACTTTCAATTTTGCTATCACTACACGGTGGTCTCCATCAAATGCCTTGCCTGGTAAAACTGAGATATCTTCCAGTTGTCTGCGATTTTCTCTTTCCTCTAGAAAGTAATCAATTAGCGTTTTCGTTCTTCTATCTCCCCAACCATATCTTGTGGTTTTTATAGGATACATTTCATTCCAAAAGGTAATAATCTGTATCACAAATATTTTATCATTTAATGGTGAAACTGAGGAGTGAATTATTGAATGTCTTTGTAATATGAGAAATGAATAAATTAAAATGCCCTATTTACTCGTGTAACCCGTACCCTTGCTTACCACATGCACCCCTATTTTTGGGTCAGTTCAGAGGGAAAAAATAAATTCATGCCAGAATAAGTTGACATCTAGGATTTATAAAAAGGACGGCCTCAATCATCAAGATGTCCATCATGATTAGGGTTGCCAACCTCCGGATTTCGGGCCGGAGATCTCCAGGTCGTCGCCATAATCTCTGGTTTCCGGGTGAGTAGCACAAATCTCTGGTTCAATTTCGATTGCAGAGGAAAGCCTTTTTTTATGACTTTTTGCGTTTCTTATAAATGATTCGAATTAAGATAGTTTGCGCTTTAATTTCCATTGTATTTTGTTTTATACAGCAAACTTAAATTGACAATGCTCTTACAATTTCGTTAATTAGCGATATTTAAAAAATAAACGATTTTTAATCATATGTCCTAAAATCATGAGTGCCTTTAAGAATATTGCATATATTTATCATTACATTTAATTCCTCTTGGGTTTCTTCTAAAGCAGTGATGCCCAACCTTTTCTACATGGCGGGCCATATCGGTGGTTGCGAATCCTTCGGGGGTCGCATTGGAAGTTGCAAATTCTTCTGCGAGCCAGATTAGAGTTTAAATCAGAAGTTACCTATATATTCGGATGTGCTATACAAGCAAAAATCGTGTCAAAATATTGTTTTTATGGTTAACATTTAAATATTGTAAGTTTTATTATCAAAATTTTCATAAAAATGTACGAATATGTTTGATAAATTATTCGGGCTGTAGGTTGGGCGCCACTGTTCAAGAGTATCCCCGTTTCAAGCAAACTCAGGTTCATGAATATCTTAAAGTAGGCAACCCATAACAACATCTCCAGTTCATGAAGATCTAAAAGTTGGCAACCCTAATCATGATCTCAAAGATGTACCAACGGCAGTATAAAATGCACATTTAAATTCTAATGGTTTGCTTGGCCGGATAGATACGCATATATTTTGTAGAATTATTCTTCTTCTGTGAGTAGAAACGTAGACGCAAGCATGTTCCAGTAAATTTACTATTGAAACTTGCAGTTTATATAACCTTTCAGAAATCTTCATGTATGATGTGCAGTCCCTTTCTTTTACCGTCATTTTGGGAAAAATTGTGTGCATGGTACATGAGTAAATACGGTATATGCCCTTTGTCTCATAATGCAGTGTTTCTCAATTGGGGGTAAGTGCATTATTTCTAGTGGTTCTGCAAGTTGAGTAGCACATGATTTTATTTATATTTATAACTTGTTTGATCTTGCACACAATGCCGGATAACATTTCAGAGTGAAAAAACAAGATAATGTATGAAAAATTTATTAACTTTTCATGGGGAGAGGGTCTGTGGTTCTGGTTTAGGAAATACAACAGGTGCTCTAATTCTTAAGTTTGTAGCCTCAAGCTTCTTTCATCATGTCTTCATTATCCACCAGAAGCTTTTATTACTGCACAATACCACACCCACAATAAAAATGTTATTTATGTGCATTCACGGTGATTCCAGCTACCGCAGGAATTGCATTGAACCCCATTCTTAAACTTATTCCTTCCAACCTTTCAATTGACTACCAAGGAGAACAACAAATGCAATAGGATGTCTTTACAAAAAGTATTTAGAAAATATGTATCTGTGATACAGAGTATAAAGTTGTGGCTTTGCAGAACATGTCTAGGAATTTACTAGAGAATTATGGAACTCATCTTATGGCTGAAAACCTATTCAAGAATAAGCACTTAACAAAGTCAACAAAAATTGAAAAGTATGTACCGTATCTGCCTGAATACAAGCCAATGTTTTTTGTCAAATTTATCAAGAAAAAATCACCCCTCGGCTTAAATGCGAGTCCGAGGAAAATTTGGGTTATGGTTAAATCTTGAAGTCTCTCATTGCCTTCACGTTCAAATGATAGTACTGTATTTTTCGTAAAGTAAATATTTGATCTAAGATGAATATTAATGAATAAATAATAAAGGCTAGAATATTGAATTTAGCACTACCTATGCTTTGATGAAAAGAAGAGTCCAGTGGCACACTCTCAAGACCTGAGGATGCTGATGCCAAGAACAGTCACATTCATTACTCTATATGGAGAAAGTCATGTGCTGAACACATCAGATTTTTTCTATTACTACAGTGCTCCCCAGTTATAATGCCTGGGTTCACATATGCCACAGGTCTTCCTTCCTTCCTCCCCGTTTCTTCTAAAAACAACAAAAAATTACAGACTTTTTAAAGAACTGATTAAATAAAATTATTGTGCTGATGTTATATTGGTGTTTTGTATTATGTTGTTTGTAGCAATTACAGAAATTTTTAAAAAAGTTGTATGTTTGTGTGTTTAAGCAATACAATTGTATCATCGGTTATACCACAGTTTTATAATGCGGGTCAGAGCCCATAAACTTCATGTTATAACTGGGGAGCATTGAATTTATAAAAGGATATTTTAAATGAGTCAAAAATATTAATGCATAACTTGTCTAATTATTCACCATAATATGGATATTTTTATTCATTTCTTCAACCTAAATTGGTTGAACGAGATAGGTTGTGGCCTGACTTGATGGTTAACCCTGAGACTACCAAAGGGGGTAACCAGATTTTCCCAGATTCTGGATAAATTTTTAGATATCTTCCTTTAAAAAAATTTCTGATTTTTGTTCTTACATGTATTTGTTATATAATGTATTTTAAATATAATTATTAAAAAATTCAGAACATATCCAAAATATTCGGATAAATATAAAAAATTTCCTTACTGAGCTACCCCTCTTGGCATTAATCGGAACAATATTCCTCACAAAAAACGCACTAATAGAGACTTTAATTATGTTAATGTATCTTATCTTGCTATTTTAAATCTGTATTAGAAACAAACTGCAGAAAATAAAAATATTTACACAATTTTTTCTTTCAGTTAACAATATTTGATATTTTGCTGTTTTAATAAAAACGTTTTTGCATTATAGTTTGTCAAAATGACTTAAAAAGACAAATAAATAAAATTAATGACCAATTTTAATAAAAATATCTTTTTTACAATAGAAATGTCGTGGGGTAACCCAATTACCCCACTCGGTATGATCGAGGTGCAAAATACCTTGGTAGTCTTAGGGTTAAGCAATGTATGGAATTGGTGTATCAGAGGATTTAATGGTCACCTGTGGCCATGCAACATAGTAATTTGTTATCTATTACATTGCATGTTGTGGATGTTATTCATGCAGGATCAGGGGAACAAGAGGAAGGGATTAGTTCAAGTGTTAGGTCTTTGTTTTCCAACTCTATATTTCCTCCTTCACTACCATCACCTCCACCACTACTCAAAGATTTAACAACAAGTTTGTTGGAACTTACTACTGGACCAGGAATTGGTGGCTCTAAAGCTGGAGTAGTCTCTTGTGGGACTCCACAGAAGGGAGAAAACACTGCATCATCTTCGGATCCTGTAAACAATTCTTCTCCTTTTGTAAGTAGCCACATAAATTAAGAGTTACTCTTTAGAAAATAATAAACTTCTTAAGCAACATCTACATACAGTGGTGCCTTAACTTACGAGATTAATTGGTTCCAGAAAAACGTCTCTTAACTCGAAACTCTCTTAAGTCGAATAATTGGGGTCCTTCGTACATACTGAGGGTCATGGAAACTCAAAAATAAAAAACAGGTTTTGTAGTGAAAAGTAATGACATTTATTTGTTTAAGATAATAGATTAGATCATTTTTGATGTTGAAGGCTGAGGCTGTTGCTCCTCTGTGGCTGAAGTAGTGGTCTTTTTGAAATAGGTATCCAACTTGGTCTGCTTGGGTTTTAGAAGCTCATGCAAAATAGTCCTGTAAGGTTCCAATGCAGCATCCACAAAATTAGTTGACTTGAAAACCCTATCCTGGAGTAAATCTATTTCTCCAAGCATTGTCTTTAACTGCTCTGCTACTGTAATGACCTTGCTAATATTTTCTGCTGTTAATCTTGACTCTGGCTGGGGAACTTCCTCTGATTCAGACACAACAGCTTTATCAATGGCTTCTATTTCTTCCTCAGGCAGGTTGGAAGAATGGGAGCCCACAAGCTCATCTACATCTTCAGCTGTTATCCTCAGACCAAGATTTTCACCAATCTGCAGAATTTCTTCTTGCTCCTGTCTCTTCTCTTTCTCTGGCTGAAATCCCTCGAAATCTGCAGAAATATCAGGCCACAGATTTTTCCATCCTGATGCCAGACATTTAGTGCTCATATCCTCCCAAGCTTTTGCAATATTATTTATGGCCTCTTTGATGTTATAAGATTTCCAGAATTCTTTGAGTGTGGGTTTGTCATCACAATCAGTAGCATGAAAGCATTGCCTAAAAGTTAGCTTGTGGTATTTTTGCTTGAAGTTGGCGATGACATTTTGATCCATAGGCTGGATCAGAGAGGTAGTATTTGCTGGAAGGAACTTAATTTTGATAAAACCAGGAAGAGTGAGAAGATATGCCCCATGAGCAGGAGCATTGTCCAAAACTAAGATGGCTTTTTGTGCTAAGTTTTTGCTCTTAAGATATCTTTCCACAGCTGGAGTAAAATAATTTTTAAACCAGTCATCAAAAATATAACTGGTGACCCATGCTTTTCGACTGCTCTTAAAAATTACAGGGAGATGTGCCTTATTGAAGTTCTTTAATGCTCTGGGGTTTTCAGAATGATAAACTAAAAGTGGTTTCATTTTAAATTCCCCAGATGCATTTGAGCCAAGCATCAAAGTAAATCTGTCTTTTGAGGCTTTATGGCCTGGTAATTTTTTCTCATCTTCCATAATGTAGGTTCTTTTAGGCATTTTCTTCCAAAATAAGCCTGTTCCATCAAAGTTAAATACCTGATGAGATGAGTACATGTTTTCTTCCATCAAATAACCAAAACCTGACACAAACTCATCAGCTTTCTGTTTATCAGCTGAAAAAGCTTCACCATGACGTATCTGCAGTTTAATACCTGTCCTACTTTTATATCTGTGAAACCAACCTCTGCTGGCATTAAATTCCACATCGATTGCTGGTTGCTGCTCTTTAAGTCTAGAGAAAATGGCTCTGGCTTTCTCACTAATTAACTCTTGACTTAAATAGCCTCCCTCGTGTTGCTTTCTTTGAATCCAGGAAGATAATTCTGACTCCATTTTACGTAAAATATTAGCATGTTTATGAATTATTTTGGTCTCTCCAGAACTAACTTTGGCTAACTCTTTTATTTTTTCTCCATTTAATGGCACAGTATGAACTGTAGTCCACGCTAAACCTAAACATTTAGCGATATCAGCTGTACGTTCACCATTTTCACTGCTTTGAATATTTTTTAATTTACTTTTTAAATTTAACGCTTTTCTGGATATCTTTATCTTTCTTTTATCACTGTATTGATATTTATAAAAATTATTTTCAAAAACACTATAAATCTATTGAAATTATTTAAAAATTTAAGAGAATCCGCAAAGTACGTCTGAACAACACACTACGTTGTAGACAAACTGAAGTTACTTGGCACCAGGGTTGCCAGATTTCTGAAACTACCATGAGGGACATTTTTTACGTGTCGCCAATAATACCGAAACTACTGCATGGGACATTTTTTACGCGTCGGCAATAATAAGAAATAAAGTATTACCGAAACAGAAGAATGTTGAAATAATACCATTATATACCTTGCTTTTGAAAGTGAAAACATTTATTTATTTACAATCAGTATTACGTAGTACAACCACAAGCTTGGCAATAATAAACTTTTAGAAAAATCACAAAATATGAAAATATAACACCAAAAGCATATATAAAACAGAAATGCAACCGTCTAGTGTCCAATCCTTTCTCGAAAGGAAAACTGCGCGGGGGTGGGTAAATTAGTCATTCTCTATTGAGCCTAAGTTTCACTTCCCATTAAGCTTCCCTATCCACAACGGCCTTTCCTAAATCACTTGACTTTTCGTGCAATTATGTGCCAAAAGCTTTCAATATGATTATACACCAATGCACTAACGCTTTTTATTTATAGTGGGCGCATTCAAATCTTTAGTTTCGAAATGTTTTACATTTGAAAGTCGTGCAGGACGTGGGACAATTCTTTGTTGTGCAGGACTGTCCCGCGCATTGCGGGACGTCTGGCATCCCTGCTCGGCACCTGTGCAGTAATCCACGTTTCAACTTTTTGTCAGTTAGCAGCTTCGTTACAAATCTCGTAAGTCTGACGAAGAGGATCTCGGAAAATGAAAATTTTACCATTAAAACTGTAAACATGAAATTCAGTTAACTCAAAACTCGGATAACACAAAATGATTGCGCTGGTCCCTAGCATTTTGTATTAACCGGTTTTCACTGTACTAATAATATGTTTGTTAAACAACTGATGGTTTAGCGTAGGGCTTTTTGAACTTTTACTCTTTGGCCCAGTACAGTAATATTTACTTGCATATAAGTGATCGATCTTTTTTCTAAATTTTTCATCTCCAGAGTAAAGATGCAGCTTATATGCAAGGTAAAAAATCAGAAAAATCAAAAAGAGGTGAGAAAGTCATTAAAATTCAATGGGACTTCACTAAATGGCCTGGTGATTCAGTATGCAGTGTGTGACATATAAAAACATTACATAATCACTGCAGTAAATAAAAAGGGAAAGAAATACTAGAATTATTGGTAACGCAAGCATAATTATTTGGTCTTTATTCTGCTTAAAACCAGGTGCACTAGATTCACTCGCATCACCTAGTGTAGAAATAGGTGAACATCATCAAAATGGGATGGTTTTGTTTGGTTTATGAACTTGGTTAGGAGGTAGATCATGTTCAATTACTAATTTCTCACAAACAATCACAATAATTTCCTCTAGCTTTGTGTTTGGCCAATTTTTGTTAACCAGACACGTAAAGCCTTCTAATTTCTAAACAAAGTTAAAGAATGAAGGCTGTCACTCTGAAAATGTACAATGTTCAGTCAGTTCCATTTACTTATAAATATCATTCACCTTTTTAGTGACCATTTGGCCACCATTCAGTTCTGTCAATGAAAAACGTCTTATATAAAATTCTGATCAACTTCAGACTATAGTTCAGCATATTATAGCATAACTTTACATGTCTTGGGAGATTACTCTTAAACCATTTTGTAGTAAGTCTTCTTCCATATTATTATTTATTATTACTTTCATCATATGTAGTATAGGGAAACTTGTTTTCATGAAAAACATCGGTTTCGAGATTTCAAAGGAAATACACGTTTTGAGGTCCCCTGAGTATGATTTGACTATCTTCTCAATTATGTCTGTCAGTGCATCTGTATGTGATAGGAATTTTGTGGGCACTCTAACTCAAAAAGTATTTGCCAATTCAGTACCAAATTTCAAATATAATATTTTCATAATATGGACAAGAGGTGATCAGTTTTCGGACAATATAGGTCAACCGGAAGTGGAGGTTTATTCCTGTCGTTTTTCCCTTATTTCCAAATATCTCCTTTAAAACTCAATTTACATAAATACTTGTTATTATTAAAGTCGTAGAAAATGTAGTTTTCTACAAGTTTTATTTGAAACATTTTTTCATAAAACTGATAGTTTAGGAGACATTTAAATTTTTCTTCTAAATTTATGTTAAATGCTTTGCTAATTGTAAGTGATACTGTTGTTTCAGTTGCTATGTTAAAATTTCCTAATTGTTGATAGCATTGCTTATGCTGCCAAGGGTAATTTTAATTGTGCATTGATATTTTAATATCCATAGAAACAGCTAATAATTTTCTTTGTTTTTTTTAAATAAAGAATATTGAAAAATTATTCTTGAGTGTAATTGCTGATAATTACTCCTAAGAACGCTGATTTTGTGAGCATTTATATTCATTGCTCAGTATGGAGAATGTCATGTGTTGGCCATGTCAGGTTTTTATGACTTGGGAGTGGTAACAAATATGAGAACTTGTTCCTTCTGAGCTATGACAGTGACATTTTCCCTTGACTGTGTGATTATTACCATTCCGAGTATTAGTACATTTTTCTGCCCATCGTAAAGAATGAAGAAAGAAGGTCGAAAGACCTCAGAAGAAGCAGGAATGAAGGTGTAGTGATGGCCGATGAAGCATTAGAGATCCCTCCAATTGTGGGAATGCCATTTGAGATGATTCCCACTCTCCAAACGACTGTCCCCGATGAGGCACCATGCAAAAAAGAGATGGCGGAGAGGAGCGCTGCTGCTGAAGAGGAGGATGTGAGTGACAGCAGGCAGCAGATGTATGAGGAAGTCCTATATAAACCAAAGAAGAAGGAGAAAAGGAAGAAATCTGCAATTAGGACGCCATGCCACTTGGAACCAGGTAAGGGTGCAAAATTGTTGACTCATTTGTTGTCGTAGAGAACCTGTTTTCTTTACATGTAAATATTGTAATAGAGGTGAATGCCCAAGATTGAAAATGCGATATTGGAAGGTTTAAAACATTGTCATTGATGATTATGTGCCTGATACTATGATTGCGTATCTGTCAATAATTTTATTGAAACTGACTCACCCACTGTAGAACTTAAATATACAACCACTTGGGTTATAAGTAGTGGTGTGTGAACATGATACTATTTTCAAATTTTCATTGTCTTGTTTGAGTAAAACATCATTAAAATACTTTAAATTTTGAGTCTAGTTTGAACTTATTAATGAAATAAGACTTATTTGACCATTTTTATTAGGTTTGATACAAAGCTGTCAACAATGTTTTTTATTTTTACTGAAGAAGTAAAATATCAAACCTGATACATCAAAGGATGTTTTAAAAAAATTGTTTGGAGTATGCAATGATAACTTGGGAAAGGTAATTTGGTAGTACATATTAGCATAACCCAAATGATTAAAAACAATTTACCTCCTCTAAAGTAACAAATCTGAGATTAAGAAATAAAAACAAACATTTAATAACGTAACTCTGAACAAGAACTAACTAAACAAGAAAAACAGTAATATAAATTTCGTAATTCTATTTTACAATCCTCTTTTGGTGAATTACCACTGAAGGTCTAGTTTTTCATAACCTTTTTGTCGCTATTGGAGATAACTGATATGGGTACTTTGTTCAATTTTTTGATTTTATGTGCTTATTCTCGAAAATTTTCAGCCATAATATAAGCTCAATGATTCTGCGGTGAATATGTTGTTTACAAAGTTATTTTTAGCAGACAAAAATTAAGAACCAATTCTACCTCTTATACAATCTGTAATGTAACAATAAAAAGTTTATTTGGATAAAGAACATCATTTGGCATGAAAAAGGTCCACATGAACACACAATTGTGATATACTAGCAGAACTGCCTGTTGAATTTCAACGGATTTATTGAATCTAAAACTTAGGCCGTGTAACATGTAAACATCGTAAGAATATGATAGTACACAGTTTGAACCGTCGAATAAAGCAAAAATGAAGAAAACCTGTTTGCAATTACCTTTTTAGATGAATGAAAGAAGAAAATCTTGCACTCTGAAAAATCGAAAATTACGTGTAAACTTATCGGAAAATAATTATTGAATTAACGAAGTTTTGTTAAGATATCTGCAAAGGTTTGAAAATCACAGTTTGTAGAAAATCTGTCTAATTATTTAAGTTACGTATTTGGAGAACTCTATGCCACACTTTGTGTTTCTTTCTTCGCAATTTTTATCTCCATATAGCCTATGTTACCTGCAGGGTAAAATTATATACCTATATACCTATGCGAGGTTTCGTGACGATTTCTTCAAAACGAAAACTGTAAGTAAAACCAGCAAGTCGACAATAATCAACAAAAAATAAATGAACAAAGGAACTTACGAAATGATTTAATTTAACGAAAGACAAAAAAGTAAACAGAGAATGTTTAAGAATCACAGAGTGAATATTACCCTCAGATCATTAGCTCGATTCTCTCATCCACGAGTTCTGTTACAAGAAAATTGTTTACATCAACAATACTTTGGAAACAATGAAACGATTTATCCAATCACAATTTGTGGAAAATCTACGTCTAATTATTTAAGTTACTTATGCAGTTTTAAAAACATCGTGCTTTGGAGAACTCTACGCCACACAAAAATATCATTAAAAACTATTTATTAGTAATATTTCAATTATAATCAGCAAATATTAGTTTGCCATGTAAACAAAGCAAACTCGCACAAAAATTGAAAAACGATATTACTTTTAAAATTTTCCAATATAAATGCATTGGACTCTCAATTTCGGCGACAATGGGAGTTGTCATGGTAGCTTATAATGGATATTCTAATACTTGGGCTGTTTCTCAACACCTAATATTTGCAAACCTTGGATAAAAAAAACCGATTTTGGCTAATGTAATATATAAAGGAGAATGTTTGTATGTTTATATGTTTGTACCTTAATAACTCAAGAATACGAAGTCCAAAAAACTTTTAAACTTTGCACATGCTTTTATGTCATCCCTGAGAAGTTTTTAGGCAAAAAAAATCTTGCAAAAAGACCTGGGTTTGACGCCAGGGGATAATTTTGTATTTCCCGCAAGATAACACGTAAAAATAAAAAATTTGACGTGCGGGGTTTTATTTTTTTGCCAAATTAAATCAGAAATAATTGACCTGTGAACTTTGTATTTGTACATACTATAGTAAAGAAAAATGTATAAGGTTTCTTATTCTGTTCGTCTTTTTCCACTAGAAATTCGAAATTTCTCATATTAATCATTAAAAATGCAAATTTATGTTAAATATTGCCATTTTTATTACGACTACCATAGCCACCGGTATTGTTGTGTCTTTCTTTTTAACCAAACAAATTTTGTTTATTTTGACAACCGAATGTTTTTTGTATTGGGATATTTTAGAATAACTGATGGTAAGGAATTATTTGATGAGGATAACGATTTAAGATTCTCATAATTGCATCATAATAAACTGTTCATTATGTACAGCAGGTTAGTAAAACATGAATAATAATTTTAATTTTTAAATATTGTTTTCCATAGCTTTTTAAACAATCTACTAAAATTGATACGATAGTCATATTTTGATCAAATGATATATTTGTTAGTTTATTACATCTAATTGTAAACTCGTGAAATTTAATTCTCATTCCATTTTTATTTCTGTTCGAATTTTAGCTGAGTGAGGGGGAGAGAGGGGGAGGGAGAGAGAGGGAAGGAGGGAGAGAGAGAGAGGGGGAGGGAGTTTACATGTAATTTTCGATTTTTCAAAATGCAAGATTTTCTTCCTTCATTCATCTAAATAGGTAAATGCGGATCGATTTTCTTCATTTTTGCTTTATTTGACGGTTATAACTGTGTGCTATCTTATTCTTGCAATTCTTACATGTTACATGGTCGAAGTTTTAGATTCACTAAATCTGTTGAAATTCAACGGGCACTTCTGCTAGTTATATATAAATAGGAAATAGATCGTTTTACTGTGGCTAAGTATATTTACTTATTTTTTAAAAATTTGTTCCCTGCATTCATATCTCTAGTTTGCTGGAATTAACAAAACCGTTGCAGGAAAACCTCAAAACTTGGACAAAAGAGCTATTTTGATCACTCTTTTGAGACACTGGGACAAGCTCACCCAAACTGGGACTGTTCCGGAGTAACAGGAACATATGGTCACCTTAGTTATAACTAATGCCGCTATCACAAAAGAAATTGATTTAATATTTAGAAGCAAACTTCAGTTTAGACCTTTTTGAGTTCTGAAAATTCACCCTAAGTACTTTATTGGATACCTCAGGAGGGCCATGTTCTGAAGGCAGCAGTTCCCGTTCAACTGGTTCTGAAGAGGATTCCACTCAAATTGCACCCGAGTGCGGACAAAAGGCTTCCACTGCCAATGGGAAGACTGTTGTGGATGGGCCACTACACTATAGCTGGCCCCCTCCTGATGATTCCAAAAGGAACTTGGCAGAAAAAGAGAAGGGCTTGAAGACTCCCCATAAGCTACCTCTTGATAAAAAAGAAGAGGTGCCTCGGAGGAGGAAGTCAGAAGTGGTTGCTAAGGTTAATCTGAGGTCATCTGTGGTGGAGGAAGGGCACGTCGGAGGTGTGGAAGCTTGGCTACCTTCAATGCCTTTAGCTCCAGACTTGAGGAGCCCCACTTCGATAAGGCAGGATGTGGAGAGCAAAGGAGAACTTCTCGCTAAACTTCTTGACCTGAAACCCATTCTGCCACAGCCCCAACCACAGGTAGGTATGTCACTACATCATCATCTCTCTCCTTGGGTTTATATAGGTACACAAAATGTTACATTTACTAACACTCATACAATTTAATGTCTTTATTGCACAGTCATAATCCCTCTGCTATACTAATTTGCTAATGGTGAAGCTGTGAGGCCGTGAATTCGTCTTAATTGATTACAAATGCAAATAACTCGATAAAGAATCAAGGTAGAAACTCTAAATTTGGCATGAATACTCGACTCACATATTTAAGATGATGACGAAAAAAAAATCTCAGAATAGGTCCTGGGTTCGACTCCAAGTAGAAATTTCTATTTCCCATAAGGTAACACATAAAAATCGGCTTTACGGTGTGGAGGCTTTTATTCTTATTGAGATTAAAATTAGAAATAATTAACCTACAATCTTCGGATATGAGCCATTTTGAAGAAGAGATCATAAAGTTTCTTATTCTATTCATCTTTATTCATCTATAATTCAAAATCGCTCATGTTAAAAGTTTAATTAATATATTTTTGGGATATCTTGCCATGTAACGGGATGTTGCCTTGCCTACCAAATACATAGTTATAGCTCAAGATCCTATTGTTATTTCAATCCTTATGGGTATAAGAGTTCTTTGAATGCTTTTAATACGAGAGAGGAAGGGGGACGGAGGGGCAACAATTTTATGTTTAACAATAGGTAACTCGCCTCACAGAGCAGTATGCAGCGCCGTTTTGAGAACGTGGAAGAAACTTGATGACGAAGACATATATAAAGAATCATATCAGAAATATCTTTTATTGCGTCGAAGCATCTAGAACTCCGCAAGTACATTACAAATATAACATATTAGAGGGTGAGAATGGGAGGAGCAATTATTTTTTTAAGTTTAACTAAAGAGAAATCACTGCATGGAGCATGGCACAGGGTTGGGCGGCGCCTCTAGTTGTATTTTATCACGCATTGTATTTGTTTGTCCAAAGGCGTGCAACCTACAACCTGCAGGCCGCATCCAACCCGGTAGAGCATTTTATGTGGCCTGCAAAACATTGGTGAACATGTGGCCTGCGATATTTATTACAGACTATTTTGTACATTTTAATCTTTAAAATTCCAGATTTAAAATACCTGCTTGGAGGGTGCTGCTGCCAGATTTAATTTTGGATCTTTAAGTATTTTATGTTTTCTGAGAAGATTGGGCTTCTAATCAACTATTTGTGATAAAATGTTCAAATGAAAAGCATTTCATAGTAAAAATATTGAGAAATTACATTTTTCTCATTATACGAAATAAATACGTCAAAATAACATATTGTTACACAAATGTGATATAAAACAAAAAATACAAAAACAACTACGTATTTTTACTAACTTTTTGGTGCAATGTTTCCTACTGATGCAACTTCAGTGCTTACTCTTCCCTGCCCGGAGGGTTGGGCCAGTGTGATACTCCTCAAAGCATGGGGTAACACAGTCCCACGTCACTCTCTAACTTCACTTCCACTTTCCTCCTCGTACGCATCGGAATCAACGAAGATTTCGTCTAGCTCCTCGTGCATAATTTTACATTTAGGGACCATTTGGAAAGATATTTACCAAAGCTGTATAATAACTAGGATATATAATTACAAAATTATTCGAATCGCCAAAAAATAAAAAACGATCAACGACTAAAATCTCTCGCTCTATTTCGTGGTCTGAAAATGAATGAGCAAGGCAGTTTGGAAAATGCAGATATGCAAAAGCAAGAAGAACATAACAAAGGGACCTTAGCGTAAGGGTTTAGTCATGGTGTTCCGTTTATTGCCTCTGTTTGGGTTGAGTGAGAGGGTCCCACAGCTGAGGCTTATTTTTCAGTGAGTGAGAGTGTCTCACTCTCTCGAATGTTAGTTTACTCACCTCTCTTCTAATCCTTAACTCCTTTGGCCTTTGGAGAGGAGGGGGATAAGAAGAATGTCTGCTCTTTCATCTCATTTTACTATTTCGATTCCATGACAATTATGATGTCTGTGAGCAGCCTGAAAGGTAAGCGATCCATTAGTGGGATGTTCGGCAGCATGCCCTATTTGTTTGCCAGGACATGGGTGTCCCATTTAGCAGGTAAAGGGTTAAGTACTACTGCTGTCATAACATATATCCTGGAAAAGTTTTCATGGTAAAAATGGTTAAAACTTTATTTTCGGCCGGGTTAGACTGGTAGGCAGCGTGCCTGCCTTCTAACCCAAAGGCCACAGGTTTAAATCCCACTTCGGGCATGGATTTTGTGATTCGTCTTTGGGTTTTTCCCCTACCTACAGACAAGCCTTTGACTTTGTGGGGAAAGCATCGTTAAAAAGAATCTCTTGAGTAAGTTCCTATGTAAACTCTAATCCGGTCTGACTTTTAATTGGGCCTGCCAAAGCACATGCATGTATGAATGTGGCCCACCACATAAAAGTTAGTAAAACTTTTTTCTCTTGGCCAAAAGTCTGGTAAAATAATCCTTTATAATTGTCTCACGTATTTGTTTCTTGTTTGCTGTATGATAATTTTGAAATGCATTGATTTTATTTTTTCTTTCCTTTTTCCAGTACCACAATCTCATCGAGGAGAAGTCTGACCCATCTGAGGAATTGCCCTTTTTACCCTCAGAGAGGTCTTTTGCTCTGAATGTCGTTGATGGGCCTGATATGGATGCTAAATGTGAACCTCCTAAATTACTTCTTGAGACCTCTGTCACCATAGGTGAGGCAGTTAAAAGCGAGGCTGGTGGATTTGTGAGGAAGAGCCTACCTTTAGAGACGGATGACCAAAGAATGAAGAAGACTGATTCCATGGAAATAATGGGTTTGCTTAAAAGAGGATCTGTGGCTGCTATGAGAGAAAGTGGCTCCTCTGATAGCGAATGGGAACTACTTTAAACATGTCAACTTCTGTTAGCTATGATAACTGTGATTATTTTTTCCATTCTTTCTGCAACGTGTTTAGAGTATATTTTAAAGTGTATTAGACTATGTACCACCTGAAATATTTTGATATTTTCTTCATTACTTGGCTTGTGTTTGTTTAGCATAACTTCATGTATGAAAGTTTCCTTCTTGTTTACGATGTTTTGAATGTTTTTTTTATTTATTAGATTAATTAGTCCCTTTCCTGCAATGCACACTTAAAAAGTGTATTAAGAAATGCTCAGGTGAGATTATTTTTCATCGAGACAGCTATCGTCTATAATAAAGTGTTTTATAATAATTGTGGAAGTGGACCATTGGCCTTCTTACACCACGAGGTCTCTTCTAATTGCCTTATATATATTGCTTGTCACAACAACATTCAAGTTGCTTATAATTTGCACTTGTAGCAGTCTGAAAGGCTTTTCTGTAATTTTCTATGGTGATGTTATATATTTAATGTTTCATTAATGCATTTTTCTGAAGGTTTCTGGGAGAATTTCTACACCACAACATGATGAGACTGTGAGAAGCGTCATTGTATATGAATGAGGCTACAAAGCCTAAAGAAATATCTGGTCATTTTGTTTTTATTTTTATCATGATTATAAATATTGTATGTCTGATTATTAAATTTATTTACTTTAATTTCATAGTAAAGTTGAAATTGAAGCTGATTTGTGAATGTTTTTTCTATAATTTAGATTTTTGAAATAGCCTGAAATGCCTATTATATAGTAGATTTTGTAATTTTTGTGTGTTACTTGTTTTGAAGCTGTTTGTACTAATAAATATTAAATTCTGAGATTTTATAAAATATGAAGCTTTGTTCAGTAGCAGGACAAGCACTTTGAAAAGATACAGCAGCATGGGAAACCATAATAACAGTAGCTGTTGTAGACAGTTGCTGCCTTAAGGTCATTCAATTTCTCCATCTGCTATTTCTATTTAAAGTTTATGGATAATTCATTTTTGAAAACTACTAGCATGACCATTGCAGCTATGATTGCAATTACTTTTTAGTTTGAATTTACCAAGTACAGGCAGCGTCAGCTTAATGCGAGTCTGCTTAGCGTACATCCAATGATACATGCATTACATATTAACACCATATATCTGCACATACGTACGTACTATCTGTTGATACGTACATCGATTCTTGCGCATTGGTAAACAGACAAGATTGAGAGAACTTAGGTGGATCTGCCACTCTCGTAGTGATGGTGCAGCATCTGCATTTGTTAATGCAATTATAGAAACTATTTAGAAGGGTGGTTACTCAGTTAATCAAGTTTTCAACATCGATGAAACTGTGTTATTCTGCCATCTAGAATGTATCTTTCAGTGCAGGATAAATCAATGCCAGGATTTAAATGTTTAAAGGTATATACACATATGTGCATTTCCCGGCAACAGAACAGTGAACCAAACCTTGCAACAAGAGGACGCTCGGCACGGTGTTGCAAATCGTTGTTTGCCTGTTTTCCGCCAGTATCCATTCGGTTTCGGAGTAGACATAACTTCTCTTCAAGTAGCTTCTGCAGCTTATATTTTTATGCATAAATATGCTTCCAAGAAGAAAAGAAGGAAAATTGGTTTTGTTTAATAAATAAATTATATATCTGTTTCTGAAAATATATACCTTTTTCTGTTCCATGGTTTTTACATATTTTTGCTCTTTCCTGCAAGAATGATGATAACAAGCTTGTCACCTTTTTCCGACATTCATCAACTGAGAAGCTGACTTCAGTTGCCATCTCTTACCCAAGCATCATCCTTAATTAATTTATTAAAATGGTTCTTGTTTTTTGCATCCCAAAGAATCTCTTTGCTCCTATAGATTTCAATAAATTTCAACACCGTTTTATTGGGCCACTCCATTTTAATAATACACTGTACAACTGAACGATATACACAGGCGAACAACGATGTGTCTTCCTTGGTGGTAAGATGATAACTGAGTATAAACACGTCTACGCTTGCTTAAATGATGCACGCCCGTCCAGACAGGTTGCAACGTGCGTGCGCAACATCCTTTGATGGTTCGCTGAAAGACCGACTATGCATGGATCGCCAGTTTGTTGTGCAGAAATGTTGCACGTTCGCATTCGCCAAAATGTTGTGCTACTTTGCTCGGTTTGTTGTTCTGTTGTCGGGAAATGTGCATATGTGTACATACCTTAAGGATCAACTGAATTTATTGCTTAGGGGAAACGTTTTTGGAAATTTTAAACTAAAACCAATGAATTCTGAAAGCCCCAGGGCTTGTAAGGGTTGTTATAAACAAAGTCCTGTGAATGGCTAACAAGAAGTCGTGGGTAACCATTCAAGTGTTTGAGAAATGTTTTTCATCGTATTTCTGGCCAGCAGTATAAGAATATTGTGTTAAGAATAATTCAGATTATAAGTATTTGCTGATATTAGACAATACACGTGGCCATCCTAGAACCCTGTATGATTTAAGTCAGGACATTTAGGTGGTACTTTTCGTGGCCAGTAATCTCACTCCAGGTAGCTACGGTAATCTCGCTCCCAGTAATTTCACTCCCACTGACTTCATTCTTTTTGTAAATAAGCATTAAATGTAACATATATTTAAAAATAGTTTATGATGGCATAAATAATGATCAACGCCTTTAATCTGAATTTGTTGAAGGCAATTATTATTGATGCTTTTAACATTAAAAACCCAATTTTTCGCATAGAAATTTAGTAGAATGTTGAAAATGCATAACAACTCAAAAAATATGTTTCTTTAAGGACGTTGCAATCATTGAATAATAAATACACCAATACAAAATTATTGTTTTTGGATAACCTTTTATTTTTAAGGACCTGATTTTTCGCATGTAAATTTAGTAGAATATTAAAAACACATAACAACTCAAAAAATAAATGGCCTTTAATCAGAATATGCAGCGAAAAATAAAAATGAGGGGTTAGAAGGAGGGAGAGGGAAAAAGGGGTGGGCTTAAGAAATCCTAAGGAAACAGTCGACATTGGTATTGATCAACTAAGAATTTCATAACAATTACAAATATGCAGCAAAAAATTAAAATGGGTTAGAAGGAGGGGGAGGGAAAAAGGGGTGGGGTGGAAGAAAAACTAAGGAACCACAGAGTTACCACTTTTCTACGAGCTCTGACCCTGAGATTTTGTACCCAAACCTGGAGATTTATAAACCTAAACCAAGAGTTAATTTTTTTTGGACGTGAATTTTAAAACGATCTTTAGCATGATTATGAGGTGATACATATAGGAAATTCCTATATCATAAATTCTTGAGAAACAGGAGAAAAAAACCTATAAAATAAGTAATTTGAGAGAGTATATATATCTTTATTTTTTAGTTTCCAAAGAAATTAAAATGAGCTAATATAAAAATAAAAAGATTTTTGCACCAGTAATATTCCCACTTGAACTTATTTTAATTTCCAATTGTATTTTTCATTTCTTACTGCTCTTCTGAGTAATTCAACTTGCTCAGGCTTACTAATGAAGCTATTAAATTCCAGGCAGGTCAAGCCAAAATTCACTTTAGTGGAAATTTCTGCCTTAACAAGGTCTACACTCATTCTGTTCCTCCTATCACTCCATGTATTTTCCATTATGGAAAAAATTCTTTCTACCTGGGCATTACTTGTTCCAACATGGCTACAAATTTTGGCAATTCATTAAACTCATTACATCTGGAGAAAATTTCAACCCACTGTTTGTCAATGGACACATCAAGTACTTGTATTTGTGCTATAAGTTCATTCAATAATTGAATCTCGTATAAATTATTTTAATCTCTTCACGTTTTGATGCATTCAAAAAATCTTCGTATGTAAGGTTCTCATTCTTTAAGTTAATAACTGAAAAATATTCAAAGGGATTATTTTCACAATTGTGCCACTTCTTGAGATAGTCAACTGCCCTGTAGTAAACTTGACTTGTTTCTTTTAAGAACTTCTGTCTGTCTTCTGAATCAAGATAACTCAAACTGGAATTTACTTTATATCCAAAAAAACTTATCCTTCAGTTTGCAGTCAAGCTTTTCTTTTAACATACACATTATTTCATGTACTTCTGAACTCATAACTATTTCACATTCTAGTAACGAAATAGCTTTGGACATAAAATGATGTGCAAAGTAAAGATAACACTCAGGCAGAGTCAACTGCATTTTGCTGTCATCCTGAAGCTCATCTTTCTGATCCTGCACGAAACTCCAAATTACTTTAGCTGTTTTTTCTTCTCCTTGCTGTATAAAATAAATTTTTATTGCTGTCCAAGGACTTAAAATGCATTCCAGAGCTCTGAACAGTGATAGCCACCTTGTTTGTACATGCCTCAGAACATCTTCATATTCCTTCCCCAAAAAATATTTTTTTAATTCTTCTGACTTTTTTGGACTTTGAAAATTCAGAAAATATTTTTAGGATTAAATTTTCCACATCAAATGACAATACCTTGCATGCATTTCTGTGGAGGGGAAGAAGGAAAAGGAGGGAAGTACGCTAAGGTAGATGATTTCTCGTTGTAGCTTTTATCCATGTATTTATTTATCCAAATTTAACAAGGTTTTAAGAATTTATGAAAATTTATTTCCCAAGAAAAATTAAGAAATCTAGCGATCTCTGTGGCGTATTATGAACAAATGGTGGCATTCGAAATGTTCTTCTATATATGTGTATGCAGGAGGCTTTTGAAAGGTTAATAACGCAACGAAAAGTATTCGTGTACTTTGTTAATATTTTTCTTTTAAAAAGTATAAGTAACATAATACAAAAATTGTGGAATACCAGATTAAAAAATTTTCATGTTAACCCGGAGAATTTTTCTGTTGACCCTAAGACGACTGCCAAAACCCGGAGACTCTGGGTCAAACCCGGATAGGTGGCAACTCTAGTCGACATTGGTATTGATCAATTGACATAGGAGGAGGATACAAAATTATGAGGCACTTCCAGGTGTGCCAAAAACTTTAAATTTGACACGATTATAGTTTTTTGGTCACAACCGAAGGAAAAAATCCGAAATTGTTGAAATTCCAATTTTGAAGGGCCACCTTGGCCCCATTATTCCCCTATACAAAAAGAACGTAAATCCGTCGTTTTTTAATTTGCCTTTCAAAATTATTTCCCATCAACATTCGAACTCGGGACTTGGACTATCGGAAAGGATATAAATTGTAGTTTCTTATTTTTCAAGTCAAAATTCAAATCCGAATAGAATTAGCGTAAATTTATAGTTTTCTCGGAAAAAAGTAATTTTTCTGGGTCCCAACAATTGGCTGTTGTGTCAACGGGATTTTATATGGGTAAGCTTTTTACCAGGTGAGCTAGAGACTTGAAATTTGGAAGATCTATATATTTTTTGTTACAACCGATGGAAAAATTCAATATTTTAAAACGTCCAACTTTTAGGGTCTGTTCTGCCCCCTACTAGGTTAACAATTATAAGCAGGGTTACCACCTCTCCGGGTTTGACCCGAAGTCTCCGGCTTTTCGGACTTGCCTCCGGGCGAGAGAAAAAATCTCCGGGTCAACAAGAATATTTTCGAAATTGGCATTAAAGATTCAGATTTATTTTTAACTTCTCTAAGGCCCGGTTGCATAAAGATTTCGTTATGGAACCAATAGCTATTGGACTCATAACTTCCCCCGTGTTTCTTGAAGCTATTGTCGTCATAAGTTACCTTTCAATAGCTATTGCTCCGTTCACGGTTTTGTCGAAGCCGCTAGGTGGTAGCACGCGCGAAAACAAAAAAAATTAAGCGAAAAATTCAAATTAAAAAATAAAATGTAATAAAAACATTTACAAAATCAAATTAATCCGTCTATTTTTTCCACTATCGGCATACTTGTCAATAACTTCATCAGTTATATTAATATCTCTATGTATGGATAACAGCGCCAGTCCTACAAGACGTGATTCAGATATTGTGTTTCGTAAATATGATTGAAGTCTCCGCAAGGATGAAAAGCGTCGTTCAACAGTAGCTGTGGAGACAGGAAGTAAAGCTAATATTTTGATAAGAACATATATACTGGCAGTCCCCGCTTACATGTCAGGTTACGTACCTGAAAACTGCGACGAAAGCAGATTGATATTTTTTAAATGATTACATCAACAAAAGAAAATTCATTAGTAGATCACGTAACAGACAGAGAAGCTAATGGGTTTTATGTAATGATATCTAAATATAATAAAAACTATAATCCACTAGGGAAACCTTAACTTATTGGAATTCTGTAAGTCAGAATAAATAGAACAACAAACTATGTCAAAATACCACTATATTAATCAATAACATAACCAGAATAAATCAAACTGTAATTCGTAAAATAAAAAATAATAACAAAGCATTCTATATTGAACGAGACAATGATAGTTAACAATAATTCACGATGTACATTTTAATTATTGAATTACAGCGAACTTTAATTGATAAACAATCATAATATTAAAGAAAAAAGCACGCTAATGTCTACAGTAATAGTAATGAGACGGTAATGTCAACAGTAATTATAACAATACGCTAATGTCGGGTATGTAAATATAGCATATAAGAAATTGCATCTTACTTAACTAAAAGAAATTCTGCTATTTATCGTAATGTTATAAATGCACTGTTCCCGTCAATGTGCACACTGTATAAACAATGTAACGAAAAACAAAACGTAAGGCGTAGGCATGTTATGACAAAATTGTTTTTACTTAAAAATACGGCATTTACTTGTTATGTGTACATCCAACGAAGCTTAAATAAATATCAATAACACAATAATTTTGTTTTTTTTCTAATTTAATATTTAAAATTTTGCGATCATTTATATTAAGCATTTTACGAGGAATAAAAAAACGACACTTTAAACGCGCGCGCTTGGTGCGACGGTGGTTCCGTCTATGAATGCAGCAGGTCGTAACCTGAACCTTTTTCCCACAAGTATAAGTTGCACAGGGTGGTAACAGAGAGAAAATGTTGAAAGTGAGAAGTAAGGTGTGTTCCGTGAGTGGATGTGAGGGACGCAGCGATGGGACAAGAAAATTTTTTAATTTCCCGAGGACGGAAAAAGTGTAAGTTAATTTATATTAATGAATATTTTTCATGTGAATGCTGAAGTGTTTCTGCAAGTTATGTGTAGTAGATAAACAGATACAACGGTTGTTTTCCATGCGAATATTTCCATTTATAAGCGAAATTTAGAATTTTATTTATTCACTCCGCTTTGAGGAATTACGTTTAACTAAATGAAGGGATTTGTAAGGCGAACATATATGTGTCATTGGTCTCTCCATTTGTTGAATATGTATCGGTGGTTTGTTCGAAATATACATGAGTTTCGTCAGTTAAATCGAGTGGAAAAGTTGCTGCCTAAATTATTACGTTTTGTAAATTATAAATTACATGGTTTCAGCTTCAAGGTGAATTATTGTATGCTCTTGGAGATTCGTTTTTTACATACTCTTTAGGACGTAGGAATTAAATCATTCTTTTCGTACTTGTTTTTAAAAAACTATGTCGATTCTTCTAGTCTTTTTGCACTTACTATTAACCTCTCGAACTGTGAGAAGCTATCTTTAATTTAATAGAAACTTTCACTGCATATGATAGAATACAAAGGGCAGGTAATGTGTATATTGACATTTGCAACATCCTTATATGAGATAAAAGGAAACTGAAAATTTCATGTACAAACAAATGTGGTATGTTTCAAAGTATTAATTTAACTCCATATATGACAGCAATTCCTAAAATGCATTTATTCCTACTAATTGTCGTAATGTGATTAATTTGCATTTATAATTTCCATTGTGAAATATTTTTGTATTTTTATTCCTTGACCTTTTATAAAGAAATTAATAAAATGTTCGTGATTACCTTATAAATAAAACCGAGTGCACCTTTGCAATTATGTCAAGAATAACTAACTTAATGTGGGAGTATAATGGCACTATTTGTTCGATGGTACAATTTCCAATGCTTCTAAAATGAGACGGTTTTCCAATTCTTTAAGAAATGTCATGAACCTTGCAGGTTTTTTTATCTTTCTGGTAATCTATGATTATTCATACCGATGAATGTCTTTATGTGCAGGTGGTTGGAATGGCTTTCATTCTGGCATATCCGAGATGCATATGAGCGTGGGGGTGTGCAAGCAGTGGTTCACAAGGTGGTGTGCTCCAGGCACTTCCCTGAGGCAGCTTTTCATTTTTATACTGTTTATTTGGTTACCTTGATATGATATTATGAACTTGTATATATGTCATGTGAAGGGTTTCACTGTTTATATGCTTGTATGAATTAACACATTTGAGATGTTGCAGTATGTACATACTTTTACCTTCCTGTGATTTCAAATTATCTAATATCAATGCTCTCATTAGCTTTGAGAGAAAGTATGATTTTATATGCATTTTGTGACATGAACTAGCACAATTCAGATAATGTGCAACCTTTTATTATTTAGTATGTACCTGCATACATCTTTTTTTGTTAATTCATTGTTCATTATGTTCATATACATACATTTTATGTCTATGTTCAATTGAAGGGTCAAGTGCAAAAACGGGATAGTTCCAGTTTTACAAAGTTTTGAAAAACAGCAAAAAACGTTTCAAAAATTTCTAATTAAGGATATTATTTTTTTCTTTTTCTGTACATTTACTACTAAGTAAGCTCTTTAATTGTACTACATTGTCAATCAATACAAAATTAGTTTTCAATGGCTAAAATATAAATAATCGGAGCTACCTCGTTTTTGCACTGAAATATCTTAAAATTAAACAAATGTATACAGATTATACTATTTATTGTGCAAATATTAAGAAGTATATGTAATTATCATACAATAGTAAGTACACAAAACAATTATTTTCCACATACAATCAAATTAACCTTTCTTTACAGTAATATGTAGCTGCAAATGTTTTCCATTCACCCTGGTCAGCCTCACTCTCGGAGGTAAGATCATTATTGTCCTCCAGGGATTTAATAGCATGGTAGAAAGGAAGCTCATTTGGGGACAAATAAGTGTTTGCCAACTTTAAGACATCTCTAAACTTTGCTGGGGCTATTGCGAGCGGCTCTTTGTACAGTCTTTCACCAGGAACAGAAAGCTCATTATTACCTGGACGTTCCAGGTTAAATACCAAAGTGTAGAGACCTGTTGTGCTTGGAGTACAGTGTACTTCATTTTTGTGGTCTTTAATGCGGTATTTTGTGACGTTGAACTTCTGCTTATCCTTGTTAGTGACAACCTTGTTGAACATAGGTGCAAAATGTGCCTTAAAGTCAAGAAACATGTCCTGAGTTGCATTTATCACATTAAATTTCCTGGATGTATTAGCTACTAAGTTTTGGTACTCTGATGGTAAGTACAAACGTTCTCGTTTTCTTTTCTCCTTCGCCACAAGGCCGAAGCTTCGATCACAAGGGAGAAAACTGTGTCCGGGTTCTGGAAATCTATGTGTGATCTTGTCAAAGCGTCCGCTCTTGACCAATGTGTATAGGTACTGCACTATCAGATTGTTTTTATTTTGAGCAGAGCAGTCATCACTGAACATGAACACCTCCTTAACGCTATTGTCCAGTAAGTTTTCAAAATAGTACTGCAACAAGCTTATTACTTCATTTTGTCCTTTACGGCCAACAGTTTCATCGTATAGGAAAAAGTGAGTTTTAGAGGTACTGGCTTGGTGAATAGCAAAAGAAAAGACCCATAGCTGCCTCATGTAAAACACATCACCAGAAGGTACCACAGGTAGCGGTAAGTTCTGTTGAAAATCAAATGCGATGGTTTCCATGTTGACATGTTGTTTGGTCAGTTTTGTTTTATTTCGAAGGTCTTCATAAAATACCTCGGCTCTCTTGAGATGAACTTCCTTTTCAGCTGCCAAAGCTGCTTTCTCCTTAACATTGGTCATTATCTTCATTTTATTTTCAATAGCGTCACAAGTCTTGCAAGTGTCACTTCTGGGATGAGCAAATGAATAGTTAAAGTTGTAGTTAAAATAACTTCGATAGAAGCTATAGGATATCTTTGGTTTAACTACTTTGCCAGTTTGCAATATTAAGTACTGATCTGGTTCATACGTTTGCAAGTACAGAGCATCTTCGTAACTGTTAGTTCAGGCAAAAGAAAATATTTTGTCATATTATCACCTCGAGAATAATGGGATTTTCTCCTAGGGAAGGCTCGGATGTGATCTTCTACTTGCTTGATCAGGTCATCAGGGATTTTATTTGGACGATTGCTGTGTTTCCCCCGTTGTTCTAGTGGGCTGCATACATTTGATGACGTGATTTGCTATTAATTCAATCCTTTTGCACGAGATGCCGTGAAGTGCACAAAATGCCTTTTTGCTACGACAAGTTCTGTGGCTCCTAGTCTAACCTAAACGAGACAAAGTAATATGGGTTGTTTTATGTCTAATACATTAAACGTAATATTAAAAACAAGAAGTTGTACTCATAGTAGTTGGCCCACTTACCTTGTACACAAATGTTTTCTGTCGGGATATCCCTCCACCGGTTTTCATTCGTCTTCACTGTATTGGTCTCACTTTTATAAGACCGGACAGATACGCATCTTGATTCACTTTATATCCAATCTCATTAAATGAGGCAAGTATTTTCTGTTTCAAATCTTCAGAACACTTTTCAAAACACTGCCTTTTACAGTTGCATGGCTGGCCTGTCTTTCGTGCTGGAACAGCTTTACCACTCCAGTTCGTGTATGGATTCCCTTGAGATTTTCTCGATCTTATAACAATACGTTTCCACTTTGCAACTTGCCTGCATCTTTTCTTTCCCTTTTTAGCAGGAGGCTGATGATCTTCATTACTTTCACTGCTACTAGTGTCGGATGGATTATATTTACTCTCTGAAGGAATAATATCTAAATCACTGTCACACTCCATGATTACAACACAAGCTCACACAGCAGACTGATGACTCAGTAAGCATTATATGCTACAGAAGTTACAATATACCTATCTGCTGGTAGAGAGTTCTCTAGCTCCTTGTACGAGGGGCGCACTTAAAGTTTCTAGAATTCCATATTCGAAACAATAGAATAACAATGCCGATATTATTTTGTTTATCTCCAATTGATTGTAGTGTAAATACCATTGTTTGTGATAATTTAGCCTCTCTAGTTTATTTTTAATTAGACTTTAAAATTTGTGAGTCTCAAAGAAAAATGGATTTCAACGGAGAAAACTCTAAACTACGTTTGCTGCAAAAACGAGGTGGCTCCAGGAGCCATCTCTCTTTTGCTCTAAACCAGAAACTGGAGCAGCTCCATTTCCGTTATATCTCCCTAGCAAATGATCGGACCTACATTCTTCTTGCACCAAAGCATCGGGTGAATTTTTCAATATATGAAACATCGTGAAACTCAAAAACGACCAAAAGTGGAGCCACCTCGTTTTTGCACTGGACCCTTCAATTGCATATTTTCATGGTTTACAGTATTGTCTATATTACTTCGTATATGTTAAGATTTTCTTATACTTAGTCTGACTTTTTTCTGTTTGTGTAATACCAGTTGAGGACACATTTCCACATATTTTTATACTTTTCCATGTGTGATCTCTGTTGAATTGCTAATGTTTGAATTAAGATTTGGCAGCTGTTTGTTTTCATCTGATACTACTTTGTAATGTAACTGTGCTTTCTTTCTGAGTGTATATCGGCAAATAATTTGTGATGTTTGCAAAAACCTTTTTGCAATCTCTGCTGAAATGCTACAGTTAGAATTGTCACTTAAAATACGGCATTTACTTTTATGTGTACATCTAACGAAGCTTAATAAAGCAATATCATAACGTACAATAATTTTGTTGTTTTTTCAATTTCATATTTCTATTTAAAATTTTGCGATCATTTATATTAAGCATTTTACGAGGAATAAACAACCTGATATTTTAAACGCGCGCGCTTGGTGCGACGGTGGTGCCATCTATGAACAAATGTAGTCGTAACTTGAACCTATTTCCCCCAAGAATAAGTTGCATAGGGCTGACTTGGATTTAAAGCGCCATTTTGGTTGTTGAATCTGGGTTGGTTTCTGTACATGTTTTAAAGACTGTTTTGCCCTTAATTTATTAAATATAGCTCCCATGGTGAATAAAAAAGTTTCTAGTGGTAATATTGCTAAACGACAACATGTTGTTACAACTCTGGATGTGAAATTAAAGATAATGAATCGGTTTGCGAGTGGAAAATCTGGCTCCGACATTGCAAGAGATACGGGCATGGCTAAAACTACGGCAAGGACAATTTTAAGTGAGACACAAAAATATAAAGACTTAACAAAGAAATCTGTGCCTGAACAATTAAATTTCAACGGAATAGGGAGGAGATTTTTGTTAGAATGGAACATTGGCTTTTGGTCTGGATTCAGGACCAAAAGGCAAAGCATATGCCAATGTCCACTGCTATGATTCAAGCCGAAGCTAAGAGAATTTTTGAAGACTTAAGAATGAAGCAGCCTGAGGGAAGTGTTGTAAGGATTTAGAATTTAAGGGTAGTGATGGTTGGTTTTCAAAATTCAATGCGAGGACTGGCTTGCATGGTGTTAGGATTCAGGGTGAGTCTGCTAGTGCAGATGATGAGACTGCTAAAAATTATCCTGAAACTTTTAAAGACATCATTGAGGAAGGGGGCCATGAACCAAGACAAGTGTTCAATGTGGATGAGACTGGCCTCTTCTGGAAGAAGATGCCCGCTAGGACTTTAATCACCAAAGAAGAAAAGGCCATGCCTGGTTTCAAGCCTGCTAAGGATAGATTGACTGAGTTGTTGGGTGGCAATGCTGCTGGGGATTTCAAGTTAAAACCCCTGGTTGTTTATCTCTCTAAGAACCCCAGAGCATTGAAAGGATTTTTGAAGGCAAAGCTCCCCGTAGTGTGGAGGTCAAATAAGAATGCTTGGGTAACCAGGAATATTTTTAATGAATGGTTCACTGTCTCTTTCATGCCTGCAGTCACCAAATATCTTCCAGACAAGAACTAGGATAATAAGGCTCTTAGTTTTGGACAATGCTCCAGGTCACACTCCAAATTTAGAAGAGCTCTCTGATGGACTGGTCAAGGTTGTGTTTCTTCCACCAAACACAACATCCATTCTCCCGCCCATGGATCAAAATCTTATTGGCAACTTCAAGAATGTTTATCACAAAAGCATTTGATCACTGTTTTGAAGTAGCTGATGGTCCTAATAAGCCCACTCTTAAAGAATTTTTGAGGTCCTACAATGTCAAGAAGGCCATTGACAACATTAAACTTGTTTGGGTTAAAGTCAGCAATTACAACATGAACACTTCCTGGAGGAATGTTTGGCCTGACTATGTTGTTGACTTGAGTGGTTTCACAGGTGATACAACAGAAGAAATTCAGCAAAGTATTGTTGAAGTGGGAAGGCAACTGGGTTTTGATGAATTAACAATTGAAGATGTGTAAGAACTGGTTGAGTCCCATAATGAAGAGCTGAGCGCCGAAGAACTGCTTCAGCTAGAAGAATATCAGAGGAAGAAGAGGAGGACACAGACACAACCCCAAGCAAGGCTTTGACAACAAGCCTCCTGAATGGCTTCTTCAAACATTGGGAGGCAATGAAAGAAATTACACTGTTCAACAATGATTTTGCCACAAAGATATTTTTAGGTGTTATGTATGCATGTTTTTATGCTGATTACGAAACTGAAAACAATGTTTCTATCACCCACCGTTTTTGAGTGACATGCAAGTTTAGATTTTTGCAAAACAGATAAAATTGTGGATTTTCCCTAAGGGGCTGTTCAGCAATGATGACCACAGTTTTTTGATGATTTTATCCCTCTCCCCCTCTTCCTAAAAATCCACATAGAACAACCACCCCATTTAATGACATCCCCAGGGAGACATACCCCCACCTCCTTAAAAATAGAGATTTTATAAAAAGCAATTTTCACAGAAATATATGTATTCACTGAAACATACATTACGTATTGTACATATTTGATAATACATTGTGCGTAAAACCTTACCAATACATTTGCAGCTTTTAGTGACGTCCACATGTACATACCTGATATCACTCTCCCATTCGCCTAAATCCGCAGCGTCTTCTCCTCCCTCCCCCCCTTCTCCCATCCCCCCCAAGGTGTGGACGTCATTGTTGAACTTCCATTCTTCCAGCTGTTTCTCTTCTTTGTGATTATATGTTGACTTTAATTTCATAGTTACTCAATTTCGAGTATCATTCCCTTATTATAAATATTCTTGGTTTATATGTGGAGACTTAAAAGTGTTCACACTAATTCTTTGTTTTCAACTGGGCTGTGCAAAATTCTGTTGCTTCCTGTGTGAATGTGGCAGCTGAGCCCGAGAAAGTCACTATTCAAGGAAACAATGGCCACTTTGGAAAGAATTGGTTCCTGGACAAAAAATAACATCAGTCAGCCTCTAGTAAATCCAGATCAAGTTTTACTGCTGCCACTGCATATTAAACTTCATTTAATGAAAAATTTTGTAAAGGCTATGGACAAAAATGGTAGTGGATTTCTCTATTTGAAGCAGAAATTTCCGAGGATCAGTGAGCCAAAATTAAAGAAGGGATATTTGTGGGTCCACAAATTAGAGACATCATGAAAGATAGAGCGTTTGATGAAACCTTAAGTGAACCAGAATGTGCAGCTTGGAGTGCATTTAAAGCAGTGACCACAAATTTCCTTAGAAACTTCAGAGCAGGAAATTACGAGTCACTAGTTAAAGACTTTCTCATTGCCTACAAAAATATGGGATGTAACATGTCACTGAAAATTCATTTTCTGAACTCACATCTCAGCTTCTTGCTGCCGAATGTGGGTGCTGCTAGTGATGAGCATGGGGAATGCTTTTATCAAGGAATATCCGCAATAGAGAAGCAATATCAGAGCAAGTGGAACCCCAATATGTTAGCTGACTACTGCTGGACATTGATTAGGGATTCCCATGGGTCCAAATACAGGCGTCAATCTTCAGTAGTTACATTTTAGGTGAGTTAATTTTGTAATTTCTGTCTTTATACTGTCAATATGTCTTCACATTAACCCAAATTTCATGTGCGATTCACACAAAGTTGGCATAAGAAAGAAAGACAAAGACTCTAGTAAACCACTGTCACAGCGATATATTTGTTTCTATTTCTCAGTATTAGTTGATATTTTAAGTAGTTCTTGTCTTTCAAATAAAAGTTCATTATATCTTCTAGAACTAGAAATATTTTGTTGTTAGACCCATTATAAATATTTTACGGGCATTTGTTTACTAAAGAAGCCAGTGTACAAGTATGATAGATGAAATTGTTAATTTTTCATTGTAAATAATAGAAAATAACATTTCTTTCCTAGCATTAATAACTCCATTGTTCCGTTCATATTTTTTCTTTGTTTTATCCTCTTGTGTGAATAAATATTCAAGTTATTAGTTTTTGTTAATTGTAGGTAAAAACGACCTCAGTGCCATTTTGAAAGTAGTGGATACTTAATGAACTAAGCCAAATATTGGATACTTTCACCTTTTAAAAGTTAATCCTTGATAACCTCTTCAAAGACACCAATTTTCATGCTTTTATCATCAAATGCAACAATACCACGATTTTTTATATGGTCTCATTTATTAAATCTTCTAAATGGTCCAATTTTCATTTTCGATTCACAAAAAATTGGTGGGTGATAGAAAAATTTTAAGGTCAGTTTCAAACTCAGCATTTAAAAACTTATCATGTTCCCCCATTTTTGTTCATATGACAAAAAAAAAGTTCTTTTTTGTGGTTCAATGTTATTGAAGAGAATGACCCCATAATGCAGCGGTTCTCAAACTTTTTGGACTCAGGAGCCCTTTACATGCTTAAAAATTTATGCGGAGTCCCAACGAGCCACTGTTTGTGTGTGTTGTATGTACCTATCGATGTTGGCCGCATTAGACCTCAAAATTTTGAGAAATTTTGTAAATATATTTATTAACTCATGTGGTTTTATTCATAAATAATTAAAATCAAATCACTTACTTGCACAATACTTTTTATTCAGACATTTAAACAACATTTTTATAAGAAAAATTAATGCATTTTGTCCAAAATTAAAAACAATCGTTATTTTTAGTGAGAAGAGTGGGCTTGCTTTCTATTCTTACAAAGTTCTTTAATGTCTGGCTTAATAGAAGGAAGTTGGATTCGCATGTCTGCTTCTGCATCCAGTCTGCTGCGGTATTTAGTTTTGGTTGAAGCGTATAAAGAAAATCCAGCCTCGCACAGACAAGTAGTGGTGAAAGGAAGGAGTATTTTAACAGCTTTCTTCGATAACTGTGGATATTCTTCTCTTATACTGCACCAAAATTCCGGAAGTGGTAGTTTCTCAAAGGTTAGTTGTACTGAGGAATTCGAAATCATGTCAATGAACATTTTGTACTCTGTTATAGTGAATTCTCCTGGCCTTTCCCGAACTTTGAATGGATTTTAACCCATAAATCATTTTTCAACTTTTCGTCTTGGTCATCTGGGAAATACTGCTTGACCGAGTTATGCATGTCTTCCAGATGTTGACGAATTTCGTCACACAACATCAACATACCACATTCTTCAATGTCGCCATCAATCTCGTCAAAGAAGTCCTTAAGTGTTGGAAAGCTGTCAAGTTCACGGTGGCGGATGCAAGTTGTCCAAAATTCTAATTTCTGCTTAAAAGCTCGAATTTTGTCATTGGCTGTGAACACTGTTACTTGTTTTCCTTGAAGTGACAGATTCACTTTGTTTATTTTTGTGAAAATTTCTGCTAAGTATCCAAGCTGGAGCAACCATAGCCTGTCTGTCAGTTGTTGTTCCAAGTAAAACCGGTGTTCTATGAAGAAAGCAGCCAGTTCAGTCTGCAGCTCAAACAGTCGCACAAGTGCTTTCCCTCGAGACAGCCATTGCACTTCGGTATGAAGCAGTAAGGCTTTATGAATGCTCCCCATCTCGTTGCACAAAATATTAAAAAGCTCTGTTCTCAGGGATTGAGATTTAACGAAATTTATGACTTTTACGGCCTCGTCAAGGACATTTCTGAGCGAGACGCATTTTTTTTTACTGTGAGCGGTGTTGGCGGTGAAGAACACAGTGGCAGTGCAGTTTGGTGCCACAGCCTTGATTTGTGTGACAGCGCCAGCAGTTTTACCCGCCATTGCCTTTGCACCATCAGTGCAAATGTCAACACAATTGTTGCAGGATAGGCCCTGTGTTTCAAAGAAGTTTTTCACAATATTGAATATTTCGGCATCAGTTGTACTAGTTGGCAAAGGTTCACACAAAAGATCCTCTTCGAGAGATTATTGGTGCTGATACCGGATGAACATGAGCAAAACAGCAAGTCCAGCCATGTCCATTTGTAGAGCCAAGTTACAAAACTTCAGACGAGATATCAGTTCGGTCTTCACATTGGCGGCTAAATCTTTAATTCAACGAGCTACCGTGTCGTTGGAAAGTGGCACTGCAGTGATTTCTTTTGCCGACTTTTCATCCAGCATGCATTTAGCAATGTTGACTGCACAAGGCTGTATCAGTGTCTCAGCTATTGTGTGAGCTTTCCCCGCCAGTGCAATATGATAACTAACCATATAAGATGCCTCAGTGGCCTTCTCATTTATGGTTTGAAAAGCTGTAACAATCAGGTTTTGGCTTTTTAAGAGCTGATCACGCCTATGCATAAAATATTCAGTTCCTTTATCTTTATACTCTGGATGTGTGGTCTCAAAATAGCGGCGCATCTTAGTGGGCACCATAGCACCATTTGAAAATACTTTGCTGCATAAGACACGATAGGGTAAATTATCAGCATCTACAAAACCAAGAGAAAGATAGCTTTCATCATATTTTCGTTTCTTATTTACAGTTGCACGCAGTTTACTGGAAGTAGATTCCTCCCTTCCAGGAATCTCAGAACTCTCCGGTAAATCAGTTTTCTCTTTTTCAGTATCTTTCAGAGGCGTAGCCAAGGGAGGGGGAGGATTTATGGGGTTCAAACCCCCCCATGAGAAAATCGAAAATTTATTTGTTATTATTATTTTTTGCCTGTTTTTATTACAACTATGACATCCAGTGAAACAATTGAACTTATTAGTAAAAATAATTAACGAAATAGTAACAAAGAATGCCGTATAAATATGAGACAAAAACAGCGAGCTGATCATCTATACTTCAAAGTGAAACAAGTGCCGCACTTGAAGCGCGTACAACCTTAGGTGTGAAATTATTATGGACTGCTGATTCTTGCTTTATGGATTATTTTTGTCTACTGTACACATTTTTAAAGATAAAAATGGGAGCAGGGCCGGCTCTAGGGTTGAGGCGACCACCTCAGGCGGTGTTTAGCTTGGGGTGGCATTTTCGGATGCATATTGAGAGAAAAATCAACCGCCATTGCGGATTTTCGAAAAAGAAAAGGGTGCCCATACATTGTCGTTCACCACTTCAACATCAACTAAGCGTACATGATTTTGCACTCGGAGCATTAAAAATAATAATTTGAATTTTTTAAATATCTCTCCGTGACGTTTAGAGCTAGCCCTTGGACTCGGGATGTTTAGGTTAGTTTCCTTTCCCTTCTCTGTATCTTTCGTTGGCATCTGTTTCATGTTCTGTTTAATTAAATTCTTAGCATCTAGCATGCCTTTCTTCGCTTGCTGCACCATTGTCCACCATTGGCCAAGATCGGTGAGTTCGCGGTATTCATATAGCTTACAGCAGGGGCCTTCAACCTTTTCAGCCTTGAGGGCGCATTTGCGAATTTAGAGAAGTAACGCGGGTGCCAATTGGGGGTACACAGAAAAATAAAACTAAAAGAAATAGGTTAGATTCTTTGTTTATTTTAAAACAGATAAATATATTGATTTAAATACAAAATTTATTAATAATAAATAATGACAATCTTGATATTTTTAATGAGAAAATTGAATTTGTACTTCTTCGGCTAGCTTGTTGTAATCGGGAATGTAGCTTGAACAGGCTGCTCGTAGGCAGTCGTCAAGATGGTCATCAGTCAAACCTGACCGAAGCTTAGATTTAATATGGCTCACAGGAGAAAACACTGTTTCGCATAAATACCTAGATCCAAAACAAGAGTAAATTTTTAGAACAGTGGATATTTAACCTTATCAACAAGATTCCAAAAGTTTTCCTTATTAAAATGAGCTTTTAAGGATATATCGTTTTGAAAGACGGTGATTTCTAACTGAAGTTCTTCAATTTTTACACTTTTAAATACTGAACTGATAGACAAAGCAAACTCAGTGACATTAATAGGCATGAATGGATTCAACACGAATGTAACGAATGGTTCCAAAACACAGCACTCACTAAATCTATTATTAAATTCTTGTAGGAGGTTTTCAATATAACAAATGAAAGGACTAGGATCAAATTCCTCTTGTATACTTTCTACGATTAACTTCAAATTCGAGAAATATACCAACGAATTTCTAGCTATATGAGTTTTCCATAAATTTAATTTACTTTTAAATCCATTTACTGAGCTAATCATTTCAACAAGCTTATGATTTTTGCCCTGTAATTCTAAATTTAGCACATTCAACTTTTCGGTTACATCGGTCAAAAAAGCTAGATCTAGTAACCAAAGGTTATTCTCTAATTCAGGATACATTTCTTTTTTTGGCCCTAAGAATTCCTTAATCTCACTTATGAGGCCAAGAAAACGTTGTAATACTTTTCCTCTGCTGAGCCACCTCACATCCGTGTGCAACAAGACATCTCTGTAAACAGCACCGTTATCACTTAAAAATGATTTAAATAAATGATGGCTTGTAACCGACGATCTGATGGAATTTATAATTTTTGAAATTTCAACGCTTTTGCACACAGTGCTTCTTGATGAATGATATGACAAAAACTTCGGGAATGAATTCTCTTTGCGACACAAAGCGAGAAAACCGTTGTTACATCCAACCATTGAGGCAGCTCCATCGGTTGTAATTGCCACTAACTTTTGAACAGGGATATTATTTTTCTGAATGTAACCATTAAAAACACCGAAAATATCTTCTCCTCTTGTTCGCCCTGGAAGAGGGTGTATTTTCAGGAAGTCTTCCTTTACGGTGAAATCCTCAAAAGTCATTTTTACAAAAATTGCCAACTGATCGATATCAGTAACATCACTGGATAAATCTAGTTGCAGTGGAAAACATTCACATAGCTCTAAATCCTGAATCAACAGCGATTCTAAATTTCTGGCAATGTTCTATACTCTCCTCGAAATAGTTGAGCTCGAAAGGGGGATTTTGCAGATGGATGCAGTTATTTCACTTTTGTTCTTAAACTGATCGAAAAGCGATTCAGCTGCAGACAGCATTGCTTCTTTGACTATTTCGACGTCTTGGAATGGCTTCTTTCGTTTAACTAACACATGGGCAATTTTGAATGACGCAATAGTTATATTTTTAGACTCTGCACAAGGTTTTATGAGAAGAGCATGTTGTATGGATAAATTACGTTTCAATTCTTGTAATTTTTTCTTTCGAACTGATGAATTAACAGGAAATTCATTGTTGAAATTTGTATGAAGGCTCAAAAAATGTCTTTCAATATTACTTTTCTTTGGTACTGCCGCACCCCTAGAGCACAATAAGCACACAGACTTGCCGTTTATATCTACGAAGAAAAATTACTCGTCCCAGTCGTAGTTGAATAAATACATTCTTTTCCTCTTTGCCATGATCGTAAACCCTAATTTAAAATAAAAAATGAAATGAAATTCTAAAAAATTGTTAAATTAAAAAAAAGTAAACTACAAAAAATGAAGCGGAAGAATTCATAGTTGAAATTCAAAAGCACATATCATAACTATATTTACCAATTATTTCTAGATGAGATTAGGTTAAATTATCGTCTTTGCAGTATAATATTAGTGAGCAAGATTCTCCTTTTCCCAAAACTTCGTGTTTTTCACTAACTTTGCGACCGGGAACTACCAGCTGACGGTGGGGAGTGTCATTCCGATGTACGAGGCGGGAGTAGGAGACTCAACACAGTACATATCATATAACATTGAAATGTTGAACGTAAAATGTTACATTGTTTCTTTCCTCTCTTAACAGTGTTAAATATTGAGCTTTCCTATGGCATATAATTAGCTACTTTGTAGCGAATTACCACAGACTAAGCTGAAAAACGAAATCCGTATAAAATTTTATCCGATCGTATCTTACTGCACCTCCACAGTAAATGATTTGCCATAGCCTTAGTGGCAGGCACCAAGGAATTCTATGAAGGGCACCATGGCACCTGCGGGTACCGGTTTGAGGGGCCCTGGCTTACAGTATCGTGAACACTATTGAATCTATTGATATGCAATCTTATTCAAAGAAACGTGAACATTTCTAAACATTTCATCTGCTGGGTGTACCTCTCTAAAACAAATAGGGGAAAAGTTTATCACAGGTCAGTATTTTGACGTTTCGACTGGAAATTTTCAAGAAAATGTTGTGTTACTGATTTTTTTAAAGACAGCTCATTAATAATATAAAGTTATAGTTACAAAATCATTATTCATAAACATTACAGAAGTCATACACAAAAAATTGTTGCATTTTGTTCATTAGAACCAGAGATATGGCGACGGGAGAGGGTTTTCTATGCAACTTGAACGCAAGAATCTTTCCCTCGCATCTCGGACTCACTCTCGGTCAAGAGATAAACATCGTAAATTTCTTTGAGGGGTTTCATTGTAACTGACATAAGATACGTGTGGACGATGGCTCCTTCTTTTTGTTTCGAGAAGGTTCGTCTCAGAATTATATGGGGTTTTTACGCAGATGAGTTCCACATTTCGCTACTTGCATGAAAATATAAATGCAAAAATTAATGTACATTATATGCCCTAAATTGTAGAATGGAGCTGAAAAAGTAAAGGCCAAAGGTTCCTCTTTTGAAATATATCAAGATTTTTGGGAATTAAGAAAATTCATTGGGTCTAAAAAATATAAATGCTGTTACTGTGCAAAAGGACGGTATAAAGTACACTCGCCTCAGATGGCAATTTTTGACGCGACAGCCCTGAATGGGAGTTATAAAATTTAATGAATCTAGTAACATTATATAGAATTTAATATTTCATATTTTAATAACAGTATTTGTAGCGATGAGTTTTTAAACTAAAAATTTAAATGCCTCGGATAAATGACAATGTGCTTATTGTTAGTATTTTCCAGAATCCTTAAGATGGAAATTTACATAAATTAATTTTTATAGCTAAAGTTTATATTTACTACTGATGTTACATCAACCAAGCATACAAGATATTTTTTATTTTATTCGTACATTATACATTCAAAGGTAATTAATTCGCTTGATCATTTTTAGAAATAATACATAAATGCTACTATAGAAATACTTGTGTAATAAAAAGGCGAATTTTGATAACTTGGCCATAGACGCCAATATTCCTAGCTATGTCTTTGTTACTAACGTTGTATAAAAGGCATTTATGATAGGAAATGAACGTACAGTAGTCCCTCGCCATTCGCGAATGGTAAGTAATTGGGTACATGGAAAAAATAGGGTTTGGTTCTTAGAGTCTCTATTCCAGCATGTAACTTGCCCTTCAAAATATAATACGGTAATACTCGTTTATAACGATCACGCCTAAAACAAAATCTCGGCTATAACGAAGAAATGACTCGGTCCCTTGGACTTCTTCATAAGGGCATTGGTTAAATTTCTTGGATGTAACGAACACACATTTTGTGAATTCTCGGCTGTAACGAAGAAATGTTTGGTCCCGTGGCAAAAAATGCTCCATATATAACGAATTTTGGCGAGCGGAGTGATAAGTAATGAATAGTTTCCGCCTGTTTACCGCGCACTTGTTGGTAGAGGTCCCCTTCCTCCATCTACCCCTTCCATATGAATTTCAACGCTCCCTTTATTTTGAAATTGATATTAAAAATGTGAAATTTTCATGTAAATTAATGACCATAATAATAATATTAATTGGTAATTTAAGAAATCGTATGTAATAGCAATTGAACATTTTACATGCCGCGAAGTTGATAAGCATCTCTTTGCATATGTAAGTACGGTATTGAAGTCTACTCACTGCAAATACAGTAAAAGCTGTGTTACCCGACTATCTTGGGGATTGTGGAAAGCCGATTAGGAGAAATAGCCAGTTAGGGGAGCGATTTTCGATTTTGACATCGCAAATTTAGCAATAACCAAACAAAATTGGGCTTAGGTTCACCATTGTACTCCCAGAACATAAATTGAATTTATTGGATTATATCGGTGGTTCTTAACCTTTTTTTGGCTTTGACCCAAATTCTGGTCTCAGCGACCCATTTCCTCCAATATCTCACTTGTAATAAGTAATAAAATAAATAGGAATTTAATAAATAAATGAAAATAAGCTCTCAGGTCATTAGCATTGAACGGGTTGTTAGGAGGAATGATATATAAAGCAGTGGAAAATCTTTGACAGTCCACTCAAAATGGTTTGGCGACCCAAGTTTGGGGCACGACCCAGGGGTTAAGAACCACTCGATTATTTCTTTCTTATTTATCTTTATTTTCTCTATTAGAAAAGGACAAAATTATTTAATTCTTCTGGACATTTCTGTGAAAAACAGTCATATAATATTTTATCCAGTTCCTCCATTTTTGACTTATGAATCGTATGATGTTCATTAATTGATTTACTCGTCTCAGAAGATGACACAAATTTCATTAATTTAGCCTTATGAGCCTTGATATCGTAGAGCGTGGAAGATCCGAGGTTGAATTATTTTGCTATGGCTGCTCTACTTTCTCCTTCTTGATCAACTCCAGCTTTTGTGTTAGCGTTAAAACAACTTTTTCTCTCCTTTCCCTCCCTTTTAGGTATTTATTTTGATGCTATATTCAATGGATGGGTCATTTTTTAAATAATAAAAAGCGATAAAACTGGAAATTGTAGAAGTACACCAAAACATCTAGACAATGCAAATGGCTTACGTTAACAAAAACGCCATGCTTACTCGGGGTCCCAGAAGTACATGAAGTAAATACATAATATATACATCTTATTTTATATAATAATAGCCGTCATCCGTTGGTTGGTTGATCACACAATGCAAACGCTAATAACTCGAGAAATAATAATGATAGAAACTCGAAATTTGGTAGAGATGCTTGATAAACACTTTTCCAGGTGATGACGAATTTAAATCGCGAAAAAATTCCTTGGTTCGTCTCCAAGAGAGGCATTTCCTTTTCCCATTACTTAACATGTAAAACGTGATTTTTCGACGTGCAGGCTTTTATTAATTTGGAAATTAAAATTAGAAGGAATTAATCTACGACCTTCGGATTTGAATCATTTTGAAGAAAACATTATAAAGTTTCTTATTCCGTTCGTATTTTTTCGCCCACAGTTCGAAATATTCCATGTTAAATGTTTAATTTGCATATTTTGTGGAAATCTCGCCATTTTAATGTGATGTTGCAATGTCGACCATTATCATTGTTAGCTTCAATACGAGAGAGAGGAAGGAAGGGGAGAGATTGGCGTGTTTTGTGGAAAATAAGTATACTGACGTAAATATAAAAAATTTTAAGTATCAACGGTGTCATTTTAGAAAAATTGGAAATAAAATGCATTCTTAAATTAAATTCTTTGTAAACCATACGTGCTTACGAATTTATATTGTTATTCCTCGAATTAATTTCGTAGCAATGGCCGAAGTTTGGAAACGATTATGTTAAAATTCAATTAAAATTAAAAGGACATTTAAAACTGGCAATTTTCGAAGAAATAACAGTGGATCTTTTAATGACTTGATTTGTTTTTATAAAAGGAATTCTGGTGCTTATTTAATACAGAGTATGTTGTAAGGCTTATAATCCATTTAAATCTAATAATAGTGGCTATTATAGTTTAAAGAAAACTTTATTTATTCACTTTACAGAATGAATTAATTTTAGGCTAGCATTGCCTATTATAAAAGGAGTTACTTTGGAATTTACAGTATGTAAAGTGGAAGTTGTACTGAATTGACTCAAATATTTTGGGTACTTTTCTGTTAACGGGAATACCTCAAAAAATAAACACGTATTGTTGTGATATGTTACGACGTATTTGTTTGTGTTTGTTTGTTAACAATGCGTAACAACGGGGGAATTACTTAAAAATCACACTTTTTTGAAACTTATTTATTAATAAAAGCAACATAATTACTAATACAATCTAAATTTATGTTACTAGGGGGCCAATATGTCTTTATGGCATTTAAAATAGCTGGAAATATGTCGATTTCTTTGTTATGTTGTTGTCACATGAATTCTTCTGCTGACAGGCTTTCGCGTTGCATTTCCAATATATTCTGTCTCAGAAGTAAAGTTTCATAATATGGTCCTTCTTGCACATTCACCCTTTAGATAAAATATCATGGTCTTGAAGCAAAGATACAGCTTCTTCTTCACTCCTCGGCAAGCTCCACAAATTCATCATTAAGGGATCAACGTAAATACCTTAACGAGATTTGTTACGCATTGTTAACAAACAAAATATCACAACATATCACAACAATACGTTTATTTTTTGAGGTATTCCCGTTAACAGAAAAGTACCATTTCAAAGCAAAAATCAATTTAAAACTATTGAGAGTTGTTGTTTCGGAAACTGAGAAGTTCAGAGTGGTGAGCGGACGCTAAACGATATTAAGGTACATTTTATTCCAAAATCTATTTAAAGTATTATCAGAGGCAATTGAAAATTGAACAAATTTTTTGTTACCGGAATTCTGCTTATTTCATGAAATTGAAATGCTAAGGCATTAATCCATTAAAATCTGTTAAGAGTGGCTATTTTAGTTGAAAGAAATATATGTACCTACATGGCAGTTTTATTCACTTTTCAGAATGAATGAATTCTAGGTTAACATTGCATATTATAAAAGGATTTTCTTTGGAATAAGAAGTTTGTTATGTGGTCATTTTAACTGAATTGAATCAAGTTCTCTTCTAAGTTTGAACTCCATTTATAACTGGTGAAAGTGGTTGTTTCGGAAAATGAGAAGGCAAGAGTGCTGAGCAGACGATAAATGATATTGAGGTACTACTTTGTATTCCAAAATCTATTTAAAGTATTATCAGAGGCAATTGAAAATTGAACCAATTTTTTGGAACCGGAATTCTGCTTATTTAATGAAATTGAAATCCTAATGTTATAATCAATTTAAATCTAATAACAATGGCTATTTTAGTAGAAAGAAAGGTACTATTTTATTCGCAAGGAATTTCTTTGAGATTTTAGTTAATTAATTAAAACAGACTTATAATATAGAAATATTCGATGGTTAAAACAGTGCACAATTTTATTCTTGCGATTTTTACGTTGCATTGACGAAAATTTAGATTCATTAAACCCGTTGAAATTCAACTGGCACTTAGGCTAGTATTTTATAAAGTGGAAGTTGTGGTATTAATACACAATTACAATTCACACAAAAATTCATAACAAGTTAGGAAAGTGTACAACGTTTCGTGCAATGGAGTATTAGAAAGAAATTATATACCTGTACGTAAGGGAAATAGCGTTTTAAAGTTCTTTTCTTCATCATAAATAATCCATTTTCTTCCTATTTAATAATATTACATGCACACGTAAGGAAATTAAACGTTTGTTTGTGAGATATTTTATGTTAGCAACAATGAAGAAGTAACCATGCAAGAAATTAAGCTCAACTCGAATTAAGACATTTTTGTTTGATTTTCTTGATAACGGCTACTCCTATGATAAAAATGTATAGGAAATGTATACCAGTTCTACAACTTTTATTTGAAAAATATTTTTATATGAGGAATACTTTACGAGATATGAGGAAAATTTAATTTTTTGTCACCAGTAAAGTGGTACCCCTGATTGACGTACATGATTCATTTTTACGATTTTCTTATTATATTTGATAATAAGTCCTTAATATCAAATTTCATGAAAATCCGTTTGGTAGAAGCCAAGAAGGAACATGAGGACGGATGGACGGACAGACCAACGATAATAGGCGCTCACACTGGAAACGTGCCTAAAAAAGAAAAAGAAATACAAAATGAATTTTATTTGTGTAATTGCCGGTATCTAAGGGTGACCGGTGTGGCAGGTAAGGTGTACTCTAGGCAAGACAGACTCTAAGAGTACGCCTTACGTAGGTACCACGTACTCTAGACTACATCGTACCTGGCGGTAGCATGTACTCTAGACTTTGGCGTGCCTAAACACAAGCCCAGGCATAGCGTACTCTGGCAGGTGATTTGGACTCTAAGAGTCCACGCTACCTGAGACCCTTGGTAGGTAAGATGTACTCTATGTTTAAATAAATTTTTAATTGTTATATATTGATGTACATATCATACCATACATGTTGACTGCCAATTTACAATTACTTATTGACAATTTCCTCAGTATATTTATGGAAAGTAACGGAATAGACCCTGAAGCATTTTCTTGCTAACATTTTGGATTCAAGTGAAATTGGATGATTGAATGATTAGAACATGAATAATTAATTATTGGAATTGCTCAACTGATACTTAATTCGATTAAATGTTACTTTTAAAATAGGTAAGTAAAATACTTTCATTCCGAACATATAGGCAAAATCATGCAATCAAATTTAAATGACTTTTCAATTCTCTGGTATATAAATGATGTATGCGGAAGATTCAATGCTATCAACTCACTGCCGGAAAATTTACCACCATCAATTCACCTCCAAGTGAAACTAATAGAATTTTATGGATTATCTATAGCAGTGGTTCTCAACCTGTGTGCCGCGAGGAAGGGACTAGCGTGCCGCACACTCCAAAGATATTTAATTTTTAAATTATATATGCATTTAATGTACAATAAAATTATACAATTATTGTTTTACCAATCTTAACAATCTAATATAACTGCAACTTTTACTTGTTATGCTAGTTTTTATCTTTAAAAATGAGTATTTACTCAGTGAAATTAATTAGGGGTGGTTTGGTGTACCGCATGTATGCATGAAGGTGTGCCGTGGAACAAAAAAAGGTTGAGAAGCACTGATCTATAGCATATATGGACGCTTCTTATGTATAGGATGCAGGAGGACATAAATGTTTTGGTACTTCTAGATGTGCTAGAAATCTGAAAGCGATGGCCGAAACAGGGGATGACTAATAGCAACGCTTAGATTTAAAAGCCCATAAAAAAAACCCAACGGTAGTTATGAAAAGGGGAAAAACTTAATCCTTAAACTTTTTTACTTTCACCTAAAGATTTTAGTTTAATTTATAAATACCAATTATACCCGGTGTAACTCGTGTTCTTAAATCAATGCAAAAAATCGGTACAACATATGTTCTGACGGTGACTTGTTCTGGTAAATGCAAGTGGACTGTATAATTTAATAAGGCTAAATTTACATTTCTTTGACACAATTAAGGGGTGAAAAACAGATTCAAAAAAACAGAACACTTGAAATGAATCCTTGTTAGCACTGTATCTAAGCACGTTGATAGTGTTTGAATCACATTCTTTAAGGGAATAAACGCTACCATTACACTTGGTGTGTCGAGCTCACCGAAACACATCTCGTCGTGAGGGCGATCATGTATATATATGGCAGTGGGCGGGCCACATTGCTAGAAGAAATGACCAGCGTTGGATGTCCAGTGTCATCGAATGGATCCCAAGAAACATCAAGAGACCGAAAGACAGGTGGGACAGAGAGCTTGTTAAGTTCTTGGGGCAAACTTGAAGGTGGGAGGCAGTTGACAGGGAAAAAAGCAATATCTATTGGAATTGAAGTAAAGTAGCCTAGGAGTTGCATAAATCATCATCAGGGTGCAGATGTTCCATCTGAAACTAGGGAGGAATATTATCGGAGGTCTGTATTTATTCCCTTCGCAGACCATATGCTAAGTCAGCTGAATGACAGATTTTGTAAACATAGGGAAGTTCTACTTAAATTTAACAGTATTTTGCCAAAAGGAGAAATTCCAAAACAATGTGAAATCATCAATTTTTTGGAATTTGTTGAATTCTACAATACCGACGTGCTTTCAAAAACTGAATTTGTCTTAAAGGCAGAATTTAGATGTGGCACAACCATTTTGAAAATTCAGTATCTGCAATAGTGCCTTCCAAGAAAGTTATAGACGCATTGACACAGTGTGATAAATTAATTTATCCAAGTATTTTCATTTTGCTAAAAATATTTGCCACCCTTCCAATTACTACATGCAGCAGTGGAAGATCATTTTTGACTTTGCAAAGGTTGAAGACGTATTTGAGGAACACTATGTCTCAAGTCCGTTTGAATGGTTTATACATTTTAAATATACACCAGGACATTAAAATTAGCCCTCAAGATGTTTGAAATGAATTACAGAAATCAAAAAGAAAAGTTGACATTTTAATTTAGAAGCAAATATTGGACAGTGTAATTTTAGTATAGTCAGTTGTCTGATAACTTGCAAATATATTTGGTGATGTATATTTTCTCATTTGAATTCACTAATTCTGTCTTATGATTAAAGGAGTTTTCTTCTACAAGGTTTAGTGTTGGGATAAAGCTTCATTTTGGTTTTATGTCTTCCTTTGGCCTTTCCTTATGAGGAAATTGTGATAAAAGTTTAGGATTTTAAGTGTTTCTGTTCCTGAAAATGGTGCTTATTATGAACTTTTAATGAAGAAGCAGTGAGATTTTTAAAAATTTTGTTCGCTACTGCCACGGATTATGATTTAAATGTAATTTTTCCCCTCTTGTGAATTATTATGTATGGAAGTCACTCAATTATGCAAAATGTTTTGTATTTTTTTCTTATTTGAGGTAATACCAAGTTCTTTTTTATTGTTAACCTGGTTCCAATTTCCATTTGTTTGATTAGTCATTAAATTTTCCAGCGCTTGAAATTTAAAAGCTCAATCGCATTTCTTTTCTTCAGTGAGCACCCCCTCCCCCTCCTTTTCTCCCCTACATCCCCAGGATTGCTATGTTTGTATCACATTTGAAAACGTAACATGTTCAATAAATGTTTGGTGGAATAATCCTATAGTTGAGCCCTCCCCCCTTAGAGAAAATGCTGGGTGCACGCCTGTCTTCTCCCTGCCCCTTTTTCCCTCCCTCTCCTTTTTTTACCCCCTTCATTTTCATTCTTATGCTGCATATTTGTAATTGTTATGAAATTCTTAGTTGATCAATACCAATGTCGACTGTTTCCTTAGGATTTCTTAAGCCCACCCCTTTTTCCCTCTCCCTCCTTCTAACCCCTCATTTTTATTTTTCGCTGCATATTCTGATTAAAGGCCATTTATTTTTTGAGTTGTTATGTGTTTTTAACATTCTACTAAATTTACATGCAAAAAATCAGGTCCTTAAAAATAAAAGCTTATCCAAAAACAATAATTTTGTATTGGTGTATTTATTATTCAATGATTGCAACGTCCTTAAAGAAACATATTTTTTGAGTTGTTATGCATTTTCAACATTCTACTAAATTTCTGTGCAAAAAATTGGGTTTTTAATGTTAAAAGCATCAATAATAATTGCCTTCAACAACTTCAGAGTAAAGATTAAAGGCTTTCATTAGTATTTATGCCTATCTAATAAATAAAAGTCTGTCTGTGGCAGCCATAACTCATCAGAGAATAAAGTTAGGAGCTTGAAATTTTGACAGCAGCTTCAGGTTGATCATGGGAGTTGCAGTGCCGAATATAATTCAAATCGGAAAACGGCCAAAATTTCAGTTTCTTGAGGATTTCTCAGCAACTATTGGACCGATTTTGATGAATCCTTCACCAATATGAATTTTTTGGTGATATGCATCTTCTAGCTGAAAATGGACAAAATCAGACCACTGGGTCGAAAGGTCTTAATGTAATGGCCGGTTCAAATTTTGGTTTTTTGAGTATATCTCAGCAACGAATTGAAATAGGTTTAAAAATATAAGTTTTTCATCAGTTATTTCTGTAAAACAATTTTTGCATTTATGGCATTATTGAAGTATAGAAATTTACTAACATTCCATATCTTACGTAAAAATTGTTGAATTATTGTTTAAATTGTTGTTTATTTCATTGAAATATTTGTTGTTTTTAATTGAATTATCTTCTAATCTAACATATAAAGGAGAATGTTTGTAAGTTTGTTCTCTTTGAATGCTTTTAATACGAGATAGGGAGGGAGAGAGATGGATGGTAACGGAGGGGGGAGATGGAGAGAGGGAATTAGAGGGAAGGGGTGGAGGGAGGGAGGGGGAGAGATGGATGGTAACGGAGGAGGGAGATGGAGAGAGGGAATTAGAGGGATGGGGTGGAGAGAGGGAGGGGGAGGGTGGGAGATGGAGGGGGAGAGAGGGGAGGGTGGAAGGGAGGGGGAGGGAGTTTATACGTTATTTTCCTAAGATTTTCTTCCTTCATTCATCCAAATAGGAAAATGCGGAGCGGTTTTCTTCATTTTTGCTTTATTCGACGGTTATAACTGTGTACTATCTTATTCTTGCGATGCTTACATGTTACACGGTCGAAGTTTTAGATTCACTAAATTCGTTGAAATTCAACGGGAACTCCTGCTAGTCATAAACTATTTTTAAATATATGTTACATTTAGTGCTTATTTAAAAAAAGAATGAAGTGAGTTGGAGTGATATTATTGGGAGCGAGATTACCGTAGTGAAATTACCGGGAGCGAGATTACACGGAACCGCAAAAAACGCTAACTAGATTACGATCGTGTACGTTGTACCTAATGAATAGGGCATAGGGCCGAATACGGCCAACGAAAATTCTTCATACGGCCCGAGAATCTATGATAAGTATTGAGACGTAGATATTTAAAAAAATAAGAAAACCACAAGTATGGAGAAAGTCATGTGTTGGCCACATCACATTTTTTTCAAATATCTCCTTTAATACTCCAATTCTGTAAATAGTTGTTATTATAAAATTATTATATGTACGTCGCTAAGTGATACCATTGTTTCCGCTGCTATGATACAATTTTCTAATAATTGATAGCGTTGCGTACGCTGCCAAGAGTCATTTTAATTGCGCATCGAAATTTTGTTATCCATAGGAAAAGTTAACAATTTTCTTTACTTATTGTTTTTAATAATGAAAGACTATTGAAGGTGTTATAAAATTATTCTCGAGTGTAATCGCTGATAATTATTCCTGAGGACACTGCCGTCGAGAGTAATCATCGCTCTGTGTGGGAAGTGGAGGAATAAAACACCGATAAATAAATGAAACTTGATTCTACGTAATGAAAGGGGAGGGGGGTTGGGTTGGAGACTACGGCGATATAGGCATTTCAAAAAAGAAAAACTCCTTAACCGTACAAGGTGAATATCTAGAGACACAACAACCAATAAAATGGGGGGAGGCAAAGAAAGAGATAACACCGAAAAAAATAGGAGAGGAAACATCAGCTACTGATGAAGAGAGTCTTTCTCTCGAAATACGTATATAGTGTTCTACCGGATATCTAGAGAGTTGCGTTTGTTTTCTTGAGTGCGTGTGAGAGTGAGTGTTTTGTCTGACAGGTCCCTGTCGCTGTCAGAAGAGACATAAACCTGCAGACATCGTGTGCGATACTGGATCACTGGCGAGGAGTAACTTCCAGTAAACCCGGTATTATTTCCTTATCAACCCCTTCCTCCCTATTTTTCCTTTCCCCTTTGTGTGACCTTGTGTGGTTTCTGAGTAGGTCCCTGTCGTCATCGTACAGATCCATAAACCTAACACAACAGTGAGAATAGGTTCACTGGCTCAGGTTAACGCCTCGTAAACCCTTTCCTTTTATCCTTTCCACCTGAGGATTAGTTCTTGTGTGAGTGAATGAGCGAGTGACTTTGGGTCCCTGGCGAGGATTAAAACCCCGCAAACCTGGAAGTAGATATATATATTTTGTTTCCTCACCGCTATTTTTTCTTTTTTTCGGTGCTTTCTTTGCCTCCCCCCCCCCCCCCCCACCCACCCCTTTTACTGGTTGTTGTGTCTCTAGATGTTCACCTTCTACGGTTAAGGAGTTTTTCTTTTTTGATTCCCTGTATTTTTTACGGCCATTTTCTCTGATATTTTAGTAAATATTCGAGAAAGGCAAAACAAAATTTCAATATAATCTTCAAAACATGCGTTTTTACCAGTAACAAGTTTTTGCCCAAAATGGCCTCAGTATTGATATAAATGCAGTATTCTCCATGAATGTAAAACAAGAGTGATTAACATATACTTTTTAACGCATTAAAAAAAAACTTTAGGTGAGGATAGGAATTCGAGACCTTAAATAAGGAGTTGTAAACAATCCTCGGTTTCTTTCTTATCATCAAATTAAGAATCTCATTAATCATGAAAGTCGACAAGGAAGTATGCAAATAATTTTTACCTATTTTAAAATATCTAATAAGTTCCAGTGACAAAACACTGTAACTTATTTATGATTTTCAACGACGTACGCAAAAGGGCGTTTTGTGGATATAAGATTAAACGTTATAATGTGCTATAATTGAAAAAGCTTTGCAGATTTATTGTATTCGCAGGCATGATAACGGAACCACACCTTAAGTTCGTTTATCATATAAAGTTATACTTACTATATTTATTTATATACGAAGTATGAATGAATGTATGAATTTCTCCCTCATACATTAACTCCACTATAGGTAAAAAGGCGGCATTATAGACCTTGCCTTAGGGCGGCAGGTGACCTAAGGACGGCCCTGGTTCTATCTAGCACATGTGCGATAAGTACATACATGTAATGCTCGATGCTTTGTGCAAAGAGTAAAATGGGAAGAAATATACCTTTGGTATTTAAGATGACTCAAAGAAAAGAAAGGAAAAACGAATTTCTATGATTCACTTTCTATATAAGCACCAAAAACCTTTCTTTTGTATTCGGATTCTGAAATAGTTTCCAAGGAAAATATACAGTACCTAGAATATTGCAGCGATTGTTTAAAATGTGTGACCACGAGCGTGCCTGACTGGACTGAACATTGAACGGTAGGCCCTGGCGGTGTTGCCGCGTAACAGACGAGTACTGTACGGACCAATGAACTAACTGCACCAGTTAGATCAGACGTCGAAATTACATGCAGAGATCATTGTATTAATTGCTGTATTGCAATTCTGTACTTTCTTTAGAATAAGAAAAAGGGAAGGATAGATAATGAGGCAGTCATTTTAGACTTTATTACTCACTTTTTTATTCTAATACATTAGAAACTAATTTTAAGTATAAATTTACATATCATTTGTACATTTGTTTTGTTTATTTGAATGTCGCTTCTGCTAATAATACAGCTTGCAAGCTTCTTTGATTGACTTAATAGAACTGTCAGTTGTGATACTGATGCAACATTCTCCTTAGAGCCTTAGGCATCATTTATTTACTAATATTAGTGAGATTCTCGTTGTTAGTTATGCGCCGAATTATGAACCGGTTGAAAATACGTGCGATGAAAACACGATTTTGAAAATTTCCAAAAATAATGCGTAAATTAGTTTTCCCCGATTCCAACATTATGTTTGCTTGTTTTCTCTGATATCTATTCCAATGATCAATCTGGCTCAGCTTATGCGACGATTATGTTTTTCACGACTTCCCACCCTCTGTTAAGAGTCTTGCAAAATGAAGAGAAACAAGGAGCGATGTGGATGGCGCAAACGGAAAGACGAGTCTCTCTAATGACACGTCTGCCGGCGATTCATCGAACCAATGCTGTCATTCAAACAATCCATGATTCCAATCATTTTTTTCTTCTGTCGCTTTCACGCTTCGCGTTCGTCCATCTTTAACATCGAGTGGTTTTATAGGTCCCGAAGGAACGAAACGCAAGACATTCAATCGCATGCACCAGTGAACAATTTTAAGAGTAGAAGGTGAGCACCGATGTTTGGTTTCCTCTGACCAGCAAGAATGGCGGCATTCCGTGTGTTAGCGTTTCTAACCAAGCCATGTAAAGAGGCGCGGAGACCACTCCACGCCGCGGCATCGGCAGTGACCTATGACGAAACAAGATGGTCGTGTTAGAGAAAAAAGCCTTTAGTCAGTAATTAAAATATTCTAAATTGTCGAAATAATATACATTTTATTAAGCATCCGGTGACGATTCACTTATTATTATACATTCATATCTACTATTCGGGCGAGGGCACCACGCCTCTAAGCGCTCTATAAAAATATTTGTCGTACTTATATAAAGTACATGCATTTTTAAAAGAAATTCTGAAAAAAACATCCGAGTGTCATAGCGAGAGAGACTGCTTTATTTATTAAAACTTACTGTAAAAATGTTTGACGCGCGAGCATACTTTGCACCGAGCCCTGCGATTTTCCCAGTCTCTACTATTATTTTCTAATATCAGTTATTTGAACCTTTCGCTCGCATATAATATAAATTAAACGATGTCTCAATAAATTAATTATCAGAAAAAGGAGAAGGCAATAAATCAGTTATAGGAAAAAATGTGTAATTTCCAGTCAATTAACACCTGGATTTCGAAGTGCAGAAGGAATTATTTCATATATAAGTACAGTTATAACAGTTTAAGTCGTGCTGATTAATCTGACTGAATTCGGACTGACCGCTACTCACTCATTTTCATTACTCACTTTAACAATTAAACTCATTAAAATCCTTTCCGTAAACATTTATTTTTTGCGTGCATATATGCAAATATATGCTACTTAATAACTATAATAATTAGTTAGCTGGTCCATAGATGAGGAGAAAGAGAATTTATTTGGCGAATTCAAACGAGGAAATAAAGTCTTACAATTAGTTATTATTATTTTTCATTTATAAACCTTTGAAAATTTCCCCTTTTACGGATTTTAAATCAATTTTTAATCTATTTCGCAACTCGTTCAAGTTTTATTGACTGGAAAAATAAATTTCGTTCTTTTTAATTATTTAAATATTCAAACGAAAAATATGTGCCGCTGAGCATTTTTTAAAACGAAATAATGAAATCACTCACATGACCACCAATGAAGCTTTGCTCGAGTTTTCCATGAGCAACTCTCTAAGCCGCAGATGGCGGTTCGTCTTGGGTTGGAGAGCTGCCAACTCGGATTCTGTCACCATGCATTCTGAAAAAGCGAAACATGAAGGATGCTTATTTATATATATATGGGGTGGTGAGAGATTATTATATATTCATTACTAACTTCCTTCGTTTCCCTCAATTTCTCTGAATCCTCGGATCAGACCCTCGAAGAAGCGGACCGTGTCCCTTCCTGGTTTCTCTCCCACGCTGTACACCATTTTAAGGCTGGAGTAGTCGATGCGGAACTTGGAAAGGAGCATCGCCATGCTGCGTGGGAGAAACAGTGAATATAAAAGTGAGTTTATTGTCTCTGTAAAATGAGATGACTTCTATGAAGGCTTCGAATTATTTTGGATGTTGGGATATTATGCTTCATCTTGTCCAATTTATCTCGTAAATGATATTTATGTTCGGATTTCGAAATCACGATCTTTTGAGCTGCAGCTGAGGAAAACCTTAATGAGATTGACACAAGGCCCCTAAGGTTTCCTCGGTTCAGAGTTTAGCACTTAAATATGTTAACGGAGGCCCCAAAATTGGGTCAAAGGCCCGACAAGACCATTTTTTGATCGGCCTACAGACGATGGAATCCTTGATTCCGAAATACATATAGTATAGACATTTTTTAGAAAGGATATTTGTGTATTTGTGCTTGTTTGAACGAAAAAGGGTCCCTGGCCTGGAGTAGTTTCTTTTTAAATAATTTTTATGGTTATTAGGAGGGTTCTTCGTTCATCATATAATATAATTTTAAAAATTATATTTTTTGAGGCATTTGTGTATGCCCGAAACAGTAATATTTTAAAGAAAATTAAAAAATAATTTGAACAATATTCTTAATTTTAACAATTATACTTCTCCAAAGACTATGTTTTGAAGTGTACAATGGTGAAAATCACTGTACGACCTATTCATGTTTACCAAGCACTACATAATTCACTTCATTGTGGATAAGTACAGTGACTAGGGTTGCCAACTTTTAGATTTTCACGAACCGAAGACTGTGTTGAGGGTTGCCTCCTTTAACCCCTCAAGCCGGTACTCCGTACACGTGTACGGACCTGCCTATCGCTCCCAGGAGCGGTAGTCCGTACACGCGTACGGACCCTGACCTCACTTCACTAAATCCTATATACGCACTCCATCTGTGTATGTTTTGACCAACTAAGTCTTCTTCAGCTTTAGAATGCTTGGATGATGCTCCCCTCTATTCTTCTTTTTGAAAGCATCTTTAGTTTTGTGCTTAGTGATGATGAAATACAGCAAACGTTTCTCAGACGTAGTAAAAAAATCATGGCGGACCTCTCTTCGAGTTCGAGTATGCCAGTGAGTGATATTTTGTCTTTATTGAATGACAGTGAGAGTGAAAGTGATGGTGATGAATCATCAAGTGATATCTTGGATTGTGATGTAGATTATAGCCAGTTAATTAGTATTAATGAAGACATTCACGATGAATTTAGTGATTCCAGAGATCGTGATACTTTTAATTGGAAATTAGTTGATGAGGCATACAGTCCCCGAAAAATACCATTTGTGGGTAATACTGGACCACAACTGCAATGTTTTGGATAGTTTTCTGGCGTATTTTGATGCGGAGGTTATAGACCAAGTGTTCAACTGCTAGTGCGGGTAGGCCATCAGGCAATCCTCCTCCGAAGCGCCTAGTCGAACGACACTTCATTGAAAAAATCCCTCCAACCAGAAAAAAGGCAAAGCCTCAGAGGCGGTGCGTTGTTTGTAGAAACCAAGGACGAAAAAGGGAGAGTATATATTGGTGCCCTGACTGCGAAGTTGGACTTTGTTTTGAAAATTGTTTCAAAACGTACCACACAGTAGAAAATTTTTGAAAATGGTAAGTAACATTTATTTCTTCAAATATCGATTAGTATTTTCCAACTAGAATTGAACATATAACAACGATAGTGAGTTAATTTTTCTTCCACTCGACGAGAGAGCATTTTTCGTCAACAAAATGCGTCAACATTTTCCATGTGCTCGGCTCACACTTCTGGACATTATGGAAAAACGTAAACATCTTTGAATAAATAATCTGTGCAAACTCTCTCTCCCTCTCTTTCAGAGCAGACAAAGACTTCATTCTTTCCATAAATACATTCCCTTCGTGAAATGCTGACCATCCTCATGGCCCAGGCCAGGGATCCTTCGCTTTCAATTTAGTTATCAAGTGTTGACACACGAAAAAAATATTCATTTCAAACGTGTCATGCCTCTAAGAGCAGATACACAGCTCCAAGATCTCCTACAGTGCATATTATCTTGAGAGCAGAGTTTGTTTCATCTCGGCTCTCATAGGGATTTTTTTAAATAGATAGTAAACCTGAAATCGTAAAATGAAACGGAAAATTAATGACAAAGTTTAACATAAAAGAAAATTAGTAAGAAGAGCTGCAAATTTTAAGAATGAAGTATAATAAAGAATAAATGCATAGTTTTGAAGTATAACAAAGATTTTTAATTTTAATCGAATGTATTTCATCAAAAACAATCATGCGCTCTATGCGCACTGTACAAAAGCATCAAGAAATAGTATATAAAATCGTCATATTAAACTCGATCGGATAACAATTTAAACAGAGTAATAAATACTTATTTATAAACAATCTGTAAAAGTTTCGAAACAATCAGAAAAGTACTTTCTGAATAACATGAAAATACGTGCAAACGTGTATCTAGTAAGGATTTGTAAAAATTTAAATACCGCCTATAGGGTCAACCAGAGTAGATTTAAATACCGGCTTGAGGGGTTAAATCGGTCGCGAACCGGGGGTTGTGTTGAGGGTTGCCTACGTCAAGATCTTTTTGAACCTGAGATTGTTTGAAACCTTGAGACTTAAGAAGAAACCCGAGGAGATAAAATCTAATGATATATATTTAATACTCTTAAGGCACCCCTGATTTTAGGATATACGATTTAAAATCATCATGTATTTATTTTTTTAATATCGCTATTAAAAATTTAAAATAAAAAAGATTAAGTGAATGAAAATATTATGGTTGTAGAGAGGCCGAATCTCAACTAATCAATTAATCTACTATTCAAATGGAACAAAAAACATTACAATATATACATTATACACTATAATATTCTGTTACTCATCTTTTAAATAAATAGAACAAGGGTTTCTCGAATGAATAATAAAAACTCATTTTAGTATATAAATAATTGCATTTTTACATAAATTTTATAAAATTTTAACAACGAAATGTTGATTCTTATAAATTAAGATCTTTAATAATGAAAAATTCTTAAAATAAATTTAAGATTTTTTATTCTTAAATTCATATTTTTTCTCACTCAAGGCTTCTTTTAGAACAGGGTTTCTCAAACATTTTTTGCCGCGTACAATACCCCTTTGAACTCAGTCAAACCATTGAAGTACCCCCATTTAAAATAATACTACAAGTATTACGCAAAATAGGTTTACTGAAAAAGGAACGAGTTTACATATAATAAATAACATTTATTAAGATGAATGTGACTGTTTTCCATGACATAAAGAATCAATCATTGGTTCGATTGAAGAAAGTCTCAATCGTAAGTCAGGTTCGACATGCAATTTCCGACGATTTTTTGTCTTAATGAAACACAAAGACCAAAATTCAGATTCACGCATGCACGTTGAGGGAGAAAGGAATGAATGTTTGGGTTGCTTTCTTTTTAGCTAATTCCCGTGTTCGTTTGATAATTGTCCCAAGAAAGAAATCAAAGATTCCCTCGAGAATTTTATTTACAATTCTCAGTCAGTAGAAATATCCGTGAGTCTTTCTTGTTCTTTTCCTGTTAGACGTGGAATCGAAAAATCCACATCAAATGGATTGCGCACCCAATTATTAGAATCGTCCGTTTCTGGAAAATACTCTCGTAATTGCTCCGTGAGTCCTCCCAAATGTTCCTTTATATCTGACAACTGAGGAAACGAAATCTGTACGTATTTTAGATTCGTCCATTTGGTTTTATCTAGTTTTATTTTATGACTTTATCCGTAACACGTCTTGTCCCTTGTGCAACAGAAGCAAACAACATACTTAAGTCGCCGCCCTCATTGATAAGGCTGTAGTTTACTGTAATGAATGGTTTCATTATTTTTAGAATTGAATTGCTTATGTGCACACATAGTGAAGAAATTTACTGTAAAATATATTCTACAACAAGAGTAAAAGCTGATTGGGAGTGTCATAATGTCAGCCATTACGTAAATTTTCTCAAGTACCCCCTAACGCCTTTTAAAGTACCCTCAGGGGTACGCGTACCCCACTTTGAGAAACCCTGTTTTAGAACGCCATTCTGTTCCCTTTTCAATATATATTCTGAAAAGCTTAAGCAAGACATGTCAAAATTAAGCTTAACCATTAATTCAGCTTTTACGAGATAGTTAAAAATTCGATTTAGAATTGTTATTTTCCATGATAATATTTATAAATTAAATAATTAGCGAGTTTCAAGTTAAATAACTTCATACCATTAAATGCCTAATAAATATTTTATGACTATTAATTTTAATATACATATATTATTGTAAATTGGCATTGTCCGCTTTTTGGCGGTCAGCTCTTTGGTTGCCTGTCATTTGGTTGCCTGTCCACCCGAAATTATACAAAATTGGCCAAATTCGAACAATTCCAGGGGATCAGGGTCGGCCGAGCTCCGAAAATCGGTACATATTTTATTATTTCGTTCCAAAAAAAACTTACTTCCTCTCCTCGACTTCGAGTTCCAACCTGCTGCTGGCCAACGCGAAGATTCTTAGTTTGCAGTCGGACCAATTCTGTCTGGTGGATATTATGTAGGGCAGGAGAAGGGTTAGTCCTGAAATAAGAGAACATGGGTTTTATTCCCTCTTCGAAACTATATGCAAATAGTATATTGTTCGTTCGAATTTTATATGTAAATTACTAGCAGAATTTCCCGTTGAATTTCAACGGATTTAGTGAAGCTACTACAGCACAACATACAAACTCCTTAAAATATATAGTTGATACTTTTAAAATTACAATTAGCTTTTCTTAACTATTAATCATATTTGCTTGTAATAATCCGTTTCCGAACCAATTGCATTCAACTATAACGATAATTTTATTTCCTATCATATATATCACTTTCGCCAAATCCAGCTTCATTTCTTGTGCAATTATGCCTCGCTGAAATATTTACTTTTATGGCTTGAAAAACGTACAGTTGACCATGATTGAACACTGACTGGTGAATGTACACCAGATACGTGAGCCTATTTACGTTAATAAACATTATAATGTAGAATATGATGATTTTACTTACAAAAAATATAAGATTCCAGTATTCAGTAGACTAAGGAAGGTTCAATTACTTTCATCAATAAACGCTTCCTGAATAATAATCAGTATCTATTTACGTTGCTATCCATAAACATCGATGGTTTCGTTGCTTAAACAAAAGTGCGAAGCGAATAACGCTAAACTTTCGTCTATTTATAAGCTTCATTGAAGCTAATTGAATCGGAGGTAACAGTGACGGCCGCCTTGGCAACGCCCTGGAGGGGTACGAAAAATCCACAAATTTCTAAACAAAAAGCGTATTTCTGAAAACTTCGACCGTATAACAGGTAAACTTCGCATGAATAAGATAGTGTAGAGTTTTATTCGTCGAATAAAGCGAAAACGAAAAAAATTGGTCCATATTTACGTATTTTAATGCTTGAAGGAAGAATACCTTGCAAGTCAAGAAATGGATTCATACGTGTTATCTTATGGAAAAATGTTAATCCCCTATATTGGCAGCACTGATTAAACCCGTTTGACCAAACCTTGACCATTCACTAAGTTAGGATGTAAGGAAGAATCTTACCAAATTTGGTTATTCTAGCTTTTATCGTTTAGGAGTGGTTCCATGAACAAACACACAAATACACAAACACACGCTTTAAAATATATTATAGTAGATAGATAAATCCATTTCGGAGTCCTTTCTCAGCAATCTCAGATTTAGTACCTCCGTCGTCGTAAAGCCACCAGACGTCCACCGTTCCGCTCCCCTGCTTTCTTTGGAACACCGTCATTTTTTCCAGGATCTCAGGTGGAATGTTTTGCTCGCTCATCAGCCTGCAACAGAAACGAACACGACATTATGTGCGAGATCCTTTGTTTCTCGAATACAGGCAGTCCCCGTAATCCGTCGGTTCGCTTTTCGACGTTTCACTCCTCCGATGCTCCATAATTATTACCATTGACTCGCTTATAAGGCGCCAGACCCAGTTATCCGACGTGATGTCACGCCTATGATTTACCCTATTGATCCGAATATAAGGCGAGGATTCTTCCCTAAAAATTAAGCTGAATAATTGATACTCGCCTTATAATCGCTGACTAAGCAAAACAACTATTATAACCGTCCGTATGGTCAGTGATAGTGAAACTTTTCTAGCTCGTGTGCTAAAATTAGACAAATATGCAAGAATGTACCGATCCAACTCAGAAAACGCAGCAAACGTTTTGAAAACGGATAGTACATTTTATCTTACCAATTCTGTACTAAAGAGTTAAACATTGTATCAACATAGTTGACGTCCCAACGTAAATACTTCGAGACATTGTGTCCAATGTGACCACTGAAATTAACTCCGTGTTATAATTTAAAGTACACCGAAATATCTTTTTTACAATATTCAACTCGAAATTTTTTATTTTCCCGTTAAACAGGAGAATGTAAATTTTTATTCCACCCTCGCACAAATATAAATGATATTTACTAAGATTCCACTCACATTTTCTTTGCCACGGCTTTTGCCTTCGACTTGAGAATGTTCTGAGGATTTTCAAAGTCTGGAGTTTTCGCCTCTGAAGTGTTTGCTCCAATGGAACCTGTCAGAAATATACATCAATCAAATTTCATTTCATTACGTTTTCTCCCCATTTAGAACCTTTGCAGCTAAAATTGATCGATCAAGTCAACTTATTCACTTAAATAACGGCACTTTAACCCGTTTTTAGTGTAGAGTGCGTCCCAAAAATCCGGGTTATGACTCAGAAAAATATAATTTTGACTCTAGCAACAACCGTTTTATGACGAAGTACTATGTTAAAAATTGCAGCTTTCATGAAATGCTATGCATTTTATGCCATTTTATCTGGTGTTATTCGGTGATAATTAATCACGCGTTTGAAATTAAATTTCTAGATTGCATTTTTCACCCTTGGCGAAATAATGACGATTTTTTAAACTTTGATGGTCGTAAACACATTTAATCCTTGACAACAAAAAATATGGAGAGATACAGTTAATGGTGGATCCAAAGGGAAGGGACATATCTAAATATTATTTTGTAAACGAACATCCAGGAATTATAGACGATTGAAGATATGTAAAGTTATCCAATAGCTATTACATTGTATATTAAATCATTGATAACTTTTACATAATTAATCTATCAGTTGGAAATTTTGTTTTTAATTATCTAAAACTTATGAAGATTAGGAATGACCAAATCTTTTTTAAGAGAATTTCAATAAGAGGAGCAATATTTTTTTCTTTGCAACAACACGAAACTTAAAAATTCCGATTTTTATCACGGTGATTGCTGTTAAAAACGCTGACTCGGTTGTCTCACTCACAAATAAAATTTCTACGAAAGATTCGTATTTGCTAGGATTATTCGAATGGATCGTTTTGCAATGTCTCCCCCAGATCCGCTAACTTTCCTTCGCATTTCCGCTTACCGCTCGTGTGCAGAGAGGAGTCGGAGTCGTATCTGTCGAGAATCTCAAGGCTGCCGCTGGAATCCACTCTGGTGAGCATCGGATTCGGTCTCTCTTCAATGGCTGCGATCTGCGAAAGGGAATCTGTGGAACAACCTGCGGCCATCGCTCCAGACTCGTCGATTCCCGCGATGGCCCTTGAGTAGTCGAGGCCCTCGTCGACCCTCAGGATGGCCACGCCCATTCTGTTATCGAAGGCGTCGCTATCGGATGAGAAATACAAGATGGATTCATATTTTAAACACGCGGAATTTTTCCAAAATTAATTTCACATCTTTTACATCCAGATAATCGAAATTCGCGGAACCGAAATTCGGAAAGAATTAGGCTATCAAACCTCGATGACATATTTATAAAGATTAATATCTTGATATTTTCTTTATTTATTTACTAGCAGAATTTCCCGTTGAATTTCAACGGATTTAGTGAAGCTACTACAGCACAACATACAAACTCTTGAAAATACCTATATGTATAGTAGATACTTTTTAAATTACAATTAGCTTTTCTTAACAATTAATCATATTTGCTTGTAACAATCCGTTTCCGAACCAATTGCATTCAAATATAACGATAATTGTATTTCCTATCATATATATCACTTTCGCCAAATACAGCTTCATTTCTTGTGCAATTATGCCTCGCTGAAATATTTACTTTTATGGCTTGAAAAAGCAACGTACAGTTGACCATGATTGAACACTGACTGGTAAATGTACACCAGATACGTGAGCTTATTTACGTTAATAAACATTATAATGTAGAATATAATGATTTTACTTACAAAAAATGTAAGATTCCAGTATTCAGTAGACTAAAGAAGGTTCAATTACTTTCATCAATAAACGCTTCCTGAATAATAATCAGTATCTATTTACGTTGCTATCCATAAACATCGATCGTTTCGTTGCTTAAACAAAAGTGCGAAGCGAATAACGCTAATCTTTCGTCTATTTATAAGCTTCATTGAAGCTAATTGAATCGGAGGTAACAGTGACGGCCGCCTTGGCAACACCCGGGAGGGGTACGAAAAATCCACAAATTTCGAAACAAAAAGCGTATTTCTGAAAACTTCGACCGTGTAACATGTAAACTTCGCAGGAATAAGATAGTGTAGAGTTTTATTCGTCGAATAAAGCGAAAACGAAAAAAATTGGTCCATATTTACATATTTTGATGCTTGAAGGAAGAATACCTTGCCAGTCAAGAAATGGATTCATACGTGTTATCTTATGGAAAAATGTTAATCCCCTATATTGGCAGCACTGATTAAACCCGGTTGACCAAACCTTGACCATTCACTAATTTAGGATGTAAGGAAGAATCTTACCAAATTTGGTTATTCTAGCTTTTATCGTTTAGGAGTTGTTCCATGAACAAACACACAAATTCACAAACCAACAAACACACGCTTCAAAATATATTATAGTAGATAAATTAACGGTAGATAGCGTCCTGCTTTAAGTTACGAACATAGGATGTAGGAGGAGGATACACTTTCAGATGTGCAAAAACTTGAAATTTGACACGCGTATTGGTTTTTGGTCACAACCGAAGGAAAAAATCTGATGTGGACAACACATGACTTTCTCAATATTTGGGGTATAGATATTTAAATTATTATGAATAGCATTATAAGGCAAAATTATTATTTCGTATCGTAAAAGAATAGTCGTCCTCATTGCCGTAAATTAGGTATATTTCGAATATGTTTACAGAATTCACCGCTACATGGTGGAGGCGCTGTATACTGAAAATTAAGATAAAGCAAAATATCTCCGAAATGGATGGTTCCACAAAAATTTGTTTCAAACAAAAGTTGGAAAAAATGTTATTCTCTACAACTTTGGTCTTCACGAAGAGGACCAATTACGACAAGGTTTTAAGGAGATATTTGATGGAAACCGAAAAAACCGGTTATTTATAAATAATTCCTAAACAATAACTGCTATGGAAAATTGTTTCAAATGAAAGTTGTAGGAAATTACATTCTCTATAACCTTAGTATAGAATTGTATATACAATAATGTTTTAACGAAGTAATATCGCAAAAACCGAATCGGGTTTCGAATAAACCTCGACCTACGGTTACCCGTTATTGTCGAAAAACTAATCAGTACTTTATGCTAATGTTAAAGTGTTATAAATGAAGTTTGGTAACGATATAGCAAGTACCTTTTGTGTTAGAGCGCCCACAATCACATACACACGCACAAACACACGCGCACACACACACACACACATAGACATCTTTCCGAAAATAGTCTAAACGTGTTCTAGGGACCTCAAAATGTGTATTTCCGTTGAAATCTCGAAGTCGATTTTTTTCGTGATCACAATACTTTCCCATCACTACGTATGGAGAAAGTAAAACTTCGAGAGTAATCATATTCATTGCTCTGTATGGAGAAAGTTGTTGGCCACATCAGATTTTTATAGGGATTTTATTTACTGCGCATTGGTTTCTGTTCGCTGGTCGTGCAGTCTAAGAGACCTAATGATTTTGTTTACCTTTCGTTATGACGTCAGTTGTTATCCACGCTACAAAATTCGTGCATAAGCCTTTATTTATCATAGCCTCGGTAAAAACTGTATCATCCCTCAACGAAACCATCGACTATTTACATTACATCGAAAAATCTACCTAGGAACCTTAAAGTAAAAAAAATTAGGCGATTCTCATATATTTCTGAGGAAGGAAGTCCAGCACAGGGGAAATAGGGGCCAGGGATATATATTTTTTAACAGAAAGAGACCAGGAAGAACCGCACCTGTTGTGTGTTATGCCGAAAATATACTTGCAGAGAGCATGAGGTTACTTCATGAGTCTGCTGTTCCGAAATTCAAGATAATAGAAAGGCGATGAAGATTAAGTCCAATGAAATTTAAGAGATTTATATTTACATCTGAATTTTTATAGTTCGAATAAACTAAGTTTAATTTACTATGCAACAAAGTGTTCTGTTCATTGTAAAGCTTTTTCGAAATTGTTGTTGTAAATTTACCCACAGATTACATGCTGCTCTACTAATAAAAAAATCTGATGTGTCCAACACATGACTTTCTCCATATTTAGGGTATAGATATTTAAATTATTATGAATAGCATTATGAGGAAAATTATCATTTCGTATCGTAAAAGAATACAGTCATTCTTATTGCCGGAAATTATATTTTGAATATGTTTACAGAATTCACCGCTACATGGTGTTGGCGCTGTATACTGAAAATTACGAACAAAGTTGAATATCTCCGAAGTGGACGGTTCTACGAAAATTAGTTTCAAACAAAACTTGGAAGAAATATTATTCTCTACAACTTTGGTCCTCAGGAAGATTACGAATAACGACGTTTTTAATGAGATATTTGACGGAAACCGAAAAAATCGATTATTTATAAATAATTCCTAAACAATAACTGCTATGAAAAATTGTTACAAATGAAAGTTGTAGGAAATGACATTATCTATAACATTTGTATAGAATTGTATATATCATAATGATGTTTTAACGGAGAAATATCGCAAAAACCGAATCGGGTTTCGAATAAACCTCGACTTCCGTTTAACCGATATTGTCGAAAAACTAATCGCTTCTTTGTACTCGTGTTAAAGTGTTATATATGAAGTTTGGTAACGATATGGCACGTACTTTTTGAGTTAGAGCGCCCACAATAACATACACACACGCACACACAGACATCATTCCGAAAATAGTCTAAACGTGTTCTAGGGACCTCAAAACGTATTTCCGTTGAAATCTCGAAGTCGATTTTTTTCGTGATCACAATACTTTCCGATTACTACGTATGGAGAAAGTAAAAATATGGTATGAATGAAATTTTGTTGAAAATTAAAGAAAAAATTAAATAACAATCGGTAATTTGGATATTTTGCCTGGTTTTCCAAAGCGGTCAAAATGACGCGCGCGATCTCTTAGGTTAGAAAATACCGCGCGACCTCTGACTGTGTGAGAAAGAATAGAAACTATTTTTCTCGATTATTATCTCTGTTTAATAGGCAACAATGTTGGATTTTTACAGGGATTGACGTGGAGGCCATAGTCCACGATTCTAATCTGTAATACTTTTACCGGAAGGGTAGCTCAATGGGAAAACTAGATTTAATGCGATAGTGATAGGTGGCCCTGCAATGATTCAATCGAATTTTTTATGCAACTTTTTTATTTTAACATACCTTTATCGTTATTTGCGATATCTGGAGAGTTGATACCTATTTCGTTTGCAGCTAACGCCAAAGGCATTTTTCATTTTTAATCTTGTGAAACATAATACTCACTGCAGCGTGTTGAAATATCCGATCAATTCAGACCGTGGACACGATTGCCAAGTGCCTTTGTAACCCATGGCGACTATGTTCGGCTTGAGCTTTCCCACTCCCGACGCCTGGATGAGTGCCTGAGCCCCTTCTTCGAATCCCAGGCCGTCCATCACTGCGTAGAAAGCCTTTATCTTGTGTTGTTTTAGCCATTCGGCCGCTCGCCGCTGTCGTGCAGATCTGCTTCTGTGGGGCAACCGTTCCTGTCGAAAGACACATCGTCTGATGATCGTCGCTAATGACTGACTTTCTTTGATCGAGGAAAATTATCCTCGAATTACATTTGATTTCAGCTTGTATTTCCGAAACATGAGAATAGCTGCGTCTGAGGGTGGCCACACACGTTCAGGTTTAGCCTCGAGGAAAAAACCTCGAGGTAATCCTGAAGGAAAGCCTCGAGGCTTTTTGCTGCCACGCACGCTCAGGTTTGCCAGGAGGTTTTCCCAAGTTCCCTTACAGTTTGTCTCGTGCTTTCCGTCTGGCAACACTAACGGATTTGTTTTCCTCAAGGAGAAGCCTCAACCAATCCTCGGTTGCTGCCACTGAGGGCTGGAGGACAGGCTTAAGGCTTTTCCTTCAGGCAAATTTGACCACACACGCTCAGGTTTGCCGGTTTCCTCCGTGTTTCCTTCCGGCAAACCTGAACGTGTGTGGCCACCCTAATGAAGGTGAGAAATGAAACTTAGACTATAATATATAATGAAATGAGTGTTTTTAGCATAATTTACGGTCGATGTAACTGAGATTTATGTGTTTGCATACGAGTTAATGCACAATCTTTAATAGTAGTGTCAAATATTAACTTATGCATCTGGAAACTAATTGCTATGCTGTGTAATAGGCTTGAAGGCAATGGTGGGCAAAGTATGGATCTCTCCCTCCCCCCCCACCCACCCTCTCTTTACTTAAAAAAATAAACTATTTCCTTGTTTAATTTATAAAACGATTTTAAACAGACGTTGCGAAACTTCTACACACACACGTGTCGCACACCATAAATGTAATGTCACATATTTATTTATGTTGGTTTATGTTGTCCGCGTCATATCTTGATCTTAATTGTTTTTTTGTTGAAACTAGAATACTTGAGGAACAGGTAAAATTGGAACAAATTTTATAAAAAAAAACATTATTTGAAACGTAATTTTTTTAGGTAAAAATACGTCTCACACGAGTGAGCGGTATAAAATCTTTGTTTCGCTGTCTTAAGCACATGCCACCGACGCTCACGCGGCGTTGGCCTTTCAAATTAGGGGGCCCTGAGCAGTTCCCCACTTTGCCCACTTGGATAAAGCGGTTGCTTGGAAGTTGCACCCGAATCGAAAATCATTCGCACACTAAATTCACCAATATCGGAACCAGTAGCATAAAATTTGATAATTTCCCAAACGTTAATTGTCTAAATTCGTCTACTTTTCAAAATCGATAAAAATTTACCTTTCCCTCAGCGACAGATGATGGTATAATACCACATCTAATGATTTTCCAGCAATGGCCATTGTATATATTTTCTCACGTCAATTCATAGACTAGGATGTCTCGACGAAGATAAATATGTTTCCCATATCAATTTCACCCCTGAGAATATCTGATAAGAATGTATTTAAGACGTGTGTCTGGCGATCAGCTCACCGGAGATATGTCTGCACAGATGAGGAGGGAAAGGTTCTTGGTGACCAAATGGAAGAGGTCTAGCAGAGGGGTTCTCTGTGAGGGCTGACCGCACAGCAAGAGAACTTGAGGTCGGAAGTTCTTGACGTGATCGCCTATGTTCGACAGGCGGAGCGTTGAGGTTAGAGCGTTCTTGTAGGTCTGCGCCTGAGTGGAGGAGCCCCAGTTGACGTCTGCCAAGGAGAAAGAGGAGGGATTAGAAGGGGCACAATCGGAGGTCAAATGTTGGGCATGAGAAGCGGGCAATTGTCCGAGTGGGATTACCAGAAGCATCATGATAAGATAGCTTGCTTACCTAATGCACCCGGGAATAATACGGGTGACGGACGAGTCGGGTGACCTCTGGACAAGACGAGCCTTTCACTACCTATCTTAGTTAGTAAATCACGGATAACACGCATTCCGAATGACCATTACGGATATGACAGCAGCAGTTTTTCCATCTTGCATGAGTGTGTGTGTGCGGAGTTGGAAAACGAAAAGCCTTGTCTCGTGAGTGGTGATCCAAAAAAGTCGAGACGCATATTTTCGAAATAAATCGGTCCGTAGAAATATTCATGGTTATTGCGAACATTTGCTCATTTTAACCGATAATCTTAATAGCTGTCCGATATTTGTAAGTGGCTAACTATGCTTAGTTTCGTTTTCATTTATTAGCGTTTTTAGGCTCGTTTCGCTTCCAGCATGAGCTCCTATTAGCTTCAGTTATGTCCGCATGTTCGTTCTCGGCTTCTACCATACGGAATTTCATAAAATTTGATATTCAGGACTTACGGTCAAAGATAATAAGGAAATCATATGAATGAATCACGTAAGCCAATCAGGCGTACCACTTTAATGGTGACAAAAATGAACTCCGTCATATCTCGTAAAGTATTGGTTATATCAAAATAGTTTTCAAATACGGATTTGTAGAACTAATACAATATTTCTTTTTCCTATACATTTTTATCGTAGGAATAACCGTTATCAAGAAAATAAAAAAGCATGTCTTAATTCGAGATGAAATTTCTTGAATGGTTACTTCTTCATTGTTGCTAGCATAAACAGTCTCACAAACAAACGTTTAATTTCCTTACGTGTGCATACAATATTTTTAAATAGGAAGAAAATGAATTATTTATGGCGAAGGAAAGAACTTTAAAAACGCTATTTCCCTTACGTAAACGCGCCCATTTGCGATAGGATGTACTACACTTTCCTAACTTGTTAAACTACCTTATTTAGGTCAGTTAAAAACGAATTTGATTCATAATAATGTCTCAATACAATATCACACAGTAATAACACAACAGTCCCAACCTATTAAATATTAAAAGGCAGCCACAGTGAATTTACAGCGATTCGCTCCCAGCACAATAATAATAATAATAATGCCGTTTCAATATGCATTGGACAAGGGTGACCCAAGAAAAAAAACATTTTCTTTGTTTACTCGATTATGGCGCGCGCAGTGGCTTTGTCAGTCCATCTGATCTCCTACTTCGATGTTCTCTCTCAGTTGATGTGGAACTTTTAACGTACGTGGTAGTTGATTTCAAGTTATTGCCGTTTTGGGTCACTTTTCCCCCCACTAATAGTAGTTGTGTCGTACTTTTCTCGTTATTGAGCCAATAAAAATGGCGGGTGAGGGTTTTGTTGTGGTTGGGCCGCACTATGCTGATTTGAATGAGTACTTGAACAGTGCAAGTGATATCGAAGAAGAAGAGCAAGTGCCACCACAACTGAATTTTGATGATGAGAGTGAAATAAACTGAAATGAGGGTTTGGGTAGTTACGTGATCGAAAAATAACGATAGTATTAGAAGGTTAAACACGTGTGCTTCCGGTGTAACAACGCTCCTTCCTGATTGGAAGGAATTCTTACAAATAAATACTACGAAACCGCGGAAAATGTTTTTCGAACGTAAATGGTATTAATGTGTCTATAACCTCATATATGTGAAAATCAAACTATAAATAGATGGTGAAAATCTCAAAGTCGATTCTTTTTCGTGATTACAATACTTTCTCTATATGCCACGTATTAAAGAAAGTATAAATATATATCTTTGATCTAAATCAGGGTTGTTAAAACCTAAAGAATAGTTTCGGTTCGGAGCGAAACTATATATTTTCTCTTGCCATTTAGTTTCGGTTCGTAACGAAACTGTATGTTCCGTGATGGGTTTAGTTCCGTTCCGGAACGTAATTGTTTAGTCGGAACGAAATATTTCGTTCCGGAACGGTTCCTTTTATTGAATGGGTTCGGGTTCAAGTTGAGAGTTATTGGGAGATACGTTCAGTAGTTTCGTTCCAAGCAAACTGCACCATTATTCTGGTCGTGGGGCGGAGAAGAGAGCGAGGTACTCGCATACAGTAGAAGCCCGCCTTAGGGGCTTAATTAGGCTTAATTTTATTCTTCTAATGTAAGCCGTTTTATCACATTCAATATCTTCTTGGTTTTTTAGATCCATCCCCAATGGCCAACCGAAATTTAACTATTTTTTAAAATATCCTTTTTCCGGAAAAACGAAACTATTTCATGTGCGAACCCGATCCGGAACGGTTCAGTATCGTTCCATCGACATTTCGTTCCGAAGATTTCGTTCCACGGCTTTGGTTCCTTTTTCGGTTTGGTCCCTGTGAACCGTTCCTTGAACCGAAACCTATCTGGAACCGTTCCTTTTCAGTGGGTTCGTTTCGTTTAACAACCCTGATCTAAATACATATGCACAATAATGCTTGACTATTACGCAGAAGCGCGCGTTTCAAATAATATCATTATACTAGTGTAATTCCCGTTGAAATATCAACGGAAGAATTATAGATACATAGATAGATTATTATTATTTTCATTTAAAGTAAATAATATCACACTTTTACATATGAAATATTTTGTCATATACCATATTTCTAGTGAATATTCAGTTGTTGACGGGCTATCTTTAGTTAAACTTGAAATAGTTGCCTCTTTTTCCCTCCCTCTCCCCCCCTCTCCCCCCTCACACGCTCTGTCCCCCTCCCCGCTCTCCCTCCCCCATCTCACACCCTCTCTCCCTCTCACACGCTCTCTCCCCCTCCCTCTCGCTCCCCCCTCTACCTCTCCCTCCCCCCCTCTCTCGTATTAAAAGCATTCAAAGCACGTTTACACCCATATAAGGATTGAATTAACAATATGATATAGAGGTCTAACAATGGAATTGGTAGGCAAGGCAACATCCCGTTAAAATTGCAGGATTTCCTCAAACTGTGTCAATGAAACGTTTACATGGAGAAATTTCGAAATGTAGGCGGAAAAAAGATGAACAGAATAAGAAACTTTACAATGTTTTCTTCAAAATGGTTTATATCCGAAGATTTTAGGTCAATTCTTTCTAATTTTAATCTAAAAAAGAATGAAAGCCTGCACGTCGAAATGTCCCTTTTTAAGTGTTACCTTATGGGAAATGGAAATTATCATCTGGAGTCAAACCTGGGTCTTTGATCTTGAGTTCGATACATTAAAACTTTTTGCTGTTATATCATAATGCTATCCTGAAAATTTCATCAAATTCGGTTCAGTCGTTTGCGCGATATTAAGCTTCAAAAAGCATTACATGACAAAGTGATATTGTGACAGTCTTTTGTATGAATATATCCATGATCTAAGTTTTAGATGTTCTATTTTCATAGGTTTAGATTTAAAAGATGAACATAAAACTAATTATTTTAAACTATGAATCAAGATTCTTTCGAAAATATGATTTTTTAAAATTACCGTGACTCTGTTTGCGAAACCCTTAAGTCATCCTAACGGAACCCAAATCGAGAATCGCTTTTCTAATAAACTAAGTAGCATCCCTAAGCTGTGGGATAAAAGGGAATATATAATCCTAGGATCGTCTCACCTGGCTTCCTGTATACGACGATCAAATAGAGTGCGAAAATGATGAGCAGGGTGATGATGGATGCAACCCAATTGATGAGGAACATGATTCCCACGCAGAGCACGAAGCCCAACAGGCTCAGCCACATGTTGTAGTACTGTGGAGGAATGGGAGATGAATGTGGGTGGGGAAAAGAAAAAACACCATGTGTGCCAGGAAGCTAGCGACACTGGAGGATCTGAGGCATGTAACAGAATTAGCTAACATTCCAGCATAATACGTAAGTTAGTTTATATAATAATAAATTGGTAATGGAGAAAATTTAATTGGCTAATGTTTTCAACTCTGGCAGGGCTCCAGAAATCCGCTCGCCCACTCGCCAGGGGCGAGTTAACGGAGGCCAGTGGCGAGGAAATTTTCAGCCTCTTTCAAGATGCATTTTAAATGTATTACGTTATTTCTTTACATAATTCACGCAACATATTATGCAGGCAAGAAAATACACACTGGAGGACATAAGAAGCCCTCATGTAACTAAACTAAATGTTATCTGTGTACATTCTAGATCCATCTAAAGCAATGAGTGTTACTCTATAATAATGTGTAAGGTGTTGTAAGAATTAAAGAATACATTGTTTTTGTTTAATCATCATAACATTTAATTCTGAGGATTTTTTTAAACATCACCTATAAAAATACATAAAACAGGCCGCAATACTATGAGCGAGTAAATATTTTTTGTGGCGAGTAGATTTAAGTTGTATTTCTGGAGCCCTGATGTATGCTATATTCAACTAAAAGAAGCATGAGTACCACATAATGTGTTTGCTTTTTTAATTCAATGAGCTTCGAAATATTTGTAATCACCATCACTGCGGTACAAAATATTTTAATTAAAAAAAACTAGCGCAATAAAAGAGTTATTAAACTACGTAAACATTTCTGGGATGCATTACCTCCGAAAAAATCTCAAAAATGTACTGGTAAATGATGTGTTCGAAATTCCTGGGCGTATGAGAGAAGATAATTAATATTAGTAGTTTTTATAATTTCACTTATTTATTTTGACAAAAAGCCACGACAAGCAATGCTAATATTATGGCACATAATCCAAAAATATATAAACTCACAAAAAGCTATTTGGCGTAATTGCAAGACTTCCAAAGCGTCGCATGTCTTAATACTTTCCGCTGCTAAAGAAATCAAAGTGGCTGTGGCTTGTCGTCTTTTTTAGCATCGAATGCAACTCCGTATTACATCAGCCAAAATCAGATCATACTCAGTTTCGGAGCAAGTGGCCCCTGGAGCAAAATGCCCCCTGTTTTTTCTTTTAACTGAAAACGGGAGAAAAATTCCTCAATCCGGGAGATGGAGAACATTGAGAAATCAAATCCAATTCCAGGGAGACTCCCGGCGAATTCGGGAGAGTTGGTAAGCCTGCTCAAGAATGTGTTTGGACTACCGAAAGTTCCACCAGCAGACTTGATAGGTACGTTCTACTGGTACATATACTCACCAGTAACTTATTCCTTTAAACATATCTTGGGGTGACACCCCAACAGAAGCAACCCGTGCCATTATGGCACGCGTATCTAGAGTCTGCCATCTCGTGCTTTGAGTATACATAGTTGGATTCATGTTTACTTTGCTTCAACGTTATTCTAATTGATAAGCGATAAGACTGTTTATTATAAGGACTCGTTATTGTTATTGCAATGCACTTACCCTGAATGTGGGACGCCATCCGACTGGCTTCACCAGCGCCGCGTGGAAGGTGCAGAAGTTGATGAGAGCGTACGATGCGAGGTAAAAGTTGGAGATTAGCGGAGCGATGATGTTGAGTTCAGCTGTGGATTGGAAGTGGAGAAAACTTCTTAAGAGGGCGCAACCCACCTCTCTAATCATTTTATATGGTTGCAAAACAGTAAAGCGTAAACTAAGATCTTCCTAAAAGAGAAATGTAAACCTAATCCATCCTTTCATTTATTTGTTTATTTGCATTTTTCAGGGAATCCGAACTTTTAAGTGGAAAATTGTTTTTTGTCTTTAATTTCCGGTTTTTGACTCTTGTTAATTTCTAATTGGTGTTCTCTCAGCTCAGTCAAAATAGAGTGCATAACTAATTGCCATTTGTAAATGAATGGTTAGCGGAAAGTTGTGTGCATATCGCTTTCAAATAATCGATCATGTTAATAGTGAATTGAAGTTGTTTGCTTTTCTTATGAGCCTGTTATGTCCCACAGCTGGGCAAAGGCCTCCCCTAATTCCTTCCATCTTTTTCTGTTTGTAATATAGTTTCTGTCCATGTTCTTCCCGCATATGCTTTGAATTCATCCCTCCATCTTCTTCTTCTTCGGCGTTGTCCTCTACTTCTCGCATTTTCATGTCCAGCAGCTTATAAGCCTGGTCCATCTATTATCGGATCGAAACACTTTTCCTGCCCAAGACCATTTCAACTGTTTTACCTCCTGAACTACGTCTTTCATTTTAGTTCTTCCTCTAATGACCTCGTTTTTCACACGGTCTTTTCTGGTCACACCCAAAAGACTTCTCTCCATTGATCTTTGACTTATTCTAAGTTTATTTTCTTTTTTTTTGGGAACCGTATGTTAATTTGTCATTATTTTTGTCTTTGATGTATTTATTTTGAGGCCTCTTTTCTTTCCTGCTTCAACTAGCTCTTCTAGCATCTTTTGCAGTTCTCTATAATCTTTCGCAATTAGGACTATGTCGTCCGCGTATCTTAGATTACTGAGTGATTCGCCCATTACGTTTAATCCCTTTCTCTTCCCAATCTAGTTCTCAAAAAACATCCTCCAAGACTAAATTAAACAACTTTGGTGATATTGGATCCCCCTGTCTTACTTCTCTTTTAATTATAAAATCTTTTCCCGTTAGGTCAGTTTTGATCCTTGAAGAGGCATTTTCATACATAATATATCTTTCTTACTTAAAAAGCGTAATTGTATAATTTATCGTTAACTTTATCTTTGCCGAAATTTTTGTACGAAATTTAAATCCAGTACAATTAACATTAATATATATATATATATAAATTTAGATAAAATGAACCAACACATAATGTTCTAATTCTATGTTTCCGGCCTTATTTAAGCGTGTCTGGCTCTCAATGAAAAGGGTCGTACCCTGCCGATTGCATACGATCGTATTTGCTGTCGTGATTACACTCATTGTGAGAGGTCTGTAACAGACGTTTAAAGGCTATTTAAAATAAAAAGACGAAGTAAATTAATAACATACCATTAACAGTAGTTACAAATTATTAGCACTGTAGATGAAACCTATTCTTACGGCAGCATATCAAATAACAAACAAAAGGCGGGAATATTTGTCGGAAAGGAAAAACCGAACTTGGATTCTATTGATGACGCGTGCATATAGGCTATCAACCGACCGGACGAGAGCGAGTTCCCCTTCCCTCCCACCCTCCTTTTGCTTCCCCATTCCTTCCGTCAATTATTGGAATTAGTTGTACTTAGACAGGAGTTAATCTTCACTGCCATATCATTGCGTTATGATGTCAATTTCATTTAATTTAATTTCTTTTATGTACAATATTGCTCCTCTCCCTCATTCCCTATCTCCCTTCTGCTAAATATGTTTATGTTTTCATTTAATTTAATTTGATTAGGTTCATTTTTCTGTACTTTAAAATATACTTTGTAAATATTATCTTTTTAAACTTGTATGTAATATTGTAAATAAAATGAGAAAAAATCACTTGGAATAAGTTCCACTTTATTAAAATAGACAGGACCAGTTTCGACTAATATCTAGTCATCATCAGGTCTGATGATGACCAGATATATTAGTCATATTCGTGATGGAGTTCCACCAATTGGTGACGGCTTCCTCCGTTTATCGTATTATTCTAGTTCCAATATTGTTCTTTTATGCATCTAGGATTTTCGCAGGTTTTTCCCACCCCTCCCCTTTCTCGTCGTGGGTGTTTTCCTGCGTGGTTTTTTTACTCGGTTGGCCAAATCAGATCTTTCCTAGGTTTTTACGACAAACACTTTGTCTTTTTTCTTTAGAGGATTTCAGAATTTGTAATGGGATATTATGTTCTTCTCTCGGGTTTTTTTTCTGTGAAATTGTGCTTAGGTGTACATATATAATCATTATTATTATTATTTATTCTCCTTTGTAACTGTTGACGTAGGGTTAGATGTAAGATATATATAGATATAGTCTCTGTTTCGCCCTTAATAAAGTCGCTCGTCTGTCTGTCTCTCCCCCCCCCCCATTCCCTTTCCACTTCTCCTCCGTGGGGGAATTTGCCGGAACGCGTCCGAGGTGAATTTTCGCAGCAACGATCGTGGGAATGCATTTGAGAAGTAGGGAGCGTGACAGGGATATATGAGACTTGCCTATTAGGAGGAATGCGGACGAGATGATGAAAGTCAGCACGTATCCACGGTAAGGCTCTCCCGCTTTGCCGTATCCCTTGGAGAAGAATATGAGTCCAGGGTATATCCTGTCTATTCCCAGGGCCTGGATGAGCCTCGGCACGGATAGGAGGTTGGTGAGCGCAGTGGAGAGCGTGGCTGCAAAGCAACCGGCGTATATGAACGGTCCCCATAGCGACATCAGCTGCATCACCTGCTCGGAGAGAGAGAGAGAGTACGGTCATTCACAAATATGCCTCCGAGAGAGCGGAGTCATTCAAACATCAAGGTTTTGGATTTTCGCAACGCGGTTTTGTCCAACGCGGCCTTTTTCGAAAACGTACCTACCGCGTTAGGCAAGGGACAACTGTATCGCCATTTCGAATCTTAAGCTTTCGTTTAAATTTCCGATACACTCCTTCATCCTTTTTATTTACATGAAATCTTCGTCGAATTCCTCTTAGAATTGTTTATTTATACTCTCAGAGAATGACACATTTAAGCGCTTAGAAATAATTGGGTTTTTAACTTGCTAAACGCCTTTAAGATTTTGTGAAAGAGTTCTAGGAGGAAAGTCAGCCCCAGTGGCGTTTATTTTTTTTGCGATATCTGAAAAACTACCGAAAATAGAGGAAATAAATGCTCTGAATTCAGACGAGAGTGAGGTACAACTCCGTCTTCATGTGCGAGACACAGTAATTCGACTCACGGAATAACTGTTTTCTAGGCCGTAAGTGCAGTTGTGCGTTATGCCGCAGTCGGAAACCGTTCCGTTGGCTAAGTCTTCGAGGCTTCCGCTGGCGTCCCTGAGGGCCGCACCACCCGCGAATACGACGAACACTGCGTATGATACCATGGAGATGAGCAGCGACAGTAGAGTTCCCTTCGGAATGGCTTCGGCTGGATTCTGCGAACGCAAAGAACGACCGTTTAGGGTTACTACGTGACGATGAGAGGAGAGAGAGAGAGAGAGAGAGAGAGAGAGAGAGAGAGAGGGGGGGGGGGAGAGAGAGAGAGACTGTTATCCTAGAGCACGGAGGAGAATTTGATCGCGAGGAAAGGGAAGAGACGTTTGTCTGGGAGAGAGGGAGATAGAAACGGCGTACAAATAATGGATAAAGAAAATTCCTGATCAAATCACAACTAGAATTCAACTTCCGAGTGGTTGGAGAAGAAAATAAAATTTCGAGACGTGACTGATAAATAATAATTATAATGACTGTGGACAGAATCTGCTGCATTAAGGCGAACACGAATTAAAGTGCTGGTGAAATTTTTATGCATACTTCCGAAAAAGAATAAGTTCTGCCTTGATCGGGAATCGAACCCGGGGTTTCCACTATCCGGGTGAATATCCGCCCGGAAAGTGGAAAACCCGGGTTCGATTCCCGGTAAAGGTGAAAATTTCCTCCTGATTTTTCAGGATTAAGGTAAGCGAAAGAGAAGGGGGGAAGAAAAATGATTTCTTCTATGAAACTATCAGTATTAGATAATTTTAAATACTCTTAATGTTATCTTTCTTTCAAATTCATTTCAGAGTGGCAGCATCAAAAAAGAACGACCATTAGCTCACGCTTTCTGAGATGTATATTTTCTAATTACCTTGAGATCTCCCGAAATGTTGGCTCCGGCCTGTAGTCCGGTGACCGACGGGAAGAAAATAGCGAACACGGAAAAGAAGTCTTGATTGACGTTCTCGCTGAACCGGTAATCCGGATAAAGGTTCTTTCTGAAGACATCATCTGCCAAAAAGTGAAGGACAATTAATTCACTCGGAAATAAGTCCAGTATATCTTCAATCGAATGTGAGATTAAATAACGAATTGTTGTTTCGCGGACGCTCAAGCTGTCAAGGAGTTGATGTTAACATTATCTCCAATTACTATTGTACTAAACGAATGAGCCCGTTTAAACCGGCATTTGAAAACAAACAATATAAAAATAAAACCAACAAACAAATGATAAAATCATAATATTTGAATAAGATTGGAAAGGGCTACAAATGAAAACAGAGGAATAGTTTTAAAAAATTAAGAGGAAAATAGTCTTATACCTCAATAATATTATTTTAGCTTTTCAGTAGCTCTCTTATAAAGACGTTCCTTGTAAATACTCTTTCGTTTAACAGCAGTTGCCCTTGATTATCTTTATCCTTAACCCAAAATTTCAAATTATGTTTGTCACGTGTTCTAGTTATGGCTACATACAGCTGTCCATGTGAAAAAACTGCATCTGGCAAATGTAATTCATAATATCTGTTATATTCAGATAATGCGAAGGCACAGCGCAAGCAACTGCCTTTAATATGCAGAAAGACTTCGATAAGACAAAGAGGGCACGTTAAAACATCGTCGAATTATTTCAAACGTTAGCATGTTTTAAAATACGTAATTTACCGCATTTATCCATCCAATTTACATAAATGAATATAGGTTTATGAGCATATATGGCTTGAAACAACAATGCCCGTTTCCAAGGCGATCATTGATGAAAATGAACGATTTTTCTTACATCGGCGAATTTAAACGTAAAATTTGCTAAAGTTTTACCTTTAGGTGAGAAAAGACGAACAAAATTAAACGGCCCGTTTGTTTTCCTTTAAAATGGTCCTAATTTGAAGGTCGTAGGTCAATTCTTTCTAATTTTAATTTCCAAAAGAGGTGAAAACGTTAAAAATTAAATTTTACCGTGTAAACTTATGGGCCGAGATATGAGATTCATATGGAATGTAAAACATTCTCCTGGCGTCGAACCCGGGAATTTTTTGAAAATTTTTGTATAGCATTCGCTTTTTGAACGTATTCATATCAATCCTACCGAATTTGGCTGAGCTGGCTGAAGAAATGGCCGAGATATGTTGAGATATTTAGCGTTACGCAAAAAATGATGACCAAGAGATTAAGCTTTTTATAGTTACTAGTCAAATACCCGTTATTACATAACTTTAAATCAAAAGCCATTTAAAAAATCATGAATTTTCTTTATTAATTTTCGAATATTTCTTTATAAACTACATTGTCTAGTACGTCAGAATGTTTTGTTTTTATTTTGATATTTCTATCATCTCAAAAGTTTTAAATATCGAAAGTATCTAAAATTTAAATTTTAAATCAAAACAAAAGAATTTTGATACCGTGCTTACCGGCATTACTATTATAATTATTAGAAATAAAATATGTTTTATTATACGTGTGCGTATCTTGAATACTCTTTTCCAAATCGCACTCTTTAATACTTTGACTGAACCAATAACAGTCATGTAATCTGTTAGGTACGTGTGTCCACTTTGATATGCTGTTTTGTTTTACCTATTTGTTATTCAGTGTTGCTAGTGACTTGTTTATTTATTCTGTCACCAAGCTTCTGGTCGCTATTTGGCTTCGGACATCAATCGACAAATTATATTATGATTGATTTTAAAAGGCCGTATGAAATGTATCAGTGCTTATATTTATTTATTTTTTAATCTAAGAGATCGCGTTCCGCCTTTTCACAATGCCTCGAATATATAATATAGACATCTTGTCTTTTCTCTGCTTTCTTCCTTCCTCAAGAAAATAATCTTCCGCATTTTTTATAATAGTATCTGTAAAAAGAGCCTAAATTTGCCGTATGTGAATCGCTTGCATAAATAAATATTACTCAAAGTAAGAACAATGATCAAAGTAAATGTAAAATGATAATTTTAGAGGTGTTTTCCCAAAAAAGGTTATAAATGAGAAATAGACGAGTGCGATAATAGCTTACTGTGGAAGTTTGCTTTAAAACTCACCGCTCAATCCTACGAAGCCCCTCGACCTCTCGTCGTCCGCGGCGGGCCCTTTTATCGCTCCTCCAATGAAATCGATGATGGCCCCGATTATGATGACGACCAGAAGGTTTTGAGCCTGAATCGAATAATTAACGGAAAGTTAAAATGGTCTGTAATGGCGATAGATGGAGATAGTATTATTATAAATTTGTTTTTTAGAGGAAAAAATGGAACGTATTAATAAGTTCGACAAATCAGGGAATCGTTGGATTGATTTAAGGACAGGTTAATATTGCTATAATACAAGAATCACCAAATTTTTTACTAAAGGGGCCACGTGAAGCTTCACGCAAGACCGTGCGGGGCCACACGTGATTTCTTAAATGATTGACCGGGCCTTGTGAAGATTTCAGAGAGCGAGTTTTGACAATTTTAAAAATTCTGTAACATGTCATACACCTACATTAAAAGTATTTTGCATGGAAATATTCGTAAAAGGTCGTTTAGATGTAAAAAAATAATATGTAATGGAAAACCCTGCAGGTAAATACACAAAACTTAAAGAAATTGGTGGGGCATTAGTTTGGAGATCACTGTTCTAATATATTATTATCAAACACAGAAGTAAAAAATGAAGCTCTGTGCGAACATAGCCTGTTGTATTTCAAATGCAACTCTTATTTTTCCGTCTCTGTTTATGCGGAGAGAGTGAATCAATCACCTTTGATTCCCACTCCATTCCTATCGCACAAATGATTATCATGATGAAAATGGCGACCACCCCGACGATTCTGACGTCGTTGACTCCTCCGTCCACTATCTTCAGTCCGCTCTCGGCTAGAAGGTTGTTCAAGGAATCGCAAAAACCGATGGTGTTCATGGAGGCAGCCACTGCGTTCGCGAATGCAAACACAACGCCAACGGAAGCACCAAACTCTGGTCCCAATGATCGGGAGATGATGTAATAAATTCCCCCTGCAAATATAATTTCACAGTAATAATAATAATACATTTAATGGAGAGAATAGTATTTTCGGCGGTTGAAAGCAGCAACTGTAGATGAAGTGATTTTAATTTCTAAACGATCGTTGAATTTGGTTTAATTCTTTAAAAACATTTTTAACCGTCGCGTTTTTATTATTATTTGAGTATTCTACTCACAATTTGACCGTTTTCAACAGAGTGTGATAAAAATGAAATCTTTTGCGAGCAATTCTGGAAATGAAATTTTCATATTTATTTATTTATTTAAACGCGAGCTTAAGTTCCGAATTTCCATAAATAGCTCTTAAATTTAGTGCAGAAATTTATCCACGTATACTTCACACGGTATTGCTACATTTCATACCTCACGTTTGACGTAACACTTTGAGAAAATGTCCATAGCGATACCTATAAAGTATTTGTTGCCACCTTATGTTAATTCTCTGTTCATTTTGACGATTTTAGAGGATGACTCACTTCATAGGTATTTCTATGCTTCTTCTCACTAAGAGTTGTAGCCAATTTAGCTTAAGTAGGTAATCATCGCATGATGTCTTACCTCCTTTGACTTCGCCATTGGTGCTGATGGCCGAGAGCGATAGGGTCGTTAGCACACACACGACGGATGATATTGCAATGATGACGAGCGAGTGAACTGAAAGGACAATAGAAATATATTAATTAGCGCACGGTTTATTGGTTAACAGTGGGAAAAAAGCGCTTCACCTTTGATACCTAAACGAAGTCTCTGTCCTTTTTTTTTAAATCTATTAAAGCTTTTTTAGAATTAGAAATAATTCACGACGCGCGCTATTATTCCAGCTAATATTTACTCATTTTGGGAGAAAAGTCTCGTAATATCAACAATTTCTGAAATTCACATTTTTTCAAAACTCTCAGACTAAAAGTAAAGAGGGGTAACGAGATTATCCCAGACAATAGTCTCTTAGATATGTTCCTTAAAATATTTTTCTGATTTTTGCCCTTCTCCTTACTTTGTATTTGTTGTGTGTTTGTGTTGTACTTTAATTATAATTATGAAAACAATTCAGAACGTATTTAATATATTCGGAGAAATATCGAAAATTTCCTTACCGAGTTACCCATCCTGCCATCAATCGGAACAATATTCCTCAGAAAAAATGCTTTAATAAAAACTTTAATTATGTTAATGTATCTTACCTTGCTATTTAAAATCTGTATTAGAAAGCAAACTGCAGAAAATAAAAATATTTACACATTTTATTTTTTCTTCCAATTAACAATGTTTGATATTTTGTTGCGTTAGCAAAACCATTTTTGCATTACAGTATGTCAGAATGACTTTAAAAGACTAATGAATTAAGTTAATGACCAATTTTAATGAAAATATATTTTTTACAATAGAAATGTCATGGGGTAATTCAGTTATCCCGCTCAGTATGATTGAGGTGTTAAAATACCTCGGTAGTCTGAGGGTTAAAGACTTCACATATTTGTCTCAATACACATGCTCTGCCATATGACTGTCAGATTCATATCAGATTCATATCAGTTGGATATTCGCTCGAAATCCATAACGCGAACTACGATAGTCAACAATATTTCCTTTTTTATGGACGCGTGTTCGGGGACGCGAAAGGAACTGCTAATGATCGCCGCTCGAAGAGAACACCTCCTCCGTCGCATCTGGACAAATGGCTAGAGGCGTGACCATGATTCGAAAAGCATTAAAAGGGAAGCTGCAGAAGTTGGAATGCACTGGGAATCGAAGCCTCTGCCGCTCGAAAATGGGAGATTTTTCCATTCGGGTGTGGATTTTGAAGATTGTAAAACTGGCAGCCTGTTATAAATGATGGAGGGGAGGGAAAAAGAGCGATGTTGCGAGGACAGTTATTAGCGCCTATCGTTCGTGAGAGGGAGAGAGAAATAGGTAGAAACAGTTAGTAGGAGGTATAGGAGATGATGATGATGGCGTTGCTAGGATCGCTTTATGAAAGAGGGCGAAGAGAAGAAGTACGGGACAAATAGAAAGAAAGGTGAAAGTGGCGCTTCACGTGTTTTGAGGGAAAGTTAAATGGCGGCAGAAGAATATGAAACCGAGAACAGGGCAGTTTATTATTTACTCGTTAAAGATTGGAAGGTCAATCAAGTTTATTAACACCGCTGGCTTCATATAGATCGCACTGTGTCGCACTTTGCTATGAACTTTTGGGTGTATTATTGCGCATGCGTTGAAATAGAGTTTTATTGAATTTTTCTCCAGTTAATCAGTTATCGGTGCAAATGGATAATAATTAATCGAAAGAATGTAAAAGGCGTTTTTCATTATTTTCGCTTAAAACACATTGAAAAATTCTAAAGCTGATTGTTATTCGAATCAAAATTGCCTTTAGTTTACAAATCATTAGTAGTTTTCGTACACATAACGTTTTGTCAGCATTTTAACTGTCAAGAAAATTCACAATATTTAAAAATTCAATAGTAAATTAATATAAAAGGTTCATTCATTCGTAGTTTTGAACCCTAAGGTTGGTTTGAAATAACTTAGGGAATAAACACATATGATGTGGTGGTTTCCCGTTGCCTTCCACATCAGACACACACACGTGATTGATGAAATATGAAATTTTGAAAACGACACAAACATCCATGACCTTCGCGGGATTCGAACCCGCGACCTTAGTGATGGTAGGCCAACGCGCTAGCCCTTCCACCACCAGGGCCGGCATATAAGAGGTTAAAAATTAGAAATGAGTTATACTATTAGACTGTTTTATTAACTTAATTTCATAAATATTTATTTATTGGCAAGAATTCAGAGACAGCACAGGGCCAATTATACTGATTATCGTAACAACAATGACAACTAACAACAATAACAAAGACGAACACATACGACCATGCCCTAGGCAGGATTCGAACCTGCGACCCTAGCATTGGGAGCTAGACACGCTAACCACCCCTCTACCAGGGTCGGTGAATTGATAAATATATTTTTGCTTCTCCTCAAAGGTTTCTTACTTATGCCTGCTTGTCCCACCACCCAAGAGAGTCGCAGGAATAGCATAACTCCCCATATGTTGAGCAGACATGGAATCAACACTCCTTGGATCCATCCCAGTTTTATGCCGTGACCTCCGGCACCGCTATGACCAACGCCAACGGTGGGATCCTGAAAAAGGTAAACGGATTTGACTGGATGTTTGATCGAAAAGGTCAGCGCAACAAAGCGCGTCTGGCGTCTAGAGGTGCTTTGGACTTACATTGGACCCCCTTCGATATATTGGACCAAAGGAGAGGGGGAGGGGGATGCCTTTTATTGCCGTGTGTCGGTTATATCCGAAACATCCGAAGGAAACGTATAGGTTGGCTTAAATTGCTAAAATTAGCATGTTATGAAAGATAATGTTTTACTCTGATATATATTTATACACGTGCAATAATTGCGCGGAATCTTTCTAATTAATTTACGAAAAATATGAATCGTATGAATTACGTATTCATTTTTATATTTTACTAGTAAAAGGTGCTTTCAATTTGGAAGCAGTGACATATTTATATCATAACAATTATAAATGAAATATAATATAGTGACCATAAGAAAAATGGCTTACGAAATGAAAATTGATTTTCCCACGTATTCTTATTTGAAACGGAATTATTCTTAGGAATTGAACTTGGGATACTAGATTTTAGATTTTTCCGGACCTTGGTGGAAATTTGGGAGAAAGTAACAACTGGAAAGCCTGTCCGTTACATCCGAAGTCCGTTCCATCGAAGTCTGATATATCGAGGGTTCGCTGTATTTCTAAAAGTAAACGGTGTTTAGAAAAATGCAATCACTGCAAATAGCGATTTAAAATTTATCAATCTTTAAGTGAAACTATAAAGTACGTGAGTTGAGCTTATTCTTTATGGAAAGTTGTTAAATTTGAAGTATATTAAGAATGTTTTATTTTTATTTTAAAGATCTTGTATTGGTTTACATATTTTTAACTTATGAGATTAATATGAGTATTTGATTTTATTCTGTGTCGAGAAATATCTTTATTATTTTTAATAATAATTATCGAAAAATAAAATTTTCCCATGTTTTGGAGAATTGGTGTAATTTGCACGAAAACGAAACAAATTGCAATCTGTTTACAAATTATTTGCGCTATTTCAACATGAAAACAATGAATTTCCGAAAAGATTTGAGTCTTTCCCGGCGAATGATATGGAGAAAGTTTTCTCGGGTTTCCAGCCGGGTGGTGTGGAATAATGCTTCCGACGTTTCGGCAACTCTCTCTGCTGCCATCTTCAAGGAGAACTTCAAGGAAACTTCTGGAAACCAGAGAAAACTTTCTCCAATGAATTTCCGGTTTTGTCGAATGATCACACGTTTTTTATGTGGAAATAGTGCAAAGATTTTATAAACAGAGAGAGAATTGATTTTGGCTTCAGAAGAGGACACAATTATGAGCTATGTGCTAATAATCGATGATTCATTCATTCATTGAATAGTTTTATTGTAAAAAGTTAATAGAAACAGTGGTTTATTTCAGCATCGATGAAAAATTGAAATAATACAATGAAAAAGGTCGATGGAAACAATGCGATTCCTCGAGAACATTCTAAAATATATCTCCAGTTTTAAACAATTCTGATATCGTTGAAAATATAATAAATAGACTCCAGCGAACATTTTAAGTTTTAATTCTTAATACCTCTTTTTCCTTAGAACTTGCGGCAATTTCTTCACTTCCTCATCACTGAATAGTTTTTAACGCCTTCAAGGAAATTAAATAACTAGAGCAAATATTGAAAATGTCTCCTTTCGTGTGTTCTTCCTTATTTAAACTGTTCACATTCACTGCTGATAATAAATAAACTGCAAAAAATGGACAGCTCTCCATATTGCACTTTACGCCGTAATAGGTTTTTTTCTCGCTTCCTGTTAGCCCACTTCAAATTATCAGTGTCAATTAAGAACTCGAGAGTTTCCGCTATTAAACGGAGATTCCGTCTTATAGGAATATCGTTCGGATAAGAAACTGCTAATAATTGAGCAGTCGTCGTATCTCTGAACACGGATAATACCTCACGGGAATGAGATTAGCGTTCCCTTTAAAGTAACCTTGAATGTAATGTCGACAATACTCTTCAGCGATGACGTCCTCGAATTATCTGTTAATTTGACGCCCTCGGTCGGCGAAAATAGGGAATCCCGCCATTCTGATTTGCAAAAACATCTTGAAAATGGTCAGAGATTAGCATTTTTCACCGGTTTTCGGATCATTTTCTACATACTCTAAAACAGCCATTTTGAAACCACTTCTTGAGACTCTGCTGTGTTTGTAAAGATTTATTTTCGCTAAATTTGCGAGAAGTTGTGGTCGTTTTGCCCTTAAAAGATTACAAAGATCGAAGTTTCTCTTCTCTACGGGGACTTCGAACGCAGATATCGTCCATTTTTTTTAAATTTCTGAATTATTTATTTTTCAGATTAATTATTTATTTTTGTGTCGTTAGCTGAAACATAGATGCCAGGCAGAATTTTTTGTACTCGATAGCTAACAATAAGATATTAATTATGTACTTCGACGGAATTTATTTCGCGTCGATTCGAGATCCGTAAGCACACTATTTGCCGACGAGAGGCGGTTATGAGAGGTAACGAGTGTTGATTCATAGAAAGTCGTAATTAGTGGATCACTTTGTTTGGGCGTTGCGCCAGATCCTTTCCTCCATGGACGCAATTAGCGGCGGCGTATAAGAGGCCTCGCTGCGTCGTAAGATACGTTCTTCCCTTATTAATGGTTTTAGCACTTGGCGCGTAACGCTCGTCGTGGCTTCCTCCGTTAAAAAAAATGACACGTGCTTTGTCGAAATATCCATCGAGTGATTGATCGCTGATTGGATGGGATAAGTTGTCTCGCAGGGAATTGGTCTCTTCTCGCCCGCTGCTGACGTGCCGTTATAGTTGAGAACGCTTTTTGAGGACGGCCGAAGGTTGTTTGTCTAAAACGGCCGTCACTCGCCATAAGAGGAAAATCGAAGCTCTACTTCCGTTGCGTAATAACGCCTGTTTATCTGCCCGATTTATCATCACTGTTAAAAGATAAATTACTGATTTTATCTCACTGAGTGTTTATATATGCTATTAAACTTGGAACACCTGTGGCACGTTTATTAATTGATTTTGCATACACACTACTGCCGATGCTTTTATTCTGAAAGAATGATAATAAATTGAATACAAAAAATAATGATAATGAATATCAGAATAAATAAAACATACTCATAACAAACGTTTATAATGAACAATACATTCTCAAACCTAGTCTGAAATGATTCCGCATTAATAAAACTCATTTTGTATAATGGCGCTGGAGTAGAATATCAAACGTGGTTGCGCGCTGTGAACGGAGAAACAATAAACATCATGGCTGGAAACATTATCTATTATTGCTGTCGAATAATTCAATCCTTTATTTATATATATATATTCCGCAGAAAAACGGGAGGCTGTTTACTTTACTTTCTACATATGCTAAATCGAAGTCACGTAGCAGGTGTTTGCGTTGGATTTCGTACGAAAAATTGTGTTTTAGATGGTTGTTACTTTTTCGTGGATTGATGTTCATTGAATTTATTTTGTCTTTTCTGTTTGTGGATCAAACGTGCATTGCGTCGCTCAATCAACCTTTTTTTCCTTTGAAACGTTCCCGTTTTTTTTTGACGTCTCATACTATCTTATGCTAGCCATGTTTATACGTTACACGGTCGAAGTTTTCAGAAATACGCGTTCTTTTTCGAAATTTTGCGGATTTTTCGTACTCATTCCGGGCGTTGCCAAGGAGACTCTCATTGTTGCCTCCGATTCATTTAATGACAGTTAAACCTTCAAATAGACGAAAGAAAAGTTATTCGCATCGAAATTAATGACGCATAGCAACCTAAATATTTACGGATAATTAGTGATAATTATTCTGTTGACTGCGTATGGGAAGCGTTTCTAGCTGTGTCAGTAACATGTGTATAAAAAACAAGTTCACATCGAATTGTGTTTTATTTTAAATTGTGCAATAATTTGTTTCAATTGATTCTATAAGGAATTGTGTTCCATTTTAATTGTGCAATTAATTTTTTTAAATTTTATTTCAATTGATACTATAACGTTTTAAAATGGTTACGTTGACGACTGTCAGCATTAGTTTACAATTTATTGTTAACATCTGTGTCGATAATATGTGTATAAGAAATCTAACTATATATTTATTTGACGTTGATATCTGTCAGCATTTGTGTACAATTTATCGTTAACATCTGTAGATGTGCTAGAAACTTGAAATTTGGTAGGATTATAGGTTTTACGCTTACTCTATAAATTAAGGTGAGATAAAATGCTTTTTTATTTTAATACTTTGCATTTCATTTATATTTCATTAATTATTCAATAAAAATTATTTCACTAAACCTTCAGTTTATTTAAATCGCATTGAGGATCGGAGATTCGGGGCTGCCCTACTAGTTATAATTAATTTTGTAATAAGTGATAAGAATTGTTTTTATTTTAAGAGAAATTTGTTCCCTTCACGATACTCAACATACGAGTAATATTTTATGTTTCAGTAAATTACTTTTCACTTATTAAAGCGGTTTCACCGACATATCTTTATCCTATATTCCTAAACATTAGAATGTTCAGCTTAGGTTTCAATTGCCGTGGTATGTAAAATGTTCCGCCTAAAGAATATATCAGATATGTTGTTATATTTTGTAAAGAAAGTAAACACAAAAAATTCATATATTACAGAAAATGCTATCGATTTTATGAAGTATAAATTAGAAGAGCAAACAGTGTTATAAGGCAAACAAGACTATTATTTGGTCCACGAACTAAAATTGATAAGGACATTCACTTTAAGACTTATGTTATGGGCAGAATAATAGTACTAGTAATTTGGTTTTTTTAGGTGCGTCAACAGCTAAGGTTATTTTGAACCGTCGAATTCTCTTAGAGAAAATCAACATACATCACAACATCCATGCCCGAAGCGGGATTCGAACCCTCGACCTTTGGGTTAGAAGGCAGGAGCACTGCCTACCAGTCTAACCCGGCCGGCCGGCTGAATAGTTTTTCGTGCGTAGTAGTTCCCAGTGCAATGTCGCATTTAAAAATTATCGGATGAACGAGAATGCGAGATAGGAAAGACAATGAAAGACCGGGTACGATGTTAAGGCGTTCTAACGCCATTTTTACACCCGACACAGTGCTAAAAATATTAAAAGTTGCCTTAAATTATTACACGCGAATACTACTAGAGAAGAATTACATAATTGGTTATTAAGTTTTCAGGTACCTATTAAAAATGAAACGAGTCCGTTTAGTGGGCTAATGTCGGAGGCCCGGAAATCTAAGGAGAAGAGAAATTGTTATGAATTTACATTGCCAAGGGTTCAATAAAGAGAAAATTCCCGAATGCTCAGGGTTTATTTGCTCAGTTGCAATTAATCCGAAATTTCAGCTGTCAAAATTTCATTCCCTCATTGTGTCATAATTCGTAGCTCGGTTCCGTAATCTTCAAAAATGTCCATTCAGCATGTAATGAAGTGATTAAGGATCAGTGTTGCGATTTCATTGAAATTCGTTGTAGAGAGATTTTGAGAGTGAAAGCAATCGCTGGGTCAAGTGTAACCGTGGAGTTAATTCATTTTTAACCGTACTTTCGGTTGCGGAGACATTCACACATGTGCCATGGTCTCTCCAAACATAATTCTCGATTAACAAGAGAATATTTTCGGCTTTAGGAAAACTAAGATTCCTCGACCTTGCATTGAATGCAATCGAAAGAAAAAATTCTTAAGTCTATAAGGAAACGCGTTGTGATTCCCGTCCATCGTTCATGCTTTGAGCATGTATTTACGCACGATTCGAGCGAATGTGATAATCGCATCTATGATAAAAGCTCCATCTGTGAGTCGATTTGATGGCCAGCGGTCGATTCGAAGAGAGGAATGACACGAATAGTTGTCGTTTATTAAGTGCGAGGTTCTAATGCGTCTTCCTTCGTTGACCGCAAGAACCTCACAAAAGCACGTCGAAGCATCTAGAACAGAGGTGTCCAACGCCATCGACGCTTGTGGCGAATTGATGATCGCAGTCTACTATCTATTTTTTATTAGTTTATTAAATAATATTGTACTCAATCTGTGTACATTTTACATACAACGGCCTTTCCGCAACGTAATACAAAATATTATTTTTATAAATAGGATTTGACACAAATGTACGGTTAGTGTTGCACAATAATTATTCGCACCTTCTCATGCACGGCTAACGCTGCTACGTTCTACACAGCCAGCAATACGACGAATTTAATCATCTCTTTGGCTATTAAATAATTTAAATTATTATTGTGTATCATTGTAACTTTGTATTTGTATAAAGTCCTATTTTTAATACAAATATTTTGTTTTATTTGGCGAAAAGGCTGATCCGTTCGCCACACAGTTGTGGCGAACCTGAAAATTCGGTGGACACCTCTGATGGACGATAAGAGGAGCGAGCCACACCATTTAGAGTTTGAAAAAATCTCATTATGCGTACGGTTTGTCCGTCCGTCAGTCTGTCTGACGCGATAGCACCTCCCAAACGAAAGCAGATGCAGACTTGTTTTTTTCGCCAATCGATTCAGCATTGCGTTAAATGTGAAAGAACTTGACATTGCTCCTGTAGAACTTTATTCCGAATTCGAAAAATGTAAGCAAAGAGCTGCCGAGGAAAACAGTAAATGGATTTTTTTCAAAAACATTTTGACGGACAAGCCAAGAAAACGTACACAAAGACAGAATCGATCTGCTTTTGTTTAGAAAGAGTTAATGCGTCAGACAGACGGACAAATCGAAAGCAAAAACGGATTTATAAAAACCGCTAAAATGCTCTTACAAAAATAAGGTCATTTTTAAAAAAGGTATTTAGGGTGCTGGCAAATGTGTGATTCCAACGGATTTATGCGAAGAAAAGAATAATCGCAGTCTCTGAAAGAGGCTTCAGAACGTAGACTCACTCTGTCGTCCCCTTCCGGAGCTCCTTTGTCCTCGCCGTGAAGTTCTCCGAGGCTCGGCCTGTGGGCCGCCTGCACCGAGGACATGTTCCTGTAATTGTCGAGACGAGGAAGGGCCTCGATGGTCATGTGAGAGGGCCTCATGGCTCCCGCGTATTCGCTGCTCTGAGCCGGCGTCATGGTCCCGCTGGTTACCATCTCGAGGGTGGCGTTTTCTGGGACCCCGGGCATGGCAACCTGAGCGGCAGCTACCTCTCGGCTCACCCTGCGCACCGTGAATCGGGTGTCCGGAGCCATCGTTAAGAGCGGAATACGACCTCTTTACTCTTCACGCAGACCTAAGTCTTCTTCGATAAAAGCACCACAAAGACCGATTCCTATCGAAACTGATCTACCATCTTCTACGGAATATCGCTTACTTTATCTCCCTGTAACAGCGTCTCTCTCCGCGAAAAATCGGCGAAAATTACTTCCTCCGAAGAAAGCAGAAGAACTCGTAATCTTTAAAGCTTCCCGCGATTCTAATAATCTCCTTCCGAATCGATCGAACGGTCGCTTTCCAACGTTCGGCGCCTCGGAGGCGGTTCTCTTTGACAAGAAATCTCGGTCGATCTAACGCAGAAGCACGGACGAGTATTGAGAAGTCGTGTTGGTCAGGTGGGTATTATATGAAGCGGAGGGAAAGGGGGGTGGGAGGAGATGTTAGTGGGATGATAGTATCGATAGGAAGAGGGAGGCGGAGGAAGGATGAAGGGCAAGGGGGAGAGAGGGAGCGTGCGTAACTGTTGGTGCGTCGTGCGTAGCAGTATCTCGTTTCGTCACTGAAAGTGAGTACTCATTCAAGGACCTAAAGAAACCGTAGGATCGTTGATTCGATTGCGTGTGGACGCCGCTAAATGAAAATGAATTATTACGATTCAACCGGTAAGTTTCAGCATCGGTGTTAACAAAACATTAGCATGGGAGAGGAAATACTACCACGTTTTAATCAAGAAACGTGGAAGGTTTTGTTAATTAAATACAGACAATTTCGATTTCGTAACTTATTTGGGGCATGATTTCCTTTATTATTTTTCTTTTTATTATTCCGACAATGAGATTCTCCATTAGGAAACTAAACCGAACTATTATTTATCATGCCCATCTCGTGAAAGGCATTAATGTCGCAAAACCAAGATGTAATTGCAAGCACACGAGTTTTTTGAATGTTAAAAGGATTTATTATGAAGGAAATTGTACAAATATTGTATAAAATTGCCACCTAAATAATTGACTTTTTCTTTTCGAGATGTTTCAAATATAATTAATGTAAACCACGAGACAGACTTCGAAATTTCGATGAAACGTTTGTATATGTTTTGCCTTTAAGTCTCCATCATATAAATTGATTTTTCTGCAAAGCGGCGGTCAATAATGACACTGTATTTTGTTACGGATTTATTTTTTATCCATGGTGTGAAAAACGTATCATGATCTCGATAGAATCGACATTTCATTGTAAATCTATGCAAAATAATCAGAGTTGGGCAGTTAGTTCCGTTTCGGTTCCGAGCGTTTTGGCTCCGAACATAAATTTTTCAACTCGTTCCGTTCCGGGTTCGACTCCGGTTCCGGAACAGTCCCTAGTAATAAAAAAGTGTTTTTTTATTGATAAAATTTCACATGAATTACAATTTTTTCAATTACACCAAAAAACGATGAAGGTCATCTTTTTATAGAAATTTTCCTTTTTACTTTCTCCATACGTAATGTATGTGAAAGTATTGTATTCGTTAAAATTTTCGAATTCGACATTTCAACGGAAATACCCGTTTTGAAGGTCCCTTAATATGTCTGACTATTTTTTCGAGGATGCATGCGCATGTAAACAAGTTAGGAAAGTGTAGGTACAGCGTATCACCAATGAACGCGTTTTGTGCAATGGAGTATTTGAAATAAAGGTCAAAGTGTAATATATCCCCCTTATTTTTTTCTTTTTCCCAACAGTTACTATGTCATTGTTTATTTAGTTTGTGTTATTGTTTATGTATTTGGGATTTAACAATCAATAATATTTTACCTTTCTAATATGTTTCCTACTCTTGAGCAATTTATGTTGATGTTCAGTAATGAACAAAAGAGTTTACAATTCCTAATTGACCAAAATATCATCGAAAACAACTGGAAATGTAAAAAAAATGCGGTGAAATAGTATCGATTAAGCTGACAAGACAAACTTGTCGTTGCTCCAAAAAAATTGACGGAGTGAAGCATGACTGATCTGCCTGTGGCGACATTTACCTACCAGATCACCGGACAATGGTGAGGGATAGTTTTGTTCCAGAGAGGCGAAGGACGCGATAGCGCCCGGAGACGGCTACACTAGGGTGTGCCAAAAATTAAAAATTTCCGAAAATTCACCGCGACAACCCGTAAAAAGTTTCCTTTTGATGCAGAAACACTCCTTGCAAAATTTGGTGGAAATCTGATTACTTTTAGAGGTCGCTATTTTGTTTCAAAGTTACGGTTTTTATGTGAGAATACCATTGTCACATATTCCTTCATATCTCGTCACCAATAAGCTCTACAGAAAATGTTTGAGATGGTAAATTGTTAGTTTTGAGGTGTTCTGTCGATTTTGGCCTATACTGGTTTTGAGAGACGTGTTTTAGATTTTAGATTGCCTACCTCAAAGGGGCAAACACGTTTTTTTCCAGCTGGAAAGCTTAAACAGGACCATTATTCAATACCTGAGTTTTGTATGGTAAGAAATGAAACTTAATACATGCTTTATGCTAGTTAATGTCAAGAAGTTCAAAAATATAATGCAAATTTTAAGGAAAACTTGTGAAACGTCACATAATACACAAAATATTTTGCTAATTTTCACGAGTTTAGCGTTAGTACACTTTGGAAAGGTCTTCCTGTGCTCTGCTACAGTATGGAGAGCCTGATTATCCTCTTCTCCCTTTGTAAGAATGGTATTATACATTTTCATCAGACCCACATCTCTTTCTGCGCTGTCGTTCATGACGCGCAAATGCTGCACTTTGCCAAGAGCTTCCTTAAAGCTATCATGTGACTCCCATTCTGTCTGCTCAGTGTCCATAAATGTAGGAGAAATACCAAGGCGTTCAAAGAAAACAAGTGATGGCTTGCTGGCAAAATCGTGGAACTCCAGACAATCCACATCCACATCGCCTTCCCTTATGAAAGCTCTCTTTGGTGGATTTTCCAGGCCATCCCTCTCCCGAAAAGCCTCCACTATCTTCTTTTTCGCTTCGTTTGTCACCATGAGGTCAAACAATGCAAGGGGAACCATTTTAGCACTCAGGTACCATAGATGGTTCGAAAATTTGTCATAAGCTGCCTTCCACAATTCTTTCAGCATACGTAGATCATTGTCCAGAACCCGCACAGCCGCAGCAGATGCGAACCAGAACTCGACATACGCGGAAACAATAAAAACAGTTGATGCTCGGAAGACATCTTCTGCTCTTGCAAGATGAAATTCTGCCCTAAAGAGCCAAATTTTCAGAACATATTGTATATTGCCTTGGCCATCCAACGCGCTCTGTGAAACGCCCCGGGCTGCTTGAAATCATCGCTGATTTTTGACCACCCGGTATTCTCCTGACGTATCGTCGTCATCTTGGTTGTCTTCCTCACTGCTTCCCTCCAATTCCACTTTAAGTTCAGAACTTCTGCGACGAGAGGCTTCCTTCTCTAATCTTGCTGTCTCTCTTTCTGATCTAGTTAATGATCTATTCTCCTTCAATGCCAGTTTCACATCTGTTGATCCCATAACACCTCCTCAATCATGCTCCCTTTGCGCAAGAAGAAATTCCTGGTCTTCTTTAACAGTCGTCAGTGTCAACGCATTTTCATGAACAAAATCAAATATGCAGTCCACATCTTTAGTGAAATCCTCTCTATGAGCTCTCTGAGTTTCAGACTGATTGTTTCGGTTTTTCATTAGTCCATCGTTTGTGGACTATGAGCAGCTTGTCGGTTGCACGACTCACCGCCTGCGTTGGTATACTGGCCTTATTCCAGAAGTTGACAGCTTCTTCGACGGCAGGCGTAGCACTGTGCTTTAGTGTCTCTTTCAGTGTGTTGTGGCGATGGAAGAACAACTGCAATACTTGACGGGTTGATGGAAGCTTACATCTTAATATTTTATCATTCGGCTGGCCTATGAGCCAAACTTCGGTGTCACTCCTCCGCTGCATATTGAGCGCGACTGCAGAAATGCGCACGAGATACTACTAGCATGAGGGATATTTCCAGGAAGCAGCGAGAGCGAGCGCCGGACAGGCACAGACTTGCAGCTCGGACGGACGGAAAGCGGCGGGCGAGGGAGGAGCAGAGGGAGAGGGGTGGGGAAGGGGAGAGGTAAGGGGGTGGGGGAGCGGGCAGCAATATCCCTGCCGCACTGAACACGTTAAACAAAATTTTCTGTAGGTCTTACAGGTGACGATATATGAAGGAATATGTGACAATGGTATTCTCGCATAAAAATTGAAACTTTGAAACAAAATAGCGACCTCTAAAAGTAATCGGATTTCCACCAAATTCCGCAAGGAGTGTTTTTGCATCAAAAGGAAACTTTTTACGGGTTGTCGCGGTGAATTTTCGGAAATTTTTCATTTTTCGCACACCCTAGGCTACACCAGGTATAAAAGGCATTATAATCTAAAAAGAAAGCGAGCCGAAGGTTCGCCAATATCCTCGGTTACTTGTAAATAAAAGTTTTTTGTAAAATTTCTCATATTCTTAGTTTGTTTTAATGATTTTTCCGCAAAAGGGTTATCGCAAAAAATTATTTTACAAAAGGGGTCCAGGATAACTCAGTAATGCCTAATTTTGTTTCATATGCTTGTTTATTTATGGTTGTCATGATATTTCCAAGAAATATATGTTTTCTAGTGGCGCCATTTCCTCCGAAATAAATTATGTATATACATACGTGTACGTAAGAGAAATAACGTTTTAAAGTTCCTTTCTTCCTCACAAACAATTCATTTTCTTCATATTTAAAAATATTGCATGCACACGTAAGGAAATTGAACGTATTTTTGTGAGATTGTGTATGTTAGCAACAATGTAAGAAATTTTCAAAGTTCAAGTCGAATTCAGTCATTCTTTTTTAGGCGCGTTTCGCTTACAGCGTGAGCGCCTATTATCGTCGGTCGGTCCGTCTGTCCGTCCGTCCGTCCGTCCGCATGTTCGTTCTCGGCTTCTACCGGACGGATTTTCATGAAAGTTGATGTTAAGGACTTTCAATCAAATATAAAAGGAAAATCGCAAAAATGAATCACGTACGCCAATCAGGGGTACCACTTTACTGGGGACAAAAAATTAAATTTTCTTCATATCTCGTAACGTATTGCTCATATCAAAATATTTTTCAAATAAAAGTTGTAGAACTCGGAGAGTATTTCCTTTCCTATACATTTTTATCATATAAGTAGCCGTTATCGAGAAAATCAAACAAAAATGTCTTAATTCGAGTTGAACTTTGAAAATTTCTTGCATGGTTACTTCATTGTTGCTAATATTAACAATCTCACAAACAAACGTTTAATTTCCTTACGTGTGCATGTAATATTATTAAATAGGAAGAAAATGGAGTATTTATGATGAAGAAAAGAACTTTAAAACGCAATTTCCCTTACGTACAGGTATATAATTTCTTTGTGATACTCCATTGCACGAAACGCGCCCATTTATGATACGTTGTACACTTTCCTAACTTGTTGAGTTTCTTGATAACGGCTACTCCTACGATAAAAATGTATAGGAAAAGAAATATTGTACCCGTTCTATAAAGTTTATTTTAAATTTATTTAGATATGAGCAATACTTTACGAAATATGACGGAAAGTTCATTTTTGGTCACCATTAAAGTGGTACCCGTGATTGGCTTACGTGATTCATTTACGTGATTTTCTTATTATATTTTACTGCAAGTCCTTAATATCAAATTTTATGAAAATCTGTTCCGTAAAAGCCGAGAACGAACATGCGGACGGACGGACAGACCGACGATAATAGGCACTCGTGCTGGAAGCGAAACGCGCCTAATAAAAGTGGAATTTACCGTAGATAATTCTTCATTATGGCTATGTCACTACCCGAAAATAAAACCAAGCTTTTAACACAATTAAAAAACAGAATATATACTGATCTTCAACTAGCGACTTGACAAATAGTAATCGTCAAAAACTAAGTAGCACTAAATAAGGAATATCACCGTTTCCACTGCTATGGGAAGACTGAAAATCTCTTAAAAATTTATCAGGATAAGGGGTGGGGGAGGGGTTGAAGTATGTTGCACATTGCCCTCTGGTGGAGTAATTCATCCATTGCACTTGGAGAAAACCCTATTGGCGGAATGAATACAACAATTCTCTCAAAGAAGCGCAGTCCAGGGTGAAGGTTGTTCCTAAAAGATAAGAAGAATTCACTGCTTAATTTTTCGTCCCATATTCATAGAAGCTTCTTCTGGCCATTGAAGTGTACAATAGAGTTTATCTTACTAGATACAAAACGATGGCTCCTGGGGTGAAATGGATGGGAAAGAACCATTGTCCTCGAGGGCAGCGAGAGAGCGGGGGGTGAGGGTGTAGGAAACATTTACGGGTGACTTCCTGTTGCGCGGAATGGTCAAGAGTTCTTCTCTGGTATCGTAAGGGACAGGGTCGAATTGCGCGGAACTACTTGGGGTTAAGGTTACGCCGACGGTCAGTCTTCGACGAACGCATCTTCGACTTCAGAAGGGTCAAGATGATAAGTAAGACCTAATATCCTCTTCAGCCATGTTCCACACTCTGAAAATGGATTTTGATAGTGTTATGTCAACCCTGAGTTCTGGATTTTTCGCCACCAAGCTTGCCTCAAATGGAAGCTGCAAACTGTTATATTCACCGTTGGCGAAATTTGTATCCTGCGTTTACGATCAGTTTAGCACCTTTCTCGCTGTAAACATGGAAAACATGCTGGCGCCAATATTTTCCAGGAACAAGTGTACTCGATTTGCTTCATGAGGCAGCACTGAATCGCCTTCAAATGTGTATGCCATTTGAGTTGTATTTATCAGTCAAAACTAACCATTCGCGCATTTGGACAGCAGCGTAAAATCTGACCGCGTACAACCGTCCGCGCAATACGACCCTATAGAAAAGTGTCAAAACTGACCATTCGCGCAATTGGACAACACCCGCCTTTCCTCTACCTCAGCGATTTCTCGGTCTGAAACAAGGGCGAGTAATACCTACGTATTTGGGCCTACATAGATAGAAAGTGCGTGATTTTCTTTTCCAATCCTTGCAATGAAAAAATATTTTCAATGTCAAGATCTTTATTTCGACTCGATTGGGAGTGGATCATAAGGATTTAACCAATCCTTCCCCTTTTTCCCCAACTTTAACATTTATTAGCTAATTAGTCACACCATGCATTATTTACAGACACGGTTGCCTTCAGACAGTTTACAACTTAGAGGCTAGACAAAAATTGCCGCCCTCTGCCCAAGCTTGCAGTTCGTGAAACGATTTATGTGTGACCTTTTTGGTTCTTTACGCGATGAATACAGACATTGTTTGAGAACATTTTATTTGGCGGATGATTAAGATATAGTTTAACCTTGTCGATAGCATCAAGACGTTGAATTTATATTTTCGTTTACAAATCCACAAAGCGTTTCTTGAAAAAAACATTTGATCAATTACGCAACAAATTCAACTTCTGAATAATATTCTTGAAATGCGTTTCTTTCTTTCGATTACGGATGATATTAATCTTTTATATTATAAAGGAATAAACACCGATATATATATATATATATGGAATCTATATGTGAATCAAGCTGTAAAGGTCAGGTTGGAGAATGCGGACACCAGCGGAGTTACATGGTTCTCTTCTCTTCATTGATATTCTACATAAACGGTTGCATTGAATGTTATATAAAAAAGAAAGGACATATATTTGAATAAAAAGAAAAACATAAAAGCTCGCGATCAATTACTGTGTAGGGAAATGGAGAAACAGGAGAAAAAATCCGCTATGACCGGGAATACGAACCCGGGTCATCCACTTGCCGGGCGTATACTCTACCACAGAACTACCTTAGCAGACTAATCCTCCTGTTTCTGAGCAGCAATAGTTCCTTAGGTCGGGACTTTTAAAATGCAGATTTCTGACTGACTTCGCATAATAAATTGTCAATACGCACACATAGCCGTGCCCTCAGCGAGATTCGAACCAGCGAACTTTACATTGAGAGCCAAATACATTAAAATCCTATACCGGAGAAATGCATTATTAGAGTTAAATGTTAATTATTGAGATCAACTTATTTTACATACATATTAATTTTTTATAAATCAATTGAAAATATACCGCGCAAACATTGCGCGAGTTCAGCTAGTATATCAATAAACGACTAATCTTCCAAACCCACAGTTTCATTCTATTCATTGTAGAGAATATTCTTTTTGACTATGCAAAAAAATCTGATGTGGCCAACACATGACTTTCTCCATATTTGGGGTATAGATATTTAAATTATTATGAGTAGCATTATAAGGCAAAATTATTATTTCGTATCGTAAAAGAAGACACGTCCTTGTTGCCGTAAATTACGTATATTTTGAATGTTTACAGAATTCACCGCTACATGGTGTTGGCGCTGTATACTGGTATTAAGATAAAGCGAAATATATCCGAAATGGATGGTTCTACGAAAATTAGTTTCATACAAAACTTGGAAGAAATATTATTCTCTACAACTTTGGTCCTTACGAAGATTACCAATAACGATGGTTTTAAGGAGATATTTAACGGAAACCGAAAAACCGGTTATTTATAAATAACTCCTAAAGAATAACTCCTATAGAAAATTGTTTCAAATGAAAACTGTAGGAAATTACATTCTCTATAACATTTGTTTAGAATTGTATATACAATAATGATGTTTTAACAATGAAATATCGCAAAAACCGAATCGGGTTTCGAATAAACAGCGACTTCCGTTTATCCGTTATTGTCCAAAAACTAATCAGTTCTTTGTGCTCATGTTAAAGTGTTATATGTGAAGTTTGGTAACGATATGGTACGTACTTTTTGAGTTAGAGCGCCCACTCGCACATACACACATACGTACACACACACACACAGACATCATTCCGAAAATAGTCTAAACGTGTTCTAGGGACCTCAAAACACGTATTTCCGTTGAAATCACCAAGTCGATTTTTTTCATGAATACAATACTTTCCCATTACTACGTATGAGAAAGTAAAAAGATGATAAAACTGATTGGAAATGGAGCTCTTAGAATGTATTCGAGTGAATAATTCAGTGTTAGTTGTTATTTCCTGCTTTACGTAATCTCTGTACAGCATTTTACCAGAATATATTATGCAAAATATGGAAACCAAACGCAGATGTATTTGATACCAAACCCAAACATTAGATCCAACTTTACAAGGAAGAAGAATAATCAGAGAAAGTATTCGTTTTCAATTTCGTATAAAGATATAATAGTAGAAATTTAAAAGTCTGTTTTAAATTTAAAAATATTAATAATATTAATAATAATTTATTCATTTTTAAGGGAACCATTCCGGAATCGTTCCGATAAATTTTTCCGTTCCTGATCCAGGAACCGGAACGATTTTGGAACCGTTCCTTGTTCCGGATCCGGAACTTTCCCAGCTCTGAAAATAATTGTACTTTTAATGATACTGCATTTGAAGAAATGCTAAATCATGAAGAGTGTTTTTACAGCTGTCACAAACGAATGCAGTCAGTACGTTAGGAGACGATTATCGATAGGAAAAGTCAGATATTTGTACTTGGAAAATTCGCATATCCCAACTTTTTAAAAAATAACACACATCGTTTGCTGATGCTCACTTGTCTTCAGATGCACCGCGATTCGAAACGATTATACCCACAAATGGACAAAAAACGCCCTCTAAATCATTTCCGTAAGCATACTATCCGGCCATTAGCGATCATCAGATTCTTTGTTTTAAAAATTTTCTTGGGCTGATGCGGTTTATTACGCGTTTTTGCTAACGCACGCGTCATTGCGTCCCAAAAACCGTTCCGTTCATCCATCTTGAATGCACGCCTTTATACACGTTGGAAACACTATTTTTGGAATATTGTCAGATCGATGCTAACGTAATCGACGGATTCGAATCGGTCGCTTTTTTTTATCTCTCGCTTTACGAGTTCAATTGTTTTTTCCCTCCTTCGTCCTTGGAACGTTTTGTTTGCTCGTCCGCACACTTCCCCTGCGCGTTATCGCTTCGCCTCAGTACTCCACCGCGGTTATTTAATTTTTTTATCAAACGCTCTCCCGCGTCGACGGGTCCAACTGTCTCCAAAAAACATTAAAATTTAAACGGGCGCGAATGAGAGGATAAGAAGAAGAGATGAAGGAAATGGCGTTACGTAAGACCTCGATTTGCGCCATTGTGTGTATTTGCATAGTGTGCGTGTGAAGGCCTCACCACGTAATTCGCTCTCTCTCTCTCTCTGCTATGCCTCTCTACGAACGAATCCCTTTTTCAGGAAATTATTATCATTATTTCCCCTCAATCTAGCGGCTTTTCGCTGCACCCTTTATAGCTCTGACAATGAGATTGATCCTTTCTCGTACGGATCCCATATGCTCGACGCGTACTCTAATAGCGGTCTTACTAACGAGAAGTAACATGTCTCTTTGACTTTTTCCTCACTTTTACCTACTATGCGTTTGATCCAAAGATCGATTGCTTGTTCGTGATCTTTCCGCTTTTATCTGGATTGACATTCCACCCATTTCGAGATTTTAATCTCGAATAACCATTCCAAGTGTCATAGAACGTCCTTCGCATTTACGATCATTCTCTGTCTGCTGATGCGCAGTGCGAGTCGCCGTAATTGTGCGTAAAAGCGCGTATTTATTCTCATGTTCGCAAAATCTCGAGGGCCTTTTGGGGTTTCCGCCATGACAATTTTATATTTGCGAAATGTTTTTTTGCATCTCCCGAAAGAAATTTGCACGTTTATTCCTTGTAAAAAAATCCCTTTAAATTGAATATTGTTCGTTTTCAAAAAATTTACAAGCAAAGATAATTCCGAACGGTGAGCATTTACGGGTAATTGCTTAATTGCGAATTAACTAGTTTGAATTTTTTAATGAGGCGTAACAGTTAACGGTCGCTTAGAATTAACCGCGTAACTTTCTGAAGATCCATTATACATACATACCAATCACGCTGTTCCCTTACGGAGTAAGGAAGCTAAATGCCTCTGCCATTCACAATATTTCTCCACACCTTTCTATCCTTACATACTTCTTTCGCTTCAAACACATCCATGCATCGTTTCATACATCGTCTTCCATTCCTTAAACTTCTGATCTCTCTTTTCTTGAGAGTCTCCTCCACCACATTCAGCCAGCTTTTTCTTGGTCTTCCTCTCCCTTTTGATCCGCATACGCTACCATCATATATCAATTTAGTCACCCGGTTCTCATCCATTCTCTCCACATGGCCAAACCATCGCAGCACACCCCTTTTATATTGACCTCTAAAGTTTCTTTCATTCCACATTCATTCATCACCCAAGTATTCCTGACTCTGTCTCTCCTGGTTTTCCCACATATGCTCCTCATATAACCCATTCCAACTGCATTCACCTTACTCATGTGTTTCTCCTGACACACCCACGTTTCGCTACCATACAACAAGGTGGGTACAAGCACACTTCTATACACAGCCATCTTTGCTTCCTTAGACATTTCTTCACGATTTAGTACTGACCACATGCTACCCACCACTTTTCTACCCACATTCACACACCTTTCTATCTCTCCATCTATTCTTCCATTCTTAGAAAACATCTTCCCAAGTACACAAACTCATCCACCTGTTCAACAGCTTCACCATTTATGCGCAGCCTACAGTCATTCAATTCATTCATTCTATCAAACACAACAACCTTTGTTTTTGACACAATGATCTTCAGATCCATTGTCTCTGTAATTCAGCCATAGTATCTAACATTCTTTGCAACTCATTCGGCGTTTCAGATATCAACACAGCATCATCAACTTACAACAGCACCCGCACATTCACTTCCCCAATCCTCAGACCATTCGTATTTGCACAGGCTTCCATCACACATTTATCCATAAACACATTAAACAACCAAAGAGACATCACGCACCCTTGCCGAACACCTCTTTCAGTCTTAAACCAGTCACTCAGCACACCATTTATTCTTACGCGAGCCTTACTTCCTGAGTAGACTGCTCTCACTGCATTCACTAACCAGTCATTCACTCCATACTCAGCCAGAACATTCCACAGGTCATTTCTATTGACTCTGTCATAGGCCTTCTCCAAATCCACAAATGCACAATACACTTTCTTTCTCACATTCATACACTTCTCGATTGCTTGTTGGAGAGCAAAAATCTGATCAGAACACCCCCTACCTGGCATGAAACCACACTGTACCCCCCAAATTTTACTCATAGTAGCCATTCTAACCTTTTCAATAAATAATTTACGAAACACTTTCCCAGGTATACTCAATAAACTAATAGCTCTGTAATTCTTACATTCTACTTTACTACCCTTCCCTTTGTACAAAGGAACAATGATGGCATTCATCCAATCATCTGGTACAACTGAAATGTTAACACACAAATTAAATAAATCGCTCATCCAACTCATAAGAAAGCTACATCCATATTTCAGCATTCCACCCATAATTCCATCCACACCTGCAGCCTTCCCATTCCTCAACATTTTCACACATGCCTTAATCTCACGTTCGTCAACTCTGTGTTTACTGGACACATTCATACAGTCAGTATCACTTTGGATGCCAGACTCTTCAGAACTACCCTCATACAAGTATTCAAAATACTCCTTCCAACATTCTGTCACTTCACGTTCATTCCACACTGTTTCTCCATCCTTATTTACAATCCCATTCATTCCATTTTTGCTGCCCTGTCTCGCCCTTTTTATCCACTTCCAGAATAACTTCTTATTCCTTTCAAAATCATTCTGCATCTTTACAGCCTCATTCAAATGTACTCGTTAAAGAACTGCATTCTTAGCCGCCTTATTTTTCTTCCTGTAATCATCGTGCAGAATCCTTCTTTCATTATCATTCCATGCAGCAATCATCCTCTTATATGCCTCCTTCTTCTCATTAACTGCTTCACTCACTGTTTCATTCCACCAAGCATTCTTTTTCATAGAGCCCACTAAAGTCATTCCACACACCTCTGAAGCACACTGTGTAACATTCTCTTTCAGTCTATTACAAGCATCTTCCACATTTTCTTTCCTCATATCCTCTTCTCATTCAGTCTGCTGGGCAGTTAATTTACATTCCAACACATTCATATACTTGATCTTTACCTCACACTCTTGCAATCTCTCTACTTTCACTCTAGTCTGTTTCACACCCTTACTCTTCCTCTCAGTCTTTCATCACACAGAACTAAATCAATCATACTTTTTGAGTCACCCCTCTGCCATGTATAAATGTGGATGTTATTATGCTTATACCACATATTTGAAACAAACAAACTTTTCCATGCAAATTCCAATCAAACTCTCACCATTATCATTTACTCTGGGGTCACCGAAGGGGCCCACCACTTTCTCAGTGCCCTCCCGTCTGACACCGAGTACAATTATTCTCTCACCTGCATCACAATTATTCAACACATTTCTCAATTTCTCCCACAACTCATCTCTAACTATTTCACTCTCGCTATCCACAGGAGCATAACATGCAACCAACAGAATTCTACGAATTCCTACTTTCATACAAACCCACAACAATCTGGGTGACACAAATTCATACTTTCTCACATACATTTTAGCTCTTTCATTCAGAATCAAACCAATTCCTTGACTCCCATATGTACACACATCCACACCAGACCAAAGAGCCAAACTACCATCATTCATTTCCACAGCATCACTCCCCTTCCTTTTTGTCTCACATACACAGAGCACATCCAATCCTCGTACATTCATTTCATTCACCAACTCATGTTCTTTGCCATACACTCTAAGTCGTCTAATGATGGGCCAACCAGTTTTGACCTCTGCCGCCCACCATGGCTTTGGTCATCCGAGGTTTTTCGAGCTATACGAAAAGCTCCATCATAAACTTTGAAATATCCAAAATGGTCTAATATTAGTAGGAACCACTCCATTTTAATGCATTCATGAATAAATATTAATTCATTTTGTTTCTGGAGACACCGCGTTCTCTTTGTACTCATGGGTCAAAGTTTTCATATATCCTCAAGAACGGGATTATCAAATTATATATCGATTCGAGCATTTGCGTCACTGACTAAGAAATGGAAATTACCTCAACGTACAGTTAGTTCTCACTGGATTTTCATCAACTGAATCTCTTTTGATTACATGCATAAATTGACACATTAATGAAGACTCAATATGTAAAGTAATTGCTTCCTCTTGGATACTAATTCATATCGCGGTGCAGGTTGGTGTCTATGTAGATGGCGTCCCTTTTATTTTTCCAATATGAAAAAGTTTAAGCAATTACATAAAATAATTGAGCTTTTGGGCATGTATTATTGTTATCCTACAAATTAGAAGGTGTAAAACAACTGTTACAACTCAAAAGAATACAGCTAAATTGACTTATATTCCCCCCATCAATACCCTATCTCCATATTTTCAAAGAGTTTTTTCCAACCGTTTTACATCAAGTATAGTATATTTCACTTATATATCTTAAGTAAATCTTCTTCAGTAAATCAAGGTGCAGACATTCTTGCAGAGAAGCGTCTAATTACGATGAGCATTACGTAAATACCTGCAATAAACTTTAACTTTATATACCATTCAAACTTCAGTTACTTATCTTAATATTTCTTTCATCATTAAGGTCAAGACTGAAGTTAAAGCAGAAGACACAAATTCACAAGTTAGATTACTTCATTTTGCAAGTGAATGCGATATTCTATACGATTTTCAAACATATTTACTTACACTGCCTTTTTCACACTGAATTAACTAATTCCCAATGTAGCCGAATAATTTAACAATAAAAATAAATATAATTGCTCAGTATTTTAGAAGTTGATACCTAGTAAATATTTTTCCGATTTTGCACAATATCTTATTTATATCTAATAATTTCGATATTCTATTTACAACAAAAAATAGGATCTTAAACTTTAAAAATAGCTGTTGAAATATCCTTCCATTACATTTCCGTTGTAAGTTATCACACAAGATTACTTATTTATTTATTACTTGTATATAATCATGGATCCACTTCAAAATAATATATAATACGTATTTGTATACATTTACCCTCTTAAAACTTATTCCCTCTGAATTAGAGAAGCTGTAACATCGTGAAACATATTTAATAGTTTTCTTATTTTCTCTCGTCTACTATAATATATTTTGAAGCGTGTGTTTGTGTATTTGTGAATTTGTGTGTTTGTTCATGGAACTCCTCCTAAACGATAAAAGCTAGAATGACCAAATTTGGTACGATTCTTCCTTACATCCTAACTTAGTGAATGGTTAAGGTTTGGTCAACCGGGACTGATCATTGCTGCCAATATAGGGGTTTAACTTTTTTCCATAAGATAACACGTATGAATCCATTTTTTGACTTGCAAGGTATTCTTCCTTCAAGCATAAAAATACGGGAATATGTACCGATTTTTTTCGATTTTGCTTTATTCGACGAATAAAACTCTACACTATCTTAATCCTGCGAAGTTTACATGTTACACCGTCGAAGTTTTCAAAAATACGCTATATGTTTCGAAATTTTGTGGATTTTTCGTACTCTTTCCGGGCGTTGTCAAGGCGGCCGTCATTGTTACCTCCGATTCAATTACCTTCATTGAAGCTTATAAATAGACAAAAGTTTAGCGTTATTTGATTCGCAGTTTTGTTTAAGCAACGAAACGATCGATTTTTATGGATAGCAAGGTAAATAGATACTGATTATTATTCAGGAAGCGTTTATTGATGAAAGTTAATGAATCTTCTTTCGTCTCTTGAATACTGGAATGTTACATTTTTTGTAAGTAAAATCATTATATTCTGCATATTAATGTTTATTAACGTAAATAAGTTCACGTATCTGGTGTACATTTACCAGTCAGTGTTCAATCATGGACAACTGTACGTTGCTTTTTCAAGACATAAAAGTAAATATTTCATAATTACACAAGTAATGACGCTGGATTTGGCGAAAGTAATATGATAGGAAATAAAATTATCGTTATATTTGAATGCAATAAGCTCGGAAACGGATTGTTACAAGCAAATATGATTAATTGTTAAGAAAAGCTAATTGTAATTTAAAAAGTATCTACTATACATATAGGTATATAACCTTGGTGCTATTGCAACCTTGGTGCTATTGCACCCCCTGCCGCACACCATTGCGGTGGCTTGCAGGGTGAACTATAGATATAGATAAAGAGTTTGTATGTTGTGCTGTAGTAGCTTCACTAAATCCGTTGAAATTCAACGGGAAATTCTGCTAGTTATTTTATATTGTTTCTAATCAAAAGGATATACTAGTAGTTTGTTATGTTTTACTTTTCTTTCGATCATGATTAAAATTGTGGCACACTTATATGAAATCGACCGATTCTCTGGTTCGCAGGGACATTTTGTTAGACACCCCGTTAACTTAATATGTAGTTGTATATTGTGAACGTTTTCTCACGAAAATAAATTTGAAAGCATTTCTTTAAAAATATAATCATTCTTAGGCGCGTTTCGCTTACAGCGTGAGCGCCTATTATCGTCGGTCCGTCCGTCCGTCCGTCCGCATGTTCGTTCTCGGCTTCTACCGGACGGATTTTCATGAAAGTTGATGTTAAGGACTTTCAATCAAATATAATAAGAAAATCTCAAAAATGAATCACGTACACCAATCAGGGGTACCACTTTACTGGGGACAAAAAATTAAATTTTCTTCATATCTCGTAACGTATTGCTCATATCAAAATATTTTTCAAATAAAAGTTGTAGAACTCGGAGAGTATTTCCTTTCCTATACATTTTTATCATATAAGTAGCCGTTATCGAGAAAATCAAACAAAAATGTCTTAATTCGAGTTGAACTTTGAAAATTTCTTGCATGGTTACTTCATTGTTGCTAATATTAACAATCTCACAAACAAACGTTTAATTTCCTTACGTGTGCATGTAATATTATTAAATAGGAAGAAAATGGAGTATTTATGATGAAGAAAAGAACTTTAAAACGCAATTTCCCTTACGTACAGGTATATAATTTCTTTGTGATACTCCATTGCACGAAACGCGCCCATTTATGATACGTTGTACACTTTCCTAACTTGTTATTTAAACGTAATAGATTCGGTGAATTCAAGTCAGCCACGTTAAGATATTTGTTTTAATGTTAATATTATCGTGACGCCATTCCCTCCAACATATATTGGAATTGTGTCGTGCGGAACACGGCCGGCGCCGTCCTGTCCGATGCCGAATAGTCCCATCGCCGAACGGTCTCGTCGCCGAATCGGCCGTGCCGAACTGTCCCATTCCGCGTGACCTCCAATTACCCCTTGCCAAAATACACCCCATTAGGAGAACGAAGAATAAACTCCCCTCAACAGGACGAACAATGGAGTAACTCCTTCCGCTATAGGTACTACCCGGACACTCATCCTATCATTACCTGCACCAAAACCCTCCCCGCCTACGCCCTCAACCCGGATAGCCCCTGCTAATGCCAAAAAGAAGAGGAAACGCCGATAAAAGTCGGATGAACATCAAGAACAACTAGCAAAACAACGAATTATATCTATATATATATATATATATATATATATCTATTTGTTTATTCAACTTCATATTGTTATATATATTTGTCAACTATTTATGCACTTTACTATCTGTTACTTGTTATCTGTTTTTTTTGTTTCATATTCTGTAAAAATCTTTATTTTAACAAATCGGAAGGTTTTTCCGGGTTTTCTTTCCGTTTTAGTGCAAATGCCAGGCAATTGACATTCCCGGAGAGAGAACTTGTAATAACCCATGGTTAAACATCTGCAAACTGTGTTTAATGAATTGAAACAGCCCTGGAGAGGCATTTTGCCTACATCAGGGATTTCCGTTAGTACTTGCGTCTATCTGAAACAAAAATTGTGAAATGAAATGTATATTTTAAAACGGCAAAAAATTTTAAATTGAGCTATAAAATGTCCTTTTTTCTCATGATAATTTAATATTAGATAAGGTTCTTGTAAATGCAAGTTCAAAAACAGTATCTGATAATCTTCTTTGTCTTTTAATTCTGCTACATTTGAAACTGACACACGGTCTCCATTACCTCTTTGTTTGAGGGGAAAAAAAGATAAAAACGATGAAATAACTGGTCTCGTCGTCTCGTCCAGTGATATGAATGAGATGATAATAAAACGGACTGAGAGTTATTTTTTATTTATATAGGCTGTGAAATATATTGCGCTTAACAGAGCCGTTCCTTATGATAAAAGTTTAACGTATTTGTTACACGAAAAATAAAAATTATGTAAAGAGCATTCAAGATTCTTTTATCTTGAGGCGAATATTAATTTATACTGGTGTAATTGTCCGTCCAAAATGACATATGCACGAATTAACTATTAAATTAAAATAAAACTTAAATGTAAAATAGTGAAACCAGACTTTACATGCGCTAACAACAGAGGGAATATGCGCGCGTATGTACATACAATACTCGGGCATTATTTTTACGAATTATATTATAATACTAGCGATAGTTTACCCGGCGTTGCCCGGGATTCAAAAGTGTAAAAATGATCTAATTAAAAAACAATCTATATTAATTTATTTTTATTGTGTTTACAGTAATTATTTTTTGAAACATCTATATTTTTTATTTGTATAGAACTTCAGGATATACAATATTGCTCGTTTTTTCACTTGGGGTCAAAACTAATTTATGGAGAGAGTTTAAAAAAGGACAGCAAGAAAATGAATTTTTATTCTTTTAAGCGTCCTTTCGTCCAAGTCCCAGTTTCGTACGATGATTCTAAGTAATTTTAAATTGCAAATAAAAAATATGCTGCACTCGTTCCCGATGCGAAATTTTAGTTCTTTAGTTTTTATGACCGTTTATTTAATTTTTTTGACCCACCTCCTTCCAGGCCAAAAATTAAAAAATAAGCCCGAGGTGCAAACCTTCAGGTTTCCCTAAGTACACATCCAAGTTTCAGCTTTCTAGTTTTATTGGTTTTCGAGTTACAGCGTTAACACACAAACTAACATACATTTTCATTTACTTATATGATAAATCAAAATGTACAACTTTATCTGCGTAAATGTAGCTACGAAGAGAAAAGAACTATTTAACTTTCAATATTAAAAAAAGTACGTCCCTATTCTCATCTAACTTTAAATTAATGCGTGAGCATATTTATGTTAGTAAGCATTACAGATGTACATATAATGTAATAGTTTTACTTACAAAAAGGTAAGATTCCAACATACAAATGATGAAATGCCTTGAAAAAACCGTTAGAAACGCTTCCCAGACGTAGTCAACAGTGGTCAACAGTATAATTATCTTTAAATATTTATGTTGCTATGCGTCATTAATTTCGATGCTTAAATGAAAGTTCGAAGCGAACAACGCTTTTCTTTCGTCAATCTGAATGTTTAATTGGCACTAATTGAGTCGGAGATAACAATGATGGTCGCCTTGGCAACGCCCGGAATGAGTACGAAAATCCTAAAATTTCGAAAACAAATTCGTATTTCTGAATAATTCGACGGTATAACATGTAAACATTGCAATAATAAGATAGTATAGAGTTTTAGCCGTCGAATAAAGTAAAAATAAAGAAAATCGGTCCATATTTAAGTATTTTTATGAGCGAAGAAAAAATACCTTGCACTCTGAAAAATCGAAAATCCCGTGTAAACTTATGGAAAATATAATTGTCTCCAGGTGCCGTTCCAAGCCAAAATTAAAAAAGAAATAAGCCCGAGGTGCACACCCTCAGGGTGCTCTTAATATGTATGCCAAGTTTCAGCTTTCTAGGTTTATTGGTTTTGGAACTACAGCGTTAACACACACACACAAACATATTCTATTTTATTTATACGATCAGAAAAATAAAAATATAAATGGCGAAATATAACGCCCAAGCACTTACAAACCACAGAGGCGATGGCAAGTAAATATTGATATTTTTATTTACCGAGTTATTTTGCAATCATTTGTAATTAATAAAACAATTGAAAATTATACAAAACATATCTCAGTTGAGTATTAGTAACGTAAAGTTCGCGTTCACTCCTTCGTCATAAATTTTCCAGTCCTTTTCACTTACACAATGCTTTGTGCGCACACAAGGAAAATGTATTTACGTTCATTTCTTTGTCGTAGATAATCCATTTCCTTCCACGTACTGAATGCTGTGTAAGCACGAAAGGAAATTAAACTTACGTATATATAGCAGATCTTGTTTACTTCAGTTTCTAGGAAGATTGTTTTCGTTGGCGACTGACAAACAAGGAGAAAAATTTAAGCTCGCCATGAATCACGCATACTTTTCAATTTCATTGAAAACAGCTAATCGTTCGATAAAAATGTATACGGGAAGAAATATTTTGCTTATATAATTCTACAAATTTTATTTGAATACTTTTTTGGAATGAATAATATTTTACGCAAGATCTTTTTTCGCAAGTAAAGAGGCATTTATTATTTCAGCCCTCTAAGTTTATTTTTTATCGAGTTATTCGACTAATTTTCTTAATTTGTCATTAAAAACCAAAGATACATCCCTTATCATATAAATATTTTAGTGTGTGTGTGTGTGTGTGTGTGTGTATGTTCTTTATACGTTTTTACACCGTTGAAGCTATCGAATTCAAAATTTTCATGGGCCATCCTATGGACCAAAGGAAGAACTTGGTCTAGGTTTGCAGACCGTGGGGTCTCTTATACCCCATGAGGTCAACAAAATACTATTTCCATAAGAATTCATGTGAAATGGTGTGGGGAAACCCCAAAATGCCATGCAGCCCTTCACTGATGTGGATATAAATATACATAAATATTAACTTACGATCACAGGAAATGGATTACTTTACGCACGAAAGACTGAATATTTTAATTCTGTTCATGTTTCATGGTATTGCATTCTAAATCGCTCAAAATTTTCCTTTAAGGGCAAAATTTATCGGTTTAGATGTCCATTTTCCAGGCGGCAACAAAGCTAAATTTCTTAATTGTTGTCCTCTTCAAAGGGAGATATCCACGTCAAGATTAATGCAAAGAAAATCCACGCCCTTGCACGCCGTAGAGGAAGAATAGCTAACGCCAAAATATGCCTAAATATAGTCTATGAGTACTTTTAAAATGAGTCAAATGATTTTTAAGGAATATTAGAACATTGTTATCTTTTAACATTAACATTGAAAGATTTATCGCAACATAAATCGATACATCTACTTACATTTTTTCGGTAACCAAGATGTTGTTTATTGTTTACGTTTTGGCTAATATTATTGACATAATCCACATAATTTTATTGTCGCTTCAAAGGCTTCGGTGCATCTATCCATGTGAATATTAGGTAAGACGTTAATGCGTACAATACAATACATAAAATAGTAAACGTTAATGTAAGCATCGCTTGCGTAATTAAGGAATGGGGAACGTTTGCCCCGAGCAATAAAAATCGTTTGCCACTCTTTCCCAAGCGAGGCCGGACGCTTCAGTTAGTAAAATATATTCATTAAACTCATTTTCTCGTTAAGCTAATCTAAATTCAATAGCTTTCATGGTAGGAACGAAGAATATCAAAGGGGGGAGGGGGGACTTGGCGAGCGTCAACGAGCAGGGGGCTAGCCCCACAGTATATGTATGTGTGTGTATATTTATATACTAGTTAATGTATGCTTGCATTCTGCAAGCATTTTTAAAGTTTAGCATTTTTACAATTTCAAATGATTCCCAATGAATTTAGTAGAAAATCATATAACTGTACCAAATTTCAACTTTGTAGCTCATTTATTTCAATACATAATATTTCTCTTCAAGTGTTTCTTCACTGTCACTAATTATCCTAAGTAAATATTGAAATAAACAGTTTAATAAACTACTCTTTTTCACTATGAGCATCAAATACATTTTGATTAGCATTCTTTTAAAATAATAATAACGTACGAATGTTGTTGACTTCAGTTGCTATGTAATTCAATTCCCTCTCCTCTCTCACGTAATAAAAATATTCAAATCACGCTTATGGGTGTAAGGTCAGATACAAAAATAGATTACATTTGCTAACTTTCAGAATAAAAATCATTTACGTTAATTGCAATGAAAATAATACCTATACTTCCGCCTCTCGTATATTAAAAATATTGTGTGGGAGTGTTTCTTTCGGAATGAACCAAATAATAATAATTCGTAATAAACATAGAGTACGCTGTTCGTCGTAATTTCCCATAGTGTTTCGCTGGCGGTCATCTTGCTGACAGACCGCAGACATTGTAAACTATTATAGTAGATTATCGTTGCACCCTTATAGACGAACTCACAAACAATTGCTTTACTTCAAGTGTCTATCAACGACTGCTTTTAACTTCTTACAGGACCTACTATAAAAACGACGTCAATGCAAGCGCTTATTTAATCAATGAAGAGAAGATAACCGTATAATGTGTTTAAAAGTAACGTGCGTCCCTATTCTCATCTAATTTTTAATTGATGCGTGAGCCTATTTGCGTTAATCAGTATTACAGATGTGTAATATGATGGTTCTACAAAAAAAGTAAGATTCCAGCATTCAAACGATGAAACAAAACAAAAAACAAATTAATTGCACAATTTAAAATAAAACTCAATGCGCTGTGAGCTTGTTTGTTATACACATGTTATTGACTGTTATTGACACAGCTAGAAACGCTTCCCATACGCAGTCAACAGAGTAATTATCCGTAAATATTTACGTTGCTATGCTTCATTAATTTCGATACTCAAACAACAGTTCGAAGCGAATAACGTTTTTCTTTTGTCTATTTGAAAGATTAATTGGCATTAAATGAATCGGAAGCAACAATGAGAGTCTCCTTGACAACGTCCGGAATGAGTACGAAAAATACTAAAAATTTCAAAAAGAATGCGTATTTCTGAAAACTTCGACCGTGTAACGTGTAAACATCGCAAGAATAAGATAGTATAGAGCTTTAGCCATCGAATACAGCAAAAAAGAAGGAAATCAAGTCTATATTTACGTATTTTAATGAATGAAGGAAAAAAACCTTACACTCTGAAAATCGAAAATCCCGTGTAAACTTATGGGAAAATATAATTGTCTCCTGGATTCGAACCCGAGTCACTTTAGCAAACGAACATAATTTTCCAGGGACCTCATAGCCAGTATAAACAAAACGCCGTTTACCGCATATCTTTACGACGAACGATCCTCGAGAAATACGCCGATATAAATTGTACACAAATGTCTAAAGACGTCAACGTAAAATTAATATATAGTTAGATTAGATGAAAGCACTGAGGTCCTTGCCATGGTAATCGAGTGTTGGGACCCAGAAAAACTTCCACTTTTTTCTGGTAAAAACTAAAAATTTACAGGAATTAGAATTCCGTCTTAAAAAATAAGAAACTACTATTTCTACTCTTTCCGAGTTAGAATCTTGACGGAAAATAATTTAAAAAAACAAATATATAAGACTCATCACCTTACGTGTTTTTATTATGTTGTAATAATGTGGAAAAATTAGCCCTTGAAAATGGGAATTTAAACAATTTCGGATGGCCACATGTAGCTTTCATATGTGGTGACTTATCCTGAAAATTGGGCTTCTTTAGGTGTAACCGTTTCAGAGATATCGTCTGCACAGTCGTACGGACAGACAGACAAAGTGAATACGTAAGCGATTTGTAAAAAAAATCGCTAATAAGAATAAAAAAATGGAAATTAAACGAAGAAAAAATGAAGGGCTGTAAATAAAAGGAGAGATGAGAAAGACAAGATGGATCATTTTCTGATTGATGATGCGAATGAAGGAAAACCTGATGGCAAAAGACGAGGAAAGGATATTTGACGACTCTAAGACAAAGTGATTTGTCATTAAATGTAAAAGATTGTCCAGACGAATCATCTCTAATCACTGACGTCTACGGGCAGATAGCAAATGACTGTGATAATGTAAAATGAGTTTATCAGAGGATTCTATATCAACTACTGATCTACTATAGTTGTCTATCGAAGGATTTTTCTCGCGTTCCTCTGCACTCGAAATGCGTTCCAATTCGTATAACTTTCCCGAAAATAATTTTCTCAAATGTTTAATTTTTCCGGAAAATCACTTCCCCGAAAATTATCTTTCAGAATATCACCATCCCGAAAATCATTATCCTTTTTCTTTCATTGTCTTGTAACACATATTTTTCATCTAGTACCATTTACCTTCACTATATTCTCATTTTCTGTATGTAATTATATGATGAATTTTCTTAGTTCTCCTATCATAGGTTTGCGTAGGTTTTTCACGCGCCTTCTTTTCTTGTGGGCGTTTACCTGCAAGTGGGTTTTTCCAAAGATGACATTTTCATACTTAGCTTTTTCTAATTAAATTTCACTACATCCTTTTATTTCTTGTAAATTTTACATTCCATTTGTATTTATTTGTTTACTTTTTAAACAATTCCTACTTTCGTAATAAATGTATTGCTGATTAAAACTGTACCTATCTTTAGTATTTAATTCCCATGCATTCATCGATCCTTAATATTATTCACGTAAATATTTCTAATTAGAAAGTTTGCAGCTTAAGCGCTATCATTATACTATTTAAATTATAGCGTTAAAAGAAAAGGAATTTTCGGGAAATTGATTTTCCGGAAAATGAAACATTCGAGAAAGTGAACGTATCCTATTCGGAACGCCTTTCAGAAATACTAGAAACAAAACACAGTTTAATGAACGACGGGATTTTTGGATCCACAGTTTCCTCGGGCAAGAATTAACGTAAAATTTGATTCTGTACAACTTCAGTGGAAATTAGTTAGAAAGCTGGAAATTGTGTCGAAACGTCGGTTGACCTTCTCATCTTTCGACCAATGTTCCGCAAAATTCTGTTTTCCTCTGATTTCCCTACTCAGCTATTGGTTAATCTTCCTGATATGATTATCTACTTACGTAATTCTGTTTTCCAACCGTGTGAATTTTTTGGTTAGTCGTAAAATACGTAATCTCGGAACTTGAAAAAAGAAATCACCTACATTATCTCCAGATTGCCTTTGAGGGCGTTATCTTATTTAATTATCCGAAACCTATTTCACCGAATTTGTTCCGAATATTCACTGGATGCGTTTTGGCATTTTGACATAACGCATGATACTGCGATTAATGTCAACGAACCAGTTAAAATTGTTTAAATTTTCCCATTAAAATAATCTCGAGTGCTGTCGGACAAATCAATGTAACCTTTTAACTGTGGAGCCGGATAATGGAAGAGATATCAATAGTTAGCCATTTGAGTTGTGTCTCGGTGAAACGCAGTAGTTTTAAATAAACCTATTCGTATTTTGGTTCGAATGAGTGGACGTCGCCAGTGTAATAGAGTGACAGTCTCTACAATCGCCTACTTTTCAATTTTTGTCACCATTTGACCTTTTTCTTCTATACCAAGCGTTATTTTCCTCTCCGCCACATTATCTTAAGAGTGATTACGTTTTACATGATATATTTGTCTGCCACAATTTCTGTATTGTCTCATTTATTTTCCCTCTCCCAACTCAAACAGCCATTTTAAAATTCATTTTTTATTTACCGTCGCTACGGAAGCCAAACGAGCAAATTATACTGTTAAGGATTCACTTGGTTTGCAAGTCCGAAAGTCAACCAAAAGTTTATAAAAACCATTTTGGCAATGTTGACACCGCCACAAGTTGCGTTCCATATCGACTGCTCCGTCTCTCTCTCTCTCTGTCTGTCTATTCGCACTCTATTTTTACTAGTAGAACATTCCCCAATCACCAAAAGTGCCCACAAGAAGGAAAAAGCCAGCGGACGGTGCCGAAGAGTCACGTCTGCTGTCCAACTTAATCTGATATTAAATGCTGAACATCTTAGTAACAGAGTGGTCGAAATTTAGTGTTAATGAGGCAAACGTTCCGCTTTGAGTAGACCCGAAGAGCAAGTTAAACGTGCTAAGGCAAGCCAAATAAGGCTCCGTGGAGCCACCCACACCAGGAGCAGCAACTTCTCAAATATTTTCAGCAACATCGAACAAGTGGACATGCTGTCACGATCGTAGAAATTCGTAAATAAGCGCAAAATATATTACGAGAAGCTTACATCCTAATTGGAGTTTTAAGGAATCTTGAAAGCGGTGCTAAGCCCGTAAAAGTGGACGCGGCAAAAGAAATCCACGACACTCTCACATAGTCACTTAAAAAAGACTCGAAATAATATCCTAAGTGTGCGAATTTCTAAGAGACCATTCCACTGTTCCGGAACTAACCACAGACAACGAGGAAAGCGCGAGCGACTTTTCTCGAAGGCCATTCTAATAATCGCTAATTCGAGAATTGCTTCACCATCGACGGTGGCCACTACATTAAAAAAATGAGCGAACAGGAAATATCTAACGATGGTATTGCCAAAACTGCTAAATCAGGAAACCATATCTGTATTCATTACAAAACGCGTTATCGGATGAGCTGCCTCACTATCTGAAGTTTATATTCACAAAATCGCTAAATGATTGAAAAGTTCCTTTAATAACGGAAATATAGGACGTTGTACAAAAAGTGAATCAAGAGAAGAAAAATGTCGTCCATTTTCTCTAAAATTTTTTGAGCGCATTATCGGTAGCTATAAGATGCGTTGAAGGCAGCGTAGTTTTCCGAGACACTCGTGATTTTCTGAAATCATCAAACGACGGAGCAAGGCGGTATTTCTGCGGTTTAGGAAAATATTACAAAATAAAATGCATATTAAGTCTATGAAAGAATCGTAAACTGGGTTTCCTCGTTCCCCTCACAATCAGATAGATATGAGAATGTAGTTCTTGACGGAGTTGTATCAAACTTGGTCAAAGTGACTGATTTAGTGTAACGGGAAAGTATAATTGCTGTGCTTGATGTACATAAATTATTTGGCAGATATGTGTACAGACTTACGACTCTAATGCGTTCCTGAAATATCAATATCCAATAGACTTACACGCCATATATTGAGATACATTCCAGGACCTTGGAAAAAATATATACCAAGCTGTATTTAAGCTATAAATTAATAGTTCAAGAACCAATTTAATGTTATATATTGTACTAGCAGAATTTCCCTTTGAATTTCAACGGATTTAGTGAAGCTACTACTGCACAACATACAAACTCTTTAAAATATATAGTAGATACTTTTTAAATTACAATTAGCTTTTCTTAACGATTAATCATATTTGCTTGTAACAATCCGTTTCCGAACCAATTGCATTCAAATATAACGTTAATTTTATTTCCTATCATATTACTTTTGCCAAATTCACTAAATCCGTTGAAATTGAACGGGCACTTCTGCTAGTCTTCCCCTAAAATCGAATCAGATATGGTCTTGTTGTATTCAACTAAAGACCGCAGATACCGAAAGGCATTTATTCGCCTTTACATATTTATATCGTGACTAATATTCACGTATCGTAATTCTCTTGAAAAAATAGAAAAACATCGTCATTAACGTAGGCTTTCTAAGCGAAGTTCGATTTAATAATGCGTTGCTCCGTAATAAACATAGAAAATTTAGGTTTTTTTCAATACTACATGTGAATGTCCCAATCCATAATTTCAGAATTTCGTATCGAATCTTTAACAAGTTAGGAAAGTGTACAACGTATCACAAATGGGCGCGTTTCGTGCAATGGAGTATTAGAAAGAAATTATATACCTGTACGTAAGGGAAATAGCGTTTTAAATTTCTTTTCTTCATCATAAATAATCCATTTTCTTCCTATTTAAAAGTATTGCATGCACACGTAAGTAAATTAAACGTTTGTTTGGGAGATTGTTTATGTTAGCAACAATGAAGAAGTAACCATGCAAGAAATTTTCTAAGTTCAACTCGAATTAAGACATTAAAGTTTGATTTTCTCGATAACAGCCACTCCTACGATAAAAATGTATAGGAAAGGAAATACTCTTCTTTACAAGTTCTACAACTTTTATTTGAAAAATATTTTGATATGAGCAATATTTTACGAGATATGACGGAAAGTTCATTTTTTATCACCGGTAAAGTGGAACCCATGATTGGCGTTCGTGATTCATTTTTGCGATTTTCTTATTATATTTGATTGAAAGTCCTTAATATCAAATTTCATGAAAATCCGTTCAGTAGAAGCCGAGAACGAACATGCGGACGGACGGAGAGACGATAATAGGCGCTCACGCTGTAAGCGAAACGCGCCTAAAAAATGATATTCAGATTAAAACAGTTTGACGAAATAACTCTACTGCACTAAAATAACAGCATTAAGATTCTTGCGAATGAATCTAATTAATACATTATAACGAAGGATTCGTTTCGTTTGTATGGTGTCGTGCCACTGATGATGGTTAAATTTGCTTCCATCGCCGTCTATAAAACATTAAATAATTATCACTTCATTTATTTTATAATAAATACATTTATATTAATTGATGAATGTTGTGAACGAATATTTGACAAAACTGGAAATGTATCGATTTTCGAGAGCGTTTGGTTTAAGTAATTATTGCATTTTGTAAATACTATCAAGAGAGGCCGTGAATAAGAAAACAGATAAGGGACGCGTGAAGGTCAACGCAATCTTGATCGCGAATTTTTTTTTGCGGAATTCATTGCAATCTCGTATTGGTCCTGTTTGGATCCATCGATAATTCAATGGGGAGTGGATGGCCCTTTTTACACAATCTTCGAGAGCGAAAAAACTATTGCAGAAGTATGAGATCACAAGAAATAAAGTGATGAAATCTGTCTCAACTTAATTATTGCCATTCCCTCTCTCCCCTCTCCTCCTCTCTCTCCCTCTCTCTCTCTCTCTCTCATACTGTGCTTTTCCTTATTATTGATTATTCACTCTTCTCTGTCGCAGTCACGGCTTCAACATTCGAACATCATACGAATTTGCAGTGATCATAATCTCCTTATTATATAAGTCTATCGTTATCTTGTTTTCAACATGCTCAACATATAGTATTCTGACATCAATGTTTCTCTATGCTACACTTTTGGAACATGTCCTATATTTTTCGTTTTATTCCGAACGGAATACCATCGGGAATATTATTATTTTCAGGAATACGACAACGCGATTCGCAATTGGTCGCTTTTCCAACCAATCCTGCGCTCTCCCGGTTTACGATGAGGACGGTTAACGCGGGTGGCGTCCACATAACTTACCTGTTTCTATATACTATCTTCGTAGTTAGTTGGGTGGAATTGCCTTCGATAGTGCCGCTCCTATTTAATCTATTTAATGGGATGCTACAATAGAGAGCGAACAGACCCACGTCGCTACTATCTCATTCCGATACTTACTATCTTTTCTTTCGTCGCATTTTTAAGTCACCAAGCGTTTAAATAGAGAGAGAGCAATCGCCGTTTACATCGATATGCGTCTCTCTTCTCTCGAACTTTCAATTTAATGAGTGTTTTTGTGAACAGTGACGTGACTAGAGGGGCTCGTGCACGTGCAATATTATCCTCTAAATATATTGAGCGCAGTATATTGTTCTAATTCGGCCTCCACCAACGGCTCAATAATATTGTTCAATAATTCTCTGTGCTCTTATGTCGTCGATTCTCGAGAGTCGGTCTGCTTCAACCAATCACCAGTCACTTAATAACCATGTTTTTTGACATTCAAAAAGACAGTTGCATAGCTATTGCTTTGGCTGTTCCTCTCCCCAAGAAGAAGAATAAAACGGTGCGCAAAAAGAGACGTTGGCTGACCCACGAAAATCTCCCCTCCGAGTTGCGTTTCAATGGACTACAGGAACTTTATGCGAAATATTGCGCAGTATTATTGTGGCTGCCCACCTTCGGCACAGTATATTATTGAGGTCGCTACAATAATAATATAAAACTAAATTTGATTGTTTCAATATATTGTGCAAACCTTCAATATCACCCACACACAATCAATAATATTGTCAATATTGTCGAATATTGCTCAATAATATTGATCGTGTATGGATCCCTTTAGGCTTATGCTGCGGTGCGTGAGAGTCCACCAACAGAGGAGAATTATAATTGTTGATTTCATTTGTCATTTATTCTTGCGCCGAGGCCATTGTAGCCACCACTCTAATCAATACGAAAGATATTTAACAAGAAGAATAGGTATACTGGTTTATCACAACAATAATAATAATGTTAAATGCGAATAATTTTTATAGTTAATTTTAGAGCCTCGAATATCAATTTAATCAAATTTAGCGTATGTGATGTCATTAAACGTAAAACATTTAATTCTGTTACGTTTTTTTGACCGACCTAAATGTATGTAACTGTAATTATAACATTTTCTTGATTTTTATACCGACTTTCCTCAAAAACAATGAAACACTTCTGATCACCAAAGTGCTTATTTTACACGTAAATTAAATTGAGGCAAATATAATCGGATCGTTGAGCGAAATAAGCTCAGCCTTCACGAAGGATGTTTTGGTATCAGTCAAGAATCCATTATTCCTGAGTGAGTTTCGACTTATAAAATGTTTTTTCTCCTCTTTTTGAAGGGCGTTGGAAATGTGTGGCGGCAATAATAGGCCAAGGGCAAAAGTCTCGACGCGACTTATCTGAAAGCTTGACAATATAAATTCTGAGATTACTGCAGAATGTTTTTATTACGAATATTGTTTCAAATGATATCCAGGATCTGCCGCCGAAGTAGCGAAACCGGAGTAAAACATTTTGCTAATCTTAAAATCTGATGTGGCCAACACATGACTTTCTCCATATTCGGGGAATAGATATTTAAATTATTATGAATAGCATTATAAGGAAAAATTATTATTCCGTATCGTAAAAGAACACAATCGTCTTTATTGCCGTAAATTAGGTATATTTTAAATATGTTTACAGAATTCAACGCTACATGGTGGTGGCGCTGTATACTGAAAATTAAGATAAAGCAAAATATCTCCGAAATGGATGGTTCCACAAAAATTTGTTTCAAACAAAAGTTGGAAAAAATGTTATTCTCTACAACTTTGGTCCTCACGAAGATTACCAATAACGATGTTTTTAAGGAGATATTTGCCGGAAACCGAAAAACCGATTATTTGTATATAATTCCTAAACAATAACTGCTGTGGAAAATTGTTTCAAATGAAAGTTGTAGGAAATTACATTCTCTATAACCTTTGTATAGAAATGTATATACAATAATGATTTTTTAATGGAGAAATATCGCAAAAACCGAATCGGGTTTCGAATAAACCGCGACTTCCGGTTATCCGTTATTGTCCAAAAACTAATCAGTTCTTTGTGGCCTATACTTTTACCAGCAATATCTGATAATATATGTCATTAAAATAGCGTCTTATGTAATATGAAAATTTTGCTCGTGGGATGTATTTTGCGGCGTATACAGTTTTCCGCTTTTAATGTTAATCAGCTTTTTTAGGTGTTTTTCTATGCTTACTTTTTCATTATTTATATCGAAGTTATTATTCTCTACTTTTTCAGGCATAAGATAATGGTGTAGTGATTCTCTTATTGTTAGTAGCGGTTTCACCAAGTTCCGTATAAAAATGGCCGCATTGAGGGGAGATCACTTAAGAGGAATAAATTCAACACGAGTGGCGATCAGTTCGCTTCAGGAAAAATACGACCACTTAAATGGATTAAAGGAGGTGTCAGGGGTGGGCCATTTTGGGAAGCTTCACTCGAACTCTTTACTAATTCACTTTAATATGTATCATGAAAATTCTGGATTTACATTGGCATCCTAAAAGCTTTTTATGTGCAAAGACGACGTAAATTTTGTGATTTTATGTTCTTAGCGCTGTAAAACATAGTTAAATAGTCCAGAGTTTATTTTTACGTTAAAAACAACAAATGTATACTATTAAGAATCGACGCTGCTGTGAGATTTTTTGGAAATGATAACCGAAATATGGATATTCATATAAAGCATTCGAATTATTTATCTCATTTGAAAGGATTTTGCTTCTGACTTCGGGAATTTAGATCTCAGTTTCTTCTGACTAGAAGTTTTATAATTTAGCAGTTAAACTAATTTCGACACGAAGTACCCTCGCTAATTTTTAATGACCGTTAACGTTGTTGCAACACTTACATCCTTGGGTTAAATCATTCGCTAACTCCAATGGAACGACTTGGGCAGGCATGGAAGACTGCTGGTGCAAATTATTTAAAAAAAAAAACTTCGGGGCGAATGGGACTTGCTTTCTCGGATGAGAGCAACTCTCCTTAGACGTCCAATAAACGACCGATCGTTAAACAGGCGTTCGTGTGTGGAGACTTGAACGCGCGTGTCATTCAGTCACGAGGGCTCAAAGTGTCCCAACGCCACTAAATCGAGTGTGGAGAGTCGTCACCACTCGAGAACTGAGAGAGAGAGAGAGGGGAGGGGTTGAAGGTGGGAGAGAGAGAGAGGAAGGCTGAGGGAAATAGGGAAAGAAGGGTTTAGGTTTGGGGGAAGGGAGAGAGGGGGGGGGGGGGGAAGATGGGTGAGAGGAAGATTGGAGTGCACTTCGCTGCGGATGGCATTTGCTGGTTAATAGGAGACTTATTAGAAAGTCTTGAGTAAATTATACAAGTGAATTATTATGTCGTGCTGCTAGCCGCCGTTCAGGAAACGATGGAAGCGTACCGTACGTATTAAGACAGTAACTGAAAGTTGATTTATAGTAATCAGAATGGTATGACAGTGCGCGTGTCTAGGATATCCCGCCAGTAGAGTGCCTAGTGCTATTCTCGAGTGTTTTAATGTTATTCTCTTTGTTTTAATGGTAGCTTCATGTTTTCCTGGTGTTTCTTTTTGTTTCGATACAACCTCGATAGCTCATTTGATGCTATGTAGCATTTTTTCGGCAGCTGAAAAAAATATATGTAATACAGAACCTTTCTTTGGATAATCTTGGGATTAGTCGAGTAATAATTGCGACTATAATTAATCGAATCGGGCGTGACTTCCTGGAAGTAGACAATATTATTCATATTAAAAAATAAAGTTCTTAATTTTCCGGATGATGCCGTATCACGTGCGAAACTGATCGCAAGAATAAAAGTCTGTGAAATTTTTTTTATTTAATATTAGTAATAATTGCAAGGCATACAAATATATAGAATATATATAATATAAAGAAAAGGGAATCCAAATGCACAAGTGGGACAAAAGAGCAGGTATATCATAATGTACAACTAATTTACGAATTACATTTTTGCACAATTGCAGTTTAGCCGAATATTTGTTGTCAAAAGAGCAAGTATATGATAATGTCAGTATATGTATTATATGTAAAAGGTGAATGAAGATGAAATCGGTATAAGTCGGTGTTCCACGGATGCCACGGGACTTTGAATTCCAGCTCTGCGTTCGTATTCGGATGTGGTCCATTATCAGAATGTCCTTTCCTAAAGGGAATTTGGGAGGGAGGCTTTCGATTGAATCCACAACAGTAACTCCAAGTGGCGTAACATCGAAAGAGCACCTGATCATCATCAATATCTAATCATATCATAAACGTCAGTCTGTGAAGAGAAATTATCTTACATTATGATAAATCTGTTCTTTATGAGCATAAAATTTAACATTCTTGCCCTATTTAAAATACGAGGAACGTTCAAATTTGACCTGGACTTATTTTTTTAATCTTACAGTTAATATAATGAGTTAATGAGGTGTACATTACCTTTGTAATGTTGGCAATACGATTAAATATTTTGTTGCCATAGCAACCCATGTCAGAATTAACATAGATGGCAAATGAATGTGTTTCTACTTCAGTGGAACAGCGCATTATTAGTACATTTTTCTGTAAGGAAGGTATAAAAGGGACTGAAATTCATCGGGGACTTCGAGTACAGTATGGCGAATCCTGTCTCTCATGGTCTTCAGTGTTCGGGTGGTACAAATCGTTCAAAGAGGGTCGCAAATGCGTTGAGAAAGAAGAACACGAAGCAAGGCCAGCAGCTGCAGTCAGTTATTTGACTGTTATACGTGTCGATGAGCTCCTACGGGGTGGCAGGCGAATATCAGTGTTGCAAGTTAACGTTAGTGTTGAGACCATACTTCATAACAACCCAAACAGTTGTCACCAGAAGAAAAGGCGATGCGAGTTCAAATTTCATGGGTTCTGAATCAACGATTTCTGATGGAGAAGGGGTTGATTTTTTAAATCGTATCGTAACCACGGATAAGACATCACTTTACCCCTGGAAATAAACGTTCCAATATGGAGTGGAGACACACGAATCCTCCTACACCGAAAAAAGTCAAACAAACAAAGTGATGGCCACTGTGATTTGGGATGCTCGATGCATTATTCATGTGGACTCCCTGGAACAAAGCCATACAATCAATGCTGAAACCAGCTCTAAGGAATAAATGACTTCTTTCTAAAGGAATTTGTTTTCTCTATGACAACGCCTGAACACACACCGCTAATCTGACCGTGAATAATGCACTGGCTTAACTGGAGTGGAACGTCCTCATTTGTCCTGATTTGTCACCATGTGACTTCAATCTGTTTGCGCCGATGAAAGAGCAATTAGAAGGTAAGAAATTCAGTTCGAATGACAAGGTGAAAAATGCAGTCCTTAACCGATATCATCCGAAAGATTTATTTGAAATTGGAATACTAAAACTACCAGAGAGCTGGAACAGGTGTATTATGAAGGAGGGAGAGTACAGCATTGTTATTGTGCTGCGTTACATTTACGATGTAAAAATAAATAAATTCCAGGTGAAATTTGGACGCCCCTCGTATATAAGACAAATTGATTTTGCATACTGACATACTTGCTCATTAGGCACCAAAATGCCATTAACTTGCCCTTTTGCAAAGATATAACACGTGAATTGATTTTGCATAATGGTATACTTGCTCTCTTGTCCACTTTCTCTTTCATCGCGCAGTCATCGAAATAGTTGAGAAGATATTTCTCTATCTAGTAAAATATAAATACCTTTTAATGAGAACCATTGTCCTCTTCTGCTGTGATTTTCTTCTCGATCTGTTAGAAAGCGACTGATTTATTTACGCCTAGCTATGAAAATGAATTTTCCAAGCAGCCATCCTTCAAATTACGAATAAGTGAGAAAGGCTGCCATTTTAAAATATCATTGTTAGTTTAATAAATCAGAGTCATTTAAATCTTTGCATTTTCAAATATCTATTTTTGGGGTAAATTAAACTTAAATTTCTCTCAAGGATAAAATATCACATTTAATATCAGAATTCGAAAGAATAACGAAAGAATATACACAATTGAAAATTACGCTAAAAATTAAATTAAAACAAACCTATTGAAAAGTTTTTTTTTAATCTTACGAATTAAAATATTCGTAATTCCCTGTATAAGTACAGAAAATAGAATAAATGGTGTCATTTATGTAATTATATTAACATGAAAAATAAATCAGCTTCTAAATCTATTCGATCATTGTTGTAATTATAAATACATAGTTATCCGGAATGTATTAAAAATGAAAATATCTATTCATCACAATCCATTCCACCACAATGCCAACTAAAATGCAACCAACTGCACGCACCCTATCTCCTAACTGACCTAATCCTTGGACGTTCATTATATTCCCTGATACTCATTTAATATATTTACATACTTTAATAACATATATCACTCTAATTTTGTACTTATAATCTACAAAATGTCTTTTTAACACTTATAAACAATCTACAGATGCATCACCGTGATGTTGATTCTTTCAAAGGGATTCTTGCCCGACATGTCTATTTCACACTTTTCATCTCTTCAGGTACCATTACCCGTTTTTCACAAAGAAACCCATTACATTACACGCAGCTGAATATTTTTCAAACAGTTTATACGATATATGATGCAAAGACTAGACGAGCGACTACAAAGGCCGTCTTCAAAATGATTGTGTAGTAAAAAAAACAAGAAAATGGCCATTTTCAAATTATAACATTGACTATGTCGCAGGCACTTTAGTATTAAAATGGTTTAAGAGTTTGCATCAATATAATATATATGTATATCACAAAACCATTTGCTTCTTCTGCAGTTTCGAACAAATTTTAACTCTCTCTCCCTCTCTCTCTTCATTGAACTACTTTCTCACTCTCTCTCCTAGCAACTTCCAAATTTGTTTTCTTTGATGGTCATTTCAGTCTTGTTCATTTCATCCATCTTCCAATGCGGGATTTATCCGTCCGGAGTTCTTAGGAGCGTGTACATAACAGGAAAGAATCACTCGTTAGGCGACCAGATAGCGGAAATACATTCCAACATCTTAAGAAGTTCTTTTGAAGAATCTTTCACATGAAAAAACACATTTCCACAAAAAATGTGTCTCTGGAGAAAATATCAACAACTGTTAGACTATAAATCAGTCAGATTGGACCTCGATGAGTGGCCATGATGATACAGTCGCAGTCTCACTATTACACCACGAATTTGCGTGTATGTTACGACAACTCTGTGTTCTAATAGAGCTGGAAATTACTAATGGGCCAATACGTCCAATTTTAAACATTTCTAAAATGCATTGACGTCTACACCTGAAACGTCTCTAGAATAAACAAGAGCATAAAATTCTTCGGAGACTTTTGCGTTTAGGAGTAGAACGTGAGCACGGACGTCTGATTTCCTCTGACAAGAAGGAAAGGCGGCATTCCTCTTGTCAGAGTTTCCAGCCACGCCATGTATAGCGGCGCGGAGACAGCGCCACGTCGAGGCATCGGCAAAGTCCTGAAATAACAAATGGAGCGGTTATCTTCAAATTGTTTACATGTAAAAGGCTCGTAATCTATCGTGGCCTTTCCCTCGTAAGCCAAGATAACGTCAAAGATACGGAAAATATTGAACCCAATTGCGCAAGAATTAATAATGAATAAAATTTGCTGCAAAGGAAGTTTCTCGATTAAGCGATTAACGATAATAATTTCCATGCAAAACGCGCGCATCCTAAAGGTACAAATACACTATGCGAACGAAGGCGAACGAACGAATGAATTCTTGTATGTAGTGTGTACGGTTGAACGAAGGCGAACGAATGCATTGGACGCGGTTCGCTGGCAGGTCAGCACATCAAAGGAAGTTCCTCTGCGGTGTGGACGGTTAAGTAAACAACTCCTCAGCAAGGAACTGTCCAAAGCGTCGAACATAAACGAACGCAAACATTCGCTCTAGTGTAGACGACTGATCAAATGCACGGTCCGAATGACATAAAACATTCGTTCGCTGTCGTCCTTTCGCATTTGTATCTTAAGATGAGCGATTCCGCCGATTGCAGTAACATCGATTAGGGCATAAAGAACGCTTTGGTCACGTTATTGTAATTTACACAGGTTTATAGATGTATCTTTTAAAAGGAATATCATTTTAGAAAAAGAATTGATATTCTAATATTCTTCGAGAAAACTTTTTGTTCAAAAATATAAAAATGCTCCGGAATCCATGACATGCAATTTTGGAGAGTATATGACCTAAATATCAAGGTCATAGCCATCAGAAACGTGAAATTTTAAATTATGTTTCCCCCATTTAATTGAAATGCCTAGAGTGACAGGATGCAAAGCATAATTCCATATTTCAGATAGTACGATCGATGGTCGATAGGTGGCAGGTGTACTCACATGACTACGAGATTGGAATCCTTTGAATTCTCCAAGAGAAGTTCCCGAAGTCGAAGATGCCTCGCAGTCTTTTCTCGCTGCGCTGTCAGTTCACTCTCCGAAATAACGGTGTCCACGCCTGAAAAACGAAGAGATTCAATGAAGTGCGGTCCTTAAATTATTCCATTCGTTAGATATATCAGTTTCATTACACTAGTAATTTCCAAATTTCGTAACATAGATGACGCCCGTAACCCGACGATGCCAATCTCCAATTCTGCGAACACGAAGATAATGGGATGTTATGGTTCTTATTTTCCTTTGCTCCTCTTTAACATTTGTGAAGATAAAAATTAAGTGCACGTGCAATGGTTTGATTATGATTCTCTGCTACGAATCGTCGTGCGTTTCTTAGATTCGTATGGAATAATCAGTTCATTGGCGATCTTTTCGAAGAAATTTCAGTAGACTGCATGCAGTAAAGCTAATTTTGCGCATAAAGGAAAACTAAGGCAGACAGTGCGTTGCACATTTAAATGGCCTGTCATTTCTATTATACGCTACGCTTCCAATGAAGAATTCAGTCATAGCGCTTATTCAAAGAAAGACTAAAATAATCCAATTTCAAATTTCAAAAGGCATTCCTCCATTATCATCCAAGATGGCGGACAGTAGTAACTACCGCAACTGCAGCTCCTGCAAAAATTCCCTTTCTTTAAACGAAAACGTTGCTCTATGTTACGAATGCCATCATAAATTTCATTTTATGTGCTCGGGGCTAAACGAAACTAGTTTCAGAGTAATCCTTGAATATCCGTCTATTTTTTGGATTTGTCAAACTTGCATCACGCAAAAGAACAACACTTTTCACGAAGTGATAAATGATACTAACTCCCTCAAAGCGGAAGTAAAATCGATTTGGAACTTAATTTCTAACACGAAGTTAAATGCGGGACGTTCTACAACTGAAAAACCAATATGCAAATGTGAATAGGAAAGCATGGTTAGTGTAAAACTCGATCCCAACGGTCGCCTGAACAGTCGATGGGATGCAAAGGATGTGCAGAGTGATACTAGCATTATTCTGCAGCTTCAGATCAGCCATTCGGACCAGGATTCTTCAAATGTTTCTCCCAATGATGGATTTACTATAGTTCATAATAAACGACGCAGCAGAAAAGTAATCACCGGATCTGAGATATCTTGGAGCGATGCAATCTCTGGTGTGCCGAAGAAGATACACCTCCATGTCTGGCGATTTAAAAAAGAGACAACTGCAGAAGATCTCAGCAGGTATGTACCTCAAAGATAAACTCTCTGCTCCTTTGGAGATGGAAAAGCTTAAGGTAACTATGCATCTTTTCGTATTTCTACAGATAGTGACCACTATAAAAAGCTTACTGATTCATCCCTGTGGCCCAAGAATGTGTCATTGAATCGATCTGTTTTTTTTAAATAAGCATGTAAGCTCTGTGAACGAGATTCCCGAAAAGGAACCTACATTGAGTGCACAGCCAGGTCATGATGAACCGAGTGACCCAAAGAATTGTGTTTCTGATGGAAATACAACTATTGGCATGACTACCAGGTAACGAAACCAAAAATAGCATGACTGGACCAGGCTACGACAAACAATAACAGTGACAATAGTTCCGATGACTTTTAGATACAGAAATAACTGACACTGCTGGAACCAATGAGTGTAGGCTTCAGCACCCCAAGACATACACAAACTACAGAAACGAACAAGAGAACTCTCATTGTATGCTTTTGAATATTCAGTGCATTTGTTATAAAGTAATGGATCTTGAGTTTTCCTACAAAATGATAAGTTTGATGTTATATGTTTTTGTGAACATTGGTTATGTAGAGATGAAGAGGATCTATTCAATATACCTAGTTATGTAAAGGCTAGCGTATACTGTAGGGAAATAATGAAAAATGGTGGGTCGGCAATTTATGTAAGTGAAGGACTATTTTTTAAATAAATGAATCTAAGTAGATTTAGTGTAGAGCAGCATGGTGAGTTTACTGCTGCTCATCTTCAAGAATATGGTGCAATAATTGTATGTTTGTACAGATCACCTAGTGGTGATATTAATATATTTAATGAGTTGATAGAAGAGGTCTGCATGTACATTGAACGTTTAGGTAAGGAAATTATCATCTGTGATGACATTAAAATATAGATACTTCTGTCCAAACAACAGAAGTATGCAATCTTGAAGATTTATTCAGATCATTTAATTTATTCAGCACCAGTCGCTTATCCGCAAGAGGAACAGCCTGCCCTGTCAATATATTTACAAATCTTTCAGAAAATAAGTGCAAAGTAGGAGCTACCAACTCTTGCATATCAGATCATTCTGCAATATGATTGAAAACAAATATTTCAGCAGCTTCCAATAAAACAAAGAATGAAATTACTTAGCATCGATCTTTTGAATTCAAAAAACAAATGGCAGATATTGCATGGGATTATGTATTTAAATATCAGGATGTCAATGAAGATTTTGATTTGTTTCACAATCTATTGGTAGAATTCTTTAACTAGAATTTCCTGATTAAAGAACGAAAAAGTTTAAAAATGAAAAAAATGTGTTTTTCTCAGAAGTTGTGGAGTATGAGAGACAGATTATTACTTTTACATTCTCCGTGAAAAAACGTAACAATACTCAGTTAGCAAAAGAAAATTATTATAAACACAGAAACCAACATAGACTGGAAATTAAAAGGGAGAGAATAGAGAACAATGACAAGTTTATCAATCAGGCAAATAATATATGCAGAGCTGCATGGCAAGTAATTAAAAATGAGATAGGTTCAAAATGTGTCCCAATAGATACTAATATATCACCAGATGAGTTTAATGAGTATTTTATCAAAGTTGTAGATAGTATTAAGAATAACCTGCAGGCGTCTTCTGTCAATGTATTCGATCTGGTGGAAGTTGTAAATATCAATAATGTAAATTTCGAATGGAATGATATATTTAGAGGTTTATAAATGGTGAAGGGTTTCAGATCTTTATCCAGTAAAGATATTTTTGGACTTTCAAACAACCTGACGAAAAAGTAATTGATGTTATAGCACGGCCACTAGACATCTAATTAATAGATGCCTTGAGGAATGGGTCTTTCCTAGGACTGTAAAACTATCAAAAATTACGCCAATTGTTAAGAAGGGCTCCAATCAAGAACCAGGGAACTATAGACTACTGGCAGTTGTTCCTGTCGTATCTAAAACAGTAGAGACTGTAATGAATAATCGGCTCTTGACATACTTTAAAACAAATAACTTAATTATCCAAACTCAATTTGGCCATAGACATAACAAATCTACAACTAAAGCTGTTCAAACTCTTGTAAATGTAATAATTTAGGATTTCGAAAATAGAGAGTATTCCACTGTTGTTTTGTGTGATTTAAGCAAAGCATTTGATACCATAATCCATTGTAACCTGATTAATAAATACAGTAACTTTGGATTGAAAGGTAATGTTCTGTCATGCCTAGCTTCATACTTAAATGATAGACAAAAACTTGTCATATATTGGGGAAGAATCTAAACTATTAGGAGTTACACATGGTGTCCCTCAACAGTCAGTCCTTGGTCCTTTTATGTTCATAGTTTTTGTTAATGATTTAGGTAATAACTTAAAAATGCACCTATTTTATATTCAGATGATTCAAGAAGAGCAATGATGCAGTATTCTACTAAAAAATAATGTTGTTTACTTATTAACCATTGTGCAAAAGTGAATGAATCAAGTAGAACACCGATATTTTATGAGACACGAGGAGAGAACGAAAGATTCCTTTTATTTGAGAAGAGAATTCGCCATTCCAACCGCCGTTTCTTCCTTATTTGAAGAACATATTAATTCACAGACTGCTGCGGTTCATCAAAGCAATCTCTGGGAAATTCAAAGATGGCGATGAGTCAAACGCGTTCTCCGGGACAATAATTACCACAATCCTCACTGCTGTTTCCGGCGCTGGTCTTTCTTCCCCGAAAGTTTTGGATGATGCTTGCGAAGAAAGCTTTGCTGGCGTCCTGAGGTCGCTGTGTTATGTCCTTAATCATCGTCAGGTCGGAGTAATCGATTCTGAATTTGGACAGCAAGTTGGCTATGCTGTGGAGTAGAAAAAAAAGGACGTTTAATAACGACGGTGTAAAAATATCTTACTCTTTAAATTTTTGGGAGAGTTAAATAGTAATAAATTTTCCTTGATTCGATATTATAATCAATATAGATCCATTTAAATTTATTCAGACTCATGATAAATAAATAAATATATATATTTACTGAATTTTTAAGTTTGCATGGAATGTTGACGTGGGACTGCAAAAACGCTAATTAATAAAATATATCCTAAATAATTTTATAATATAATAGCCCAGGTCTGTTGGTTGGTTGGACACGCTATTCCATAGGCCGTGCCTCTGGTAGTGAATTATGGTATTAACTCGAGATAGAATCTCGAAATTTGGCAGTAATGCTCGATTAACATATTTTAAGATAACGATGAAAATAAATCTTGAAAAAAGTCCTTGGTTCGACTCCAAAGAAGACGTTTCCATTTTCCGTAAGGTAACACGTAACAATCCATTTTTTGTCTTGCAGACTTTTATTGTTTTGGAAATTAAAATTAGAAGGAATTAACCTACGCTCTTCAGATCTGAACCATTTTGAAGAAAAATTACAAGGTTTCTTATTCTGTTCATCTTTTTCCGCATACAATTCTAAATCGCTCATATTGTATGTTTAATTCACATATTTTGTGGAAATATTGCCATTTTAACGGAATGTTGACTTTTCTAGCAATTACATTGTTAGACCTCAAAATCCTATTGTTGTATCAATCCTTATGGGTGTAAGCCTGCTTTGTATGCTTTTAATACGAGAGAGAGGGATGGTAACGGAGGGGGAGAGAGAGAGGGAGGGAAGGGGAGGAGGTGGAGAGGGAATGATGGGGAAGGGGTGGAGAATGAGGGGAAGAAGGGAGGGAGGGAGAGGGTGGGAGACAGACAGACAAACGACTTTATTGAGAGTGAAATTGAGACTACATAGTCCCTTCTCACATTTAAGAGAGAGGAGGGGGAGAGGGGGAAGGTGGTATGGAGGGAGGGAGGGAGGAGGAGAGAGAGAGACAGGGAGGGAGGCAACTATTTTAAGGTTAACTACCTGTCTCCGTAAATTAATGATAGCGAATAATACTTGTATAAACAAGTTGTGGATCTCTTATAATAATAGAAGACAAATGTTGGTTCCTTGGTGATCATATAAAAATTCTTTTTTAAATTTAAATTAGAAATAATTAACCTAAAATCTTCGGACCTAAACCAGTTTGAAGAAAAAGTTATAAGCTTTCTTATTCTGTTCATCGTTTGCCACCTAAAGTTCGAAATCGCCCATGTTTAACGTTTAATTCACATATTTTGGGAAATCTTGCCATTTTAAAGGGATGTTGCCTTGTCTACAAATTACATTGTTAGACCTCTATATGATATTGCTATTTCAATCCTTATCAAGGGTGTGAGCGTGCTTTGAATGCTTTTAATGCCAGATAGAGAGAATAAGGTAGAGGGAAATGATTTTCAAGACAGTTGATGTTTCTGATGTCAATTTGATTCTCCATAAATAGCTTGAACGATTAAATCTTTACTCACATCATTTTTGACGGATTATACACCAGTAACTTAATAGTATTCATTCAGATATCATAAATTGTTAACAATCATAGAAGAAATTCCCGTATTTATGCTTAAAGTTAGACTGGTAGTTAGTGTGCCTGCCTTCTAATCCAAAGGTCGCGGGTTCGAATCCCGCTTCCCGCATGGATGTTGTGATTCGTCTTGTGGTTTTCCCTCTACCTGCAGACAAGCCTAAAATTGGCTTTGCGGGGAATGCATCATTAAAAATAATAATAATAATAACATTGTTCGATCTTTGTTTTCTAGACTTGCTTCTTTTGAAAAAGAAAAAAAGCTCCTATCGTCTTTGTCCGTCTTTATTCCCGTTTGTGTCTGACTTCAAGGAAGCACTACGCAGATTTCAGTGGAAGTTGGTATTTAGAATTTGTATTAGCGATACCATATGGTGCCAGCGAACACGCGTTCGAATAATCTGCCGCACTCAAACTTTCCACGCGAAAAAATGTGGTTTGCATCCCTTGACTCTGCTTTGACTCTAATATCTCTTACTCTGCTTTGGCGATCGCGTTGTTGGGGCCACCATGCGCCCCTAGCGGGATCCTAAAGTTGGGCAGCGCTTAGCGGGAAGGAATATGGCTGTTCGCTTCACGGAAATAAAGATTTTCTGATGATATTTCATCGTGGTTCAGTGTCTCAGATACGTCTTCATTCGTCTGTCTAAATATATAAACGTAATTTTGTGTGACATAGAATACTTTCTTCTGTAAATGTGAGTGGTACCGTACGGTAACGCTAGGTCAGTACATACCGTGTCTTTTCAACCTTTCCATGTTTACGGGTGTCTGTCTTTAGGATGAGGCGTTTTACCACTGTTTGTGATTTTTATGCATTTCTCTGACTTTGTTTTAACGGAAATAATGATATGCAGATTATGAAGACGCCATTATTGTTACGTATTGCTATATATCCCGGTGATGTATTATTGCCATAGGAAATTGACGTTCGAGGAAGCACTCTCTCTACTAGATGAGGAAGATGTTGATGTTGTGGAAGTTTTTGTAGAGCCACCCGACGCAGCGATAGTCTCGAACGAGGAGAAGCGTTTCCTTTAAATCACGAGATTCCTGCACTGCACGGACAATACGCAAATGGATCCTGAAGATTACAAAATTTTAACGCGTTATCTCATATATTAATTACAGTGTATCCGACGACATCCAGTACGACAACCCGTCATGCCAACAGAGCAGAGACGCCACTGTGCTGGCGAGCATTGCACTTCCCGCACGCGTACAGAGTGCGTGAAGTGTGACGTGGAGCTGTGCGTCGAATGTTTCCTACGTTTTCACGTGAAAGACTCTAGTCGCGGGTAGGTCTAGGCCATCCTGAGAATGATACCCGTAAGGGTACGAACACATAGAAAGCAGGTTAATCGGCGCCTGCATTTACCGGTGGAGACCAGCTTCCCGGTACGAACTAGGGATGAAATAATACCGACAATTTTTAATACCGGTATTGGGACAGTTTTTTGCTGATACCGGTATTGAAACCGGTTTTGTGCAGAGAACAGTTAATAATCATTTAGTATATTATTTTAATAATAATATTAATCGTTTACTAACGGGATAAACCTCATTCTTACAAAATATCAAACGGAGTTCAAAAGCAAGATATGAGTATTTCAACAACTACATAAATCTGGACTTTTCAAAAACTAGATAACTGCCCTGTTAAGGTCGTTTTTACCACTCTTCAAAACGGTGGCACCCATCCCGATAAGGAATATTTTTCAACCCCAGGCTAAAAACATTTTTTTCGAAATGAAAACTCTACATATTCCACAAACAATAATGGCAAAGTAAGAAGAAAGGATCACACTAAAAATAAATTTATAAACCAAATTATATGTTTTATATGAAAATAATGAGTCAATTTGTGGACCTGAGGTTAAAAAATACCGCGTTTCGGGACTGAAGGGTTCAGGAACGCATTTCAGGAGGACGAGACCATATCCAATCGTTTTCTCTCATCGAATTAGGTAATATTATAAAACTCTCATACCGATCCGTCGGAGTCACTTTTCGGAAGAATCCCCTCATTTTATTTCTACTCACACAGGCAACAAATACATTTTTGGTAAGTTGGCACTGCTCCCACAAAGTGCACTTTTCAATACCGAAAACCCGGTATTGTAAATCACGATTTCTGGATAGAGAAAATTGATATTTTCCTTTGACTTATAAAATATTCATTCAAGAACACAGTACATTTTTAAATTTGCAGAAAAAAAGACAATGTAAACCTTTATAAAGAGTCACATTCGCTCCTTAGGTATTTTGACGACGGTGACTGATGGAACGACAAGTGAAGCACCTCTCTCGGAATTACCTTATAGTGTAGCATACATCATTAATGTCTATTACAGATCCCATCGGAAATTTTACATTCTGCTGCGTTTTATTAAAGATACGGAAGTAAGTTCTCATTCTGAGTTCAACATTATAGAACTTGCGAAATATGGAAAAAGATTGGTTTCTGAGTCACAATGCGTTAAATGTGCAATTTTTCCAAGTGGTTTTTGTGTCTGTATGTATTTGTGTTTTAAAAGTGTGAAAAATAGGAATATTCAGCCTTGTTAAACAGGAATTGTTTCTCTTTTGAAAATAGAGACTACGTTTTGAGGCTCGCACTATGCTTTTACCTGATTTGCTCCATCTCCAAGTTGTCCTTAGAGTTAGCCAGGGCAAACACCCTGAGTCTGCATCCCGCCCAGTTGTTCCTCGTGTTGATGAGGTACGGGAGAAGGAGGGTCAGCCCTCGAGGAGGAGGAAAGAAACAAAGGTTATTGAATACGTGATTAGGATTCCATTACTCCTTTTTAATATCCGAGGCGTGACTCGGATATTAAAAAGCTCCCGACGACGCTTTACCCAATTCTCCCGACGCGAACGTGGCCATCGTTCCTTTTAAGCGCCCTCGTCCCCAATTTTTCTTTCCTACTCACACTTCATTTTTCATAAGTTGGGGGATCTTTTCTTTTACTTTGGCAACGGATGGAATATTCGAGGCCGAAAGGAATAGTTTCGCCGTTGGCGTGAGGATTGCGTGCCATCGAATCTTCTTTTAATCTTTAAACCGCTAATTTAAACGACGTGAAACGCTTGGCCATCGTCAGTTCGTTAAACTGATTTCTTCTGAAATACAGCCGAAAGATTGTAAAGCATTGAGAAGTGTTCCAAAAAGTCCGCGCGTGCTCACAGAGCCACAAACACACGCGTTATTATACGTTTTCTATCCGTTTACTGTTAGAAACCTCTATCGATCTCTGTTTTCAGGAATTTCACCCTTTGTCCGTCCAATTCGTCTTTCGGTCGACTGTTGCTCATTTGATGTTGTTCTCCTATATCGACGATATTAGAGGTCCTTCTGGTGGTGTCGCTCTTCACCCTCTGTCACTCTTCACCCTTTTGATTATGTCGCAAATCCCTAATTCTTCTTTCTACTCAGCCATTTTCCTCGGAATTCGTCTCATAGACACTCCTATAAGGTGTTTGTGGATTCGTCTTAAGTCCATGTTTTGCACTCGTAAGGCACAACTAGAAGTAAGAATCGGCCGAATAATTTCCTAAAGCGGTTTGTTTGATTCAAAGGCATCTGAATTCCCTCCGAATGCAATCAAGTGCCTCGTTTTGATTTCTCCAAAAGGCAATCCGCAGCTATGGAAAGGAAACATAGCATTTCTTATAGATTCAAGTCAGCAGCACTTTTTTCCTCCCGCTCCAGTTCCAAGGTTCTTTTCTGGACTTCTTGCAAACAGTGCAATGTTATCAGCAAAGTTCAGATCACTCAATTATTCTTCATTTACCTTCTTATATTTTCGTTTCAGTCCAGCTTTTTGTACACTTGATCTAGTTTTCTTCGAATATTTTATTTCTTGTCTCAATCCCTTATCAGTCTTAAAAGAACATTTTTTCGTGCAGTTGGATAGATTTTATCATCTTTTTCTATATATTATTGATTATTGTTACGCTTCTCATTTCCAGTCTTACTGTATCGCTGGGCGAAATCAATCAAGTGCTTTCAGATTTTAACATGCGATTATTTTTATCTCAGCAAACGCTCACACATAGAAAAGTAATGAAATTTAGAAACAGTCTCTTTAAATAACGTTAAATTTGTTAAATTAACCATATTTTAATTTATCAACTTTGGCAGGGCCGGCCCGAGGTACCGCACAAAATTTTGGGGTCACTATTCCGACCATCTGTCTATGCTTTACTTGCAAGTGAATAAATATTGGATACCGATTTATATCGCCGAATAGGCTGCAATATTTATGGCATTTATTCTGTTTTTCTTTTTCTATAATATTTACACAGCGATGAATAAATTAACACGTACTTCGTAATTATCTCAAGAAACATTTAGGGAGGGGGGCGCTAGAGTGCTATCTCGCCCGGGGCGGCAAAATTCCTCGGGCCGCGTCTGAACGTTTGGATACATAATCCGAGGTTTTAATATAAATCGATCGATTATCTTAAGATTTTATTATCTTTTACAAAGATTATTAATCTTGCTAAATTAAAAGAAGTAACCAAGTTTAAGATATTTCCGTTACTTGTAATTACGTTGTACTATAATAATTATTCCTACTGCTAAGGTTATTCGATTTTAGACGTGCGTCCTTTTTGGGGCCTGGAAATATTCTCTCGAGAAGAGAATAGCGCTTACCTCCATCGTCGTACAGCCACCAGACATCGATCACTCCTTTGCCCTGTTTCCGTCGGAAGTGCGTCAGCCTGTTCAAGACGTCGTTGCTAAGTGGCGTTCCTCCGATACCCCTGAGACAGAAAAAACAAACCATTCGTTGGCATTATCTTCAGTAAGCATAGCGACAGCAGTGTGGAACCACGGCACCGGAAGGTGGGGAAGTGGAATGGGAGAAAGGAAGAAAGTGGGAGAAAGTGTTTCCATGGGATTAAAACAATAAAAGACCATGCGATTTTCGTAGGAAAACACAGTCGTTGGTGTTTTCATTAAAAATTTACCTTCTTCGGTCCAAAATGTCCGAAAAAGCTTGGGATGAAACTGAAGTTTCAATTCGCCCGAAAACGACCTTATATATATTTGGGAAATGTAGAAACAGGTGAAAATATCAGCTATGACCGGGAATGGAACCCGGGTCTTCCACTTGCCCAGCGGACATTTTGCAACAAAATACTGTAGCAGACATATTTTCCTGTTTCAGAACGGGATTATTTTCTTAGGTTGGGACGGATTTAGTTATAGAGGTCTGTAAGGGCCGGGCCGCAGTCCTAGGGCCTTGGCCCGGCCCTGCTCTAGGGCCGGGTAATGCGAGGCTGTCTCGGGCTAGGGATCGAGCTCGTGAAAAATCACTTGTGATCAATGACTTCCGTAACAACTCGGGCTTTTTTCGGGCCGATTTTCCACTTTAACAAATGTAATTTAATTATTTTATTAGGTAACATTATAATGTTTGTTACTTAACTATAAAATTTAATTTAAAAAAAATCTCTTCAGGGCTAGAGAGGGCATAAACGCGCGCTCGTCTTAAGCATCTTATCTCCATCTTGCCCACGTCAGGGCCTTTAGGGTCGAGTTCGGGCCTAGCGGGTAAAAACAGGAAAAAATCGGGCCTCGGGTCGGGCTCGGTTATTAGCGAACCTGACAACGCTCGGGTTTTGGCCGGGCCAGGACTGCACAACTGTCGGGCTGGGCCCCGGCTAAACATTTCGGCCCTATCGGCCTTCTAGTTAGCTATGCTAGTATCAACCATTTATCAAGTACAGAGTTGAAAGTGAGATTGGTAGATGAGGTTTTGAAGTGATTTCAGGCACTAACGGCCAGTGGTGAATTTTGACGATATTGATGTTGGAAATCGATCACCCTGGAGACCATATTTCTCTAGATTACACTGATTCACTGCGTTTCTACGGATTAGAAGATTATCGACGGCCGCTCAACTTGACACCTTCGACGTACAATCGTCAATACCTATATTACGACGACTAAGAATACCCTCTCACCGTAAAATAATTATATTGAACACGAGTAACAACTTTCAGGCTAAAAATAACCATTTAAGAATGTCATAACCATGTATAATCTCCAACAATATGGTTTCTTATGTCATTAAAAAAATATGAATAACCCTTTATGCAATATAAGCGGAACTGAAAAATTAATCGTTATAGAATAATTTTCTAATTTAATGGCTTAAGCCCCGTTAAAAAGTTCCTTATCATTTAGATAAAAGCATGACCAAGAATAGAGAGCTTAGCGTAAACTAAAACGTTTTTTAGGAGAAGAAAAGCAGGCGTTCGGGAGTGGTCACCTGTACACCTCAGCCTCGTGCTCCTTGTCCTTCCTCCCGGCTTTCAGCGTTCCTCCCTCCATTGCCTTCAGCTCTGTGCTTGTCGAAGCAGGAACGCCGTTCCTCTGGATATCCGGAGATCTCGGGGGCGTCCTGCTGGATGCCACTGCTCACGGAAAACGTCGAAATGAATTCTGATTCGCTTTTTTTGGTTCGTTAGTTCGAAAGCGTAACAACATTGACTTGGCTGAAAGCTTACAAGTATCATCACCTAAGATTCAACGCTCGAGAATAGGTTAACTAGAGAAAAATTTACTGTTTCCTATTTGAAAAAGCGCCGAAAGCTCTTTAAATTTATAAATTTTTATAAAAAAAAAACAAAACAAATAAAATAAATTGCGAAAACTTGAGTCACAGTTACAACTGATGTTCGCATTGTGATACATCAGGCATACTGTTTAGATAAAGAATATTCCGCTCCAAAACTGAACGCATCAGAGACTCTCATTAACTCGGGTTAGGAACTGTGGTGCGGTCAGTTTTGGAGAGGAGTCCCACCGTTTCGACTTGAGCCGAATATTCAATTTTAAATTTTAAAAAAATATTTGAAATTCCACTGTTAATAATTTTTGTGGCATTTTATATTTTCTCCGTAAGCGTATGGCAGTGGATGCCATTGTACCCTACCCAAAATACATAAAATCCTTGGTTCTTATGCGCAATCCCCCGCCAGATTCGTGGCGCCATTTTCCCGTCTACACAGCCCAACTTGTGAGGGATCTGTATGTGGCAACATTTATCCACCCGATCACCGGACAATGGGGAGGGATAGTTTCGTTCCAGAGAGGCGAAGGGCGAGAGGCGGGTTGCCGTCTTGCCAAACACACACAATGTTTAAAGCAAATGTAAAGATGCAGTATGTAGTTAATATGTAGAAATATTAATTATTACAGTGACGCATCATTTGAATTCAACTGACCTGCAAGTGCCTCAACTTCTGTTTTAATTTGATAAAATTATTTATTCGCTAGCTTATGTTTTCTCTGATACGTGGCTCCACTTTCCTTGGAAGGAAAACCTTTCTCCTGGGTCTCTTCGAGTGCATAATAAATATTTGTATTGAATAACAGATAATAATTTCAGAAGTTGAAATTTTAGAAATAATGTCGTTAATAGCTTCCTTTCGTCGCACCAGCAGTCACTTCGATAAGGTCTGCTCCTAATCCGTCGAGGAATACTCAGTTGGCTCCATTTGAGAGGAACAAATCAAGTTTATTATTATTTTCGATTACTACACTTTTTACTTTTGCAATATTTTCTATGAGAGTCTCCATCGAAGGCTTTCCTAAAATTCAACAAAACTGCTTCGATGCTTAGGTACGTCTGACGCTACAACAATATCATGTTGACTTTGAAAAGCCTTAGTCAAACGGGAATTCTCTCATTTTACTGTAATTAATATTCAAAAGGTTATAATTTACTTCTAAAATGACCTCTATCTACGGCCATATTCGTCCAATTCTCGCAAAACTCACCTGTCGATTCCGACCTCTTGGTCGCTTTCGGCCTGGGTGCTGGGCTCTCCGTGTCTTCCTCCTCCACGTCCCCTTCCGTCGCTTTCTCCTCCTCTTCTGTGTTCTGCGGCTTCCTCGGGGGCGAGGGCGTCGGCTGAGGGGTGACTGGGGCGGGTGTCGTGCTCCTTACAGCCGCCTCGATGGTCGCTGCTTCGTTGTCATCGTCTAATATTCCGCTATAGTCTAAGAAATCACCGTTTCGCAGCACCGCCAGACCCAAATGGTGGTCCAAAGCCATACTGTCGCATTTTTAAAGGAAATTGCATGCTTTGTTAGACTCCGACTGCGTTCCAAAGTGCGCTTTCTAAAAATACTAGAGAAATTTACATTAAAAAATACGCGCACAAAGTATCTAATACTACTAATTTCCTTTGTGATTTATTGATTGATTTAACAATTTTGTTAACATTTCGTTCCATAGAAACAAACAAAATAAACAAAGAGTATAAAGTTTACATTTCACCGTTATGGAGATTTGTTCGCCAACGCAGTTTAATTACTAAGGCTATTTGCACACGTGACGATATTATCGCGATATCGCTTGACTTGTGAATACATGTGTTTAAACGAGTGACTTGCACACGTAGGGCGACACGACAAAAGTATCGCGGCGACACTCGTCACGATAAAAATGTCGTCTTGTCTGTCGCCCGGTTCTAACAATCGCGCGATGTCGCCTGTCGCGCCGACAGGCGATATCGCGTTCTCAGAAAAACAGTGTAACCAAATGGCGCACTTGCACACGCACTGACATGTCGCTTCCCTCTAGCACCGACGTGCCACTTTTCAGTCTGACAATGAGTTTGGAACTCGTGAACTTTACAACGTTTTAAACAGCGCGTGTTTATTGTGTTAAAAAAGAGTGCCGAAAAATTTAAGTATGATATAACAACACTTATTGAACTAGTGGAGAGCAGGCCCACCTTGTGGGACAAGACGGCAGATGACTACAAAGATAAAGTAAAGAAGCAAACGGCGTGGAAATAAGTGTTCATGTTTTTCGAGGAGGAGTTTGAAAGTTTGAACCGGAAGGAACAAAATAAGACAGGTAAATTGAATGGAAATACATTTTTATTTATATTAAATTGAAATCTGAATCACAACTGGCAGTATCGCCGGGTTTACGGAAATATCGCCAGTTATCCCGCGACAGCGATAAGGTCGTTGCGTGTGCAAACCAAATGCGATAGCGACAATTGTCGCTGTTGCGGGCGGCAGCGATAATATCGTCAAGTGTGCAAATAGCCTTAACATGCGTACAGCTGGTCAGGATTGTTTTAACGAATGGGTGTTGCAGTTGGGTAATGGTACGCTAACAAATGAGCATCAGGAACTTGATCCAGAGCTCATTGAATTACCTGAAGCTATGACTGAAAGCAACAATCTAATTTCATCAATTTACGGTGATCATATTGCAACCAACACAGATGAAGAGGTCATGCATGTGTCGAAAAAAGTTATTTTAACGCCCAAAAATGTCACAGCGACTGAACTCAGCTTCAATATTTTGAATTTGATAGACGGTGAAATGAAAGAATACCGCAGCATTGACACCATGTCAACTGACGATCCAAACGATCAAATTGATTTTCCAGTCGAATTTCTGAACCAGCAATGTCCATAGGGTATGCCACAACATCATCTTCGTCTCAAAGTTGGAGCATTCATCATGTTACTTCGGAATTTAGATAAAAAAGGACTTCTGAATGGTACCGATTGGTTGTAAAAAATTGCAAAATAACTTTATCGACGCAGAAGTAACAAAGGAGAACGAGTGTTTATTCCACACATTAATTTGATGGCAAGTGACAGTAGTTTACCTTTCACCATGCGAAGACGCCAATTTCCAGTCATTTTGGCTTTTGCAATGACAATTAATCAAGTTCGGGGCCAAACATTTGATCATGTTGATGTTTACATACCTGAGTCTGTATTTGGACATTGTCAACTCTACTTGGCCCTCACAAGAGCAAGAAATTATAAAAATGTGAAAGTCTTTGTACAACACACCAATTATCAAGGAAAGATTTTGATGAATGAAAAAACATTCACCAAGAATGTGATGATTAAAGAGCCGTTAAAGTGATTTTTTCATCCGATCAAGATGTATTGTCTTCTCGTCATTTTTGACGGGTTTCCACTAGTCTATAACATAAAGCTGAAGTTCTGGGTGGTTGGCGAATGTTAGAAACTTGAAATTTGGCATGTTGATTAAGTTTAGTGCACAGTTAACGAAAAATCTCCGGAATTGTAAAAATTATAAACTTTTAGGGCTTTTTTGCCCCATTTATTCCCCATAAGAAGATAAAAATTATAAGGTACTTCCAGATGAGCTACGGAATTGAACTGTGGCAGAATTATAAGTTATTAGTAAAAGGCGAGTTGAAAAATCCCAATTTGTGATAATTCAAAATTTTAGGGGCTGTTTGCCGCATTTTTTACCCCACACGAGGATAAAAATATAAGGCACTTCTTGAAGAGGTACAGACTCGAAATTATGCCGAATTATATCAGAATTCGCCATATCATCTGATCTACAGGCGAAATGCCGGCGGATCAGAATACAAACGAAGAGCGAACTGAAAATCACTTTTTGTGCGTCGCAACGAAAACGTGAGCTCTATCTAAACACTCACAGCAACACGTCGAAGTACTGCCTAAGTGCCCTCGGAGAGGAGCACGTCTGCCAGTCCGCCTTGTAACCGACGAGCAGGATGTTGGGTCTCATCTTTCCCACTCCCGACGCTTGCATCAAAGCCCTCGCTCCCACATCCAATCCGCTCACCCCGTCTCCTCCGCCGCACCCGTCCACCGTGGTGACGAAAGCGCGGATGTTGTGGCGTCGCAACCACGAGTTTCCGCTCCTCACGACGCAAGTGCGGGCCTTGTGGGAAAGGGGTTCCTGGCAATGCGACACAAAACACGTTAACTCCGATCGAATCAAACTACGCGTTCCTTTTTAAAGGATTAGGCTGAGAACTCACCAGTTCTACGTCTCCAGCTACGAGGAGCGAAACGTTCTTGGTGAGTAGATGGCCTAGGTCCAGGAGCGGAGGCCTCGTGGAAGGACGGCCGCACAGCACCAGAAGTTGAGGCCTGTAGTTCTTCACGTGCTCGCGTACGTCGTTGAGGCGCTGCAGGGACTTGATGGCCGAGGTGTAGGTCTGAGCCTGAGTCGACGATCCCCAATTGACGTCTGAGGCGAAAGGCGGTGACTATTAGGAGTGCTTTAAAAGATTTCCCCTTTTGTTTAATGAAAGTATATTTTTAGGGTCGCGTCGAAGTATTCCGACAAATAAGATCCTATTTCTTATTTAGAGGGATTCTAGGTCTTCAATCCATTCGATAGTATCGGTTCTTACGTGTAAGTTTAATTGGCTGTCTCATCAATTTACAACCTAATATTGAAAGGATTGTTTTATATAAAACGCTTCCCAAAAACGCAAATACATCTGCTATTTACCTCAGAAATACAGTTCACGCGTAAAAAAATGAAATTTGTTTACATTCATTCACAATATCCATATATAACATATGGCGTTATTGAGGATTAAAATAAAGTGACCCAAATTCCCGTATGCGGCAAAAATTATATAAATTACGTATTCGAATATATTTCTAAGTCGTAAATTGTAAGGCATTCCTAAATCTTTTATTCGGAATTATTTTTAATGGTCGCACTGTCGTATACACTAAATTTTAACTATTTTAATCGATTTCATTTGTCCATTTACAAATAATAACATCCAACATCGGAACGAAGAATACCTCATAAATATTTTAGAGTGTATGTGTGCGTGTATGTTCTTTATACGTTTTTACACCGTTGAATCTATCGAATTCAAAAGTTTCATGGGCCATCCTATGGACCAAAGGAAGAACTTGGTCTAGGTTTGCAGACCGTGGGGTCTCTTATACCCCATGGGGTCAACAAAGTACTATTTCCATAAGAATGCATGAGAAATGGTGTGGAGAAACCCCAAAATGCCATGCAGCCCTTCACTGATGTGGATATAAATATTTAATATAATAAAAGCCGTCGTCTGTTAGTTGGTTTGTTAATTGGTTGGTCACGCTATGCAAACCCTAATGACTCGAGAAATAATAATGATAGAAACCCGAAATTTGGTAGGGATGCTTGATTAACACTTATTCAGAGAATGACAAATTTAAATCGCGAAAAAATTCCTTTGTTCGTCTCCAAGAGAGGTATTTCCATTTCCCATTACTTAACATGTAAAACGCGATTTTTCGACGTGCAGGCCCTTATTCATTTGGAAATTAAAATTAGAAGAAATTAACAGACGACCTTCGGATTCGAACCATTTTGAAGAAAAATTTATAAAGTTTCTTATTCCGTTCGTATTTTTTCCCTCACAATTCGAAATATTCCATGTTAAACGTTTAATTTGAATATTTTGTGGAAATCTCGCCATTTTAACTTGATGTTGCTATGTCGACCATTATCATTGTTATACCTCAAATTACTATTATTGTATACATCCTTCTGGGAACAAGCATGCCTTGAGTGCTTCAAAACGAGAGGGAGAGAGAGGAAGGAAGGAGAGAGATTGACGTGTTTTGTGGAAAATAATTATATTAACGTAAATATAAAAAATTTTAAGTATCAACAGTGTCATTTTATAAAAATTGGAAATAAAAAGCATTCTTAAATTAAATTCTTTGTAAACCATACGTGCTTACGAATTTATATTGTTATTCCTCGAATTAATTTCGTAACAATGGCCGAAGTTTGGAAAAGAATATAAATTAAAATTCAGTTAAAATTAAAAGGACATTTAAAACTGTTAACAGGCAATTTTCGAAGAAACAACAGTGAATCTTTTAATGAATTGATTTGTTTTTATAAAAGGAATTTTGGTGCTTATTTAATACAGAGTAAGTTCTAAGGCTTATAATCCATTTAAATCTAATAACAGTGACTATTATATTTTAAAGAAAGAACTTTATTTATTCACTTTACAGAATGAATTAATTTTAGGATAGCATTGCCTATTATAAAAGGAGCTACTTTGGAATTTACAGTATGTAAAGTGGAAGTTGTATCAAATTGACTCAAGTATATTTCAAAGCAAAAATCAATTTAAAAGTATGTATTGAAAGTTGTTGTTTCGGAAACTGATTGTGAGAAGTCCAGAGTGGTGAGCGGACGCTAAACGATGTTAAGGTACATTATATTCCAAAATCTATTTAAAGTATTATCAGAGGCAATTGAAGGTTGAACCAATTATTTGGAACTGGAATTCTGCTTATTTAATGAAATTGAAATGCTAAAGCATTAATCCATTAAAATCTGTGAAGAGGGGCTATTTTAGTTTGAAAGAAATATATGTACATGGTACTTTTATTCACTTTTCAGAATGAATGAATTCTAGGTTAACATTGCATATTATAAAAGGATTTTCTTTGGAATAAGAAGTTTGTTATATGGTTATTTTAACTGAATTGAATCAAGTTCTCTTCTAATTTTGAAATCCATTTAAAACTGGTGAAAGTGGTTGTTTCGGAAAATGAGAAGGCAAGAGTGCTGAGCAGACGATAAACGATATTGAGGTACACTATATATTCCAAAATCTATTTAAAGTATTATAAGAGGCAATTGAAGATTGAACCAATTTTTTGGAACCGGAATTCTGCTTATTTAATGAAATTGAAATCCTAATGCTATAATCAATTTAAAACTAATAACAATGGCTGTTTTAGTAGAAAGAAAGGTACTATTTTATTCGCAAGGAATTTCTTTGAGATTTTAGTTAATTAATTAAAACAGACTTATAATATAGAAATATTCGATGGTTAAAACAGTGCACAATTTTATTCTTGCGATTTTTACATGTTGCATTAAAGAAAATTTAGATTAATTAAACCCGTTGAAATTCAACGGGAACTTATGCTAGTACCGAATATTTACTTACGATTACGGGAAATGGTTTATTTTACGCATGAAAGACTGAGAATTTTAATTCTGTTCGTGTATTACATGCTAAATCTCTCAAAATTTTCCGTTAAGCGCAAAATTTATCGATTTTTCCAGGCGGCAACAAAGCTAAATTTCTTAATTGTTGTCCTCTTCAAAGGGAGATATCCACGTAAAGGTTAATGCAAGGAAAATCCACGCCGTGGCGCGCCGTAGAGGAAGAATAGCTAACGCCAAGATAAAGGGTACAAATGGATTCATCCTTAAATATAGTATATGAATACTTTTAAAGTGAGTCAAATGATTTTTAAGGATTATTAGAACATTGTTATCTTTTACCATTAACATTGAAAGATTTATCGCAACATAAATCGATACATCTACTTACATTCATTCGGTAACCAAGATGTTGCTTATTGTGTAGTATTAACATAATCCACATAATTTTATTGCTGCCTTAAAGGCTTCGGTGCATCTATCCATGTGAATATTAAGTAAGACAATGCGTAATTATATTAATGGCAAAACTTAACAATACAATACATAAACTAGTAAATGTTAATGTAAGCATCGCTTGCGTAATTAAGGAATGGGGAACGTTTGCCCCGAGCAATAAAAATCGTTTGCTACTTAAAAGAAATCTCTTTCCCGAGCGAAGCCGGGCGTTTCAGCTAGTGGTAAAATAAATTACCAGAATGAGTTAAAAACAGATTTGATAGCTAGAACCAAGCAACACATTCTTTAGAGAGATTCTTATAATTCCGATCAATGGATTGGATTGGTTTCAGCAATTGCCACGAATCAATGCGTTATGAACTTTGCATTTTCATCAGCCCTTCATATTTACCTGGATGTCTGTACATGACCACTAAGTACAGTGCCAATGTGGCAGCCAGTGTGACAAGCGCAGTGATCCAGCTCATGAGAAACATGATAGCGATGCACAGGATGAATCCCGCGAGACTCAGCCACATGTTGTAGTACTGTAAAGAGATCAAGTTTAGGCATTGGCACAATGTCAAGAGGCGACACGAAATTGAAAAGGAATTTGAAAATTCTGCAAAATTATTTGTCCTGTTTGCATCGATAGAAGGAAATATTTTCTTATCTCAAAACTCAAGATCGAATCAGGAAATGCGCAAACACTCATTTGCCCGCCTTAGCGTCATTATTTAAATCAAATTCAAATGAAAAATTCTAAAAAAAGAAGATAGATGACCCATAATCTTTGGGCGAAATCTTCGGTAGGCATTATAAATTGACAGTCTCATACGAATCGATCGATTCTTTTTAGTTCACTCGCTCCTAAGATTAATTTAATCTCCATTTACGTATTTATCCCGGAACACCCATAATAAAATTTTCGTTGTTTTGTTTGCAAAGGCCTTCTTTCGTGTCATGCAGAATGCCGCTACACATGCAATAATTTAATCCACTGATTTCAACTGGCAGCGTAAAATTTGTTGACATGTGTTGACTTTTCAAATATCGAAGCAGCGGGCGGAGAAGATGTTTCTTTATAAAGATAATAAAGGGGATGTCCTTTAGAAGAGGCTTTAAGAAGTTTATTGCATGTGGCATTCTATTCAATCGCGAGGGTGCCTCGAGTAAGTGCTCTCAGATTTCGGACTGAGAGAGGATTAAAAGGAGATTTCCAAATGAGATAAAATGACAGAGAGAGAGAGGGAGAGGGAGAGAGGGAGAGGGAGAGAGGGAGAGGGAGAGAGGGAGAGAGAGAGAGGGAGGGAGGGAGAGAGAGGGAGGGAGAGAGAGGGAGAGAGAGAGAGAGAACGAGAGAGAGAGAGAGAGAGATATGATGGAGGGAAGGAAGATACATCGGATAAAAGTTTTTTCAAGGTCGTGGGGTAAATCCGAATTCCGCAGCTAAGCGTAAAACATGCTTATTCTGATATATACGAATTCAGCATACAATAACTAATCAAATTCGCGCACGCATGTAAACAGTGCCACACACGCGCACACACACACACTAATTTTGAGTAAATTTGTTTCTCTTTATTATACGATTTTGGGAGGCGTAATAAAATATTTATCGACTGTCTGTTTAATATTTTCACATTGCCGACATTATATTAAAGAGCATTTTTGCCAGATTGCAATTACGGTTATGAAATAACTGACTGTTTCAGAAAGAGAGTCAGTATATCATGTGGAACATTGAGTCTTTTAGATTTTATATAATCAATATATAAATTGGCTAGGTTAACCATTAAATCATTTCATTTTAATGATTTTTAAGTTGGCACGCAAGCTGGAAAAGGAAAGTCGATTTGTGTAATTTTGGTACGTGACCACAAATGAAGGCATGACATCCTTAAAATCTCTTCATTAGTGGTCGAGATAATCGGTGTAACATTGACCTCCACTTAGAAGGGCGCGGTATAAATTCGCCAGGGGCGGCCTCTCTCGGCTGACCACAATCGCCCTTTCACCCCGTCTTTCTCTCTCTCCCTTTCACCCTCTTCTCCCCCCCCTCCTCTTTCTTTCCTTCCCAGTACATTAATAGCCGTCATATGAGAGAGAGGTTTGCGCATGCGCCTTGCAATCCGTGTCACGGGCTTACCTTGAATGTAGGCCGCCATCCGATGGGTTTGGCGAGACTCGCGTGGAAGGTGCAGAAGTTGACGAGAGCGTACGAAGCCAGGAAGAAGTTGGAGATGAGTGGTGCTATGGCGTTCAGCTCGGCTGAGGGGAAGAGAGGAGTAATAAAAATTGAAAGACGGAATCTGCACTCGTCTGGAAAGGGTTTTGGCACGAGATAGGGTACAGATGAGGTTAAGGATTTTGGTGGAGAGCGAAGGAACAGTTATCGACACTGTAAAGGAAATGGAGAATTCGTGAATCCGAAAAATGGAAACTTCGAAATTAGGTTAAAAAAATTGCATCGGTCACAACATTTAAAAACATATAAAATTGACAAGTCGGTGAAATTGAACAAAGTGCCATCACCCAATAGGTGCACTCATTCGGTTACGTGTATAATACCCATGGGGTATAACAGACCCCACGGTCTGCAAACCTAGACCAAGTTCTTCCTTTGGTCCATAGGATGATGGCCCATGAAACTTTTGAATTCGATAACTTCATCGGTGTAAAAACGTGTATACACAAATACGCTCTAAAATATTTATAAGATGTATTTAATCTAATATATAAAAACTAGTGTAATGCCCGTTGAAATATCAACGGAAGAATTATAGATAGATAGATGGATAGATTATTATTATTTTCATTTAAAATAATTAATATCACACTTTTACGTATAAAATATTTTGTCATTTCTAATGAGTATTCTGTTTTTGATGGGCTATCTTTAGTTAAACATAAAATAGTTGCCTCTCTTTCCCTCGCTCTTACCCTCCCTCCCTCTCACATCCTCTCTCCCCCCTCTCCCCCCCATCTTACACCCTCTCTCCCTCCCTCTCCCCCTCCTCATTTCTTCCCCTCGACCTCTCTCCTCTCTCCCTCTTTCCCCCTCCCCCTCTTTTCCCCTCCCTCTCGATCCCCCCTCTACCTCCCCCCCACTATCGTATTAAAGGCATTCAAAGCACGTTTATACCCATAAGCATCCTCTATCTCCCTCCCCTCCTCATTTCTCCCCCTCTCTTCTCCCCCACCCCCTCTCTTCTCCCCCTCTTTCCCCCTCCCCCTTCTACTTCCCTCTCTCCCCCTCCCTCTCTCGTATTAAAAGCACACAAAGCACGCTTACACCCATAAGGATTGATACAACAATTGGATTTTGAGGTCTAACAATATAATTGGTAGCCAAGGCAACATTCCGTTAAAATTGCAATATTCCACAAAATATGTGAATTAAACGTATAACATGAGCGATTTAGAATTGTATGTGGAAAAAGATGAACAGAATAAGAAACTTTGTAATTTTTTCTTCAAAATGGTTCAGATCCGAAGATCGTAGGTTAATTCCTTCTAATTTTAATTTCCGAAACAATAAAAGCGTGCACATAAAAAAATTGATTTTTACATGCTACCTTACGGAAAATGGAAATGTCTTCCTTGGAGTCGAACCCAGGACTTTTTTGGAGATTTATTTTCGTCATTATCTTAAAATATGTTAATCAAGCATCCTTGCCAAATTTCAATCTTCTACCTATTCGGGAAGTTTGTTAAAACGCTCTATATCGGCCATCGTGAAAGCGTGACCAACCAACAGACCTGGGCTATTATAGCATAAAATTGAATGAATGTGTGTATCATAATTTTAAAACTCGAAAACTACAGATCGTAGAAGCAAGAGAAAGATATCATTTTAACGGGAATAACGAGTACGGTGGTATAGTAAAGTTTTTATATCGATTTGATTGACCGGTCTAATTAAAAAAATATTTTCTTTTTTTCATTTTCTCCATTTGAATAACATAGGGACGAGTGCAGCTTATTTTTCATTTGAATTTTAAAATTACTTAGAAACATGGTATGAACTTGAGACTTGAATGGTTCTACGAAGAAAAGAACAAAGTTTATTTTTATTGAAGACGGAATCAGAATTCTGATCGAATTAGCATAAAAATTCATCTAGAACCAATAAAATACGTGATTTTATCAGTTTTTTACAATACCCATTATAAGCTACCATGAAACTTCCATTGTCGCCGAAATTGAGAGTTCAATGCATTTATATGGGAAAATTTTTAACGTAATATCTTTTGTCAATTTCTGTATACGAATTTAATTTGTTTACATGGAAACCAAATATTTGTTGTTTTTAATTGAATTATCTTCTAATCTAATACATAAAGGAGAATGTTTGTAAGTTTGTTCGCTTTGAGTGCTTTTAATACGAGATAGGGAGGGAGAGAGATGGATGGTAACGGAGGGGGAAGATGGAGAGAGGGAATTAGAGGGAAGGGAGAGAGAGGGAGGGGGAGGGTGGGCGATGGAGGGGGAGGGAGGGAGAGGGGAGGGAGGGGGAGAAGGGAAGGAGAGGGTGGAAGGGAGGGGGAGGGAGTTTATACGTTATTTTCGCAAGATTTTCTTCCTTACATGTTACACGGTCGAAATTTTAGATGCCCTAAATCCGTTGAAATTCAACGGGCACTCCAGCTAGTAACTAACATATTTGATTAATGTTTGAAACAATTAAACTCTGTGAAAAGAAAAGAAACTGATTTTAATGCTTTTTTCTGCCAGAAGAGGGAGACAAGCTCGAGTTCAGGAAGTTGGATGGAAAGAAACGGATGATATCTCGTCACAGGCGACAGGATGTCTGGGCACTGTTCTGGTAGTGACGATTATTTTCATGAAACAAATGAGTTATTGCTATCATTCGTAAAGGCATTAACAACGTTTTCGGCAGCATTGCAAAGAAAAATATTATTATTTTCAAGACGTGCATCATTGGATAAGGGATTATGAACATCTTCTGGTGCGCAGAGGAAAGCGGGCACCTATAAATGACTCGGCGGGCACCACGTTGAGAGCCTCTGATATATAGCTATAAGCTGAATCCACTCCCATAATATTAATGAAAGATAGCTCCTAATTTTACAAAATAATATTTTAAATCATATATACAAAAACCCAATATTGCAATTTCGAAGTCATCTATTAAATCACCATTACCACGAATAAATCAGAATCTCTATAATACAAACTCCCTGACTAAAGACCCCAGGAAGACAAAATGGTATGATTTCTCATTTGAATCTAATAATAATAGTCTAGATCTGTATGTTTGTGTGTCAGTATGGAACGCTCGTCTTTCTGGGAAGCAGCTGGCTGGACCTTCAGCGGAATAACTTGAGAATGGATTGTAGGATTTCGACGAGTTTTTCGCTATATTCTGGGATTTACCACTTGCACCTTTTAGAAAAGTCCTCGTCCATCATATGATCAAGAGTTCGATACCAGGAGAGTTTATTTTCGCAATTGGATTAAGTGAGTGTAGAATATTAATTACTAGCAGAATTTCCCGTTGAATTTCAACGGATTTAGTGAAGCTACTACAGCACAACATACAAAATCTTTAAAATACCTATATGTATAGTAGATACTTTTTTAATTACAATTAGCTTTTCTTAACGATTAATCATATTTGCTTGTAGCAATCCGTTTCCGAGCTTATTGCATTCAAATATAACGATAATTTTATTTCCTATCATATTACTTTCGCCAAATCATTTCCTGAGTAATTATGCCTCGCTGAAATATTTACTTTTATGTCTTGTAAGCAAGAAACCCTTGAAAAAGAAACGTACAGTTGACCATGATTGAACAATGACTGGTAAATGTACACTAGATACGTGAGCTTATTTACGTTAATAAACATTATAATGTAGAATATAATGATTTTACTAAAAAAATGTAAGATATCAGTATTCAATAGACGAAAGAAAGTTCAATTGCTTTCATAAACAAACGCTTCCTGAATAATAATCAGTATCTATTTACGATGATATCAATAAACATCGAACGTTTCGTTGCTTAAACAAAAGTGCGAATCGAATAACGCTCAACTTTCGTATATTTATAAGCTTCACTGAAGCTAATTGAAGCGGAGGTAACAATGACGGCCGCCTTGGTTACGCCCGGAAAGAGTACGAAAAATCCACAAAATTTCGAAACAAAAAGCGTATTTCTGAAAACTTCGACCGTGTAACATGTAAACTTCGCAGAAATAAGATAGTATAGAGTTTTATTCGTCGAATAAAGCAAAAATGAAAAAAATCGGTCCATATTCCCGTATTTTAATGCTTGAAGGAAGAATACCTTGCAAGTCAAGAAATGGATTCATACGTGTTATCTTATGGAGAAATGTTAATCCCCTATATTGGCAGCACTGATTAATCCCGGTTGACCAAACCTTGACCATTCACTAAGTTAGGATAATCATACCAAATTTGGTTATTCTAGCTTTTATCGTTTAGGAGGAGTTCCATGAACAAACACACAAATTCACAAACCAACAAACACACACTTCAAAATATATTATAGTAGATTTGGTCATAAAAATTACTTGGAATCATCGTAGGAGTTATGGACTTGAAACTTCCAACGCCCGAAAGAAGTAAATTGCATTTTACTGCCACCGATTTTTAATAGTACGCGTCGAATCAGCCCAAAAATTACTTTTAAGGAAAAATCTTTCGTCGTCAAGGTGATTTACATTGTTACCGGTTTCGTCTAACTGCATCTTATTGACTGGTATTATAAATTCCTCTCGAATCTGTTTATATATTAATGAAATTTCGACGGAAATTTGAAGTTTAAATAATACATTGGTTACGAAAAATAATACAACGGTATCGAAAGTAAATATTCAATTATTCATTGATATTGTTTTATTGAGATTAAAATTGAGAATATTTTCTGCTATAGAAAATTTCATTTTTTTAATGAAACAACATTTATATGTAATAAAACGTATGAAATATGTCATTCATAGAATTGTAAGTTGCACAAAGTAAAAATAATGTTGAGTAAGTATATAAAAGCTGTATTGCGTAATCTTTAACAAATAAATTTCCATTTATAGGAAATTTTTTTGCCGTACAACTTTTACCCGTCCAAAATTATTTTCACTTTCCAAAACATTCAATTATGCGAATTTTATTTTTATTGTTTACTTTTTCGTGCATGTAAAATTAGTTTTATTAATTATTTATTTTAAATTTACTTTAACTTAATTTACGCATACTCGTCATAGTATGTGACGGGTAATTACATGAATATTCTACCTCGTCGCACTCTTAAAATGTATAAATGTCTTTTCGGTGTATCTTTTACATAAGAACTGAAATGTTCTTTAAAACGCTTTTCCCCTTCCGATTAAAATATTTATAAAAATGGATAAGTGAAATATAAAAGATATCCATGCACACACCCAAATAGAATACGCAACGATTATAATGAAAAGGAATTATGTAAGTTGTAGTTATGCCGCTGTAAATTCATTCATTCATCGTAGTTTTCTGTCCTAGGACAGGTCCTTTATTTAAAAGTAAAACTGTACTCTCCATGTATTTCTATCCTGAGCTCGTGACTTCTTCCTTATTTTAATTCATCAATAATTTGTGTCCTTCTCGTACCTCTTCCTTTCTTTTTCCTCCAATTACCTCCTTCAACAAACCATCTCTTCTCAGTGTATGTCCTCTGCGTTTTCACCTGTAGTATTTTTCTTTTTTCATCTACTCTCTCTGTAACACTTCTTCATTTGTTACCCTATCAAGCTAATCCTTTCCATCCTTCTCCATTTCAAAGCTTTCCAAATATTTAATGTCTATTTTCCAAAGGGTCCATGTCTCTGTTCCATATAATGCTATGCTCTATACATAGCATTTCATCAGTTTTTTCTCAAATTCAAATTATTTCTGCTCCTCAGCATAAATCTATTCTTACTGAAAGCAGCTTTTGCAATGGCTATCCGTATTCTAAGTAAAGAATAAATAAAGAATGAATGCAGTTTTAAAAATAATGTACAGCAATTATCACACGACTGTGGTTTCTAATGTCAGATTCATCGACATTTTGATGACTGAAACAGTCGAGTGGATTATTTTGTGCTAAGTTACATTACTTCTATTAGAATTAAAATTTATTGACTGCAAAGTTATGACTACCTAGGGCGATCGAATTGAATTGAAAGGCGATGAAATTAAGTATTGATTCATTGAATTTATTGGATTTCACTCGCGGTTGGTTTTAAAAATATATATAGAAAATCTATTTGGGAATTTAAATGAGGCTGTTATCGACTCAGTGCTGTTAAATAAACTGAAAATGTTAATAAACCTAAAAGTGATTAAACCATTCAAAGCATAAAATTTCGCACAGTCGGATAGAAAAATCCCTTTTTCGCTATTAATTTTTGATTTAATTAATGAAATGACTCCCTACAATGTGTGATTCAGCGATCAAAAACATTTGAGTGGAAATCGCACTTTTTTGGAGATTTAAGCGCTTCTTTTCGTCTCCAAAAGGCCAAATTGCATTTGAAATCAATCCTATCAACCGAAAACCCCGATAAAGAAAGAAAAATAAAAAAAAAAACACGTGGAATTTCTCAAACAAGATCCTAAGATGATAGCGAGTGTTTAATTTATGCCTAGTAGGTCAGTTGATAGAAAATGGGAAAGCAACTCCATTTGTCAAAGCGCTCTTTCATTTTTATAGATTTTTATAAATATTACTCCATTCATTATTCAATATATCCATTTCAATCGAAAATCTTACAAGCTTGATTTATCTGTAATCTGTTACAAATTTCCGTTTGCCTAATTTAAATGTAGAAATATTTAATATCTTCAAATTTCACTTTGGAAGCAATACGAATTCGCCATTTCGACCTGATGCCGATTTCCGTTTTCAAAACCTTCGCAACACCGATTCGCTTCTTCCGATCCTTATCCCAGAAATTCTTTATTCGACGCACTCATAGGCGATCGAGTGCCATCCTTGTCCTCATTCTACGCCCTTGGCAGTCAATAGCCTATCGGCGAAGAGTCTCTTCCAATGAAAAATAAGTAGTCACGTTCGAACCGTATCGATTCGGTCCCTCGTCTGTATTCCGAGAATTTGGATTCCGATCAGAAGCCAACTTTTTTAAACATTTTTCGTGGAATCCGACAACTATCGCGAAACGAACGCTTCTGTCAAACAGGCCACGGAACGTCGAATGGGACTGCTTCTATCAAGACGAATGGTCTGCTATTACTCACGCGGTGCTCACGGAATAGTGCATCTCGGTAAAGTGGTGCGCTCTCTCTCTCTCACTCACTTCCGCTTCTTTAACAAAAAAAAAGTGCCGCCAAACTCGAAAATTTAATCGTTGGCGAAAGTTCGACAGACGTCTTTGGAGGGCTTCCGCCGTTTGACGTCCTCCCGGGCAAAAGGAGAATTCTAATTCCTCCTCCCTCGCCAATGGGGGGCAGTGAAAGGCGAGCAAAACCGCAGAGAACGCAAGAGCGAACGAAGAGGCTTTTCGATTTGCGGTCAAACCAGAATAGCGCAGGCGCACATTCCCTCGGAAAAGAAACGGAATTTTTAAAAAAATTGCTTTAAAATGCGCGTTCGAAAACCAAATCGATCGATCGAAATGTTTTAACATTTCGATCGATCGATTTGGTCACGATTCGTATTTAGAATCGGACTCTTCGCGTCCGACATAAACGTAATTTTCGAATCGATTTGCGAAAAAGCTATGGAATCGATGGCTCGAATTGATCCGATTGGATCGAAGGAACGTCGATCGCCCTTCAATTTCTCGAAGTGACACGCGTGGGCAGATCCTGTGGGGGATTTTCCGATCGCGGCTGAGAAAGAGTGGAATGGGAGAAGCGAAGGAATAAGGGGGTGGTGGAATGGGGATGTTGAGGGGGGAAGAGGTGGGGGCGTGGAAGAGAGCTCTCGCGCGCGCGTGACCCCGTTTCGGTCGCATAGAGAGAGAGAGCCTTGGGCCGAAGACGCTCTCCTCCTCCTATCTCCTTCCAAGTGCGTCGGCCACCCCTCCCCTCCCCTTCACCCCTCCCCTTCACCCTCTCGTCATTCAGGTGCGTGCGCGCACTTTGACGCGTGAGGAAAGCGGTCGCGAGACACGGTAATCCTCTGTCCCGCTTCGCCTCCATGGGCGTGTCCAAAGGCGAGTGACTGGGAGGCCATCTCTCGAGAACCGCGAGCGAAGCGAATGATACGAAGAGAGGTACAGATTCCAATGATCCGCTATTTAGGATAATCCTCGACTGGTTAATTTTATTTCTAAATTCTAAAGATAATCGTTGAGTTAATTAGAGGAGCCTTTGTATCGTTCTAAACAGGTATTTTAATGAAAAAATAAAAGTCGGCTAATTTTTACTTTCTCGCTGAGCCGAATGCTAAACTCTTAAACAGCAATTCTATTTAGTTCGTCATCCCGAATCTTATGCAGCCCTAACGACAATTTTGCACCTTTAAAATCTGTTGAATTTCAGGTTTTTTGATTAGCAAAACAATAGAACGGTGTTTCCCAAACTGTGTTCCGCAGAGCTAAATGTTAGAGACATTCTTCTTTCACTTATTTACAGCAGGAGACATGAGCCTCACTTGTAAACTCTATACTGATACATAAGCTATATAAATAACCATTATAATTATTTTAAAAATATTTCTTTTGCAAATTGGCTTATCACCTCTTAGTTAGGGAGAAAAAATATTTGAATATAAGGGTTTCGTGGCTTCAAAAAGTTTGGGATCCCCTGTAATAGAATATGACTTATCAATTATTTCCCGGGCGGTTTTCTATGCACAAACTACACGTTTTACTTGTAAATGAGGAAGGTAAAATATGGCACGCGTGCGTTCTGAGGTATATGAATGAAATCCAGCTGAGGAAAGAGACAAATATCGAATGAACATTCTAAGAATGAATTACGAATGAAATATCCGAAACAAATTTTCCAATGATATTTTATCTACGAAAGAGTAGGAAAGTATTATATGTATTTCGCTGTAATTTGCAAGTTCTGAAATTTTTACCGGTTTTTACAATAGGGTCCATATTTCTAATTGCAATATTTCGGTTCTAATCCGAAAAACAGTTACTCCAATTAAAATTTTCTGCTTGATTAAAATAGACAACTATTTCGCTGTTATTTGAGCAAGTACCTACCAAGCAAAATAACGCAATGTATGTAATAATGAAATGGTTTTTGGCATCTCCTACCTCATTCTCTGTTTTTCGTAATCTTTAAGTTATTCCGTGATATTCTATCTCATTCTATCTCATATCCGAAACATTTGAATAAAATATAATATTGTAAATTCATGGTCATAAAAGATTATATCAAATTACGGAAAATTTTATTATCGATTATATTCGTTAGCTGTAATTTACTTTATTTCAAACGTTTTGATAACGACGAGCGCGCTAGGGACATGAAAATGAATGATATTCTAAATAAGGTATGTATTTCACCGATATGTATCAGATAACGCAGAAATGTTTGTTTAATTATTATTGTTAACGCTAAACTCATTTTCCGTTTCCATTGCTCACAAATGAAAACTAAAATATTTTGCGTCCTTCGAGAAATCTCTGCTCTCTGGATGCAAAAAAATTTTGAACTGATAAAGGTCAGAGTGATATCCAGATTAATAAATGTCTAATTTAAACTTCCTGTTAATGCGAATACCCGAGAAGGTTTGTTTTCTCCATATTGGATTCCTATTTTGGTTGGACAAACTGACTCAAATAAGCTAACAGGAAAATATGGCGAAAGGACTTTTATAAAAGAGATTTCCAATCTAAAGGGTAACGTAGTTTACACTAGAAAATTATGGAGGTTCCAAACTTATAATGGGAATCGTTAGTGGGTTATTAATGAAATATATACCAATCTAGATTGTATAAGAACATTAAATTAGTGACGTAAGCCCTCCTCCATTTATGACCGGCAATTATATTAGAAATAAAATGTCACGATATTTATTCATTATGTAAAGAGTGATTAAATTTAACGCTTTTATACTGAATGTCTTTTAGAAATCTAGAAAGCGCACGAATCCTGGTTGGATTCAATGCTTCTTTGTGGCAAAGCCTTCTTCACTCTTATAGCTTCTCAAATACTTCGTACATTCCAAAATCGGTCTTCATTTGTGTTAGTTTCTGGCCTACGATTAAAATAGTTGCAAAGAAACAAGGTTTTAATTGTCCATTTTAATTCAAAATACTTACCGAAAGAGGTTTGCTTTTTATATAGCATTGTTCAAGGACTCCGCCTAAGTATTCTTCAGTAGAATGAAAAATAATTCTTTTTTAAAATCCTGGGAATAAATTTAGCCGCATGTTAAATTGCAGCACTTATTGCTCTGCAGATCTTGGCATTCACTTGCTCTATTTCTTCAAGGGAATCAAACTTGATTTATAAACTTCCTTTGGTTAATCTTCATAAATTTCACTACACCATTTATAAACATTCTTTTTACCATCTTTTCGTAACACCTTTAACAAGTCTACTGAGACTTTTTCTGTTCCGAACACTTTCTTCCATTTTATATATAGTCTTCGAGATAAATGTATTAATCTTACTTAAAAATAAAGACGCAATGTTTTCTGCGAGTTTTCTAAAATGATACGAAATCAAAGAGACTACATTTCTATGCTACCGGTATGGAATATACCACACATTTCTTATATCCTTTGAACATTTTATGATATACGTACTTTCAATTAACAATAATTCAGTCACACATTGAATTATTCATTTGGCGATCGCAGGAGATAAGAAGTTTAATAAAGATAAGTAATTCATTTTATTATTAGATAAATATATATTTGGGCAGTATGTTGTTTGGCATTGCCTTTTTCGCTGAATTAGAGTACCTAATTGCTCGGCGAACAAAATGTTTGCACATCTGTTTCCTCGATCTCTTCAACTCAACCGGGCCCTTACTCCAAATTCTATCGACATCTCGCGACATCTTTGAAATGCGTAAAAGGCGAAATTTATTCCGTTGCTAAGCGCATATTTATTTGAGACTTTTTTAAATTTGCTATTTCGAGAGATAAAACTGCAGCATGACTAAAAAAGAAAACTATTTGTGGTAATGCAAATGGCTTTCAGGTTTACCATTTAATGTATCAGAGACATAGAATTTGGTCATAGTAAAGAAAATTTGAAAATCTCGCCAAAATTGTGTATTCCTGTTCGAAATTGGGGATAATTCTTTTATTTCTCCATTGAACCCTTCCATTAAAGCCTTTTTATGAAGATAACTCGAAATGTTTGTATTTAATTCATTTGGATCGCAATGCCGTGTTAATGGATTTTCAGTTGACGAGAGCTTATTTTAATATTCCAAGAGTGTCGCACCTCACAACCGCAACTGCTGATCCTGCTTCTAAAGGCTCGTATTCACCACACGTCTCTGCGTCACGCCATCAGTCACGTATTTCTGCGAATTTCATCTGGGCTATGTTCGTGATGTGAAATGGTGATGCACGTTCGGGTTTGTAGCTAGAGGAATGGTTAAGAAAGGCTGCAAGATCTCTAATCTCATCTCTTATTTTTTTGGAGTCTTTTAAAATGAGTACACGTCGGTCGTAATGGATTTTAGGCTCCATCAAATAGGTTTCGGATTTTCATTATTTCAAATTCGCGTACTGCTTGATTTGATTTCATTGCTTGGAAGTATTATTTATTTTACATCGAAGTGTGGTACAGTGCTGTGCTCCCCAAGAACCATTTTTGCTCCACGACACACCTTCATGCATGCTTAAAAACATCGCGGCACACCAAACTGCTCATAATTAATTTCACAACGTAAATACACAATACACGAAAAACGAAATTCGCATAAATTCGTTGTTGAATTTGAAGCGTCACGTCGATGGCATATATATTAAGATATTGAAGGATATTCACCTTTAGCTTTTAGTCAAAATATATACATATAAAGGTATTAATACTAATTTTAAGTTGTATGACCGCTGCTAAGGTGTGTCAATTCCTCTCGTAGTTTCACGATAAATTCCTTGGATGAAAAATTTATGCGAATTTGTGAAAATTAAATATCCTCCGAGTGTGTGCGGCACAATAGTGACTTCCTCATTGCACACAAATGTGCCGCGACACACCGATTGGAGAGCACTGCTACAGTGTATAATTTATTATCTCTCACATGATATCGATAAAAATCCGCTCAGATAAAAATGCGACATTTTTAATTCGCAACTCTTTTAAACGAAGGAAAATTGCAGTTGGACTCGAACCCAGGTACTTCGGGGAGAAAGCAATGCATTGTTCCCCTCAAGTTAGAAAAGGCTACCGAAAACGGAAACAAATTTTTGGCCATTTCATGTGAGCGACAGAGATTTTTAACTAAGAAAGCTTTAAAAAAAATTACTTATTGATTTAGTGTCTCGTCGAAATTCGACTGTAAGTAAATAAAAATATGTTCTTTTAGGCGTTTTTAGATTAATGTTTCGAGTTTTTGTGATAATTACGAGTAATTTAAAAATGTAACGCGAAAATACGGTGCAATCATTCTCACGCTATCCTAATGGGAAAAAGAAAATGTTTTGGAATCGAAATTGGAAACACAATCCCCGACCTTCCATAGGGCGTAATTTGGTTGCGCTGGGGACTTAGAGACTGCCTCTCTGCTTACCGACTAGAATGAATGAAACCGCGATGAGGAAGGCCAAAGCGTACGCCCTGTAGGCTTCGTTGTTCCTCCCGTAACCCTTGGCGAACCAATGCAGTCCAGGGTATAACCTATCGCTGCAGAGCGCCTGGAACACTTTGGGTGCGGAGACGAGCGATGCTAGGGCAGATGATAGGGTGGCCGCGAAACACCCTGCGTAGATCAACGGTCCGAATATGGACACCAGCTCCATCACCTGGAAGATTTTGGAAATAACAAATCATAGGCTCTTAAAAATGGCAGTGGTGAAAATGTATTAGTTTCCCACGCGATTATTGCGATTTCATAAGGTTTTCGTTCTCCACTTGGCTTTCTGACATTTTAATTTAAATGAGTTTATTTTTGTTGGTAGCGGCTTCCGGTTTCAGCTGCGTCGTATGGCGCAATGGCGTCCAACGTTTCGTACCCGTTACAGGTGTGCATCATCAGTCACGTCGGATGCCGTTTTCCAAATGACGCAACTGAAACCGGAAGCCGCTACCAACAGTGTTAAGACACTCTGCGAAAACATTCATCCTACGTTGAATCTATTTTTATTTGTAATTTTGTTCGTATTATCATTGTCACTTTCTATGAGTGATTTTATAACAGTGAGGTTATTAAAGGCGAGTACAACACTAAAGGCTCGGTGTTTTTAACATTAAAAAAATACCTTTCTTAGGATGTGGGGTAATCGAAACGCCGTCCACGACATATTTCCACAAGAGTTATATATATATATATATATATATATATATATATATATATATATATATATATATAATACGTATATAGATGCTTCTGACATAGGATATAGGAGAATGATAAGGATGATTCAAATTATGAGGCACTTCTAAATGAGCTAAAAACTTGAAATTTGGCAAGATTAAAGGTTTTTGGTCATAACCGAAGGAAAAAGTCCGAAATTGTTGAAATTTCCAATTTATACGGTCTTTTTTGCCCCATATGAGGATAAAAATTGTGAGACACTTTCGAATGAGCTAGAGACATGAAATTTTGCACGATTGCAGGTTTTCGGTCACAACTGATGTAAAAAATCCTAAATGATAAAAATTCCAATTGTTAGGGGTTATTTTGCCCCATTATTGTCCCCACACAAGGATAGAAATTATAAGACACTTCCGAATGAGATGCTGACATGAAATTCAGATTTTTGGTCACGACCGATGGATGAAATCCGATATTATAAAAATTCTCATTTTTTGAGGCTGTTTTGCCCCATACGACGATAAAAATTATAAGCCACTTCCAGTTGAGCTTGAGACTTAAGATTTGGCACGATTATAGCATTTCAGTCATAAAATTGGGAAAAATTCGACATTCGAATTATAACTTTTAAGTGTTGTTTTTTTCATTATAAAATTATTTTAAAAAATGAATATGAACATTCAGGAGCTTCCGTTTATCGAATCGGCCATTCCTGTTTCCGCGATAGAGGTAATCCGATTCATCCATAGTCCGGTTATCCCTCCTCTTCCCCTCCCCTTTCCCCTTCTCCCTCCCCCTTCTTCCCCTCCCCTTCCTCCGTTTGTTGAACGCACTCGTAACTTCTTATTCCCTCAGCGTCCACTGTCAATCGACTCTCTCTCAACCTGTCCGGTCCGGTTTTATTTTTTCCTACAACCTTATGATCGAGTTTTACGTGAGACAGAATTACGTGTAAGTATATAATCACTGTCATAATCTTTCCTTGCTTAATCAATTGAGCAGTGTAAATCAGTCGTGTTTAGAAATATCGACGTTTTATTCAAGCTATTTTTCTAACGACCTATTCATTCCCGGTATCCGGTCTGTAATTCTATTTTATTTGTTCATAAATTGTCAGTTTAGTATTCAAGAGGATCATCAACGCCTCAGATGTCCGCTGATAGATTGTTCTGCCTGTCTCAAGCTCTTTTTATCAATCTCTCTTCATGTGAGTGGTGATCGACCCTTAAAACCGCATACGATTATGCGCAGAGCACAGCGTCGCAGGAAGACTCTAAATATTATACGCTTGATACAAAAGATATGACTAAAGACGGCGCAAAAAATAAATCTACAACAAACACGAAAATTCTCATATTTCACAATACGTTATTATTCAAAATTTATACTTTTCTACGTCATGAAAAGAAACTTACAACTTCGAAGTGTTTTTCTTTAACTTGAAATATTCGCGAAGACTATGAAAATCAAAAGTATGATATGCGAGGCTTGGTTTTCTGAAATTAAATCCAAGCTAGTGCAAAAATAAATGAGAAGAAGGCGCAACAAAGAAACACTGGAATAAAGTGAAATATCCATCATTGAGCACGAAAATGAAGAGAGAGAGAGACTTCTGGTTTGATTCATTTCACACACTCTTATCCTTTCTTATCCCCGTGTATCATTGTCGCAATATTTCCCTCCGCGCGCTCTCTTCCTTGTCTTCAAACTCTTTACTCCCGTACAGCGGATGAGCCGTAAATAACAACACTGTCTGCAAGGTAATTCATTTTCGATCACAGTCACACTCCTCCCCACCCCTCCTCCCCCCCCCACCCCTCCTCCTCCTCCCCCCACGCCTATACGCATTTCATCATTATTATTATTACTTATATCTATTTTATTTTGTCCACTTACGGGAGTTCACCCATTTACAAAGTTATACATAAATTACTAAGAAATATAAACAACAAAAGAAATTAAAAACGCATGCAGTTACACAATACAATGCAAATACAGAAATACTAACACATAATATAACAATTCAAAATAATACATCAAAACACACAACATATGTTTAATTCTGCTCTCTTAATCTGTAAATACATACGTATTTTATTTGTATTTTATTTTATCTAAAAAGATTTTGTTTTTACTTTTTTGTAACTGACAGTGGGTTAGATGGCAGAAGGGATTGTCGAGTCTCAATCTAGTCTAGAAATAAAGAGAAACTAATTATCCATCTCCTCCTTTCCCCCCCACCCCTCCTTATATTCCCTTTCGCCATGCACCACTCTAAATCGTGGCGTCTCTTTTAAGACCTCGTTCGTTCGTCGTGTTAGGGAAGAATGAGAAGGAAATATATAAGAGGGATTCGATCAATATCTTTCTCGAGGCATCCTTTGATGCCCGATGGATTCCTGGCCTTTGGGTCACGATCGATGGATGACGCTAAGTCCACTTCCTGTTTGCAGGAATATGTGAGAATTTCTATTACGTAATTATTAGGCGATTTTGCATTCCTCGAATACGATTCATTATTCCGCAATCGTTTCTCAATTTGACTGTCAGCGGAGTAAATGGCAAGAGATATATCAATTATCACGATCTACCACGCTACATCCGTGACGCTGTAATCCCATATGGTAACAAAGAATTGCTTTGAATATTGCAGTAGTCGACATAATTCAGTGGTTTGGGAAAGATACAAACCCAATTTACTGTCCTGCCAACATCACTACTCCTTAAAAAAAGTGACAGGAAAGATTTTTTAAAAATGAAAGCGAACGGAATGAATATTTCTGAGATTAGTTAGAACGCACGAATCAAAACGACAGAACTGGGTGCGAGGTTCCACCTTGCGTAAAGTCACTGCTCGCGACGCGACCAATTGTCCCTTTTGTAATTATAACAAAACTAACAGAAAACCTTTACAAATGAAAAGAGTAAGGCAGTTTGTCTGAAGGATCAGATAATATGATCTCTCTTTAACTATTCTATTAAATTTCTCGTTAATATATCTGAGGAATGCTTCTCTATTCCACTGCTCCGTAGATATTTATTATGCTGAAGAGATTTGATTTCTGTAAGAGGCTTCTTGGAAGAAGTATTGGTAATCGAATGAAATGGACGCCTTTCCGATTATTCATAATTCTTTAGCGTAATATATTTCTACGTATATAGAAATAATGTGATGAAAAACACCAACCCAAGCGCTTTTGTTTTGCGGGTAAATCTTTACTATCGTAATTTTCACTGTACGATACATTGCTGGATGCAAAATCGCACATTCTTTGCGGGAAAATATGAGCGTACCGCTTATGAAAATTGAAAAAAATATTATTTAAATGTAAACATCGATGAAAATTATAGGCTATGAGAATGGCTAGTGATCTGCATAATCGATAAGGTATGTCGCAATTTGCCGTACTTACGTTTGATTGAGTGATATCCCGCCTGAGGACTGATTAGGCAGGAAGGACCGGACGCGAGCCTTGTCCTGGTTTGCCTAAATGGTTAATTGGTCGAGGACGCCTGTCGTTCATGGAAGGACGCTGCCACCCAGCTGACTACGAACGCCGTCGCGAGGGCGCCTCAAGGAACACTCACTCTGCCGTTTTCGGCAGTATCGCGATCGACCGAGAATGGAGTTTGGCAGATGGTGCTCGAATGCTCTTGTGTCATTATCGTGTTTTTCTCGGGGAAAGCATAAAGGCGACCTTTTCAAATTTAGGCATTTTACTAGCAGTTTGATTCGCTTTTAAACTTGTATTTTATGGTATTTCCACTCGTCGGTCCGTAACGAACGTGAATCGAATCTATTTAATCGATTCGAGATTTTAGTGAATAAGTTTTGATTGCCTTGATTTTTACAATTCGGAAGCTCGAGTTAAAAAGCCGTCAAAATAGACTTTCCAACAGTTATTGATCTTCCGAAGATTTTGAAAGCCAATCCTTACGTGTTGTGCCAAAGATCCGGAAATTTTCATTCTCAGCATGTCCGGATCAATTTTTACAACATACTAAGGGTTTTTACTACGTAGGCGTTTCGTACGTATTAAGTGAGCTTACTATTATTCGCAATTATTCAGTTTCAGAGACAGATTACGGGAAGCGATTTTCGTTTCGGCTGATCAAATGCCGAATCCATTAAATAAAAGAATGCGACCGAATGAATAACATCTATTTTTAGGCAATACAATTTTCACATTAGCATATATCCGGCGAGCGCCATCAGTCATATCTCTTGTCCTTGTGCCAAATAACTCCAACTGCGAATACCTCCGAAGTGATCTTTGAATCTGTATCAAATTCAAGACATCATATGTGATTCCTTCCGAACGACACTTTGGAAAAATATCTCATTTTTAATCGACACTCGAAAACGAACGCAGTCAGCCGTAAAAGGAGACCACTTCCTCCTCCTCTCTCTCTCCTCCCTCCCTCTCTCTCCTCCCTCCCATTCTTCAAGTCACTCACCTGGAAACTGTTGTGTAGTCCCCATTCGCAATGCGCACCGGAGCAGTTGGCGAACGTCCATCCGTTGATGTCGGTGACATTCCCCGTGGCGTCTCTCAGCACTGACGCGCCGGCGAGCAGTATGAATATTATGTAGGAAATGGTTGTGATTAAGATGGCCAGAAGGGTTCCCTTGGGGATGGCGGAGGACGGGTCCTGCAGAAATAAATTCACTTTGCGTTAAACTTATGTAACTATTGGGCATTTATTATCCTATTTCTATACGCGCAGAACGGTAACTACGATTATTTTACGAGAATAAACTTTATGTTTGAAATAATGGAGTGGAGAGCTTAATAGTGGTCATTCTTTCTTACGTTTATGACGCAATTCCGTTTACAATTCTGAAAATAATTTTGTTTGTTATATTTCGCTGTCTTTCGAGCATTGATGGGTACGCGGCGATTATTCCGTATTTTCACTTTGGCTGTTTTTCTTTATCCTTCGTGGTATGTTATCCAATAACGTTTTATTTTAAAAAAATGAAGAAATAGGAATATGACAGCGTTTCCTAGCAACGTCATTTAATTTTTCATTGAATGTATTACCACTATTATTAAGGAACGAGATATAATGAGTTTAATATATTTATTGATTTCTTCCGGAAACTAGCTGTTTGTTATCTTCACAGAAATAGAAATAAAAGCATACCACCTGACATAAAATAGGTTTTCTAATTTTTATCATTTTAGAAAGAATTTCCCGCCACGTCCAGCCAATCAGTAATCGTAATAGAATGAGCTAGACTTATGTGAAAAGATCTAATGATATTTTAAATACTTCAACTTTTACAATATTGGTTAATCACTAGATTTTTTTATTTTTGCAACTGAGTAAAAAGTAAATTTAATCAATTTATATTTAAAATTCTTAATTGATATCTTCAAATTTTTTCTAGAAAAACGAATGGTAAATTTGAATTTGAAACAAAAATACAAAGTTATTGAAATGAAGGATACAAAAATTTGTAAGACAAACAAATTGCTGATCACTTTAAATGTGGAGCAACACAGATTTATGAATGTTTGAGGAAAAAATCTGATGTGGCCAACACATGACTTTCTCCATATTTGGGATATAGATATTTAAATTATTATGAATAGCATTATGAGGCAAAATTATCATTTCATATCGTAAAAGAATTCAGTCGTCCTTATTGGCGTAAATTACGTATATTTTGAATATGTTTACAGAATTCACCGCTACATGGTGTTGGCGCTGTATACTGAAAATTACGAACAAAGTTGAATATCTCCGAAATGGATGGTTCTACGAAAATTTATTTCAGACAAAACTTGGAAGAAATATTATTCTCTACAACTTTGGTCCTCACGAAGATTACCAATAACGACGTTTTAAAGGAGATATTTGACGGAAACTGAAAAATCAGATTATTTATAAATAATTCCTAAACAATAACTGCTGTGGAAAATTGTTCCAAATGAAAGTTGTAGGAAATTACATTCTCTATAACCTTTGTATAGAAATGTATATACAATGATGATTTTTTAATGGAGAAATATCGCAAAAACCGAATCCGGTTTCGAATAGACCTCGACTTCTGTTTAACCGTTATTGTCCAAAAACTAATCAGTTCTTTGTGCTCATGCTAAAGTGTTATATATGAAATTTGGTAACGATATGGCACGTACTTTTTGAGTTAGATTGCCCAAACTAACATACACACACACACACACACATACACACACACACACACACACACACAGACATCATTCCTAAAATAGTCTAAACGTGTTCTAGGGACATCAAAACGTGTATTTACGTTGAAATCTCGAAATCGATTTTTTTCATGAATACAGTACTTTCCCCATTACTACGTATGGAGAAAGTAAAAAGTTTCACACTTAAAAGGTGAAAAGTGTTCTACAGAAGGGTTTTCAAAAGATGTGTGTGCCAGTCGTAACTCATCAGAAAATAAAGGTAGGAGCTTCAATTTTTGACAGCAGCTTTAAGTTGGTCATGAGAGTTGTAGTTCCAAATACAATTGAAATCGGACTAAGGGGGGTTGGAGTCACGGAGGTCACGGAGCGGTCGGTCAAAACTGCGGTTTCTTGAAGATCAACGAGTGTAGTGATTAAGTGGAAACCATCACTAATATCAATGTCTTGATGAGATACATTTTCGAGTTGAAAATAAAAATCGTGAACGAGTTTTCCGCTTTCGGGGTTGGCGCGCGGAGCCGTTAGTACGTATTCAAAGAAGAAATTTGTTATGAAAACTCGAATGCAGACCGAGCGTGCAAAAAACTACCCATGGGTAGATAACATATCATTATGATGATTGAAATGTCTCGCGAAAATTTATGAAATTTCAAGTTAGTGAATTCGATTGAATAACGAAAAGAGAAGCACGACAGGGAATCACTTTTTCGTGAAGACAGTTAACTGATCTGATTTTGCTACTACTGTACTATCTTTCCGTTCAGTTTTACATGAAACTATTCATTACTAGTAGACATTTTATTCGTTGCTACCATATGTGTCATGAAATCATTTCTATCGCCATTCTTTCTTCTCCATATTCTCGCTGCTATGGTTTTGATTACACTCCTCTTATAGAAAATTAACTTTCTACTTATTCCGTTTAATGCGGCGATGAATGGTAAGCCCGAGTAATAAAGCGCAGTCATTAAAACTATTTATTTCGAATTTAGATATCAATCTTAACCTCAAATGGCTCTCAGTCCCTCTCCCCGTGTATCTCGGCTGGATTATCCGTCGTCTGATGATCGAATCTCTCTCTTTATCATTTCGCGTCGCTTGTGCCAAGGGAATGTGTTTTATGCAGACAAGACCTTATTCTTCTTTGCAGTAAAACTTCGCAGTTTACGCGGTCTCAATTTTTCTCGTTCGATTTGAATGGCGAATCACCTTAAGATCTCCGGAAATGTTGGCACCGGCGAGGATTCCGGTGGCCGACGGGAAGAAGATTGCGAAGATGGAGAAGAATGAGTGCTTTACTCCGTCCACCTCGCGGTAGTCCGGCCAAAAGTTGTGCACCAACAGCGTTGCTGCGAATAAATAGTTTCATTTTTATAAATAAAGAGGTATTTGCTTGCGTTTAGCGCTGCCACACAGTAAAATAGAACGTATTCACTGTTTTCAATAGAGATTTAAATGTTTCCCTTCGCTTATTGTTAGTTAGGAAGTTAGGAAAGTACTGCGGGAGCAGATTATATAAGGCGATTTTATTGCAAAAAATAAATTTATTTTATAATATAACCCTCTGATTCCCGTTAAAAGCTTACCCACATAAAAGTATTGAGCTCTTTGCCATGGTAGTCAATTGTTGAGATAAAAACTAAAAATGTACGCCAAAACTACAAGGAATTGAATTCGGTCTTCAAAAATAAGAAACTATAATTTTTAGTCTTTCTGAAAGTCCCGAGTTCGAATCTTTACGGAAAATAATTTAAAAAAGCAAATATATAAACCTCATCAATGATTTACACGCTTTTCTTATTGGGCAAAATTATCCCCAAGCAGTTGATCCCGGTCCACCAAATTCTTGCCACACGTAACGCTCATATGTAGTAACTTATCCTGAAAATTTGGTTTCTCTAAGTTGAACCGTTTCAGAGATATCGTCTGCACATTCGGACGGACAGACAGACTGACAAAGTGAATTTGTAAAAAAATCGCCAAAAAGCGATTTTACGAATAATTGTTTTAGACAAGTCAATCGGGAAAAATTTCCTTATATTTTGCGTGCAGTTCCAAAGTTCTTTCCCCTGCGAAACCGTTACGCGTGCCTTTGTAGGTCGATTGAATAACTTACAGTTCAATCCGATGAATCCTTTGGCCACCTTCTCTTCATTAGTGGGTCCCACGAAAGCCCCGATGATGAAGTCCGCTATGGCGATCACCAGGATCACCAGCAAACCCATTTGAGCCTAGAAATATTACGGATGACATTTTAGATTAATACTAGCAGAAGTGCATTTCAACGGATTTAGTGAATCTAAAACTTCGACTGTGTAACATGTAAATATCGCAATAATAAGATAGTTCACAGTTTTCACAGTCGAATAAAGCAAAAATGAAGAAAACCGCTTCGTATTTACCTATTTAGATGAATGAAGGAAGAAAATCTCGCACTGGAAAAATCGAAAAATAACTTATGGGAAATAATTATTGAAATAAGCTCTCCCTCCCCCCAAATTCTTAAATCTCCATATAGCCTATGGTATAATTATATACCTATGCGAAGTTTTGTGACGATATCTTCAAAACGAAAACTGTATGTAAAACCAGCAAGAACAGAATAATCTACAGAAAATGGATGAACAAAGGAACAAACGAAATTAATTGATTTAAGGAAAGACAAAAAAGTAAATAGAGAACGTTTAAGAATCGCAGAGTGAATATTATCCTCCGACTATTAGCTTGATTCTCTCATCCTGGAGTTCAGTTACGAGAAAATTGTTTATGTCAACAATACTTTGGAAACAGTGGAACGATTTATCCTGTCACAATTTGTGGAAAATCTACTTCCGATTATTTAAGTTACTTACGTAGTTTTAAAAACAGATTGTTTTGGAGAACTCTACGCCAAACGAAAATATCATTAAAAACTGTTTATTAGTAATATTTCCATTAAAATCAACAAATTTGTGGTTGCCGTTTAAACAAATCAAAATCACACACAGAAATTGAAAAACTATTTTACGTTAAAATTTTCCCATATAAATGCATTGGACTCTCAACTTAGGCGACAATGGAATTTGTCAAGGTAGCTTATAATAGGTATTGTCATAAAACTGATAAAATCACATTTTTCAGTTTCTAAACGCATTTTTACGCTGATTCCATCAGGATTCGGATTCTGTCTTCGATAAAAGTAAACTCTGTTCTTTCCTTCCTAGAACCATTCAAGTCTCAATTTCGTACCATATTTCTAAGTAATTTTAAAATCCAAATGGAAAATATGCTGCACTCGTCCCTATGTTATTCAAATGGAGAAAATGAAAAAAAATATTTTTTAAAATTAGAAAGGTTAGTGAAATCGGTATAAAAACCTGAGTACACCACTTATCTCTTTATTCCGTTTAAAATGACACCTTCCTCTTGTTTCTATGTGCCGTAGTTGCTGAGCTATAAAAAACATACATCGCGAAGTGATGCGATCCCGTTCATTTTATTTTGACTGCGAATCGATACGTGAGACGCAGACAGTTTTTATTCCAAGTTTGCTTGACGCAGGTGCAATCAGACGTGTTATTTCTTTATGATATTACGCTTACGTGATTTAGCAATGGCAGTTTTATTAATTCATCTCTAGTAAAAAAATTCACAAAGGCATTTGATTCGTAATTATGATGACGTGAATGAGAAAAACTACACTTAAAGAAGTCAGTTATTTAAAGCACTCGGCCGTTTGAAAAGAAAATGGAGCTGACGCAGATTCCTAAACGAATTTTAAATATTATCCACGATTTATTTCACGATTGTCAACCGGAATAAAAACACAAAAGAATGGCGAATTGTTTAGTCCCGCGAAAATCCGATATTAAAGGTAAACCCAGAGTTGACCTTGCCTTGGCCTCCCAGCTCATTCCGATGACGCAGATGCCCAGCATTGCGACGACCGCAGACACTCCGATTATCCGGACGTCGTTCTTCCCGCCGTCCACGATCTGCGTCCCTAAGGAGTGAAGCAGGTCGCCAACCGACTCTGCGAAACCGACGGTGTGCATGGCAACGCCGACGGCGCACGCCAGCGAGTAGATTAGACCCACCGAGGCACCGAACTCGGGACCCAAGGCTCGGGATATCATGAAGTATATTCCACCTACGAGGAAGAAAGAGTTAATATTCAGCCTAACACATTGAATTACTTTTGGCGCCGCGATACTTTTGTGCATCGACCTGTTCTATGCTCGATGGCAATGACCCACTTTCGAACTTTTCGCATCATAATGGATGCGGTAACAATCGCTTCTGAATTAAGTTTATTTCTACCGAAAAATGAGCTCATCCTTATGTAATGTATTCATTTAATACAAGACCGCAATATTAATTCCCTAATCGAATCTGTTGAAAATTAATGAACTTTTTTAATCACGTGTTAGAGTCGCAAACTTAGATCCTAATAAATTTCAATGTATTATAATATTCTATTTGAAGAATTTATTTTCCTTAAATGTATCGAAGATCATTATACAGACAGGCATACCGTAAGTTGGGAAATTTGAAAAGATAAATCTGCCAACCGCGTTCAGAAATGAGAGAATTAGTTTGCTGCGGTTAGATTTTTTGATATTTTTTTCTCGGGAACGGGAAGTAGATTTACAAAGTTCTCGGTAATTGTAATGAGTTACTATTTTTATTATTAAATAAACTGTTTTTCACTGAAACAGGTTATGTTTTATCGATACATCGTAACTATACAAAAAGTAAATCTGAATCCCATAACAAAATGTAATGCCAATACTTATAAATGAAATACAAGAAGTAAAAACAGATGTTGGACTCCATTTTAGAAATAGAAAATGACAGCTTAAAAAAAATAAAAAAAAATAAAATTAAAAACAAAATCCCAATCAATTGATAGTTATATACAGATTTACCTCTTATATATATATATCATCATCATAGGTAGTCTGTCCCTTGACAGGTCCGTAATTATTCTAGGTTAACCTTGGTTCTCTATATACTCATATTTTCCGCAGTTTTCTTCATGTCTTGATAGCTCTCTTTCCCTTTCAAGTCTCTACTAGCTGAAGCCTTTTCCTACCTCTTTCTCTTTTTCCATCCAGTTTTCCTTCTAGCACTTCTATAGTCATGCACTCTCTCCTAAGGTAATGCCCAATCCAGTTCGCCTTCCTCTTTCTGATAGTCTGAATAATCGTTCGCTTCTCTCCTATTCTTCGTAGTACTTCCTCATTTTTCACCCTATCTGTCCATTTTATCTTCAGCATTCTTCTCCATGTCCACATTTCGAAGCTTTCCAAGTATTTAATATCATTTTTCCTTAGCGTCCATGTTTCTGCCCCATACAAAATTATACTCCATACATAGCATTTTATCAACCTCATGCGGATTTCCTGCTTTATATTTCCCGTTAGTAGGAGTTTCTTTCTTCTGAAAGCGGCTTTTGCTTTTGTTATTCTAGTCCTGATTTCATCTGTACATTTTGCTTCTCTCGTTATGATATATATATATATATATATATATATAAGAGGCAAATCTGTATATAACTATATATATGTATATATAGGCTTGTGTCGACTAACTGGACCACACTGAAAACTGACCGCGACGCTGACCCCTCGACCGTCATTACAGAATTGATAGATTGAATATCCAATCTGCGGAGTCGGAAGGTAGAGTCAATTATATACGTATAAACGAGTTGAGAAGGGTCACAGATAAAGCTAGGGAAAATTGGATAAAAGAAAAATGTGAGGAAATACAACAGATGGAAAAGTTAGGACGATACGATATGATGTACGCTAGGGCACTGGAGTTAGAAGAAAAGGAGTCTAATGGGATTCGTGGTAAAGGAATTGTTAATACAGATGGAAAAATAGTCGCAGAACCAAAGGATGTAGCACAGGTATGGGAAGAATACATTAAGGAACTATTAAAAAGCAGGCAGGATCGGTACAAATGGAACTGGAAAAAGAGAGTTGCATTGAAGTAGACAACTTGGGGCCAAGTATTATGAAAAGCGAAGTAGAAAAGGCAATACCGGAACTAAAGAAAGGAAAAGCTATAGGCAGCGATGGAATACCGGTAGAGGTACTTAAAGTCATGGGATCGGAAGGACTAAAAGTGATTACTAAACTAATTAACAAGATTTACGACTCGGGAGAGTGGCCACAGGATTTTTATATGTAACAATGATCCCTCTAAAGAAGAAGCCAAAGACAATGCAGTGTAAAGACTACAGAACGATATCCCAACTGTCACACACTTCGAAGATCATCACGAGGATTCTTAATAAAAGACTAGAGAAAAAGGTCGAAGAAATGCTAAGGGGAGGTTCAATTCGGCTTCAGAAAAGGGCGAGGAACCAGAGATGCTATCGGTGTAGTGAGAATCATATCAGAAAGGGCAGTAGAGTACAGCCAAGATTTCTGCTAATGTTTCGTCGACTGGCAGAAGGCCTTTGATAGAGTAAATTGGGTACTGCTGATGAGGATATTAAAGGATATAGGTGTAGACTGGAAAGACAGGAGACTGATCATGAATCTATAAGTGAATCACGTTGTAAAGGTCAGGTTGGATAATACGGACACCAGCGGAGTACATATCGGTAGAGGAGTAAGACAGGGCTGCTGTCTATCGCCGATTCTATTCAATATATATGGAAAGAGACTAATGCAGGAAGCGTTAGAAGGCACGGGAGATTTCAAAATCGGAGGAAGGATTATAAGAACAGTGAAATACGCGGATGATCAAGTACTTCTAGCAAGAAATGAAAAGGAACTCCAGAAAATGATAAATAGACTAGTGATAACAGGTAGAAAATACGGTATGGAAATTAATACAGAAAAATCCAAGGTTATGCGAATATCAAGTAAAGAAGAAGAAAATTTGAACATAAGTATTGGAGGAAAACCATTAGAAGAAGTTTTAGATTATAAATACCTTGGAAGCATCATAACAAGAGAAGCAAAATGTACAGATGAAATCAGGACTAGAATAATAAAAGCAAAAGCCGCATTCAGAAGAAAGAAACTCCTGCTAACGGGAAATATAAAGGAGGAAATCCGCAAGAGGTTGATAAAATGCTATGTATGGAGTATAGCTTTGTACGGAGCAGAAACATGGACGCTAAGGAAAAATGATATTAAATACTTGGAAAGCTTCGAAATGTGGACACGGAGAAGAATGCTGAGGATAAAATGGACAGATAGGGTGAAAAAATGAGGAAGTACTACGAAGAATAGGAGAGAAGCGAACGATTATACAGACTATCAGAAAGAGGAAGGCGAACTGGATTGGGCATTACCTGAGGAGAGAGTGCATGATTAAAGAAGTGCTAGAAGGAAAACTGGATGGAAAAAGAGAAAGAGGTGGGAAAAGGTTTCAGCTGATAGACGACTTGAAAGGGAAAGAGAGCTATCAAGACATGAAGAAAACTGCGGAAAATGGGAGTACAATATGGAGAACCAAGTTTAACCTAGAATAATCACGGACCTATGATTATGATACCAGATTACCGGTCCGTTCTACCAATATAAGTTGGCGCTCTTATTATTTCTTCGACATCGCTGGAGAATATATGCGTTCTAAATCTTTCGAGAAGTTTTAACCTAGAGCGTGATCGGCGCTCAGCTAGTGATTCCCATCCTAAGTCCTGTATCAAGGCTGTAACACTATTGTTTCTATCGTAACAATTTTTGACGAATCTAGCGGCTTTTCGCTGCACTCTTTCTAACTCTGAGATTGATCCTTTCACGTACGGATCCCATATGCTCGACGCGTACTCTAATAGCGGTCTTACTAACGAGAAGTAACATGTCTCTTTGACTTTTTCCTCACTTTTACCTACTATGCGTTTGATGAATCCTAGTTTCTGTTTAGCCTTCCCGCATATATTTCGTATGTGCATATCCCACGAGAGATTGCTTGTTAAAGTAACGCCTAAGTATTTGACGGAATCGGCTAGTTTTAGCTGGACGCCTTCAACAGTGTAATTCGTCGTGTCAATGTTTTTGTTTCCCCAGAATCTCATAAAGGAACACTTTCCTAAGTTCAATTCTAACTGCCACTCTTTACACCACTCGAGAATTGCATTTAAGTCGTCAGAAAGTAATAATTGATCATTAGGACTGTTAATCTCTCTGTAAACTACTGTATCATCCGCGAATAACTTGATTTTACTTTTAATAACCTTATCTAAGTCGTTTATGTATAAAAGGAATAGTAGGGGGCCGATTACACTTCCCTGTGGAACGCCTGAGGCTACGCTGACTGAATCTGATTTAAATCCATATATAACTACTATTTGTTCACGCTCGTTAAGAAAGTCCCTGATCCACTCGATTATCTTTCGATTTATTCCACAGTCATTTAATTTCTTCACTAACTTACTGTGCGGGACTTTATCGAAAGCCTTCTTGAAGTCGAGGAAAACAGCATCTAACTGAGTCTTACGGTCTCCTGATCTTAGTATATCGCGAACGAACAGAGCAAGCTGTGTTTCACAAGATCTCGTCTTCCTGAAGCCATGCTGATATTTACTTAGCAAGTTCTGACTATCTAAGAAGTCCATCACGGAGCTAGCGATAATGTGCTCGAGAACCTTGCAAGATAGGGAGGTAAGCGAAATTGGCCTGTAATTTTCTCTGTCGTCTTTTTTCCCACCTTTGTGTAACGGCGTTATAAAGGCTAATTTCCATTCCTTAGGTACAACGCCATGACTAAGTGACTTATTGAAAACTATTTCGAGATAAGGTGCTATTTCCAGTGCTAACTCTTTGAATACTCTAGCTGGTATCTCTTCTGGACCCGGAGATTTATTTGACTTGATATTTTTAAGCTGTTGCGCTATCCCTTTCGCTAATATGACTATATCGTTCATTTTTTCCTTGCCTGGTTCGGGCGCCACGACCTTCGCTCTCACGTCTTCGGTAGTAAATACGCTCTGAAAAAATAAGTTTAACAAATTTCCTTTATCTGTGCTATCGCTAACTACCTCTCCTTGGTCGTTTATTAACGGGGCTACGGTTGGGCGTCGACCTTGAACTTCTCTAACATATGACCAAAAGCATTTGGGATTTTCACTTAGATGTTCACTAAGAGTCTTTTTCTTGAAGTCTGTTAGTGCTTTGCGCATAACCTTTTTGGTCTTAGTCCGACAATCTCTGTACTTAAGTGAAATTGAAATTACTTCCTCCGGTGACTTACAGTTATTGATGCGTTTAAATTTCGAGTGAAGCTTTCTTTGGTGTCTGAGGGCGCATCTAACCTGCCGATTATACCACCTTGGTTCCCCATTATCGCTAATAAATTTACTTGGTATATACGTATTAATACCAATTCTAATTTCTGATAGAAATGCTTTCCAAGTTTCCTCAACGTTTTTTGTGCTTGTCGATTTGCTGAAATCGCCGTAATTCTTGATGAGTTTCTCTTTGAAATCCTCAAAGTTGGCATTTTTATACATATACACTTTCCGCTTAGGCTTGCGATATTTTGCGACAGTTATATCCAAAAGTACTCGAACTGATTGGTGATCACTGATTCCTTCTTCAACAGTTACTTCGGAAACACGCTCGGGGATGTTAACTGCTAGTAAGTCTAATATATTGTTCGCTCTCGTAGGTTTTTTGACTACCTGGATGAGGGAATGTTTATTGAATATGTCTATTAGCGCTTCGCATGACTCGCGATTCCTACCGGATGGTATGAAGCTACAACTCTGCCAATTTATCGAGGGTAGATTGAAGTCTCCTCCTACTATGATAATGCTTTTACTATTCTTCTTCATTAGTGAATTTATTTGAGCCTCTAGATCGTATATTTCTTCTGCGTTTGAAGCTGGCGGCCTATAATATGCACATACATGAATGTTTCCCAAACCTTCACTGTTTATAGTACACCAAGTGCTTTCAATATTGTTTACAGCAAACTTGACCGGAGAACTTATTAGTGTATTATTCACTGCTATAAACACCCCTCCACCGCTCCTATTTGTCCTATCTCGTCTGTGAATAGTATATCGTAAGGGGAAAATTTCACGGTCGTGAATATCCGAGGTTAGCCAACTCTCTGTGCCTATTACTATATCTGCCTCTGTTTGTTCTAGTAAATTCTGAAGTTCCGCAGCCTTATTCCTGATACTCCGGCAATTTAGAGTTAAAATTTTTAGAGTGTCACTTATGTGTCGCTTCGGAATTATTTCAGAGATTTGGAGGGTGCATCTTTCATTTCCAATAGCGGCTTTATTACTGATAGTATTATTATCGCATGGTTTATTGTGCCCTAAAGCCGACCTACATATTGATCTACGGTCAGAGTTAATAAATTTATTATGATAATTAGCGCCAGTCTTTAATTTCCCCGTATATGACCTGCTCACTAACCTACTCTCTAATCTAAAAAAACTCTACTATGCTCGTATATCCTACCACCTACCCTCTGTGCTGCCTCGGCGGTATAGTGAACTCCCGAGCGGTTAAGGGGTACCTTGCACGATTCGAGAACCGGCCCGAGGTCCACGAAATCTACTCCCATGCCCCCACAGAACTTCCAGAGTCTCCGGTTCAAGCCGATCACTCGACTCCAAACCGTCGAACCCCGGTCGGTCCGCGGGACCATGCTGCATACGGTCAGACGCATGTCGATCCCCATGACCCGCCGAAGTCGGTGTACTTCGGAGCATAGATCCCTGAAGGAATCCAATATCTCCTCAGAACCCCGATCCTGCGCGTCATTGGTGCCCACATGCGCCACTATCCGCAGCTTGGAGCATCCCGTGCCACTTGCCGCCGCCCGAACCGCCTTCGTCACCTGAGGTACTGTTCCGCCTGGAATACACCAGGAGAACACCCGCTCATCACCCTCCCGGCGAGCCCTTTCCCTCACGGGTGCCACCAAACGCCGGACGTTTGAACTACCTATTAAGACGATTCCCTCCCTCCCAGCCCGACTTCCCCTAGGTGCAGCGTCCCTCGAGTCGGAGGGAGCGGATACGGCCACAGAATTCGTCGTGCTATCCTCCGAGAGCACTTCGAATCTGTTTTTGACGGAGATAGGGTCACCTTCCACCTTCCCATCTCCCCGCCATGACCGCCCTACTCCCCCGCGACCTCGGGTAGCCACCTTCCAACCGTCGGGTTTCGGACATGAAGCCATCCCTTCCGGGTTAATGTCGACCACGGCTCTCTCTTCGACAACCCAGCCAGCATTCGCTCTCGAGCTTGCCCGAGGTACCACCTTGGTACGACAAGGCGTCTCAGAGGTCCCCGCATCTTCACTCCCCTTCCGAGCAGCATCCAAATCCGCAACCTTAGAGAGGAGCTTCGCCACCATCCTCTCAAGTTCTGTGATGCGCGCTAAATTCTGGTCACAAAATTGCTTACTGTGGACTCGTTCACTTTTGGTAGGAGTAGGTTTTATACTTTTTATCGCATTAAATAAAAACAACAAATTTTGTGCTATATTTCGTTTTTTTCATGGAAATTAAATTCTTTGATTAATGTACGTACTGTATGATTAGTTCATGGGTGGAGCGTTTTTCAAAATCTCTGTAATTTAATATTCCAATTCATCAACTAGTGAAGTTTTTACTTCTTCTGAACACGGGAATATTTTCGCCTCCACTTTCTTCGTTAATATCAGTATTTGTGTCTTCAAATTGTTTTTATTAGTTCTTTGGCATATTTTATAATTTTATTTTTTTAATTAAATTTTTTAAGTATACTATCGCCTGGATTTGTTTCAATACCTACATAGAGGATTTCCTAGTTGTTTCATTAAAGATATCAACTAGCTCTTTTGCCTTTCTTCTAAATGATATTTTCATGTATTTATTAATTCACTTCCAAATCTCGTATTGATTTAAGAAGTTTAAATCATAAAATGGCGCAAAATTCAAACAAAATATTTCCTGGGAATTATTAAAAATTCCTCCGGGGATCGGGAATAAGAAATATTGAATAAATTCCCGGGAATCGGGAACGGGAATTCCCGGTTCCAATACTATCTATAACCGCGGTATTTCGGTGGCAGAATATCCGGATTCGTTTTCCAGTTATGGCATATTGTTTCTCTCGTTTTCAAATTTCCTCAGTTAGTTAGAGTAGGAAAATTTAATGTTTTTAAGCTCTTTGTCCAATGTTCGTTGATTTATAATAAGAAACGTTCTCGATTTACCGAATAAAAAATTGTATTTATCAAAGAATTGATTTAAACCGACAAATAAGAACGCTTATAGTTTCTTGTATAAATTTAATTTAGGAATAATAATATCATGATCCATATGTTCGTATATCTATTCGGTTTATATAAATGTTTAACATTGAAGCAGATGATAGATACATAATGTGTGTGTTTTTTTTCCCCTCTCCTTTTTATTCGACGGGGATTTGTGATTCCTCCTTTGAGTACAGCAACAAACATCGTCACTAATTCACGATGCCTTCTTCGTTTAATAGCCGTTCCAGCGGCATAAAAAAATCAGCATCTGTTTATTATGAAAAGAAAACTCGAAAGAGTGCGCTCTCACTTCCGAAAATCGCGTAATTTCATTGGCTATGAAGTGGATAAATGAACATTTCGGACACGACGCGAGAAATAATGTTTTTTTTCTACCGATGAGGAAGCAGCTGACATGTCTCACTTGCCAACTTCCATAAGTGACATTTGAATGAAGAATGAATGAGAGAGCGTTTCGACTTACCTCCTTTGACCTGTCCGTTGGTGCTAATGGCCGACATGGATAGGGCCGTAAGTGTGGTCACGATGGCGGACAGCAATATGACCAAGCACCCTTCACCTGATCACCGTAAAAAGAGAGAAATTAAGGGAGTCCGATGTTTTAGAATGTCAGGAGTTGTACTCTTTCGTCTTCTCTCAAAAACGTCTCCAACCTTAAAGAGGTTTATATTGCTTATAAGAGAAGCAACAATACTATTCGTTCTGTTTCATTTCACCTGAGAACGAATGTCGCTGGTCGATTTCAATGATTATCAAAGAGAATTTAGATATTTTTGATGATTCGCAAGCGCCATTGCATTACAACGTTATACTTCGCGATTAAATTAAATTTTACAATTTTACAACTTTATAAAAATGACTAGAGTTAGCATACTCGGTTGCTGCTATTATAACCAAAGGGGTATATAGGTTAATTAGTATTGGATAAGCATTTAAGAGCGATATATTTTTATAGAAAGTGTTCTCGCGGTCAGGGAAGCCCTTAAGCGCTCACCAACTCCGGACTCGGCAACGACCCAAGAGAGTCGAAGGAACAGCATGACTCCCCATATGTTGAGCAGACATCTCACCATCACCCCTTGGACCCATCCGAATTTAACCGTCCCTTTTGGGGCATTTGCGTCTCCTCCTCCATCTTGCTGGACGCTTTGCTGAGAAATAATATAAACACACAACACGATTACTTTCTTTGGTAAGCATTTCATATATTATAGTCTGCTTCGGTTGAACTGAAAGAATAAAAGTTACGAAAGTATCTACTGCGAAAGGCGATTTTTCCAAAAAAAATAAATTTTTTCCATTGGTTGTCGTTTAATATCAATGGCAATATAATACAGCCCTCTGATTCCCATTAAAAGCTTATACCCATATAAAAGCATTGAGAAGTCGATTGTTGAGACCCAGAAAAACTCACACTTTATTCCGATTAAAACTAAAAATGTACATAATGTACGTACATAAAGCTACATGGATTTGAAGTTCGTTTTCAAAAATAAGAAACTATAATTTATAAACTTTTCGACAGTTCAAGTCCCGAGTTCGAATCTTGGAAAAGGAAATAATTGAAAAAAGCAAATATATAACCCTCATCACGTGCTCATTACGTGCTTTTCTTATGAGACAATAATAATGGGGCAAAATTAGCCCCTATCAGCTGATCTCGATTCCACCAAATTCTTGCCACATGTATGCAGCTCTCATATGTTACATATTTTCAGGATAAGTTACTACGTATGATATGTAGTAACTTATCCTGAAAATATGGTTTCTCTAGGTTGAACCGTTTTTGAGATATCGCCTGCACAGTCAAACGGACGGACGGACATACAAAGTTAATACATAAATGGTTTGTAAAAATATCGCTGAAGACATTGGTTGAGAAATGTTCTCCTTATCAAAATTCACAATTATGTTTAGCCTTATGCGCTCAAGCATATAACTATTTCTCCAAACAGTCTATGCTTAAATTCAGAAGTTACTTTGAAAAAGATTCCGAACATTGTGTTGTTCACAGAATTCATAGTCAAGCAGTTGACGTGTGAAGATTTAATTCACTCTCCAAATCCTTGATTTTTAAATATGAAACCACGTGTCCTGCACCGGGAACCGCTATTGATAATCTATCCATGCTCATGAATGCAAACGCATTTTCGATAATAATACTCCTCAAAAGGAACAATTATTAGTTATGTGATTAAGGAAGACGATTTCAGGGATTGAGCTTTTATTTTATCCTTACAGTAAGTGCTTCAAATCCTAAAAGTTATTCCGTTTTACTTTTCTTGTTAATATAACTTTGTCACTTTGCGATTTAGTACGTGAAAACCTTTTTATTCTATGAAACCTTTCTAACAATTTTCGGTGTTAAGGTAACCATTTTTATATATTTTATGATTAGCGTTTCATTACGATAGGGCTTGGAAGTAGTTTTCATTCGTTTGATATGGATAAAAATAGAGAAATCGCTAACTGTCTATCGAAAGGCAGAGCAAGTGAAAGAGAAACTGGAATTTACATTTCGGCGGAGGAATGCTGAGGTCGAATCAAAGCAGATCCAAGAGGGATTCATTCTCGGAAGCGATGAGTGTGCTTTATGACACTCATTTCAATAAACTATCAAATTTGATGTGAAAATAAGGTATGAAACAAGTTGTGTGCGGTATTGGAATTTCGTCAAACACATGCACCGGAATTAGGATGACGCAAAGTCTGTTTCGTCGGAAGATAGGCAGTATGTATGTACATATATATACTCTACGTATATATACTCGTATGAGAGTAACCGCCGTGAAACACGAAATTTTGCTATTATCTTAAAATGGAAATTGATCTCACGGAGTTTAATCGTTCAATCATTACGAATTAGAAGGGGACTTGAAAATTTTTAAAAATTTTTATGCGATTTTCGAAAATGTTTAATTCCAGCAGACATCGTTTTATGACGAAAGTTATATTAAAATGTTTTAGTTCTTTTTTACTCACTTTACCAAAAAACTCTTTTTTAAAGAAAAAACGTCATTAAATCTATATTTCGTTATTTAAGATTTAATTTTTATTAATCAGTCCCTGCCGTCCAATTACGGATAAGGAAGTAGTCGTTTCCCACCTTTCTCACTGTGTATAAGATGTAGAGTTACCTGTTCTTTGAGAATAGGAAGTTTATGAGAACAGTTAGTTTTTTTATTGAACAGATTAGTCATCAGAACAGTTCGAAAAGAACTGTCCCGTTCTTTCTGACCCATCTCTAGATGGCAATGAATTAGCATACAAAGTTATTTTGCTTTTTGTACAATTAATATAAAACATTTGGGATTAAAAAGTAGCCCTCGACCTTCCTATTTGTGAAGAAAGTATTTGTTGAAAGTTTGATTACTCTAGCTTTAACGGTGTGGAAATGTATAGATGCACAAACAAACAAACTTACATAAATATATAGGAGATTGATCTTATACTTGTATTGAAAGTGACAAATATCAAATTTGAACTTCCTAAGTTAATTTATTCGAGAGTTATCGTCGAAAAACCAAATCGATGCCCCCCAAACCCCCAGTTAAAATTTTAAGCTGGACCAATCTAAAGATACGCTGCAAGTTTCGTAAAAATTCGACCGTGATGCGGTAACAAACAAACAAACAGACAACAATTCTGAAAACCGGTTCAAACGTCTTCTTGTGATGCAAAACACACAAAAAAGTAAAACCCCGGCAAAAAAACAAATGTAAAGACAGAGGTTACAATTTTATTTATATAGATTGGCGTTTACCTAAGGACGTCATGATTGTCATGAATAATATTTTAATTATTTAATCTACGAAAGTTTAGGAAGGTGTCCCACTACAGCTTGTAAAAACATTATTTGTCATTAACGTGGCGTTATTTATTATACAATCTCCAATTAAAGGAATGCACTCTTGTGTCTTTCGTTTTTAGGCGCGTTTCGCTTCCAGCATGAGCGCCTATTATCGTCCGTCTGTCCGTCCTTTCGTCTGCATGTTCGTTCTCGGCTTCTACGGAACGGATTTTCATGAAATTTTATATTAAGGACTTACAATCAAATATAATAATAAAATCGCAAAAACGAATAAAGTATGCCAATCAGGAGTACCACTTTACTGGTGACAAAAAATTAAATTTTCGTCATATCTCGTAAAGTATTAGTCATAGCAAGATATCTTTCAAATAAAAGTTGTAGAAATAGTTAAGAAGATACATTTTTATCGTATCTTAATTCGAGTTGAACAGAAATTTTCTTGCATGGTTACTTCTTCATTGTTGTCAACATAAACAATCTCACAAACGTTTAATTTCCTTACGTATGCATGCAATATTTTTAAATAGGAAGAAAATGCATTATTTAAGGCGAAGAAAAGAACTTTAAAACGCAATTTCCCTTACGTACAGGTATATAATTTCTTTCAAATACTCCATTGCAGGAAACGCACATTTGTGATACGTTGTACACTTTCCTAACTGTTCCTAACTTGTTTTCTTTTGTTTTTAATTTTCTCTTTTGACTTGTCTTCAACCGGAAGTTACTGACCGTACGCTGTCTTAAAAAGGAAAGAAAGAGTTTGATTGCCGACATTCTCTTTCTAATGATTCATTCGTGATAGACTAACCTATTGTCCTCTAAAGCCATTCCATCACTTGAAAACGCATTTAAACTTATTATTGCGCCATGTTTGCAATGAAGCCGTTCTATTAACGCACGGAGAAGAATCTCAATGATAAAAATTAATATCCCATTGTTGGCCAAAATAAGCGCCGGACGTTGCATTGCTTTAAAGAGTGAATGACGCACTTCGCTATTTATGCACTTAATATTTGCAACTCTAGAAATGAATTTGTTTGAAATATTTTCTCGATAAAAGTATTTTAATATTTTATTTATGTCATCTACAAAGTGAACATTCTTTGATACAAACAGAACCCATTTATATCAAATTCATTTTATAAACGTTTGTACTCCAAAAGATCTCAATGGCGAATTTCGAGAACGGTGTAAATAACGACGTAAAAACCATTATATTTTCCCGGTAGTTTATTCTTCAGCGATTTAAATTATATTTAACAACCAAAATACATTTCTTCTAGAGGTGTTCGAATTGGAGGGTCCATTAAAACGTCTGAATTTCTCGCGATGCTTGAGGGAATTAATTAGTCTTACTTCAATTGCTTCCTCTGGAATAAGCGAATATTAACGGAATTTTTTTCGTGAAATCTAAAAATGGCGGATAAAATTATTTTAAAAGAAAGTTGTCGAATTTTTGTGATGTTTCTGCGTTTGCTCTTTAATATATTGAATTTTTATCGACATAATTTTTAAAGTTCTACATTATAACTTTAAAAAAGAACCAGGAAACGCCCTTTAAAAGCATAATTTCTTCATTCTGTGCATTAGTTTAATATGCAAGTACAAGCTTTTAGTGAATTTAATAATTTATTGGGATAATACAGCGAATTTAATCAGAAGGGCTCTCGGCCGCCATGTTTTGATTCTCTTGTCCTTTTTTGCCTCACGATGATTATCTTTCGGAATGGCCAAAACCACGAGACCGAGAAAGTAATCGTTTCATAGGCCAAATTAAAGTACATACATCGCTCAGTCCTTTTCACTCTAAGAATATAGAATCTCTTCATTTAGAACATTTATTTTTGTTCGCTCACATTTGTGATTCCTTTTGAACGCATCTTTTCTTCCCCGCAAATAGCATCTCCTAACCAAATTCTTTCTCCAACAATCTCCTTCCTCTCCTTAAACTCCACTCCTCTTCATTCGACAATTCCTCATTTCGCACTTTGGCCTTCGCCCCTTCCAATTCTGCCTTGTTTCACAAACCGTCCATTTTTTTTTACAGACGCAATTCCTCGGAGATGTCTCCTCCAAGATGACCGCCGCTTTCGTGCTACGTGCTTTCACTCCGCGCGTCTTTAAAACGTGATGCTGCTTACACAGTCCGAAAACGCACGAGCGGTGACGAAAATTCCTTCCATAAAAAATTTACTTTCGTTTATTTTATTTTTTAATGTTTCGAAACTCTCATTTCGGTGCCAAGCTAGGAAACAAAAGATTGACCATTGGATGGGATAGGTCGGATGTTAGAAACATTCTTTGACGTCTGTGAGGGAGTTTATTTCCAGAGAAATCCCTTTTCCTTCTTTTATTCTCATTTCACGTCTCTCTCTCTCCCCCTCTCCCTCTATCTCCCTCTCTCTCTCCTTTTCCCGACATTCTCTCTTCAGGCCCTCTTTCTCTATCCCTCTCTTATCTCTCCAAAGGAATCACGCTTAACGCCTCCATTTTTATTAATTTATCGTAGATGTAATAATGTTTGACAAAACAATGCCTATTGTGCTTAAATTATGTTTAAAGTTTTCTGATATTATGTTCGATGTGTTATTTTCGTATTTATTGTTTTAACTTCATTTATTGTTTGGTTTAATACGTCTTTGTAGGTTGCGTAGGTTTATTCACCCCTCCCCTTCTTGTGAGGGTGTTTTCCTGTAGTGTAATTATTTTATATTTACCCTCTTCGGGAAAACACCCACATAGTAGGGGTGTGCGAATGCTAGATTCCGATTAGTTTTACTTTCCTTTACGCTGGTTTCAAAAATGAAATATTACAATAAATGAACTCAAACAAGAAGCTCCACGAAACTGAAAAATATCTCGCAACACTGAGAAAACAGCTGAAAGTTAACGACTCCTTAGCACGCGGCTTTAGTTCGATTGTTTGTAAGACGTTCATAATTGCCATCGTTGTTCAAAACACAGTCCGAGGTCAACAATGAGCGGTCAGAGCCGTTAAAAAGGGAATATACCTATTGTTGTCGGCCTGTTACGGTTTCGAAGCTTTTCCAGGCGTCGTCTCTTTAGCAATCGAGCGGTCCATTTGGAGGAATGGGAAAACGCCTTCGCCGCTAAAGAGAATTAGCATCTGAGGTTCTATTGTTTTAGAGACTCGGGTGATAAATACATATTCTTGGCGAATGATTTTGGAGCGCAACTTGAAAGCGCCGTTTTCTGTTACAGATATCCAGCTGAGGATCGAAAAGGCGGTGAAATGCATGCGCTGAATCGAACGCTGGTTTCCGGTCTTCTTCTCGCGAACGCTGAAATTGTCATATCGGCGAAATGCTCTCCGTAATGCGTTATGCATTTTCATAAAGTAATACTAATTACTTACCCTGTAATTAGATTTTTAAAAACTCTTAGATAATAACACGTGGACATATTATCAGTACAATGGAGATTTGATGTGTTTTTTAAACTTTGAAGTTCTAGAATAGCTAATACTTCAAAACTAAATGGCTTGGGTATTTCACTATTTATTTTTAGAATCATCCTTTTCTGTTTCTATAAAAATGCATACTAAAAACAATGTGAAACGGAGATTATTATATATTATAGTCATTAAAGTAATTATAGCGCCATTCAATATCCGTACGAACAATTGTTGTAACATCGTGTAATTTTCCATTGAACGCGACTTATAAACATAGACTTATCGTATCTGGCTTATTTATGCATTCTACGAACTAAGGATTCGTGAATGCTTACATATTTAGCAAGCGCTCGGATAAAATAACGCAGCGAAAAATACACGCATTTAACAAAGAAGGTTTTAAATACATATTTCGCAATTTTTGAAAGTAAAATAATATATTTTCCTTTCTCCGAGTTCTGATTGGGTTAAATTGAGCCACGCCTCCAAATATATTTTCTTTCACCTCTTCTGAATGTTTCTGAAGGTGATTCGTGCGTTTTTCAGCACGCGAGCGATCGCATCCACTAATGCAAACTTCGGGTGAAATCGTTTAAGGTCACGGAACAGATAAACTCTTTGAATGTGAAAAGACGTCTATTATCTCAAATAGCCTCCGAGTCACTGGATGGAAACCGGTGCTTGTGTTTACGTTGGGAGAAAATGGGATCGAGCGAAGCCTTCAATAGTAAAATGAGTACTCTTTCGAGGCGTTTTGAAAACGTTGGAAGTGAAAGCCAGTTATGGCTTCCTCACGCTCAGATTCCACCGTTTCACGGATTTCTCGTGACCGTTAGTTATGCGTATGATTAGTGATGGCGTCACGAAAACTATAAATCTTCGTTATAACAGCGCATTTTGCATTGTATTCTTTCAACGACTGCAGTTCTCTTTATTCTGGCAACTTCGTCTATGAAATGAACACAGGTATATTCATGGATATTTACGGCATTCCGAAAATAAGTTGAAGTATCTTCCAACTATAACGTTCGCTGATTGCGTTCAGTATAATGTTTTCACTTCTGGAAATGTCATTTGAAGTGTAAATATTTAGCGCAGGCGTCGGCAACAACGTTTTTCTGTTGGGTGCCGCTTTTTATCAATATCCACCCTTGAATTCGTTTTGTCCGTAACGCTTACGAAAAGCGGTTTTTGTATTATAAGGAATCCCGAATATATATCTTTAAAATATATTATAAAATTGAAATAAAAGTGAAAGTCTTTTAAAAATGCACACTTTTCGTAATTATTCTCTGAAATGTCGTGCCACTTAAAATATTTTTGCGTGCACGCGTGCCATAAGCTGCCGACCCCTGCGATAGCAGATGCCGTAAAATTATGAGATTCATATATTTGCTTAAATTGATTTTTGTATCGCGACAGGCTTATTATTTTTAAAATACCTTTAAATCGAGTATGAAGAAATCACCCCTTTAGCTGATACGCTAATTTAGGAATAACTTTCAATTATTTTAGCACTTGTAATATTTCTAAATCGATTAAAATAACGTCTGTTTACCCTTTTCCTACCTATCAAACAGGAGACATTCTTTGTATATTATCTCAATGTCTTTTTGCTTGTACTGAAAATTGAAATTGTTTATGCGTTTAAAAAACGAAATGGAAAAAGTAAGGAAGGAAATTTTTTTCAATTTCGGAAAGTTTTACAACAACCTACATTTCAAAGAAAAAGTAATATATCCAATTAATTATGCTTAAATATGATCCATTAGTACTCTACAGCTGCATAAATGATTATGTATTCCGTTATGAAATCACAAAAAGTCTTATTTCACAATTTAGTGTTAGTGAGCTCGGTTTTTTACCATATGATAAAAAATGCATGTAGCGTATTTTTCCCAAAATTACTCAATCTTTAACCAAAGGGCTCTTTTATTTATTTCCTTTAAAAGCGTCTTTCGCCAATTCGAGAGAATTCGCAGCACAACGAACTGATCCCAAGAGACGTTCACTGACTTAAAATTTTTCTTCGTACGCGGCATAAGAGCAGGGCTGACCAAAGGGGAGATGTGGCGGATGCAAGGGCCCCAAATAATGGGGCCCCAAGAAGTTCTCAATTATTCTAGTATAGAGTGTGAATTTTGCAAAAACCTTTAATAAAAATCACTTGCAAACTGATTTCCAGTAAAGAAACGCTCCGTAAAAGTTGTAATATAATACTGGGGCTCCATAAATCGTTCCTTATTACTATAAATATTAATAATACAGTGGGGTCCTCGATTGATATTAGCATAAGAGCCTCCCATTAGTCACTTATAAAACATTTTGATAACATTACGCGAATTTCCACTCGTTCATATATTAATTCAAATAATTTCCGAATTGCGACTGCCAACTTAAATTTACTATATATTAATACTTGGGATTAACTTGTCAACTCTACTGGCTCTATCTATTTTCAAATATAGGTATTTTATTCCGAATTAATAAAAATAACCAAATTTAATGATAAATGTCTAAAAATAAGGAAAAGATTTTTCCATCATTCCACAGTGAGACTAGGTGCTCACGTTGTATAAAAACATCGAAATTTCTAATTATATAATTTCTAAGGTAACATTTTTAGATATATTCAACCGAACTACTTCTGCATTAAATTTGTGGTCCCGTTCGTGGATTAGGATGCTAAAAATATTTTACTTAGTTTTGGTGATCGACTTCGCAAAATAGTGCGGTTTTGCGGTTAGATTCGGCGTTTAAAATGGAAAGATGTTGAAATAAGAGAAAAGGCATTAAATATAAGTGGCAAATGAAGCGATTGAATGGTCAGATATAAAACTCTGTAGATGTGCTCTGTGATATGAAAAGACTTGGAAGAAGCGCGGTAGTTGTTTAGATCATCGAAAAGCGGAAGAGTCTGTGGGATGCTACAGGGAGCTTGTTTTGTCAGAAAGAATAAGCGAAGGGAACAAATATATTTGAAGGATAACAAGGGCTTATTTAACATAACTTTTCAAGTGAAAAATCCTTAAAAACTTCGTCTTCCCTAAACGACCATTTAATGAATTACTTAGCGGATGTACAGATAAGTCCAAGGTCATGCGAATATCAAGTAAAGAAGAAGAAAATTTGAACATAAGTATTGGAGGAAAGCCATTAGAAGAAGTTTCAGATTATAAATACCTTGGAAGCATCATAACGAGAGAAGCAAAATGTACGGATGAAATCAGGAGTAGAATAACGAAAGCAAAAGCCGCTTTCAGGGGAAAGAAACTGCTACTAACGGGAAATATAAAGCAGGAAATCCGCAAGAGGTTGATAAAATGCTATGTATGGAGTATAGCTTTGTACGGAGCAGAAACATGGACGCTAAGGAAAAATGATATAAAATACTTGGAAAGCTTCGAAATGTGGACATGGAGAAGAATGCTGAAGATAAAATGGACAGATAGGGTGAAAAATGAGGAAGTACTACGAAGAATAGGAGAGAAGCGAACGATTATACAGACTATCAGAAAGAGGAAGGCGAACTGGATTGGGCATTACCTGAGGAGAGAGTGCATGATTAAAGAAGCGCTAGAAGGAAAACTGGATGGAAAAAGAGAAAGAGGTAGGAAAAGATTTCAGCTAGTAGACGACTTGAAAGGGAAAGAGAGCTATCAAGACATGAAGAAAACTGCGGAAAATGGGAGTACAATATGGAGAACCAAGTTTAACCTAGAATAATCACGGACCTATGATTATGATACCAGATTACCGGTCGTTATTCGTAACTGATGAAAAACAAAGGAGTGTGAAAGATGCCGTAGCAGCGATTTGTAATTGTTTTCAAAACGCATTCAAACAAATCGTCGGTAGCTTCGTCATCGAACCCCTTTCGAAATCACCAATTAGAAAGCCAACGAGGAACCGTCCTTGCGAATAAATAGCCCCTTCTCACCCCCAAACCCTCTTATTATGCCTGCAAATCAACCTATGAATTAACATGCATATTTCGGGTGCGCGCTTACTTATCCGTTACGAGTTAGAGCGACACGCATCCATTACGAGGGCGGAATTCCCTTCGGACGCTTTCACCGAGACTTTCTGGTGTCGCCGTCTGCTTGACTCCATCAGAGGTTTAATTCCGTAATGCTCGGAAATCTTGCATATCCTTCCAGTTCTATCCCTGTTTAATTTTTCTTCTTGGTTTTTACTTCGCGATTTTGTAAGCTATTTTCCTTAATTATTACTTCGGTCGAACGAATAAACTATTGAATTTGAATTAAAAAAAAAAGAATCGGTCGCATCGTGTTTTCGGAAAATTTGCAATTACGCAATATTTTCAATTAATGCGAACCAACGCCGTGGCTGTATAGAATAAATTCAGTGTTGCTAATTTTTCGACGAATTACCCATCGCATAACAACGAAATAAGTCGCGTTTAACGCGAATATTACTCTCGTATCTCATAGCAACGCCGACTAACGGGCACTAATAGTGTCACCAATCAGGAAGTAGTTATCCTTCCGACATTGTTAAAAGATCCAATTTCAGAATCTGTTGATTGCCCAGAGTGGTTACTGAATCTGAGGATTTGCAATTTTTTCATCGTTCGGTAAATATCGGGAAAAGTAAGATTATCACATAAGATTTAAATGGAGAGCATTCTTTTTACCGATTTTTACAAGCATTTTCGAAGTACACTTTATAAAGTCAGTTCCCGACTTATGACTCTAATGCGTTCCCGAAAATCGCATCGTAAGTCGAATTATCATAAATCGAATATCAATTTCCCATAGACTTGTTATAAATTGAGATACGTTCCAAGACCTTGGAAAAATATTTACCAAGCCTTATTTAGGCTAGAAATTAATAGTTTAAGAACAACTGAGTGTTATATATTGTATAAAAAACATTTTTAATACCTAAAATGCGGACGATTCGTATCGTTCAGCTGAATATCGGTCGAAAATACGCATAAGAAAGTAGACTCGAATAGTGCATCGGATATGGAATATCGTATGTCTGGGGTAGGTACGAATCGGATGTGAATGTCGAAGTATCGGTGTAATGATGTCGTAAAATCGGGTTTATCGTAAGTCGAAACACCGCAAGTCGGGAACCACCTGTATTGCAGTTTGTTCGAATGAAAGTGATCGGAGAGATGTTCTTCGGCGTATGAATTTAGCAATTCTAATAGATACCACGTTATACGTTGGTTAATATATAAAAGTATATACTATTAAAAGCTGTCAGTGTGTTACTTATCCACGTTAATAAACGAATAGAAAAGGAAGACGGAAAATATCAATTAAATGGTGGGTGTTGTTTGGGGAGGGAGAGGGAGGGGGGGATGGGGAAGGAGGAAGGGGGGGGGGTGTAGGATTACAAAACAGGGTCATTGCGAGGATAATCTCAGGCTGAAAATTTGTAATCAGAGTTAGATGTATAGTGAGTGGCTATAAAAGCAAAGACAAAGACGCTCTCTCGTGTCGTTCATCGACTCGGGCTACGGGGAGGGGGGCACGATTTTAGGGGGGGAAATAAAAACAAAGAAAGGTTGGGCGCGGTGCCAGGGGGAGGGTGGAGGGGAGGGGATGGGGGAGGAGGAGGAGGAGGTAGGAGGGGGAGAGATAGTGGGAGAGAGAAGGGGGAAGCAGAAAGAAAGGAGTGGAGAAGATACAGAAAAAGCGAGAGACGAGGAGAGTGAGATGGAAGAGACAAGAAGATGGATAGATGTCTTTATTTTCAGGGTGAATTTGAGACCATAAGGTCCAGGAGAAAGAAAGAGGGGGTGGGGGAGGAGAAAGAGGGGGTGGGGGAGGAGAGAGAGGGGGTGGGGGAGGAGAAAGAAAGAGGGGGTGGGGGCATCGATCGAGTGCGGGGGAAGAATTTTTGGTGGCAAAGAAAAGAGGATAAAAGGAGAGAGAGAGAGAGAAGGAATAAGTGGAGGGGGCCAAGTGTCTCGCTGTGTGAAGTCGATCTCGCTAAAAGTGGGTCTCGTAGCAAAGATCGCCGCCGGTGTTGATTTTCCGTCGTTAAGGAGATCAAGGTCGGGAATTATTACACCCCCCAAGCACTGCCATGCAGCCCGTGAACCTTATCCTTACTACGTTTACCTCCCACCCCCCCCCGCCTCCCTTCCCTAGCTCCCTCCCTCCCCCTCACCCACCCTTGGTCGCAACCACCCACAACCTCCCCACTAGAAGAGGTAAAAAATAAAAAATGAGTAAAACGTGGTGGCTTCGAAAGGGGATGGCATTGGTTCCACTTTTCCAACCTGGTCGTCGTCGTGCAACCGATTAATTTCCAAAGAGATCGCTTTTGCTTCGGTCGCGAAAGGCGCTCGCGGTCGCACAGCCACTCTTTTTCTGCTTATGGTATCAACGTCGCGGTCGTGCCACGGGACGCCAGAATTTCCTTCTTCGCCGGAATCGTCGTGCGGAGGAGACTCCGGTCGCGTGCTCTTTATCCGCGTGACTCTTTCTGCGCTCTCGGATTAGCGGACGAAAGGTTTTAATCGGACACGATGCACTGCGCGCTCGGGAGAGTGTCTGATCGGAATCGAGGCTACGGCGAAAGAGCTCCAGCGGCGTTTCGAAGCGATTAAATTGATCTTTCGATCGAATAAAAAGGCGTGCCTCGCTATCGGTCTTACGCATAATTAGTGATTGGCGGAAAAATGCCTTTAGTCGAGTGAAACACAAGAAAATGTTTTAATTTTATCATTCCAATGATTTCGCCCCTATATTTCCATTTATGGTATGTAGAGCAAACGTTTTTACTTCCTCCGGTGCTGTCCATTCAAGAACGTTTTAAAAACAAGTCATTTATATAATTTGCGATACATAGAAATCGATCTACTTGTATCGCCTAAAGGTTTTAACTTAAATTTTCGAGTCGCTTCGCTCGTTAAAATTATCTAGCACACTGAATAGCCGATCTTGAAATCATCAGAAGGAAAAAGAAACTGTCACCGCGGAGGCTAAAGAGAAAAACAAAATTGAGGCATTCCAAATTATATCGGCGTGAGAGAAGCTCAAAACAGGTATTTCACATGCAGTAAAACGTGAACGGTTAGGCGTCATTGGTGAGAATGAATGTACGCCGACTGTAAATTTGTAGGGCGTTTCGACACCGAAGGCTATAATCGACCGAGAAAGCCTTTACGTTTATGAAAAGCGATTTACTGCATAATGATACACTTCCAAACAAACGACAGCTAATATGTTACCGATTCCGGTGTTATGATTACCTTCACAGGGATGCCTTGGTTTTTATTGCGAAAGTGAAAATAAACGTACATCATTAGGCGTTTCTCGTAATGTTTATCAATGTTAAACTAATTTTTAAAAACCCAATGGTACTCACCTTGCGCAGATCATCTTTCGCGAGTAGTTCGTCAAGCGTCGGTCTTTTGTCTCTTCCCGAAGCAATGGACAATAGATTCCTGTAGTTGTCCAGCCTCGGAAGCGCCTCCCTCGTCATCTGCACCAGCGCACCACCGTATTGAGTCCCTCCTCCCGCACCCGTGATGGTCCCTTGATAAGCCGAAGACATCCTTCTGATCGCTGGAAGTTCCGTAGCGACTGCGTCTCTCGCTTCGTCTTCTTCCTCTCTGATACATTTGCCGTCCTCCTCGTCGTCACTGAAGGCTCTGTTGGCGTGGCCATTTCCCTCCTCCTCAAGAGAACCCAGATTATTCCTGTGCATTCCTAAGGCCACCGAGTCCACTCTGTTAACCCTGAATCGCGCGGTCGGGTCAGTTAGCTCTAACGCGACTCCAGATAGTTTTCTTACCTTCTTCAACGGCATCACCTGTCAGTTCTTCGCCACTTTTACGTCTGGATATGTGTGCCTCTAACACCTCTATGCACGTGAGATACGCGGTCCGTTTTGCTGCCGCCACCTTAGACACCCACCAGCGGTGTGCCGGAGCGAGAGATTGGAGCTATGACCTCGCCTCCTCTTGGGATTCGAGTGGGGGCTAGTCGCTCGTTCCAGTGTCGAGATCTCTCCTTCTATATATGATTTTTTCTCGTTCGGGCGTCGAAGTCTCCGGAGAACAAAAAAAGAGGAGAGCTCTATCGGAGATGAGGATGATGCTCTTCTTCTTCCTATCGAACACCAGTAAGTCGGCGTGGGTGACGACTGGACTCTCCCTCCTCTTCTTCTTCCTATTTGTGACCGTCTTCCCCCACTCCTCCAGCGGCTGCTCTTTATATAGACACCCCTGACGTCACGAGGGACGCAATTTATGTATGCGTGTTGAGGCGCCAGGGATAGCCTCGCGCCCTTCTCATCCTCCCCTCCCCCATCTCTCTCCCTCTCCTTCCCAACGGCCGTTTCCCCCTTCGACCCGCCCCTTACGCACCTCCACGGGCGACTTACTTCTTCTCATCCGCCGTAATGCCTCAATGGATTTTTACGTTTGCTTTCTCAAAGTTCCGAAAATAAAACTCGGCTTATGTCGACTGAGTGGGACCACATTTAAAAGTGACCGCGAAGCTGACCCCTCGACCGTCATTAACTCGGGTTAGAGGCCCATACCTAGAGACCCATCCTCAAATCCGAGCTCAGGTGTCTTCACCCTCTCAGCGGGGGGGCACTAGCCGACCACGTCTTTTGCAATAAAATTTAAACTATTTTATGTTGTTAACTTAGTGCGATTGTGACTCAAGCAACATATTCGGGTTAATGCGCTGATCAAGAGCGTCTTTTTAACGGAATTCTACGATAAATAATAACATATTTACGCTCACATCTAATCTTGACGCCAAGGAATACCAACCTCTTAAGATTTTTCGGACGGGATTGTAATGAAAGCAGACATTCGCGAGACGGTGCGGAGGGTGTAACTCTTGGATGTTATATGGTGTTAGGTGGGAGGAAAGGGAAACCGCTCATAACTAAAATAACTCTTGGTTGTTATATGGTGTTAGATGGGAGGAAAGGGAAACCGCTCATAACTAAAAAGCTTTAGAACCTTTTTCAATCAAACTTTCAGGAATCACTTGACTATTCAACTTTTCAATTTGAAACTGCTCGCCGTGTACATAGTAGTTCTGGGTTTGACTTCAGGAGCATATCTTTTCTCCATTTGAATAACGTGGGCGGAGCTGAATCGAAGCGAGGCCTTTTTTCTTTAACATTTTCAAATATCTTAAAAATGAGATTTCGACGAGGTATTTTCACAGTTATGCCGAAAAAAGTATGGAAATAAATTTCCACATCGTAGAAATTCAAATCTCTTTCGAAAAAAGCCAAGAATTAGGTTTAATTAATATTTTTCGTAATTTTTTACGAATTTATTCAATTCGTCGTGATAAAATCGTTTTTTATATGTCCATGACTATTATTACTCTCTGGAACATTCGATTATGTGGATTTTATATTCTTTTTGCGTTTTAGTGTACATAAAATTTGGTGTCATTAATTTTTATTTTATTTTAACGTAATACTCAATTCACGCCTACCCGTCATATTTCACGGGAAATTACGCTAGTCACTTATAATAATAGACAATTTTTTGTTGGTTGGTTGGTGATCATAGAAAAATGCGATTAACTAGATAAAAAAAGATCTAACACCATATAACAACCAAGAGTTATTTTAGTTATGAGCGGTTTCCCTTTCCTCCCACCTAACACCATATAACATCCAAGAGTTACACCCTCCGCACCGTCTCGCGAATGTCTGCTTTCATTACAATCCCGTCCGAAAAATCTTAAGAGGTTGGTATTCCTTGGCGTCAAGATTAGATGTGAGCGTAAATATGTTATTATTTATCGTAGAATTCCGTTAAAAAGACGCTCTTGATCAGCGCATTAACCCGAATATGTTGCTTGAGTCACAATCGCACTAAGTTAACAACATAAAATAGTTTAAATTTTATTGCAAAAGACGTGGTCGGCTAGTGCCCCCCCGCTGAGAGGGTGAAGACACCTGAGCTCGGATTTGAGGATGGGTCTCGAGGTATGGGCCTCTAACCCGAGTTAATGACGGTCGAGGGGTCAGCTTCGCGGTCACTTTTAAATGTGGTCCCACTCAGTCGACATAAGCCTAAAACTCGAAGTGATCTTATTGCGATGAGCTCCTATATGAGAAGGTAAACATTAAGTATAATAACAAAGGTAGATTGTCATGGGGGAAGTCATGACGTGCATTGCTCTATGAAATTATATTTTTCGAATATTTCTCTTGTTTATAAGTTATCTTCATGAGAAAAAATCAGCCAATGGGTAAATCATTCAATGCATTTATTGTATAAATTTATAAACCAGAAATGGATACAGTAAACGAATGTATAATATGAATTTTTATATAATATTTGGAATAATTTTAGACCCAATTCGTTTGCTTCGACCAAACGATAGTGTCAGTCATTGAAGGTGACGGTGGAATCCTATTTGTGAATTTGTTTTCACAAAACTTTTCCCATTATGAATTAATGAGTGTTTGAAATGTTTTGCTTGCAATACCTTATTATTTTAAGACATTAAACATAATTTGAGTTACTTTAAGTTACTCAGTACCTACTTTAATTGTTGTTGCAAAGACTTTAAATATTATATTCAAGTGTGTTGATGGCTAAATTGTTGGAATTTTAAATATTTCGAGATAGTTATAACTAGGCTGACCATACGTCCCGTTTTCGCCGAGACAGTCCCGTTTTTCCGCCAAAAATCCATTTTGTCCCGTTTTAAAGCCTTTCGCGATTAAAACTCAGATTTTTCATTTTTCTTAAAATATGGGTCATATTAGATCTTAACTGAGCATTTTCTCAGTTTAGGAAAGTGAGAATAAGAGGAGGTTGACACGTCATTGAGCAGGAAGCACAAATTTACTCGCCTGCCCGTTTCTGTGAGCTCCGGATCTTTCAATGTTTATGCTGAATGGGCTCTCTTTACTTGCATCATTGTAGCAGTATTAATCGAGGTATTCAAACAAACCAAGTCCGAAACTTCAACTTTGTTACAAAATTAAAGTTGCGTTCTAATTCGCCTAAAGATAAAATATCTGTGCAAGGCTTTCATTCGGTTGTAATATTTTTCTTGTCTTTCACCCGATCGTATTACCTCCTAACAATAAGTTCAGTAGTCGTGGAATACTGTTGCGCAGTATAGGACCCTTTCGAGGAGGGCCTAACTATGGAGCTCGAAATGGTCCAGCGTAGAGCGGCTAGATTTTTAAAGGGAGAATATCGGTATGATGCGAGTGTATCAGAGATCTTGACTGACCTGAAGTGGCAGACGTTGAGTACAAAAGGCAGCTATTTGAAAAGTTTAAAAACTCCGAATGCGTTGAAGACGTACGCGGCATAGTAGTTGTACCCATCCTTTTCGTGAAAAACCCTATGCTAACATAGCAGCGAATAATTTTTCCTTTCTAAGAAGGACATTTTGGCATTAAAAATGTATTCAACTGTTTTTAACGCATATTGCCGAACCCATATGGACGCATCAAGTATGGGCCCTTTCTCTCTATTTAATATAGATAGGTAAATAGGTGTAGATAAATTTCTTATCTAGAAAATAATTCAAGTTCTTTCAAATGATGTATTTATTGTAGTGATGAAAGCCCTTAAGAAAATCGTGCGAAAAAACTGTCCCGTTTTGTCCCGTTTCCTTGATGGGAAATCGTTTTCGTCTTGTTTGGATATCGTCAACCTAGTTATAACGGTTAATATAGCGTAGAATATTTAATATACATCATTTGAGGAAAATTAATACTTATATTTCTGATAAAATGTTTGAAGGAGGAAAATAATTTATTTTTGCGCTTTGCCTACACACCTTTTTGTCTTATGCGAGGGCCGTACTAAAAGTAATGGGAACATTAAACAAAAAGGATATTTGTGATAAATGCCTAATGTATTTTTTTACTTTTGCACAAAATCGTGAAAACGAAATTGGATCTCCGCCAGCGCTGCATTATTTTCAACATCCACTCTGCATAGATAGAAATCCCCAAAAGCTTAACTTTCTTTGATTTTCAAATGAGCCACATAGCCTGAAACTTTTGTCGACATAGCCCTGTTATAATCCCTTCCATATATATCTTTAAATAAAGCGTAACTATTTTCATTAATTTATTTTTGTTAATTCTATTGTTGTTGAGATTTTGTTTTACTTTTTAATTATTAATTGAGCGTCTTGGTCATTCAAAGCTATAATTTTAACCTTTATTATTACTTGGCATGTTATATGCTCTCTAGAGTATATAAAATAAGATATCAGATTAATATAATACTTCATATAAAATGCCTCTTGATGGTTATCAGGTCATTCGAATTCATTCTATTTGAATTTAGGCTAAATAATTTATTTTTGTGAATTTAATGTTTAATGGAGGAAGCAAGTTGCCATTCTTTAACATTATCTAAACGCTAAATTCACTATTTTATAGTTCGCACTTACCGAATATATGTCCTGAGGATTTTCTCCGTTGCGATCGAGGCGAAATGGACGACAGCCTTGTCATTTTCAGTCGTGTTGCAACGTCTTACGTGCTTCCTCAGAGTAATGAGGATTTTCTTTCTTGTGAATAAAGGATGAGCCAGAAATGTTTTTTGTTTTACCGTAAGCGCTCAAAATCCCCACAAAATACACTCATGTTAATTACAATAAGTGCAATACCCTTTATATCTGTTCTTCTATGACAGAAATTTGTATGCAGCTCATAAATAAATGTATTTGTTTTTTATTTATATTTAACTAAACTATTTCTTATTGGCGTAACGTCTAATTTAGAGGCGAATAATTTTTTTGAAATTTGTAAGTTGCTAAAGCAGAAAAAAGCACTTTACTACTATTCTGAAAGGAATTCTTCAATTCAATGTCCGGTTACATCCTTTGCCTATTGGAATAATCCAATAAATTACTCATCAAGAAATTCCGTGCCTCTGGTAATGGCATTCACAAATCTTGTTTTCATCTTAACGATATGTTGATATTTTTTACGATATTTTGAGTGAAAACATAAATTTCCGTAAAATAGCGCGCGAAAGAAATAATGAAAATTCAAGCGACGAGTTGACACATTCATCTTCCAGATATTCGTTTTACATTTTGCCATCAGGTGTTTTGTTTTTCCCAAAATTTAATGCTAAATTACTCCTTTTGCGGCCGATAAAGGAACATTCTCCATTTAAAGACGCAATTAAATCGCCTTTAACCTAAATCACACGTTCCGATGTTCGCGGATCGGTGTTGTAATGAAATTATGACGCCGCGATGAACGCGCATATGCGCTTATCTGACCGACATGACCGGAGATCTTCATTTGTGGAGGGCCAATTTTAATCGATTGGAATTCACCGGACGTCCGAGGCCCTCTCCCGGCCGCACCATTGTACTGCTTCGTCCGTCTTTCTCCCACCTCCGCCCCCCAGGACCGCATCCAGCGCATAGTAGGTCAGTTCTCCAAGGGGGTGGGTGGGGAGGGGGGCGGTCAGGGTCGAAAGAGCTTCTCTCTCGTGCGCTTCGCCCCTTCCGCTACGCAAAACGAAAGTTTTCGCATTCTTCCACGAAGAGCTAGACGTGTGTGTCCAGTTTGTACTGCAGGGGAGGGAGAGCCATTCTTTGCTAATGTTTTGCTCGAGAGAAACATCGTCAGGGACAAAGATATATATATATGTATATGTATGTATGTATCATTTCTGAAAACGTTCTTTTGTTATTCCCACGCTTCACCCATCTCCCTCCATTCTTCCCACGCTCCTATCCCACTGACAATGAGTGTTTTATGATTGACTGAAAAAATAAAAAGACACTTTTAATTAATGACTTGCATATATCATCATTAGTAGCGGACCAATAAGTGCTAAACGTAGACGCGTGATATATCGATATATTTTTCTTGTTTTTTTTAAATGCTCCCCGATGGCCATGTCCGTGTTAATACTTCCGTGAGTTAATCGCTTCGTGTAATATGACTGTCGTCATTTTTGTTAGAAAGAGCGAAAAACAATAATGTGTCGGTTTTTAATTGTTTTGATTTCCTTAACAATAATTTATTTCCCAAGCAGATTGAAAAAGGAATAAAAGTTTCGATCGATTAACGTAATAATAGGCATATTAAAATACACGATAAAAGTTAGTGCATCGAATTATAGATATCTGTAAGTTATTGATATGCGAAAATAAACAGTTTATGCGCAATTTTCAAAGCAAATATGATTGATTAGCTAATGTGAAACTTTTACTCTTAGAAATTGTATCGCCATTACGTGCTTTTCTTAGAGAATTGAAAACCTTTTCACGTGTTTGCTTCGTCTTATATGCACCTAATTGAATTAGAGCCTCAAATCGTAGCCTCAGAAGACTTCTCGACGACTTCTTCCATTCGTTATGACTGGCTTGCTTCTTTTTAGATTTGAATTCAAGAATTTTCATTCATTTCATTCATAATAAAAGGAAGGGAAAATTGCCAATGCCTCTGTCGATGTTGTAGTATAAACTTTTAATACTTATTATTTTTTCCATAAGAAGATAAAGACACCCATTTAAAGTGGGTATGAATATCCTTATAGAGATGACTAATTGCTAAAATATTCCAATATATTGCACGCAAGAGACATTTAATTTAATTCGATATTCAAGGCCAGATTTGTACTTACAAGACCTTTTACAAATGTACAATTTCACATCAAAGAAATTGCTTACGCTGCCTCTCAAAATGTCACTGCTATGTCAGAATATTCCTTCGTGAACACACTTCCATTTGTTACTTGAGACAACTATTAATAAAAAAATACTTTAATTTTTTAGGAAATGTGTACTTTTAGAGTAAAAGCGATATTTATGATGGATTCCTATAAAAAGTACATTTACTCTATATTTTTATAGAACAAATTTATGCCATAAAAATTACATTTTAGTGAATTAAAGAGGCGTGGTGGGCGCTCAAGAGAAGCAAAGCGCGATCCAATTTCCAATCTATTTCATATGCTGAATAAAATTCTTTCGAAGTAGTATAAAAACCGTGTAAATTTGCTTACATGTGTGTGTGTGTGTATCGGAAAAGACATGGAGTTAAACATCCAAAGAGTGGTGTAAATATTTTAAATTGTAAGTTAGATAATAATACGATACGTCACACACACACACACGCACAAAAATTAACTAAAAAATCTGTTTTTAACGGTGAATTAAATTGAATGGAAGCATTCTCGCTGTTATTTCGAGAGAATAGTATGAGTTTGAACATGCGTAAACTTTGAAAATATTTATCTCATATGTTACATGATTGAAACAAGATTCTATGTATTACGGTGCGTATTTGTTTTTCGAAGTAAGTCGCAAAAACTTGAGTCTTCCATCATAAGTTGGCGAGTGAAAGGATATCTTAACTCTTTGACATTTTTATCTTGGGCTTGGAGCCAGTTTCCTCGTGGCTTAGAATCCATTGTTTCGCATCAAATGTCAAATGCTGAGCGGCATCCTTTCTGACTCCTCGAGAGATTCGCATTTGCATCCATTATTAAATATATAGTCACCGAGAGATTATTGCGTTGTCCGCAATCTCAAACAAGACTGTGGTTATTATTCTCATCGTGAGAATGCTCTCGATCTGGAATTTATAATTTTAACTTCGATTCTTTGGCACGAGCGACACTCGGCAACCAGCGTCATCGCAAAGCAGAATATATCACCTTTTATTCGTTTCCTCTAACGCACTTTTATAAAGACTTATGTTATTATAAATATGGCCTCCTTAAAATTACAGCTTCGAAAGTAATAAATGAGAAGTGTTCTCCTTTTTGAAATTTCGCTGCTGAAAACAGAAAACTTTCCATTTAATTTCAATCGAGAATAACTCCGAATGACGACGGGTTAATTGGAGATTTCTCCGAATTTACCGGAAACCTAAAAGAGCATCGAAATACTGTAAGCTAATCCTCATCGGCAGAAAAATATGCGTGCTCATCTAAAGTATAAGTTTAAAAGAAAAGCGATTGGTAACTGTAACTATTAGTATTTTCGCAGAGACCAGCTTATAATTTCCGCGTCTCTCATTCGCGTCACCATATCATAGACGGCTCATCGAAAATTCTCTTTCTAACTTAAATACGGATTGAAAAAATGCTCTCTCTCTCTCTTTTAACTCTCTCGTACAATTAGATTCAACTTCGTCTTCTTTGGTCTCAACAGTCATCATTGTTTTAACTTCCGTCGTTGTTATTATTATTGTTTGGTTAATATCATACTTTTCAATGTGGCACCGTTATATTCTAGCAATAATTAATGTGTTCGGTTTATTGGCATCAAAATCAAAATGATATCGCAGAAATCATACTTCGATTCTGTCGGGAAGGATCGGTTTGGATGTCGTTCGTGTGTTCCATACGATCAGCAGCGCCATCTTGTGTTCTGTTTCGCAATTGAACTTTTTCGAAAAATTACAATACGAAAACAGTAACACACACACACCTTACCAGGGGGGAGGGGGGGGGGGGGGTGTATCGTGTATCGCTTGTTTATTTACCGTAAATACATAAAAAATTATAAATTTATTTATCAATGCAATATTTATTATTGTCTCATTATACAATTGCCTTTTGATTAATAAATTGCCTTCTGTTTAGAAATATTTATTGGTATTTAAACAAAAGCGAGAGAGGTCCATATTTTATCCCCTTATCTTATGCCATAAAAAGTAATGATACCTATATTTATTATATTATTACATTATTATGTATATTTGTTTATGATTTGAGCAATATTTAAAAGACCTTTTGCCATTAATGTACATACCTTCCTTTTGCAATTAAGTATTATTATTATCCTTGTTACCCAAAGGGGTCCATTACGTCCCCCGACTCATTAAAAATTAAATATATTTCATTGTTGCAAATTATTTGAAATTCAATTTCCATTTAGCTTCCTGAGGTATATAAAGATAACGGATTATTTGGACCCAAAATATTGTTATGGATTACTAAAAATTAATCATGGACCCCATTGGTAACTCGAAGGTTAAAGAGCAGATAAATATAATCAAGTGCTGTTTGGATAACATAAGCTTAGATTAAACACTGTAAACTCGATATTTCCCGTATCGGTAATATATAAAGACCCTAATATGGCCCTTTGTTTCTTTGTCACTCCCTCTGTCACGCTATGAAACCGCAAAAATATTCATTGTGGACATTAATTTGAAAAAAGTTCGTTTTCTTATACTAAATTCCATGCTGAATCGCACTATGTATGTTTAAATTTCTAAAAAATCGGCAACTACCTTAAAAGTTTTAAAAACTTGAAATTGTTGTATTCCGCTATGTAATCCTTTTTAAAACATACCACATCATATCTCGGCTTATATTGATCGAAAAGTGCCAATTATTTTTATATAACTTCTTTAATGATTCCTAATGACGTTCCTTTAATTGAAAAGCATATAAAATTTATGATGTGCCTTTCAAAAATTTAACAAACGTAACTTTTATCTCAAATTTTTAGCCGAGACATGAAAAAGTCGACATTCGACAAACTTTTTTTTAAATTGGTTTAGGTGGGTACCTAATCATTCGAGTGAAACGTTCGGAAATATTGAAATATATTTTTGAAAAAAAGATTCAGTATAAATATCTTTAATAGTTTTCATGATACTGATTTAGTATATATGAAAGCGCGGGGCGGTGCGCTGTCAGGCAAGCGATCCGTACGCTGTTGGCGGGAAAGAGATCGTTGGCTGATGTTTCTAAATAACATTCAAAATAAAATAATATAGCAATATCCTACAGCCATAGAAAGTTAGATCTATAGCAACCCAGTGTTGCTTACTTTGCCATTTGTCTCTTTATCGGTAACGCTGGATTTCTCGAAATTATGTGATTTACGGAAGTCCATCTGCACTTTTGCAGCTACCATTCAATGTAATTGATTTTAATTACTAGATAAAAAGTCCTGAAAGTTGGTGGACTCGAACCGCAGAGGTTGAGGTCTTGGATAAGTAGACGCCTTACACATTAGAGGGAGGGAGAGACAGAAAGAGGCAGAGAGAAGGAGAGGACGAGCATTTTTGCATTAGTACTGACTAATTTTAATAAAATGTCAAGTATGACATTTAAAATTGTGTATTTTTCTAAGGATCCAGTAATTTTTGACAGTCACAATGCTAGCGAGAGAGGAGGATAAGAGGGAGAGTAAGATATCTTGATTTAATTTGAAACCGTCATTATTACGTAAATCAAATTGAATTAAGATAAAGGATTTACTTAACCAAAAACTAACGTGAAGCATTACTAACTGCGCTGCGAAAGTTAAAATTAAATTGTTCTGCACCGTTATAGCTTAACAGTTAAATCATATGTTATCACAATAATGAGAATTAGGATTCCTTAATTACATACGCTCAATGTTTTCAGTTAATTTGCCATTCTCTAAATTTATAAAATGTTAATAAGCAGAAGTACGTTTAATATTGTATGCTTTTAAATACCTTTGGGTGATTTGAAATAAAAATAAAATCGACTTCCTTTGGTTTTTTATCAGTAAAACCCCGTCATTATTATTAATATTCTAGTTTTAGAATAAATAAATACGAAACATTGTCTGTCACGGACAGTAGACCTGTAGGTGACTTTTTAAAAAAATACCTAAATCGAGACTTTTATAAAAGTTTGCGTTCATTTATAGTCTTTGTTTTGATCTCAGAAATGGAGTATTTATGATGTATCTAATAGACTTGTAGAAGATTTTATAATGCATTCCTTTTCTCGGAATTAATATAACCTGTAGGTCATTGGTTACTGGGGAAAATGATTGCGTAACGTATTTTACATATAAATTTATGGGAATTAAATGAAATGCTTATATAGTTAATGCTTACATAGTATAATTAAGTTGCCATCATATAAATACTCTCTGTGTTACAACTATCGTCAGTGAGTATTAATATTTTCGTAGTTTTTGCGATTTATCTAAACAATTTTATTATATCTATCGCCAGATCAAGTAGTTTACGAGGTGTATAAAATCCTGGAAATGATCCACTCGGGTTGCAGCAAAACCTATAAAAATGCCCGCAGTGTTTATCTGGGCTTCGCCGCCATAATGGAAGACTTCTTTGGAAGTTTCATCTTATGGCGAACAAATCACGTCCTATCTTTGCAATCTGGAGAGGTCGTCATGGCGATTCAATCCCCATGCGAATCAGAAGAAGCCATTTTTAGTTGGCTGCCTCCTTTTCTCTGACCACTCTCCCTAATATAGGCGGGTTTTATTTCTACTCGCTCTCTCCTCCTCTCCTCCCCCTCCATCCCCCTCCCAATCATCTATCCCTTTTATTTTCCCACTCTCCCCACCATCTTCCCCCTGAATCCCTTTCCAGGAGTGACAGCAGAGAAGCTCTTGTGTCACGTGACTCTTAACCGCCTTCTCCCTCATTCCGCCTCTCCCTTTTTACGCGGGTTTATCGCTTTATATCCCAGTTAGCGTGCTCTCTGCAAGCACGCGTACGCCTCCTCGTTCGTGCGTCCACTGCGCGTGCGTCACGCCTGTGCTCCCATTAACAGAGCGCGGATAGAATATTTTAAATAACTGCGGAAAGGATGAAAAAGAGCCCTTTGTGGAACGAGAGATTTTTTTGCTGTTTTTTAGCTCATTAAATAGTTCATTTCCTGCTTTCGTTGTCTCTGTTCATTTGTAATTTTTACGACTGATTGGGCGATGCTCGTTTAATATTGAGATTAATTTCCTTAGCCTCTTTATTTTGATGATTGTCCAAAGTAACTTGTCACCTTGCTTAAGGCGCAAAATGCCACGGAGACTTCTTTTTTTTGTATACCATAACTATTTATTCGTTTTAAATTATCATAAAATCAAAAACTGAATTTAAGACATCTCCATAAAAATAAATCTTTTCGTAAATTTCACTGAAAATTAATTAGGACTAATTAATTAGGACTAAGTAGAATGCTCGTAAAATAAGAAAATTGAGTCGATGCTGCAAAATGTATATTCTAAGTGCGTTAGTCACCCGAAAGAGTGTCGTTTTCTAAATGTTTCATTTGTATTACGTGAGCTCTAAAAATATTATAAATATTAATGTGACAAACGCTACAATGGAAAATTCTAAAGTTTAAAAATCTTTAATAATATTTTGTGCATTGATTTAAACTATAATTTGCTCTCGTTTTCTATTCGTAATAGCTCTTTATTATTTATTCAGAAATGCTATTAATGGAGTCTCGTCTAAAAATGAAGTGTCACAAATCTTTATTCTCCTTTCTTCTTTGCCTCGAAATCGGACTTTATTATATTCTCACTGTACGTAATAATTAAGGAAAATAAATTTATGGTTGACACATGACCAATAACAATTTAAACAGTTACGCAATTAAGTTGAATAAGACAATGTAGTTGAAATGAATGAACGCCTGTTGGATATATGACTTACTGCACATTGCAGTAACCTTATAGCCGACGTAGGCGGCAAGCGCATTGTTGAAATCAGACTGTTCTATCAATGTATGGAGGTCGTTTGGCGACACCTAAAGCCAAGTAGGTAACGCGATTCCTCTCCTGAGGTGAGGCCACAGTCTCGGATTCAGCAAAGGCATGAAGAAGAGGGAGAGGATAAAGGAGGCGGGGGAGAGGGAAGGGGAGGCGGATAAGGGAGGCGGATTTGGGGAAGAGGTAATGAGAGGTGGGGGAGAGGGAGGAGGGAGGCGGATAAGGGAGGTGAAGAGAGAGAGTCAGGCAGATTCCCCTTCGAAATTACGCTTTAATCGCTGACCACGTGGGTAGCGCCTCATAGCTTTCCTTTGGACGTTCCATAAAACACGGCGAGTCATTTTCGTCGCTCTTTCATTAATGGCGATAAGAACAAACTGCTAAGAAGACCTATCCGCAGTCACGGGCGCATTTCAGTGGCTGTAACCTAAAAAAAATACTTCGTTATTATCTATTAAAATGTTTAAGAAAATAATTATAAATGTTGAATTGATATTTATCGGTATTATATATATATTCTATTATTATTTTAAAAGTATAAGAACACTATGTAAAATTTTTATAACAGCTGAATATAAACGTAAGATTCATCAATTCGATCAGAAATTTCGATACGTAGCTGAAAATTAAAAATATTCAAGTATTAGACTTTTAATTTTTTTGTATTTTTCAGCTATGAAATTTTATATTTTATTTAATCATACGCCTTATTTATAAAATGTTGATATACTTGAAATCCATTTAATATAATAAAGCCATCGTGTCTAACGTTTGTTTTGAAATATTTTATCTGTAGATTGGACACCTCGCATCTCCTCAATAAAGAAAAGTAAGCATTCCTCTCACCTTATGATGATGAAAAGGCCTCACGATTCTTCTGTTAAGCCTTAAACGCCTTGCAGAGAACATCGCTCCCCTTTTCAGACACATTTGAGGTGCCAATTTCACCAAAACAAACACAATCAGATGGTTGTCATAGGGACGCTATAGAAGGGCCATTCACGGACTTAATTGGGCTCTCGCAACCGAGTCGTGACAAAAAGGAATCCTTTCTGCCGATAAGGTTTTCGAAAGCAAATGAAACTTTTCTCACCGGATAAAAAAAGAGAAAATGTCGCTTGATTGTTTGATCGACCAATTCCGCCGATATGCCTACAGACCCTCATCTATTTTCTCCTCCAATGGATGATAAAAATCATTGGCGAAGCCTGCGTAATTGATTCAGGATGTGGACAATATCCGTCCTCGGAAATGAATATCACGAATCTTAAGCATGCAAAGGTCGGCGGGGTAGAAGTACATAGTTGTCTCCCAAAATATTCGGCTAAAAGAAATTCCGCTTTCAGTCCTGGACACGATGGTTTGTTTGGAAATATGTATGTACCTGCTCTCCATACGATGTTCTTTGGTCTCAAAATTTATTCAGTCATTAACAGATTCCATTTTCTCTGCAATTTCTATCTCAGTGTTAAATGTCTTTTGCTACCATACTATTACTTTTTCATATTTTTATTAAACTTCAATAGTTTGACTTTTTTGCCAGTTTTTATAGCCTTTTGATTAATTCGTCATTCCTCGATTTTTCCCCCCTCTTCCGAGTGTCGTGTCCGGATATTAGTATAGATTAAATGAAATTCATAATTTTTATTTCGTCGATTTAATAGAAATGGCTCGAGTTTACGTAGTCTCCCGCGTACGCACCTCTGATCTTCCCAGAAAACATTGACGAATCCAGAATTCAAGTGGTAAGCGTGTAATTGTACTTTTAAAACAAATAATTATTGATCGCTGTTTTAAATAAACGGATAAATATTCCCGTGATACGGAAAATTAGTCCGAATAAAAGAAACTTTGGTTTATGGCTTAACCCTCAAAACCACTCCTTGAATACGCCACTGAACTAATTGTAAGCAATATTCTTCCAATTTGGAGTGTTTGTTTATATTGCGATATAAAGAGTTCGTCCGATAAAATCGAGTCCAAACTCGTTCGTTGTATTCGTGACGATTCCAAGAATTTTCGAGTAATCTCATCCACGCTATCGGTTACTGCTATCGACGACGTTACTCGCGAAGGATATGATAACATGGCCATCGGTTCAGAATTCATTGTTGTGCACGCGCACGTAACTCGTTATAAAAACAAATAAAAGGAGAACATACGCGAACAAGTGCATTATCCTATACGGGATTAAACATAATGGAATAGATATACTATTAGTCATTTGGGTCCGAGACTAGATATTCGCCTCGAATCAAAAATCCTCGTTCAAATCGCGATATAATTTTGATTAAATAATTTCTGCGCGGTCGATTCTCATTGATGTTCACTCATTGCTGCAGTTCTCGGCAGAATTTGTTACAATATAAACAAAAAAGCTAAATTATGTAATGCAATTGAAAAATAGTTATTTCAGCATTGCAGGGTAAATAAAATACTGTTGAAACAGTATGAAAATAGTTTTTAATTCCGATGCAAATGCGTCGATTGTTTCTTTCGTCTCAATTAACGCTAATAACTACACTGTTAATGCGCGCCTAAACAATGCACTCATTCCGACTTAATCGAAATACCATTCTATGCCTCGTGTTATTTATTTACGTAAACACGTCTGCTGTTTCAAGCGTTCGTGAATTCTTCCCTCGCAATTCCATTGATTTGAGTGGTGAATTAATTCTCTTTCCACAAACACTCCCGCCATTTGAGATACGCAGCCTTTCCTTGCCAATATGTACCACCTACCACAATGAAAATGATTCGTTCTTCCTCTTATATAACTCACGACAGTGTAATTTATTCGAGGTGATACAAGGGAAGACCAGAGATTCGATTGCTTATTGGCCACCGGAATAACATGTTCAATGCAGGTCAAATTAAATAGTTAAGAAAGCGGTACATATCAACATTCGGTGAGGCAGAACTCGAGGCGTCAAAATACCGATGCATAGAAAGTATTCTCTTCCTTTTTACGGCAAAGGAATGTTTTATTTATTTTATTTCTTGACAATGTCAGTAAGGTTGATCAGTTTCACCGTGATCTAATGTGACACTGTTTGTTTAACCATGTTTTTTTATTAATACAGTAAAAATAACAAGCTTAAACATTAACGTATACGTTTAATTTCCTTCTGGAGTAATGGTTCCCAACCTGGTGCTCGCTAGCACCGCTGCGCTCTTTGGAAGCCTTTTTGGCAGTCTGCGTGTGCTCTTCTGCGGAGCTTATAACCCTTTGTCTTAGAACCAATAATTTAATTTGCTCGGTTGCCCTATATCTAAACGTATTCTATAACTTTAAGGGTAACTTTGACGTTGGTTTCATTTAATTCATGATCATTCCTATTTTTTTGCCATTCGTTCAGAATCATTAAATGTCGAATTAGTTAAACGTAACAACACTCGCGTTTTTCACGTCGAATTCGACCTCTGCTTCGCGCCAAAGGGTTTCTCCGATTGCCGATCGTTTATTTTCTAGCGCCACGTCGGCGAAATTTCCCATCGGAGAGCTTTTTAACGTAATTAATGGCGATTCCTAAATAGAGACGCACCCTACGTAAACAAACCCCCCGTTCACGTCTCGTTTTCACCGTCCTCCCGATACACACGAAGGGCTAAACAACATTTGTGTCTCACGGATGCCCTTCCCCTCTCGGCCCATTTGTTGGCCTTCGCGTTTACTGCTCTCGAGACAACACTTTACTCAAATAAGTGAGAACTGGACGAGCCGTTGAGAGGGCTGGATGAACATTAGTTTGAGGTTATCGGAGGTGAAAACAGGCGGCGTCATCATGGAAATGGTCCCCGCGAGAGAGCTCCCTCAGAGAGGAGTGGGTGGGGGGGAGGGGGAGGGGGGAGAGGCACGCTAAAGGAGTTTTGAAACTTGTTGGGATGGGAAAAATGAGTGTAAGGTATAAAAAGGGCAAGCAGAGAGCGAGAGGCCATTAAGTGTTTCCTCAAACAATGGAAGATGAATTGCTGTTTGCTCCGAGTCTTCGCTTCCACGCGCTCACTTTATTTTAGATTACCGCTAATCGATACTCTCGAAGAGTGATAATAAATGCGATGGCGATATCGTGAGCTTCGCCTTTCGACGCGGTTCGATGCTTTCTGACGTAAACACCGATTTTTAGGAAATCCGTGTCTTTCGAGCGATCGAATTTAGGTAAAGGAATTACACAATCCGCCTACAAATAATTACGAATTTTCCGATTGAAAGCGAGCATAATAAATGACGTTGTGCACGTGCTTAAATGCTTTTGTGTGCATTTGATGCGCTATTCTCATCTTCGACTATATGTCTTTGTCGCGTGAATCTTTCTTCACTTTCATTTAAACTTTCGAATGCAAATGTCGTCCTCAGCATACTCATCAATTAACGTCTCTTTTTATGTAAATGACTTTCCGCAAGCGGCAGTTGAATTGCGAGCTCTCTCGGAGTAATTTTACTGCCTTGCAATACTAGAATTTATCTTATTCTAGCATTAAATTCAAAGTTATTTTATATATTCACGAGGACTAGAAAACAAATTATATTTTTAAGTCATTTAGAGCGAAACCAAATATTTTTTCTGTATAATTCGAGACCGGATTTTGAATTTCCTGTAAAATTTTTGCTTTTTTTCGGAAAAATTCTTTTTGTAGACCGCGGGGAATCGGAAAAAAGTGAACAATGCCGATCATATGTCATGGACTACGAGAGCGCAACTTATAATAACACTATAGCCAATTGAATGGGGTAGTATGAGTTCAGAGATGAAAGAATCGGTTCACTGGATTTAAGCGATCCCTGAAGCGCGAATACGGTGGAGAATGAGAGGGAGGGAGAGAGGGGGGAGGGAGGGGGGAGGGAGGGGGGAGAGAGGGGGGGAGGGAGGGGAGAATGAGGTCATGGCCTCACAATGGATGAGCAGTGATTAGAAGAAAGATGCAAACTATATAGTCATTTACTTTTCGTTAAATAGGAGGCGAATTCTGGATGGCTTGCGAGGAGTCCAATTCGCGTTCGGCTATGCAATCGAATCGTGAGCGCCATCCAAGAATTCGAGTTCGAAAAATGATCGCTTTATAAAGCAGTCTGTCGTTTCATCGAAAGCAGTCTGTCTTTTCATCGAGGAAGCCGTGCAAACAAACGGCACGTGCGTCCCGCGACATCGCGTCTCTGACGTCGCGGTCGATTATTTTCTTAAGTCACGCGTGCGGAAAGTTTCCAAATCCCGAAAGAAACTCGCATGTTACCACAATTGCATCGACAAAATGTCTATCCTCGCGTACCTTTCCTCCGATTGGTCACGAATGCATCCACCTGCTATGTACTCAACCTCTCTCTCTCTTTCTTGCATCGTTAATTCAGAAGTAAAACAATTGCGAAGCGACGACGAGGGTCATTTCAAGCGGAGAATCTCTCGGCGGCAATTTACGTGAATTCGGATATAACTTTACTCTCGGAAAAGAGTCGCCTTAGCAATGTTGTTATCCTTGGCCAGCAAATTAAATAATTCGAATTAGAGAAAGTGTTTCGAATGTCGTTCGATCCCTCCTTTGCGCGGGCGTTTCTAGTTTGTTTGCAATTATATTCGACCTTAAAACTATTTCATCGCCGCTAATGCGATGCAGAGCGTAAAAAAAAAGATTTTTCGACTTGGAACATTGCGATTATCGAATAAATAAAACGACCGCATATCCTTCGCCTGATAGAATAAATTTTACCTCTGAACAGAGGCTAATTTCATCGCCGATCTCGATGTAAAACGTTTCATCGCGGATATTAAAAGGAAGGTAATGGCATTGATTAATTTTATCGACGCATGACGAATTGTAATAAGTACTTTTGAATATTAAAACAGAATGCGAAAGATGAACAATTTTGGATTTATTTTCTGCACATGTCATCTTCTCTTCATATTTCATTCATTACTCCTCATAATCACCGCTAACGCACATCAATTGCAAGTTTCTTGTTTTCTTTTCTCTTTCTTGGTCTAATCTAATGCGATGGGTGTATCATTTAGAACACAAGGGAAGAACTCTTTATTGCATGGCTGTTTCGATGCATTGGGAGTTTACACGATTGTACGCCTGTTCCCATTTTTTCTCATTCGTCCATTTTCACGTAATTCCCTCGGGCTCCGATCCAATCGACGCCTCCTTTTGCCCTCAGCGAAAGCCCTTTCCTCGGCCAATAAATCAAACAGGCGCATTTGCCGCCTAAAAATGGTCGCCGTGCGGCTCTCTTCGGATAGAACCGGTAGTGATCTTCGCCTTCGGCCCTCTTCAATTAACGCGCGCCTTCGCAAGTCGCAGGTGTGATCCCGCGCAAAAACTGCCAATGTGGACGCGTCGTTTAACGGTGCATTTCGCGTCGATGGATTTTAAGATCGATAAAAGCGCTAAAATCCTTCGATTAGTATCTCCATTAAAGCTCATTCCGGTGCTATCTCGAAGTGATGAATCGTTTAAGCTAACGGTGAGAAGAAATTGCAGTAAAGCTTCCTAACCGTAAAAGGAGTTAATGCTTTCCTGTTTGACTTTTAACCCTTCTTAAGCACTTATCTTAAGCGGCTAGATCCGCTTCGAAGAGGATTTCCCCGCTACGCTGTCGTTCTTTGGAAGACATACGCACCTTGAATCTAACACATACATACGAGCAAAACACGATATTTAAAGAAACGATCGGAAACACAAGTTGGATCCGACAACGTTAAAATATTATTTTTTATTGTTATTACGAATATAACATTCGTAATAACAATAAAAAATAACTTTTTAACGTTGTCGGGTCCAACTTGATAAAAGTGAAATCAACAACGAAATGTTATTTTTCATTTCATAACTTGTTCATATAGATTGACACAAATCGGCGGCCTATACAGTCAGCCATTCACAAAAGCTGAATTCGTTATAAAATGAACTTCTGGATCGGTTGTTGTTAGATTCGACTCTCGACCTCTTGGTCGTCGAAATGCGTTCGTAGTGATCTGAACCCCGGTGCAGAGTCAACCATTTGCCAAATGGGGCGTTGGATCGGACGGTGGCCGTCGACATAATTCTCCGCCTATTCCTATTCATATTCCAGTGAAAATGAACTAATGAAATGACATATTCCAAGAGATATCGTATTTTTTATCTCTGCTGTACAAATAGGAATCATTAATTTATTATCAGAAGAAAGAGGTTGGAGGGGAGGCTGCGAAGATACGCTTGGAAAGGAACGATTCGAGGATTCGCTGGCAAACGCCATGTCTGTCAGTTTTAGCATATTCACTGATTATTTTACTCAAAATGTGCTCGAGTTTTTAACGAATCTGTTTGACGTTTAAAAGGTGAAAGTTTAAAGATTTATTTTTATGTGTAAATCTGGATATATTTTTCAATAATAATTCATGAATTTTAAACCATAAAATTTTGAACTAATTGCCTTCCAATATCCTATGAGAGTCCAAAATTAATCTTACATTTGCGGTTACAGATAGGCATGTTGTTTTGTAGTATTTGGTTTGGGTAAATCTGAGGTCGTAAGTGAATGTAAATTTTCGCGTTAGGCATCATCGTATCGCGGCAATCCTCCACAGGTTCATACTCATTCGTATTATCCTGTTTCGGCACATTCACCTTCTTCCACTACGTCTTAAGATATTCTTTTTTTCTTATCACTGCTGTACACTTCCACGAGTGACCTTTCTTACACTTCGTCCATTTTACTAGTTATTTTCATAACTAAATGTGACGTGATAATTTATCCTTTTTGCTTCTGATAGCATTTATCGAATCAACATTCTCTAGTGTTTATTCTTCTTCGCCGCAGTAATTATTTTCTCGATAATGAATTAAAGATCGGAATCTAGAAGCTTCTAAACCTCCCAAACTTTCCTTTTGTAGAATTATAAGCCTTGCATCTATATATGGGCCGCGGCCACGCGTCAAGTAGATAAATGGAAAACGCGTGAGAAGGGTTGGAATTCGCACAAAAGAGGTTTCGATTCAATTAATCGATCATATTTATCTTTGTTTTTGATACTAGATGGAGCTGTGTTTTGTGGCGCATTATTCATCGTTAAATCTTCGTCCGGCCCTGTGCACCAGCGCATACAAGAGTAGCCACCAATGAAAGCACTACGCTATCATTTGAAGCTATAAAGCACTACCGCAAAGGGAATCTGACCGAAGCTCCTCGACGGATAGCAACCCGATGGACTGCCGAGTTTATATATCCAATGTAAAATCCTTCCTATGAATGTAGGCGGTCATGATATACGGACGATGGTTTCGAAAAATATGAGTACATAGAAGCGATCGAAAGAACAGGAATCACGGCGAGTGACAGGACAAACGTAGATATCGCAGGTGCATAAACGTCGCGTTCCATGCAAATTCTCAATCGTCCCTTTCTCCATTTGCTCCCGATCTTCAGTTGTCGTCTGTCTTCCTCACATTTCTCGATTGGACAGAAGACAACGAATCGAAAAAGTTTCCACGGTTACGCGCGCCAACGGGGTCGCTCTTATCGCACCATGCCAATTCGGAAAAAAGAGTCGCTGTTTGCTTCCACCGCTACGTGGCGATGTCTGCCGACCTCTTGTTATTTAGCCTGCGGAAAGATTCTTGAAGGGAAGCCAAATGACTCGTTATGGGGTCCGTGAGAGAGAGAGAGGGTCACGGAGATTTGCTCTCGACTTCGGAAAGGAAAAATGTTCAGCGCGAGAATCCACAAAGACGCAAGCGATTATTTTGCGATTTCTTAGAATGTTTTTGTTCTAAGGAATAAAGGCAGAGTTTGCCCACGTGGGAACAAAAGCGGTAATTTAATGCGTCCGATCGGATTCGACACGCAGCTGTTGTGATTTCTGATTCAAAAATGTCGCTTTCATTTTGATGGTGAAGTATTTATGTTAAAATTTATAATGTCAAGTTTTCTAAAATTTACTTTTAGCACGCCAGATTAAAATGAAATTAAAATCTAATTTCGCGAATCACTCTTTTGAATGCGAATGAGTAATAAATAATGTGCTGTTTGGAATATAATCTGACCAAGAATTATTCAGAAAAAAATCATTTACAAAATTTTAGTAGAGATTTCCGTCGTTCTTGTTCACATATTTGAATTTAAACGCATTCTGAAAAATGCGACATTACGCATTTCAAAGATCATTGCAATGTCTCTTATTATAACGTGGATGGATAATCTGAAATTCTGTTATAGTATTGATTCCCAAAAGGAAAGGAAGAATAAAAATTTTCAAAAGATACAAAGCCACTTCCTCGCATCAAATCTCGATTCAAAAGACAAAAATATACGATTAATCTTCCATCATTGGCACATTATTTGAATATTATATAACTTTAGAACATGATAGTTTTCTCGACTTTTATTCCTTTGTTTTAACAACGTATTATTTGTTTAATCAGTTTTGCAAACAATTATACGTCCAAAATTGATCTTTCATTATTATTACATTCTAGGATCTCCATGGAAATTGTCAATTTAAACAAGTTAGGAAAGTGTACTACTTATCACAAATGGGCGCATTTCGTGCAATGGAGTATTACAAAGAAATTGCCTTGTGTCAACTAAATGGGACCACATTTAAAACTGACGCGACGCTGACCCCTCGACCATCATTAACTCGGGTTAGAGGCCCATACCTCGAGGCCCATCCTAAAATCCGAGCTCAGGTGTCTTTACCCTCTCAGCAGGGAGGCACTAGCCGATCACGTCTTTTGTAATAAAATTTAAACTATTTTATGTTGTTAACTTAGTGCGATTGTGACTCAAGAAACATATTAGAGTGAGATCAAGAGCGTCTTTTTAACGGAATTCTACAATAAATAATAACTTATTTACGCTCACATCTAATCTTGACGCCAAGGAATACCAACCTCTTAAGAGTTTTCGGACGGGATTGTAATGAATGTCTGCCATTCGCGAGGCGGTGCGGTGCTATATGGTTTATATCTAAAGATTGTATACCAATTCTTTCTAATTATAATTCCAAAAAGAATGAAAGTCTGCACGTCGTAAATCCGAGTTTTACGTGTTACCTTATGGGAAATGAAAATGCTTTCCTTGGAGTCGAACCCAGGACTTCTTTCGAGATTTTTTTGGCATCACCTTAAAATATGTATATCCAGCATACCTGCCACATTTAGAGTTTCTATATTTTTAAACCTTATTTTTGGCTTTTTTCGAATGAGATTTGAATTTCTACGATATGGAAAATCATTTCCATACTTTTTTCGGCATAAATGTGAAAATACCGCGTCGATATCCCATTTTTAAGGTATTTGAAAATGCTAAAGGACGTCGTCAAAGTGACCTCCGGCGTGCCTCAGGGAAGTGTAATCGGACCTCTGTTATTCTTGATATATATAAATGATTTAGCGGATAATATAAAGTGTAAAGTTAGACTCTTCGCGAATGACACACTTGTGTATGGAGAAATCAACACAATACACGATCAGGAGAATTTGCAAAAGGACCTTCAGGCTATTACGAAATGGTGTAAAGATTGGCAACTCGATCTGAATATAAAGAAATGCGCCGCAATGAACTTCACGCGCTCCACGAATTTCAACCGTTACCCGTACCAAATATCTGAACTAAAGCTAAAATAAGTCAATAGCTACAAATACCTAGGAATAACTCTCATTGTCAGTAGCAGTTTGTCTAGTAGAGAGCATATCAAAACCGTTATAGCATCGGCAAACAGAATTCAAGGGCTTCCTCTAGAGTCCTGCGGGGATGCCCCTCGAATGTGAAGGAAATCGCATACTTTTCCCTAATACGACCCATCGTGGAATACTGTTGCGCCGTCTGGGACCCTTTCGAGGAGGGCCTAACTAGAGAGCTCGAAATGGTTCAGCGTAGAGCGGCTAGATTTGTAAAAGGAGAATATCGGTATGATGCGAGTGTATCAGAGTTATTGAGGGATCTGAAATGGCAGACGTTGAAGAGTAGAAGAATTGAATACAAAAGGAAACTATTTGAAAAATTCGAAACCTCAGAATTCGTTGAAGACGTACGCGGCATAGTCGTCCCCATCGGTGTTAGTGAACGTAATGTTAGATCACAGTGCAGGAGAAAATATGTCGAAACTATCGCTAGAACAGAGAAATACTACCGATCCTTTTTCCCAGACGCGATAAGACAATCCAACAGAGGAATTAGTTAGACTTCACTTGGTGTTGTGACACCCCCTGCCAAACGCTTCTAGCGGCTTGCAGGGTAATGATGTAAATGTAAATGTAAAAGTCAAACCCAGGACTACTATGTACACGACGAGCAATGTCAAATTGAAAAGTTGAATAGTCAAGCGACTCCTGAAAGTTTGATCGGAAAAGGTTATAAAACTTTTTAGTTATGAGCGGTTTTCCTTTTCTCCCATCTAACACCATATAGCAACCAAGCGTTACACCCTCCGCACCGTTTCGCGAATGTCTGCTTTCATTACAATCCCGTCCGAAAACTCTTTGGGCCTCTAACCCGAGTTAATGACGGTCGAGGGGTCAGCGTCGCGGTCAGTTTTAAATGTGGTCCCAGTTAGTAGACACAAGCCAAGAAATTATATACCTGTACGTAAGGGAAATAGCATTTTAAAGTTCTTTTCTTCAACATAAATAATCCATTTTCTTCCTATTTACAATTATTGCATGCACACCTAAGGAAATTAAGCGTTTGTTTGTGAGATTGTTTATGTTAGCAACAATGAAGAAGTAACCATGCAAGAAATTTTCTTAGTTCAACTCGAATTAAGACATTTGTATTTGATTTTCTCGATAACGGCTACTCCTACGATAGAAATGTATCTTCTTTACCAGTTCTACAAGTTTTATTTGAAAAATATTTTGATATGAGCAATACTTTACAAGATATGACGAAATTTTAATTTTTTGTCACCAGTAAAGTGGTACCCCTGATTGGCGTACGTGATTCATTTTTGCGATTTTCTTATTATATTTTATTGTAAGTCCTTAATATCAAATTTGATGAAAATCCGTTCTGTAGAAGCCGAGAACGAACATGCGGACGGACGGACGAACGGACAGACGGACGGACAGACCGACGATAATAGGCGCTCACGCTGTAAGCTAAACGCGCCTTAAAAAGAATTTTTTTTGAGCTGTGAAGTTGCCCTTCAGCCATCATTAATTGCAATATTTAATTTTAATCTTAAGTGGAGCTGGCTTTTCTGAAGAATATGCTTGCTTATGTTTTTTAATAGTGGCAAATCCTTCATCATGAAGAACATGATCAGGACTTACGTTGTCTGCCTCCATGTCAGTGATCTCAGTATCCTTTCCCCATTGTACTGTTTTGGCTAGTGTTGTGGGTTGGTTAAGCTGGCTGGTTTCCTCCTCGAATTTGCGATGCGCCATCTCCCATTGGCTGATCACCAGCTGTAGTTGGAGAAAGGCCAAGTGAAACTTCACGCTCGCTTAAATAGTAATTCTTCAAAAGTCACAGAGGAACAGAGGTCAATGATACGGCAACAATACAGAGAGGCGCGGTCAAGAGCTAGAGTAACAATGCGAGAAGCATTTAATGATTACAAAAAGAAAGTTCTGCATAGTAATTTGAAAAAAAATCCGAAAGCATTTTGGTCGTACGTTAGAGAGGTTCATGGTAGAGGCCCCACCATAGCGTCTTTGAGAACGGAGGCAGGTGATGTAGTACATGACAGCGCGGAAAAAGCGAACTTGTTAAATGAACACTTTCAGAAAGCGTTTACTTCAGTGAGCAACGAATTTGAGGAACCAGCTTTGAATGATGAGGGAAATTCGATGGAAGATATGGTTCTCGGAAACAGGTATCGCGCACCAGCTAGAGTCGATTAAGCTAAATAAGTCTCCCGGGCCGGAGGGCATACCCGCGCGTGTGTTGAAAGAGCTAGCCTCGGTAATCGCACCTTACTTGAAAATAATATTCGAAAAATCCGTTGCACATGGTACCGTTCCAAAAGACTGGAAGCTAGCATACGTAACGCCCATCCACAAAGGCGGTGATAAAGAGAACCCCGAAAATTATAGACCGATTTCCTTGACGTCATTATCGTGTAAGATTCTAGAACATATAATTGTTAGCTCTGTTCTGCGTTATTTAGACGGTCGTTCTTCACTAAGCAAAAACCAACACGGGTTTCGGAAAGGTAGGTCATGCGAAACGCAGCTCGCCCTGTTCGTAAACGATTTGTTACAATGCGGAGAGAAAAACACTCAGGTTGATGCCATTTTCATTGATTTTAAAAAAGCGTTTGACAAAGTACCCCATAATAAATTAATAGGAAAACTAGGAAAGTACGGCATAAACCCTAACGTCGTGAGTTGGGTAAAAGACTTCCTCTCAGACAGAAAACAGATAGTAGTTATTGATGGGAAATCTTCATACCCGGTAAAAGTCGCATCAGGTGTTCCACAGGGAAGTGTCATAGGCCCACTACTATTCCTGATATATATAAACGATATCTGCTCGGTAGTTCGCTGCAAAATAAGACTTTTCGCAGATGACACCGTTTTATATAAGGAGATAACGAGTCAGGATGACCAAAAATCGCTCCAGGAAGATTTAAACGCCCTTTCAGCATGGTGTCAAGATTGGAAAATCGAAGTTAATCACAGCAAATGTTCCCTATTGAGTTTCTGGAAGAGTAAGAACAATGAATTAGACTCGGAGTACAGAATTGATAGATTGAATATCCAATCTGCAGAGTACGTTAAATATTTAGGAGTCACCATTTGTCGTGATCTATCGTGGAATATGCATATTCGAAGGATCGTAGGCGCAGCTAATAAGAAATTGGGCTTCGTAGGCAGAATAGTAAGAAGTAGCACAGAACAGGTACGAGAAACGTGTTATTTATCATTGGTCAGATCTCAGGTCGAATACGCTTCCAGCATATGGGATCCGTACGAAAAGGGACAAATACTTGAGTTAGAAAGAATCCAACGCAGAGCAGCCAGATTCGTAAAGCAAAAATATGAGCAAAAACTAAGCGTCACATCACTCTTGAAGGAGTTGAATTGGATATCGCTAGAGGATCGCAGAATTAGCGCTAGGTTTAGGCTTCTGGAGAAATTTAGGTCGGAAGTTCTCTTAGAGGAGGTCTCAGGAATATTAGAGGCACCTACGTACATGGGCAGGCACGATCACGAGAATAAAATACGAGAGATCGACTGTAGGACCGAGCGATATCAGAGCTCGTTTTTCCCAAGAACCATACGGGATCATAACAGGAGAGTGATTCCCACGAGGGACGTTATTAGGTAGGTTTCGGTGTGCTGCACCCCCTGCCACCCACCAGTCTGGTGATTTGCAGGGTATCATGTAGATGTAGATGTAGATGTAGATGTAGAAAAAACAGCGAAAAGACTTGCCACATGATAGTTCCAAATTCACATACGGAAATAGATTTTCTGCGTTTCTAAATTTCAGATTTATCAGTCTAATTAATGTGTTTGGTAATCGCAAAATACCTTTTTCGTGTGATTCAAGGAAATCGTGCCAAGAAAGTATGTCTCAAATAAACCGTGCTTAATACGGAAACGTTTAACGAAACACCTGTCAAATATTGTGATTCAATTAATACCCTTTTTGTCGACGGATCGAAGCGGTGATTTTTTCATCCGCCAAATAAAGAAAACATAAATCATTGAATTTATTCTCTCGTGTATCACGTCGACAACTTTGTGATTATACGACGAGGAAATTGTTTTGTCGAAAACCGGGTCAATAAATCGCCGGGCCGGGCCCACCCCAAATTGCTCCCATTATGCTGATAGGCGTGGCAGATAAACATCGGAACCAGTCGAAGGATGTTTTCTTTTACGGAAGCACTCGTTTTGTTGCTTGGATTTCATGCATCAGAGAGTGTAATTTCGCAAATGCCCAAAGGGCGATTAAGATCGCAATTTACGAGGCCTTTCATTATAAAATAATGGTTTTGTGGACTGAGAGATTATGTCGGCACGAGGCGTTATGCGGCTCACAGTGTGTAGTAACTCTTGAAACCCAGGCGTTCTCATTCTTTCCTTACCTCACGCACCTTAATAATGATTAGTAGTACTCCTTTGATATGCCTTTGCCTACTTCCTTATCGCATTCCGCCATCTTCATCTCTTCCCAATCGGCCTTCTTCCTCTCGACGTCCATCCTATACCTCCCTTCCTCTCACTCCCGTTCTAATCCCACCAAACACACTCTCTCCGTGGCTACATTCGTGTGTAGCAACAGTTATTACTGGAGATATAAATGAGCGAATAGCAAGAAATTAAGGAAAAGAAAACACGATAAAGCGAGAGTAATGCGGCCCATTGAGAAATAATAAACCGCTCATCCTACGTACAAACTGCTTCTCTTGATCTCTTCGTACAATTTGTAGCTTCAAATTTTCCGATCCCTTATTTCTTCTTTTGTCTATCTTTCGAGAAACCTTAGTCTATTTTCTGTTGAAATGTTTCACTAACATTTCCGAGTTGAAACTTTTTAACTTGTAACTTACACTATTTTATTTAATGGTTGCTTCGTCAAAGTTTGGTCATTTTGCCGCGAAAGAATCTCACCCTCGGCAGCACTTTCGTTTAGTTTTCTTTTTTAGACCTTTGATGATGCTTTGAGAAAAAAGACAATCGCTCTAGTGAATATTCAACCTTTTGGAATTTTCCCCGACATAGAGATGATAAAGTGTAAGTATGCTTTATTCTGAAATTGCGAAGGTATATAGGAGCGCATTCTTCATATAGGGAATATTTTTTACACCTGTAATTATATTTTTCGAATTTAGTGTTTTCTGAACGAATATAAGCTTTTGTTTTTTTTTTTTAGATATTTTTGACTTATGGTTTGATTAATAGTGATTCATTGTAAATCCATCTCGTACTTGAAATTTCTTCGGTGGAGTGGCAACAAACAGCTTTGCGGGGGACGAACATCTAGGAATGCGCGTGTCAGCAATTAGAGAGAACTCATTGTAAGGATAACAAAATATCCATTCGAAAAGGACATTAACAAAGTTTACAATCGGAGTCATAAAATATATAAGAAATCGTAAGAGGACTGAATGAAATTTATACAGAATAAATATGAAATCTTTTTTATCAAAATACTAATTTTTATTGAAACGCGTCCATTGGAAGTTTTCTTGGCGATAGAAATATGAGTGATCTGCATAGCATAAAACGAAATTAATTAAAAATAGAGAATGGACAAGTTGCTGCTGCGAAATCAGAAGCCGATTCAATTATTACTTTAAGTGTGCTCCATAAAGTTTTATGGAATCTGTGATTGTCCTCCAATCAGCAAATATAAAAATGAAGCCATGGGCGGAACCAGAAGCTTACCAAATCACCCTTTTATTGGGAAAGTCCCTGTTCCTGTCAGAATATTTCGTTGCATTGCCGTATGGATCTATTTTGTAGCGTAGATTCAAGGAATGTGTTAAAGAAATACAGAGGAATCCTGGTGCGTGTTCAGAGATATGATGCGAGAGGGTACGGATAAATTCATTCCACATAAACTTAAACGTGATGGTGCGGAACCAAGATGGTACAACTAGAAAGTTAGATACGCTCTTATGTTAGACGGCAAAGAAAACTTCACGCTCGCTTAAATAGTAATAAATTCTTCTAAAGTCTCGGAGGAACAGAGGTCAATGATACGGAATCAATATGGTAGGCGCGGTCAAGAGATAGAGTAACAATGCGGGAAGCTTTTAATGACTACAAAAAGAAAGTTCTGCATAATAATTTGAAAGAAAATCCGAAAGCATTTTGGTCGTAGGTTAGGGAGGTTCATGGTAGAGGCCCCACCATAGCGTCATTGAGAACGGAGGCAGGTGATGTAGTACACGACAGCGCGGAAAAAGCGAATTTGTTAAATGAACACTTTCAGAAAGCGTTTACTTCGGTGAGCAACGAATTTGAGGAACCAGCTTTGAATGATAAGGGAAATTCGATGGAAGATTTGATATTCTCTGAAACAGGTATCGCGCACCAACTAGAGTCGATTAAGCACCAGTCTGATGATTTGCAGGGTATCATGTAGATGTAGATAAGTCTCCCGGGCCGGAGGGCATACCCGCACGTGTGCTAAAAGAGCTAGTCTTCGTAATCGCACCTTATTTGAAAATAATATTCGAAAAATCCGTTGCACATGGTATCGTTCCGAAAGACTGGAAACTAGCATACGTAACGCGGCATAGTCGTCCCCATCGGTGTTAGTGAACGTAATGTTAGATCACAGTGCAGGAGAAAATATGTCGAAATTACCGCTAGAACAGAGAAATACTACCGATCCTTTTTCCCAGACGCGATAAGACAATCCAACAGAGGAATTAGCTAGACTTCACTTGGTGTTGTGACACCCCCTGCCAAACGCTTGTAGCGGCTTGCAGGGTATTGATGTAAATGTAAATGTAACGCCCATCCACAAAGGCGGTGATTAAGAGAACCCCGAAAATTATAGACTGATTTCCTTGACGTCATTATCGTGTAAGATTATTGAGCATATAATCGTTAGCTCTGTTCCACGTTATTTAGATGGTCGTTCGGAAATTCAGGTCATGTGATATGCAGCTCCCCTGTTCGTAAATGATTTGTTGCAATGCGGAGAGAAATACACTCAGGTTGACGCCGTTTTCATTGACTTTAAAAAGGCGTTCGTCAAAGTACCCCGTAAAAAATTAATAGGAAAACTAGGAAAATCATTTCCAAAAATCGCTCCAGGAAGATTTAAACGCCCTTTCAGCATGGTGTCAAGAATGGAAAATCGAAATTAATCACGGCAATGTTCCCTTTTGAGTTTATGGAGGGCAAGAACTATGAATTAGACTCGAAGTACAGAATTGATAGATTGAATATCCAATCTGCGGAATACGTTAAATATTTAGGAGTCACCATTTGTCGAGATCTATCGTGGAATATGCATATTCGAAGGGTCGTAGGCGCAGCCAATAAGAAATTGGGCTTCGTAGGCAGAATAGTAAGATGTAGCACAGAACAGGTACGAGAAACGTGTTATTTATCATTGGTCAGATCTCAGGTCGAATACGCTTCCAGTATATGGGATCAGTACGAAAAGGGACAGATACTTGAGTTAGAAAGAATCCAACGCAGAGTAGCCAGATTCGTTAAGCAAAAATTAAGCATCACGTCACTCTTGAAGGAGTGGAATTGGATATCGCTAGAGAATGCAGAATTAGCGCTAAGACTTATGGAGAAATGTAGGTCGGAAGGTCTATTAGAGCAATGGTCCTCTGCGACCCCCTTTGTGCGGATGTTTGGTCGCCGCGATCCTCCATGATTTTTTTTATGTAAAAAAAGGATTTCTCCGGAAATAGGAATTTAGGATAATATGCTAAAATTTTACCACCGAAATTACTTTATTAACATTTTTTAATGCTAATACGCACATTTTGAGATATTTATCATTACCGAGACGTATATACTTGTTATTTATTACTTTGGATTAACATATGTATTTTAAACATTGTATATATATAGGTTTAAATAATTTTATTTATCTTTTAAACACAAATTGTCAATTCTGGGACACAGCTAACATAGAACACAACGTAATTCGCCATCAACATCTATCAATTTGTTTCTCGCTTTACATTTAATTTTTCACAAAGACAAGTAGTGGGTAAAACTACTAGGACCTGTTCTGCTAAGCTGAAAATATTTTTATATTTTCCCTTCATCTTTAACCAAAACTCTATTAAGCTCACACCAGAATCTAGCAACATTTTAGCATCTCCATCTTGGCGTAAATCCAGTAGTTCTTCTGAATATTGTGCTCTTCTACAGCATCTACTTGGCACAAAAGAGGATTTTGAATAAGTGGAAAGAGTCGTTGAAAAGTCGGGATAACTGGAAAATATCGCTCTAGTTCCATTTTTAGTGTCCGCAAGTGTTTACAAATAGAAACTTTAACCTCACTTGGATCAATCTCGGAGTCTTCTATAAACTGTGCCAGTGTGGGGAAAACAGCAGAATTTTACTTCTCAACTTTTACGATCCAAAGATCAATTTTGTCTTGGAATGCTTGAATTTTCTCTGTTGCTTCGATGATTGTTTTCTCTCTTCCCTGCAACGTTTTAAATTAAGTTTGCCAAAAATGTCAGCTAATTATGCCACTTTCGAGAACCATGTTGAATTCTCTAAATACGACAGCAACTTAGTCTTTTTCTGTTGTCTCAGAAATATAGCTACCCCAGATTGGAGCTCGGACATTCTTTCAAGAACCTTTCCTCTCGATAGCCAACTTGCTTCCGTATGAAAAAGAAGCATTTCATGTTCGACATTCATATCGTAGCACAAAAGACGAAACAAACGTGCTTACAAAGAACTTCCTTTGATATAATTAGTAGTTGTCACAACTATTTCTAAAACTGACTTCAAATCATCAGGTAAAGTTTTCGCGGCTAGAGCTTCTCTGTGTAAAATACAATGAAGTCCAGTAATGTTTGGAACAATATCGCGCATTAAAACTTGAACCCCTGATGTGACTCCTGTCATAGCTGCCGCACCATCCGTCGTTATTCCATAGAGTTTATGCCAGAACAAATTATGTTGATTACCAAAAACTCGCAATTTACGAAATATATCAGCTGACAGGTGCGCTCCTCAAGGGGAAAGCAAAATAGATAATCTTCTTTAAATGTATTGTCATGCATATATCTCACAAATGCCATTATTTGTGCAGTGCTCGTAATGTCTGTGCTCTCGTCAATCTGGATACTCCACGCTTCGGTTGTTTGTAGCTCTCCAATCGGTTGCTCATTAATATCCTCTGCCATATCAAGAATTCGTCGTTTCACCGTGGAACTACTTAGCGAGATCTGGTCCAATAATCGAGTTTCCTCACCAATCATGCTGTGAACCATTCATTTTTCTGCTGGAACTATGAGCGCTTCAGCAATGGTGTGTGGTTTCTTTTTCTGCACGATAAGTAAAGAAACCTCGTAACTTGCCTTCAGCGCTGAATGATAAGGCCTGTGTGAAACACCATAGGCGTCCAGCCTTTGCCGCTTAACGTTCTCTTCTTTTAGCTTGAAGTAATCAACGTCCTTGTTCGAAAGTTCAGGATGATGTGTCTTAAGATGCCGTTCCAGCTTGCTAGGTTTCAACGATTCCGGTGATAGGACCGATATGCAGACAACACACTGAGGCTTTGTCTTCCCTTTTTCAAGAATACTAGTGAATCCAAACTTGATGAAGGCTTCATTGTAATTCCTGTTTTTGCTCATGATGATTACAAAGGGTTTTGCTGAAAACGAAAGTAATACGCAACTTTTTTATATTAAAACGTCTCAAAAATGACAAGTGTATAAAATTAACTTCGCTTCAATTCAAGTTAACATGTTAAATTACACTTACTGCAATTCAAAGGAGATTATACTTGATTATGTTGGACTTATAGAATTCACTTACAATAAAATCGGATGTGTTTACCGACCAAGGCGAAAAGCACGACTGATGCTAAGGACTGACTACATGGAATTACACAATGTGAAAATATACGTCTCTTAGAAATTTTATTGGGGAAATTTAATGTTTTGAATCTTAACAATGATTCGTTCCACACAGCTAGACAAAATGAGGCTGACATAGTTGCACACATATAGTTACTAAGTTAAAAAAACTTCCAGATATCTATTCAAGCGTTCACCTATGTAAATGTTTACATTGTATATTTTTTTAATTGACTTCCACTACACTGTAGTCAAGGATTGAAAGAATGAGCAAAAAAATAGCTGAACTATGAAGACTGCTCGCGATCCCCGCAAATTTGTCTCGCGACCCTATGTTTGTATACCACTGTATTAGAGGAAGTCTCACAATCAGGAATATTAGAGGCACCTACGTACATGGGCAGGCACGATATCAAGAGGATAAAATGCGATAGATCGACTGTAGGACCGAGCGATATCAGGTTTCGTTTTTCCGAAGGACCTTACGGGATCATAGCAGGAGCGTGATTCCCGCTAGAGAAGTTATTAGGTAGGCTTTGGTGCGCTGCACCCCCTGCCATCCACCAATCTGGTGGCTTGCAGGGTATTATGTAGGTGAAAGAATACACCCAGTGGAGGGCGTCTAAAGACATCCAAAGCGATTGCTTCCCAATTGGATCCTCCACTGAATTAAACTTTTATCTACGCTAAAACAGAAATATAGAATGGTTCAATAATAAACACACAAGTGCCAAAATTGATTTTTTAAATATCCACTTATCTTATATAACGCCAATAGCAAAAAAATCTTTTAAGAAAGCAAATGCGCATTTCGATTACGATGTCTACATTATAAATATTCATTTTTTTTAGTTGTTGGTACTTGATTAGGCAAAAACATATCACTATAGCATGTTTTTCTCGGTTTCTTCGTCAGCAAACTATATAATTAATTATAAATCGTATGCATGCGAAAAGGCCTTATATAGTAGGCCTTTCCAAGCGAAGTGCTCTCCCACGGTTAAACGATTCGTGATAAATTCACTTTCACAGTCCTCCAAGAAACAATTGAGATTCTAAAGAAAACCACTACGAATGCTATACTTATGCCATTTTCCAACATCTTTTCTCATTTTGAGGACTGAAAACGAGAGAAATTCAGAGAAAAAGTATAGAATCGCAAGATTATATATTACCTGGTTTATTAAATTATTAATAGTTTATAGCTTTATTTTCATATTCTTGCATAAAAATGATGCATAACTCTGAATTTATTTTTAGGCGAAGAGGGTCGTGGCACTTTCATGGTGAAGACGTTATGTAAGAATAAACAAATTAATTTGGAAGCCATTGAAGCCTCGTATCACCTGGGGAGTGTGTTCAGTTCGAAGGGAAGGGGTCTTTCGTCAAAAGGTGTCTACTATTCAAAGCGCTATTTATCATTGTAATAAGTAAGTAATAAATTATTGTGCTATTGAATTCGTCCATGGCAAAGTTCACTTTAATGCTTATATAGTGCAGCATCAAAACCCATGGATTAGATTGGATCATGAAAGATTATACTATCTTCACCAATTGCAGGGAACAATAGAGCATTTAATAATTTTTCTTTATGATTTAAGGAAAGTGAATTACCATGGAAATATATGTTAGTGCATCTATGGAACCAGAGGCGCACCTGGGAGATATGGCGTCTATGGCAAAATTTTAGAAAACACCTTAGTTACGTAGAATATCATTTTTCTGGTGTTTTATAAGAGAATAGTGGCATTTTATTTACGACGACTTCAATATTTGAATATTATATTTATCAGAAAATGAACTTTTGGCTCGTTTTAAGAGAACTTTTGGAGCCTTTTGAAGTAGGCGCCCATGGCAAATGCCGCCTTCGCCATGTCCTAGTTAGGGCACCGAATGGAACCATATTAGTCTCACAGGGGTTCACGAATTGAATACACAAACGAATCAAATGTCCTTTCTCTGATCAGAATCCGCTTTTACATTCAACGACCGATATTCGCAAATCGATTACACCGTTGCGCGACTCAGCAAGGCTCGTGCGATACATATCTTATTATTTTTCTTTCTTTGTATCCCGACGCATAATGACATTCCAAGTCCCTCCGATGGAGTACTCGAAAAGCAGTTAATTCACACCGGAGAGTTGAAAATGTAACCGGAATAACAAATTAATTTTACCCAAGGGTAATAGAGGCGATGAGAAATAGTGTCGCCGTATAACTAGTTAAAATATAACTGAGGAGCGTGTCTCTGTCGATGGAGGTGAGGGGCGGCCCTCGCAAGGGGGCGGCCCTTGCAGGGGCCTTTGAAGGCGTGGGATGAGACGGATGAAATCATCGAAGAGGCGAGAGAATACAAAGGAGGCGATGGAGTTGCACGAAGGAGCATAATGGACTGCACTATGAGGATGGAGAAGGTTATTAAGATGTGCGATGGAGGCTCCGGAAGGACAACGTTGTGAAAGAAAAACGGAAGGACAAATATGTAAGAGAGGGCTGGACGGGTAACGAGAGTTTTGGGCGGAAAGGTGTGCTATTGGGGGCGAGTCAGTGGCGTAACTAGGAGCGGAAGGACCCTCTCTTCAGTTAAATATTTCAAAATGTAACACAATTACTTTTTATAGACATAAAGATCCTACTTTCTTTGATTACAAAGTTGGTAATACAGTAATTTCTCGTGTCTCAATTGTAAAGGATTTGGGGATTTGATGTGATTCTTCTTTAAATTTCGTGACTCATCTTACTTTCATTAAGAAACAAGCACTAAAGATGTTAGGTTTTATAATTCGGAATACTTATCATTTTAAAAACATAAATTCATTAAAAATTTTATATTGTTCTTTAGTGCGATCTAAAATTGAATATGCTTCAACAATGTGGCATCCATATTATAATGTACGCATCAAAGAGATTGAAAAAATTCAAAACAAATTTTTACGCTTTATTAATTTTAAGATGGGAAAATTCAGCAAAAAATACTCCATATGACTTTTGTGTAACAAGAAGTCATCTGCAAACTTTGTACCATAGACATATTATCATGGACCTAGTTATACTTTATAAGCTGTATAATAACGAGAGCAGTTGCCCAGAATTATTATCATTCATTTATTTTCGGATACCTCAATACTGTACTAGATCAGATGACACATTTTTCATTAAAGCGTACTCAAGTAATTATAGTTATTATGCACCATTAACTAGAATGCAGAGACTTGGTAATTCTATTCTAGCTCTTAATAACATCGATTTCTTCAACACCAGTATTAGACACATTAAATCCATCACTAATTTCACGAACAGCTAATAATTGCTGTACTCGTGATATTATGTTTTAGTAAATTCTTATCACATTTTATTTTGTATTTGTATGCTTTTGTTTAATTAATTCTTGTTTTGTGTTGCATTTTTATGCTTTTTGTAAGTGGGGCTTCACGTATAATTATTTAAAATTAAAATAATTAATCAACATGGCAACATTCCCTTAAAATGGCAAGATTTCCATAAAATATGTAAATTAAACGTTTAACATGGGATATTTCGAACTGTGGGCGAAAAAAGATGAACAGAATAAGAAACTTGATAATTTTTTCTTCAAAATGGGTAAATCCGAAGGTCGTAGGTTAATTCCTTCTAATTTTAATTTACAAATAAATTAAAGTCTGCACGTCGAAAAATCGCGTTTTACATGTTAAGTAATGGAAAATGGAAATGTCTCCATTGGAGTCGAACCAAGGAATCTTTTCGCGATTTAAATTCGTCATCACCTGAAAAAGTGTTAATCAAGCATCCCTGCCAAATTTCGAGTTTCTATCTTCATTACTTCTCGAGTTATTAGGGAATATCCCTTGGGGCGCAAAACGAAGAGACCATCGGCAGACACTCTGTTGGCCTGTGTCTTAAATTAGTTCGATATAAATATTTTGTGCGATTCCAAGAAGGAAGGAAAGTGATACGTTCTACGTTTTCTACTAGCAGATATACGAAATACCTTTTACTGAAAGGAACAGGGTTTATAAAGGTGTCACTATTTCATATTATATTAAACATTTATTGAGAGACGTAGGAAAACCATTTTCATTTATTTTTGCAGTAAAATCATGTTTACTTTAAATCCATATTTATTAATTTTATTTTCGGTAAAATCACGACAAAAATTGAAAAATAATACAATTTTTCTTGATAGGTGGTGATGCAAAGAGTAATTTTTAATGCGCGACTGACTACTATCATGTTTTTTATGTTTATAAATCGAACAGAAGATCTGAATTAATCTTAATTAAGACAGTCCACAAAAATACGGAGTAAATGTATTTTGTTGTACAAATATCAATTAATACTATAAATAATTGTTAGTGTTAGTATATTTTCAATATTACTCTTATAAAAAGTTAAGAGGCCATACCTTACTATTTTACAGTTTTTAAAGCGGCGATGGTTGGCCGTAAAAAATTATCTGGTGTTGAATATAACAAAAGAAAGGCTACTTTTTAAAACAAACATTGTCTCAAAATTACTAAAAAGCCCTAAACTTGACCTTTCAGAATGTATTAAAGCCATTGATCAAACTTGATTTTTTAAAAAGATTATCGCACGACAGGATTCAACGACATAATAGTAGCAGCAGAAAAAATCGCGGAAGAACTAGAAATTGATCCAATGTTTGTTACAGAAGAAAGACTAAGAGTACAGCATAAGCAATTAGATCACGAAGAAAATAATTTTTTCATTGATCCCAAAGAAAATTTTAAAATAGATTCTGACTCAAATGGTATGAAAATTAATACATAGTTGAGATTTTTCATAAATATAAGTGATTATGGATTTGAATAAATAGATTTTTATTATTTCCTATCGTTTTCGACTAACATATAATAAAATTACTTAGTAAAAAAATTAAGGGGGCGCCATATTATATCTCGCCTCAGGCAGCAAAATGTCTGGGCACGGCCCTGTATATATATATATATATATATATATATATATATATATATATATATATATATATAAAATCGAATCTTTGTATAAAATAGCAGTAGAAATCTTTTTTCACATTTCTTATTTTCACGGTATAAAAACCGATTATTTTGTCTTTTCGCTCTCTGTCTGTCTCTTTCCCTCTCCTTTCTCCTTCCCGTTTTCCATTTAAAAGTTTTCGACTCGCTTTTATGATGTCAGAATATCTTTTTGTTAAAATCTTGAAACATTCCCGTTATTTCTGGCACCAAACGAATTTTTAAGCTAATTAGGTATGGATTCAGGTTCTCTCATAGATGTTGTACAACTGTCCAAGTCTCGATTTTGTATCGTCTACATAATACCCTGCAAGTCACCAGATTGGTGAGTGGCAGCGGGTGCAGCGCACCAAAGCTTCCCTTTTAACTTCTCTAGCGGGAATCACTCTCATGTTATGATCCCGTATGGTCCTTGGGAAAAACGAACCCTGATCATGCGTGTTTAATCTATCGAATATTGTATCGGAATTGTAATTTTATGGATGTAATGCGAACGTTTTTCGCAAGAGTTGGTCTTTATTGAGTTTTATACGGGATTTATCGATCCACGTTTACAATTCTTACGCAATTCATACGTAGTGTAGGATAAAGTATTGTATTTGTGAAACAGTTGAATTCGGTATTTCAACGGAAGTATTAATTTGAATTTGAAAGATTTCACGATGCCGAATATCTGAGCGTTAGTTAAAAAATACAAAAAATAAATTACGGTTATTACTTTCTCAGTACATAATGTAAGTGAGAGTATTGCATTCGTGAACCAATTGAATTCGGTATTTCAACGGAAATACACGTTTTGAGGTCCCCCCTGACTACGTTTTCGCTTTTTTCTCCCCTATTTCTGTGTGTTAATAATTTTGTGGGCACTTGAACTCAAAAACTAATAGATCAGCACTAACTTTATATTTAAAATAAATTTTAAGGTGACTTAATTTAAAAAAGCTGCGGTGGAAAGATGCATGCAGCCATGTTTTTCGGCTATATCACGAAGGGAATGGCGATGCTCAACTATTTTAATTATTGATACCATTTTGATTCTTGGCGTGGAGAATTTCTTAAGCATTTCTGTGGATTTTTACAGTGTGACCACCTGAGTAATCACGCAGACCAATTGAGTAACGGCATGAAGCCTTATTCAACGTCTGCGAGTTCTTTTTAGGCACGTTTTCGTATTCCGACGTGGTACAGCCGAGTTTCTGGGGCCAACAAGACGTCTTTAAGGTACAGATAATGATGACGCGAAGTCGAAATATTTTGTGTGGTATTTTGTGTTAACGTAAGGGTTGAATTAGTGATTCCTTCATGCGATTATGAATGGCCATTGTCGCTCAAATGAACCTCTCTTCATGTCTCCTTTGATTTGAAATAACTTTTAGAAGAACTGTTATTAATTTAAATTGCGACGCTATTTCTGATGGGAAAACTTTCATTTAAAAGGTATTAATTTCGTACCTATCCGGCATTTTAGGTTTACAGATTTTTTCTAATATGTACCTTCGAGTTTATATCTAGATGTTTCCGTAGTTTCATATTCTCACCTAGTAGAATTATAATTAATTATCTAAATAAATGTTGTATAAATAAGTTGTCTGCAATTAGTTAACGCCATTAATCATATGAAACAAATTATGACTCACCAGTGACATCATATGCTTGCTTACTTACCTAAATATTTTAAAAAAATTGATTTTTAGCATCGCAACTTTGAAAACATTTGAATAAAACCGCACCACATTCCGCGCAAACCGCTTTTCGCGCTACTCCTTTATAATTCATAAATATTACGCGCGGTCACTCAGGATATACCTGCTCGCATTAAAACGAAACGCGCAAAAATATTTAATTAACTTGTTTTGGTTCATTTTCTCTGTGCTTGTTGAACACGAGGGGAATGTCTCGGACGCTGCACTTCCTCTCTTATCCGCACGGATGCAGCTCCATCTCCCCCCTCCTACTCCCCCTCCTCCCCCCTCCTACTTCCCCCTCTCCTTCCCCCTAATCTTTTCCCCTCTTCCCCTTCTCCTTTCTTCCGCCGATTTCTTTCAGGAAAGGCTCACATGTTGCGTTTCCTTGGTTCTCCAGTGGTGATGAGTGAGTGAGCGAGGACGGACAAAGGGTCGAATGGTGGATTGCTCTTCCGGTCTAAAGATCCGATAACGGGATTAAAAAAAGGACGTGGAGGAGGAAGAAGAGAAAAAGAATATAAAAATGTACGATTGAGAAAGGCGCGTGTTGTAATCGAAACGCGGTTCCCGTTTGAAAAGGGCTGGAGGTGACCCCGTTTCTCACCGAGGTCATTTGGGAAGTAGGAGAGGGAATTCAATGAATATTTGCAGCAAACTGTCCGTCTGCAGCACCCTTGGGTCGCGGCTGCCTCCCATCACCATGACACCTTCATCTATCGAACGCCGAATTTCTTTTCCCTTAATGTCACTCTTTTCCGTGAAAAGCTAACGAAACACATCCCAATTCCCTAAATGTCATACTTCGTTAAACGGCAAAGTGACATACTTTCAACTTTGGTTGGAACTTCTCCAAGTGAGCGAACCTAACAAAGCAGCAAATGTTTTGTAAAAGGCTCCACCAATAGCGTTACTGTTTCGCCCGGTGCGATCCATTGGCGACAACCGTAACAGTTCCCTATGTGAAACGGCTTCTTTTCGTTCCTTCGATTAGGGAACGAAGCCGATTATGCGTGCGTGCGTTCGTTGACGAGTGATGATGTCGCGTCAACCACGGTACTACTATATATTAGTATCATGGCGTCAACTACCAACTATCTCGTAAATAGGAAAGTTTCATTTCTGCACTCTCGTTAAGATCAATGTTATAGTAATGCCTCTCATTTCCAATTCCAGTCGCTTGGGCATATCCAAACTCGGCCAGCGGTTGGGTTAATCCCTAAGGGTACATCCAAGCTCGGCCAGCGGTCAGAAATGCACCCAGGAAGGAACATCCAAACTCGGCCAGGATATCTTGAACCATACCTACTTTCACTTCGCACTTTCGCAAATTTTTACTCTGAACAAGCTACGAAAAATCTAATGTCTTACGCACATCATTTTCTTTATTATAACAGGGAAATTATAATAGGGAATTCGTTGTCTCTTCATTTCTGTTCAAGCTTTTCCCGTTTTATAATCTGTAAACTTATTTATTAAGTACATGTTTAAAGTGCATTTCAGGAATTTGTGTGAAAATTCCAGCCAATAAGAGATCGTATATTTCTATTGGCTACTAAGCCTATAGTATATTTCTATTGGCTAAGGACACGTGTTTGAAAGGTGTCTAGACCTTCCTCCCCCAAAACCACACAAATATCTGAAAAGGATAGTAAGTAAGTGAATAACTCTGGTTTTCCCTAGAGTGTGAACCACTATCACATTTCACCAACCTTAGCGGTTCCTCGGAGTGTGACCGCTGGCCGAGCTTGGATATGTCCAGTCGCTTGACATCTCTTGTGTTCGTAACTCTAGACTGGGAAGGAAAAGGTAAAAAGGGAGCATCTGAGTCAGCTGCGCTTTGCCGATGACATCATTATTTGCACGAAACCCAGAGGAGCTCCGTAGAAGAACTGAGGATTTGGAACGGGAAAGCCGAAAAGCTGAAAAACTGAAAATGAATCTTAGTAACACACAGGTAAATTACACCTCCTTCACAATGTCTGAGAAAATAAATATCAACGGAGCAGAACTCGAGGAAGTCACGTTAACTTTGGTCAGCTCATCACTGCCGACGGATCGCTTTTTGGAGAGATCAACAGGAGAGCCAAGATGGAGAACTTTCGGCAGGAATATAAATGTATTCGAATCAAATATCTTTTAAAAAATTTGATTGTATGACCAATTTGTTCTTCCTGTTCTGACTTATGGATGCGAAACACGGACCATGAACTACAGAACAGTACAACGCCTGCAAACAAGACAGAGAAGCATGGACATATGCATGTTTCGTACGAAATATCTGGAATAAAATACGTCAGTGTCTACGAATACCTAGGAGTCGCACTCAGTAGCAGCTTGTCTAGTGGGGAGCACATCAAAACCGCCATAGCATCGGCAAACAGGGTTCAAGGGCTTTCAGAATTGTGTGGAAAAATCTGCAACCCAGATCAGGCGCGGGTGCAGGGATGCCGCCCAACTGCACTCCCTGTGGAGGCACAAGCAGCTGTGGGAGAAAAGGGCTTTCATCTAGAGTCCTGCGGGGATGCCCCCTCTCTAATACGACCCGTCGTGGAATACTGTTGCGCCGTTTGGGACCCTTTCGAGGAGGGCCTAACTAGGGAGCTCGAAATGGTTCGACGTAGAGCGGCTAGATTTTTAAAGGGAGAATATCGGTGTGATGCGAGTGTATAAGAGATATTGAGTGAACTGAAATGGCAGACGTTGAAGAGTAGAAGAATTGAGCACAAAAGAAAACTATTTGAAAAGTTTCAAAACTCCGAATTCGTTGAAGACATAGTTGTAACCATCGGTGTTATATAGTGAGCGCAGTGTTAGATCAGAGCGTACGAGAAAATACGTCGAAATATTCGCTAGAACCGAGATGTTTCTCTCTCGCTTCTATCATTTCTGTAATACCGCTTCGGAAATTTTGTTTATTTTCCAAAAACGCACATTTCTTGCCAATAATAACTATGAATTTATGATGAAGTAATAGTGTACCTAGTGCCAAATTCCTGGTGGTTAGATATGATGGAATTTAAAGATTTTAAAGATAAAATTACAGTTATATCTATTCCGACGAATGTTTCCTGGTGCTGCATGTAAAAATGAGTATTTTGCAATATTTCTTTACGCCTCGCTGGCATCAGGAGCAACGTCACCGGGTTCGGTTTTTCACTTTCCCTAATTAAGCATGGAGATTCCTCTCGGTTTTTCGCCACACACACGTGAAATTCGCATTAAATGGTCAACTGTACTCTTTAGAAATTATGATTTCTGCTAGCATTAATCCTAAATTATCGTGTAAGCGCCTACAAATGATTTTCTTTTCTTATATCATTAAATTAATGGAATAAGATATATATGTATTTTCAGCGGCTATTCCCACCACAACTAATCTTTTGTTTAATTCCGCCATAGGCGATGGCGTAAAACAATAGTCTTCTGTTGATTTGTCTCCTCGGCACTCCCAGAGAGCGCCCTTTCCACGCGCACACGAGTTGCATACAAAACCACTTGGATTTCCCCTTTTCGTAGATCCCCTTCCTTCTACCTCCCCCCCCTCCCCCCCCCCCCCTTTCCCCTCTCCCGCCCCCCTCCCTCTTCACGAGACGATTCGTAAAGGAAGGGAATTTCCCTCGGGCGTCACCTCCTCGATTGGCATTCCATATGTTTCGCTTCGATTTTCCGTCGGAGAAAGACGACATTTTCGATTCCCGGGACAATTTTAAGGAATTCAGCGAATTTTTTTACGAAAGGAGACGATAACGTGGGGCTTGTTTACGTGCGTGACGACAATATAGTAGCGTTTTATTTCTCGTTCCGCTTACAGATAGAATGCGAATAAAAATGAACGTTATGATTTAGAAGCAAACTCGGTCAGAAGTATGTCTATAAATAACCGTGGATATGGAACGGCCAATGAGCTCCTTGAAATAGTACTTTCAAATATTTCACTTTTCTCGATGTCACGGACTGAGATTTCCGACCGATGTTTTTGTTTGTAATCAAAGTAGCCGTCGCCAGATGTCTCCATTAATATTGGCGAAAGAGATATTCACCGAAATAAACGTTCCCGAATGGAATTTTAATTCCTCTCTGACCACACAGAATGCGAGTCAACGTTTTCCCATAGGTCGTCCAAGGTGATGCGATCGAAAACTGACAGATATGTACACGCTAATGAAAGATCTGACGAATTCTGAAGTGCCTTTTTGCTATACGAGATGTGAGTACCAAATGTCATAACTAGCGTGATTACTGCGATTCAAATATGTCGTCGACGTCATTTGGCCTCTACGCAGCCGGAAGTTAAAATGCCCTATTTGGAAAGCGATCGAATTCATAAGAAATCGCGAATCTCAGGATCTTTGACGCAGTTTCTTTTGCCTGCCAACGTGCATTTTTTAAATGGCGTCCTTCTCAGACGATACATTGTGTCACGCGCAAGGGAAAGGTTATCGTTTGGATCGGTTTTATTTTGAATTACGTTCGTATAAGAATCATAAGCGGTTAATCAAAGTGAAGATCGTGACAAGATCGTGAAGCACGCAATAGTGTGTTTACGTAAAGTGAGTTGCAGATGATCGCTGGAGATTTTGATCGAAGATTCGTAAACGCTGGAAATTTTTTAGACGGAGATTTCATTTCAAATCCTTAAATTATTTGTGGTAACCATATATTTAAAAATATTTACAGGGATTAAGTTACAATACTTATAATTCGACATATCGTTTTCTTTTTGTTTTTTTTAGCCATACACAGCCGAAAATTTTATTTAGAGCTGGAAAAGAGGATTGGCTATTGTGATAAGATGGATTTAAAAAGTTCGTTTTACAATAATAGTTAACATGATGATTAACCTTCTACTGCTATCATTGTTTTTCGATCGCGTAACTACTACGGTGGGAGTTAAATGGTGGAAGTTAACTTATATGAGTGCGTGAGTGCATAGTACTTACTGATCACAAATGAAAAGAATGAGGAGTTCAGAATTTTTCCCCTTCTTTCCATTTACTATGGTGGGGTCAAACATGATCCCATTTTTCAAAATTGAAAAAAATAGAAAATTTTAATTTTTCTGTTTCAATTTCTGGTCATTCATTAGAACAGACATTCGGCAATGTGAGAAAGTTTTATTTATAGAAAAATGATTACAAATACATACTGCAAAAGATAAAAACTGACAAAACTCAAAATTGACTAAGGGTTTAGAATGTATTTTTTCCAAGGCCTTAAATTATTGTTTTTACTTTCTCCATAGGTAGTAATGGGAAAGTATTGTACTCATGAAAAAAATCGACTTCGAGATTTCAACGGAAATATATGTTTTGAGGTCCCTAGAACACGTTTAGACTATTTTCGGAATGATGTCTGTGTGTGTGTATGCTAGTGTGGGCGCTCTAACTCAAAAAGTACGTGCCATATCGTTACCAAACTTCATATATAACACTTTAACATGAGCACAAAGAACTGATTAGTTTTTGGACATTAACGGATAACCGGAAGTCGAGGTTTATTCAAAACCCGATTCGGTTTTTGCGATATTTCTTCATTAGAACATCATTATTTTATATACAATTCTATACAAAGGTTATATAGAATGTAATTTCCTACAGTTTTCATTTGAAACAATTTTCTATAGGAGTTATTGTTTAGGAGTTATTTATAAATAACCGGTTTTTCGGTTTTCGTGAAATATCTCCTTAAAAACATCGTTATTGGTAATCTTCGTAAGGACCAAAGTTGTAGAGAATAATATTTCTTCCAAGTTTTGTTTGAAACTAATTTTCGTAGAACCATCCATTTCGGATATATTTCGCTTTATCTTAATACCAGTAAACAGCGCCAACACCATGTAGCGGTGAATTCTGTAAACATTCAAAATATACGTAATTTACGGCAACAAGGACGATGGTATTCTTTTACGATACGAAATAATAATTTTGCCTCATAATGCCATTCATAATAATTTAAATATCTATATCCCAATTATTGGAGAAAGTCATGTGTTGGCCACATCAGATTTTTTCTTCATCATTGCAAGTTCCGACTGCAATCGAATTAGGAATCCACAAGATAATTTTTTTAAATATTTGTTGTAAACTATAATAAGTGACGTTGATATTTTCCAACCGTATTCCCAAACCTGCATTTCAGTTTATTTCACTCTCATGGTCAAAACTCAGTTGTGGCACTTGCTCTTCTTTTTCGTTATCAGTTGCACTGTTCAAGTACTCATTCAAATCAGCATAGTGCCGCCCAACCACAACAAAACACTCACCTGACATTTTCATTTGCCCAATAACGAGAAAAGTACGACACAACTACTATAGTTGGGTCAAAAGTGACCCAAAACGGCAATAACTTGAAATCAACTACGGCGAACATTAAAAGTTCCACATCAACTGAGAGAGAGAACATCGAAGTAGGAGATTAGATTGACTTACAAAGCCACTGCGCGCGCCATAATCGAGTAAACAAAGAAAATGCTTTCTCTTGGGTCACTTTTGACCCCACGAGAGTAGTAAAAGGTTAAAAGTCGACACTGTAGAATTCAAACTCTAAATTATTATATATGTAAATTAAGTTAAAAAAATATCAATATATAATCGCCTCTCGATTAGAAAAGTTGTGGACAATGATGCTATTTCAACGGTCAAGACCTTTAAAACAGATCTTTTTATAAATTTAATGTTTTTAAATCATCCTGACGACTATTAACTGCAGCAGAAGCAGACGTTAGGGTAGTATTATAAGGATAATCCTGCTCAGTTTTATCTGTTAACTGATTTGATCCTCTCTCAGAGAACAATAAAAAAGCGTTATACGATCTCGAAAACTTGGTTTTAGAAGAATAGTGTTCGTAGTACGAGTATTTTTCCACCTTCATTTTAGTTACCGCAACGCGCTTCGTTCTGAAGAGAGAAACCACTTTAGTAAACTAAGTATTTATTATGGAATAATAATTCACAGAATTGTGCACGTGACCAGAAATGACAACTGAAGTATATAATAGTCTGTTCGTGACTATAACTGTCAGCGAGCAGTTTGAGTTGTGCTCCAATGAGAAACTCCCTGAATAATCGAATTTTTTTTACATTGGATGCGATTCTCTGATCTCCAGAAGAATGCGATTTTTTAAACGAGCAAAAGGTTAACTTCGCTTTTTATGGAAAATGACTTGTATGTAAGTACATGTATTTCTTGCCATTATTGCGCGACACTGTCAGGTGTGGCCATCTATATACTAATTTATCAGAAGAAACAAATGCGTGCTCAAACACATCCTCTTTGCACCTTAGTTTAAATGATAATGTAAAATCCCAGTGATCGTTGCACCAAGTTGAGTTTAGCCGTCCCAACGAAAGTTCACCTGAAATTTCAGATGCGACGCGTCGTGTCAGACTTATAATTCGTGTTGGGAAATCAAAGCAGAAAATGTCATCTTACTTTAACTTTAATCGCTAACGCAAAAGTGGCACAATATGAGGATTGAGGCAGATCGCCTTTCCAACTATAGAATTAGCTAACGATAAAGAGGACGTAATTGTTGGTTGGTCGTCAAATCAAACCAGCCGAGAGACGATGGTATTAAACAAATGTAAAAGAACTTGTATCAGATGTTTGCGACATTTAATTCATGGAATGGATTTTGTATTTTTAATTTTGAAAATTATTCCGTCTGTAGGCGCGTTTCGCTTCCAGCGTGAGCGCCTATTAGCGACGGTCTGTCCGTCCGTCCGTCGGTCCGCATGTTCGTTCTCAGCATCTACCGAACGGATTTTCATGAAATTTGATATTAAGGATTTACAATCAAAGATAATAGGAAAATAGCACAAATGAATCAGGTAAGCCAATCAGGAGTACCACTTTACTGGTGGCAATAAATAACTTTCTGCCATATCTCGTAAAGTATTGTTCAAATCAAAATATTTTTCAAATAAAACTTGTAGAACTGGTAAATTAGAGTATTTCTTTCCCTGTACATGTTTATCGTAGGAGTAGCCGTTATCAACAAAATCAAACAAGATTGTCTTAATTCGAGTTGCACTTTGAAAATTTCTTGCATGGTTACTTCTTCATTGATGTTAACATAAACAATCTCACAAACAAAAGTTTAATTTACTTACGTGTGCATGCAATATTTTTAAATAGGAAAAAATGGATTATTTATGATGAATAGAAGAACTTTAAAACGCTATTTCCCTTACGTACAGATATATCATTTCTTGGCTTAGGTTCACTATTGTGATCCCCAGTCTCGATCGAATGTTGAGCATTGATTAATATACATAATAACAAAATAAAAACTTCATTAACAAATGATAGTATTCTTCGTACAAATAAAACGAGATTCTAAAATTTCCGTCTAATAAACAAAACAAAAGAATAGTAAAAACTTTTAGGCGTTCGGTAAGCTTGGGGATCACAATAGTGAACCTGTTCCCTATTTCGTTCCCTATACATTTTTATCGTCGGAGTTATGAAAAAAATCATACAAGTTTGTCTTAATTCGAGTTGAACTTGGAAATTTTCTTGCATAGTTACTTCTTCATTGTTGCTAACATAAAAAATCTCACAAACAAACGCAAACAAACGTTTAATTTCATTACGTGTGAATGCAATATTTTTAAGTGGTAAGAAAATTGATAATTTATGATGAAGAAAAGAACTTTAAAACGCAATTTCCCTTACGTACAGGTATATAATTTCTTTCTAATACTCCATGGCACGAAACGTGCTCTACACTTTCCTAAATAATAAACTAGCGATAACCTATATAAATGTTACTGCGATTGCAATACAAATGAACAAGTCTGATGTGTCCAGCACATATTTTTCTCTATTCAGAGTAATGAATATGACTGCTCTCGACATCAGTGTCCTTAAGAATAATTATCTACTATTATACTTGTGACTGATTTTTAAACGATTTAAAATTATATTTACGCTTAAAAAACAATAGATGAAATAGTTAGCTTTTGACATGGATAGCAGAATATCGTTTCGCAATTAAATTTACCTTTGGAAGCGTAGATACGCAGCGCTATTTTTGTTTTCTTAACTCCACGTCGAGAAAAAAGAATTTGAAATTTTTTATCTTAAAATTATTTTTATACTTTTCATTAAACAAGTTAAAGTTTAAAAAGCTATAATAATGTAATTACTGTATGAACTGGAGGTAGTTGGTTCTCCATTATTCCCATATTAGCTTTTAGTATTTATAATCGCGTTTTATATGTTCGCGGCGTTATTCAGGAGCCAACATGAAGGGATTATGGATATGAAGGGATTACTTTATTAAACTTAAATACGATAATTTCCATTTCTGTTAACATCCGGTGAGTGTTTTCAATCGCTTATTATCCTGTATGCGTATATATCGAGCAATTTGGTAATTTCGTCCTGACTATTAGTACCTATTAATCACGAGTTGTAATAACTACAATACGCAACACGACAAAATTTTATATGTATTGACAGTCCTAGATGAGGGTGCAAAGCGATGGACGGATATGGATCAGAAATGGCCAAATAAAGAAGCATTCGCCGGAAGGTGGATTGAAAGGAAAAGAGTGGCCGTTGGATGGCAACTATAGGAGGTCAAACGATCTATTCGCCTCTTGCTGAATAATACATTTAAGAATAGGACAGATTTAGAATACAGCACAGTTGCTGAACAACTATGTTTTGACTATCGTGGAATTATGCACAACCACAGTTTTTTCTCTTCCGAGTGTGGAATAAAATTATAATGTAAAATATTTTCTGACTCTAAAATGGGAGCAAAAAAGTAAATTGTAGTCGTACTAAATTAGAAAGTTTAGCTCAAAATGTTATGGCTCCATATTCTTGCGAAGTATTGCAGAAAGTGTAGACCAAAATATTTCTCTGTGGCTTCAGATGCTTTCAGCAATGGTAATGCAAAATGTTATCCACTTATTCTTAAAAATTTTAACATAAACAAAGGTATTAAAGAGTTTTTGTTAGATTTCTATGATTCTCCAAAAGAGAATTCCTCAGCAATCACTAAACACATTAAAAATATTTTACTGTCTAATGGCTTGGATGACAAATTTATTATTTCTTGTGCAGCAGATAACGCAGCTGTTAATTTTTGTTCAAGTTGCCCATGAATAAACTAGTCTTATATTCATTTTTTGAGAAATATGAACTATACAGTATTATTGAAGACGTAAACTCAAGTAATTGTACGAAATTAGATCAAAATCGTTAGGGCCGTTTTTGAGAAAATCGGATTGTTGTTAAAAATGCGTAGAATAAACTTCCCTTAATTATTGAGCAATGTCAACCATTTCTTCATAGCATTTGATCTGTATGATAAAATGCCTAAGTACGAGATTTCATTCATTTTCGCTTTACCGCTTAGGCTCCAGAACCAATAACAGACAGACAGACGGCATTGCGAAAACCACTTTTTCGGATTCGAGTACACCTAAAACGTATATTTCCGTCAAAATCTCGAGATCGAATTTTTTCGCGATAACTATACTTTCTCAATATACTTCGTATATGAGAAAGTAAAAATGTTGAATTTTGCATCCAATCCACATCGCACTTAATTCCAAAACAGTGATAAATGGTAAATTATCAGGAAATAATGACAATTGAATATTATATCGGACGAAGTTTCCACAGCGAGAAAAATATGCTCTTTAACTTGACGTTATTAAGAGCCTGAGGAATGTCGGAGAATATTTTGCTTTCTACCAATTTATCCAATGCATAGAAGTAGTAACCTCTAGGTAGCAAGTTGTCTACACCGAAATAACTGTAAGGTCTTTGAGCCATCCTGGCGTGCTCGTCAGTTTCATCATTTAATAGTGCTTTGGGACGTGGCTCGCTACAATATGCTTTTGCCCGTAATTCGCCTAATGAGCGAAAGATGCGCTCTAGTCAATATTACTGCTTCAGAGGAATTCCTAATCATGCTGAGGATATGCGGGGCCATTTCATGTTCCCTTTTCAAGAAACACGACTTCTCTCCCCGTTCCCATTTGGGAAAATAGCTGAGATTCAACTATAAAAAAATCGCTGTTACCCTGAAAACTATTGAAAAGCGTCATCAAATGTTTCGTGTTTTTCACCATAAGCGAATCCCAACCAATTTAGGCTCTAGTTTAAATAACTTGTGGCGACGAATATTTCAATTTTTTCGGATTTTATACCTTCCTGCCTCACGTGAGATAAAAGAAATCAATCCTTGCTTGGGGAATCGCCAGTTTTTTTTAGATTTCCTTTGCCTTCTTCTTCTTCTTCTAAACATATTACCAATCCATCGTAAATTTTGATCTTCAAGTTTCCTAAGAATGGCCGAGGTCGAAACGCTTTTCGGAATTGAAGTTATAAATTGTACCATTAAGACTTGGCCCGGATCTGTGAACAATATTCCTCTTTATTCGACACTCATATTTCTTTTTGCATAATCCTCGTTTTCCTCGCAAATCAATCTCAATTAAAGTGACACCACATCCCACATTATATTCGGAATTTCAACGAATCCATTTTCCTCCGTATCAGATGGATATTCAATCACTCCCCGAAGAGCTTTCATATAGTGCGATCTTTTTACTTTCTCATACGAAGTATCGAGAAAGTATTGTTTTCGCGAAAAAATTCGACCTCGAGATTTTTACGGAAATGCGCGTTTTAGGTGTCGCTGAATCCGAAAAAGTGGTTTTCGCAATGCCGTCTGTCTGTCTGTTACTGGCGCTGGAGCCTAGACGGTAGAGCAGAAATGAATGAAATCTCGTACTTAGGCATTTTATCATACTGAGCAGAGTATACATAGAAATAGATGTCATTGCTCAATAGTTAAGCGTTATTCTACGCATTTTGAACAACAATTAGATTTTCTCAAAAACGGCTCTAACGATTTTGATCAAATTTCGTACAGTTACTTGAGTTTACGTCTTCAATAATACTGTATAGTTCATATTTCTCAAAAGACGAATATAAGGCTAGTTTATTCTAGGCAACTTTAACAATAATTCGATTTTCTCAAAAACGGCTCTAACGATTTTGATCAAATTTCGTACAGTTACTTGAGTTTACGTCTTCAATAATACTGTATAGTTCACATTTATCAAAAAATGAATATAAGGCTAGTTTATTCTAGGCCACTTTAACAACAATTCGATTTTCTCAAAAACGGCTATAACGATGTTGATCAAATTTCGTAGTTACTTGAGTATACATCTACAATAATACTACGTATTTCATTTTTCCCAACGAATGAATATAAGGCTAGTTTATTCTTGGGCAACTTTAACAAAAATTGTATTTTCTAAAAACAGGCTCATACGATTTTCATTTTCTAAAGATAACTAAACGACGCATTAGTACCCATATATGAGAAAGTTTGTACAATGTATGTTGTACCGATTTTTTCTTTCAGAGAGCGTATCCGTCTTGATGCGCGCAGAAAGGCACATTAATCAAATCGCGTAATTGAATCCATTAGCGATTTTCGCATCGGGAATCTATCCATTCCTTTGGCTTAATAAGTAGAGCCTCCCTCTACGCCCCCCCTCCCGACTCCCCTCTCATTCTCCCATACATGATTCAGCTTTTATTATTAATTTTTGCTGATCGCCAATACATTGAAGTACGAAAAGCAGCCTCTTGAGTGGTTGGGGAGGGATCCAACAGCGGAAACTCTTTACTCAGTGTGGTTTGCACGAGCCCTTTTCTAAAACAAAGTCAGTAGACGTCAATTTCATTGAAACAACACTAACAGAATGGTTATCCGAGATGGTTTCGTTGCTGTGCAATATCATCATGTAAAGTAAACACAGCTGGTAGCAGTAGCGTAGCTATCGGGCCCCTAGACAAGAATCGCTGATGGGCCCCCTAAGCAGAAATATTTTAGTAATGGGGGGCCCTCTTGAGAAAGAGTTGAAAGAATACCAACCACTAGTTTATTATGCAGCACAGGATATATAAGGATTAAAGAAATTAGCTTAAAATGTCTTTTGCAAAGATATTGACAATTTCAACACAATGTATGGGCTCCTTTTGTTCGAGGGCCCTTAGACATTGCCTACTCTTGCTATATGGTAGCTATCCCACTGGCTAGTAGCAATTTATAGTTATGAGTACCAAATGGCAATTTATTTTTAAAACAGCACTCAGGACTTTTACATAAGAAAAACAAAATGAGAACTTACTACAACATTAAAAGTTTACCCAAAATCCAAAAGTTTTAGTCCATCGTTATTGATCTAAATTCAGTATCGTGAAATGCTGACGCAAATATATCTTCTAAAAGTCCTCATATTTGTATCATTTTAAAAAAATCATTCATTTAACAAAAAAATATCTTCTTGATCAATATCCAGGGTATTTGTTTCTTTTACATTTGATAATTTTCTTACAGCAAATATTTCTATTATTATTCAAATAAATATTGTGAATTTTTTCTGCTAGTTTCATTATTCATATCTTCAAAAATGTATCTCTGTATCTGTCAAAATTAAGATAACAGATTCGTTTACTAATAATTGAAAGTGTGGTAAACAATGATTATTCATGCAACTTATTTTTTTAAGTTGTAGTTTTGCAACATTTATTAATATAATGGGAACAGTGAAAATAAACGTCCTCCTGTAAGATAAAGTGAATTTTTTCTGTTGAATGCTTGCTACAGCAAATACACATTGAGCAACTATAATCCAATTATCATTTTTTTAATATCATTTATCTAATACAATATAAAATTAAACATATCTTTACAGATTGATTTTCAAGATTTAAGGCATTTATTAAGCCGGAATAATATTTTAGACAGCAATATGTTAGGACTTTGGTATTCATGGCAAAAGTCATTTGAATTGCACTTCACACAAACATGATAGGACTTGTGTTAAAGCTGCTAAAAGTTCAATAAAGCACTTAAAACTGCCATTTACCATTCCATCAGTCATGGCCAGTTTCCACCAATAGGAACTAAAACATGGATTTTCCATCCACGAGTTGAGTCAAAGTTTATGGGAAAAAAATGTTACATTTAGTACAATCACAAATACAGATAATCACAGAATTTTTCAGCTTCTCTTTTCTTCTTTGTGCCCATTTATATCTAAAATATGAACAATATTTACATGCAAATGCATTTAAAATTACATAAAATATACACAGATTAATAACTAAGTTAAGATGGCCCCAATATATTCTCTGAATGGTGCACATTAATCACTAGAATGAAGATAGTGATATACATATATATATATATATCTAAGAAAATATGGTTTCCTTTTTGTTTCTGAGCACTTTTCTGAGTGATTCTTTCTTGCCAAAAAAACCGAGCACTAAAACTCTGAGAGTGAACAGGTCTATAACTTATTAATCTGGAGAGAAGAAACACTTGGTTATGATTCATTTTAATCATTCACATGTGTGTCTTAATTGTGGTTCTTTCAAAATGAATCCATAGCCCCACCAGTCAGTTTGGTGGCATACAAACTCAAGGCCTGTAAAAAATAAAAGTTTCATTCAAATTAATCACACTATTAAGTTAATAAGTCACAATTTAAAATATTATTAATAGCATTACAACACTAAAATTAAATGTTTACAAACTCTTTGAATAACGAACAGTGATATTTTATTTAGAAAAATCAATAGAACAAGAACTTCCATAGGAAAGAAACTATTGAAATTTTAAGCAGTTGATGAACATAGCAGTAATAAAATGAATTATTATGGCGCAGATGAATTAACTGAAAAGTGAGATTTTTATAAAATACAGGCAACTCCCGAGATTCGACAGGAATGCGTTCCTGAAAACATGGTCGAATCTTGAACCGTCGAATGTCAAATCAGCACAAATTCAAACAATTAGAGCAGAAATAACGATATCTAGACCGAAACTAATCCTCATGTGGTTGGGCGGGCCAAAAATTACTTCATGTAAACTAGTTTCTGATTCGACCAATCGATCAGCTGGGTCAATTCAACCGGTCAAATTCTCGAGTTGGTCGAATCTCCTCGAATGGTCAAATCTCGGGAGTCGCCTGTACATGAATTGGGATCATTGTGTCTCAAGTGACTAACTGAAATATCTAGCTGTTTTAAATTAATTATTTAGGGACAAGACGACAAGGAAAATAAAAGGAAAACAATTGAAGAAAGAAAAAACAAACGTTAAACTACAGGTTTAAAAAACATAAATACAATGTAATGAATAATGATCTCGGCCCTCTTTACCCATTCCCCTCTTTAGTGTTTAGCGGTCACCCCTCCCCTCCCCTCCCTTTCACTTTCACACGAACACGCCACCATTCAAATATCCTTAACCACACGCCACACTTTCATTCTACATTAGCTGCTGAAGATGAGAGCTTAGCTCCCGAAATGTACATCTAGTGTTTTTTTGAATATTTAGAGATTCTTTTTTTTTCTTTTTGAGTGCGTGTGTTTGATTGTTCGTCTGAAAAGTTTGTTCCTGTGTGAGTGAGTGAGTTTAGTGTTTCTTGTTTGTTTCTTGAGCACATGTGTGAGTGATTGTTCGTCTGAAAGTCTTGTTTTTTGTATGAGTGATTGGTTACCCACAAGTGCCCTGCATTTCACCATTTCGGTGAGTGGCAGAGGTTGCAGTCTTGACATCAAGTCATTTGTGAGGTGCCTTCCGGTAAACCTCTAAGTTTAACGTTTCTTTATTCTTTCTTCAATTGTTTTCCTTTTATTTTCCTTGTCATCTTGTTCCTAAATATTCAAGTTTTATGGTTAAGGAGTTTCTTTTTAAACGTCCATTTTGTCGTGGTCTCCAAACCCCTTTTCAATTGTTTTAAATTAGTTTATTCCTATGAAACAATAACACACTAAACAATTTTATCATCAAATACAACTTAAAATAGGACTTTAAATGAAAAATTATGAGAATAAATCGATATGACTAACAATAAGTCTCAAAGAATGTGAAATATTTATACGATGTATATTTTCAGTGCTTAAAATTATGTGCAAGACAGTTAAAAATAGTTATGGATAGAAAATATTTCATCCAGAAAATCATTCTATAATAGTATAAACACATCTCCAGAATACTTGGTCATACATATACTCATTTGACATTACTTTCCAAATTCTGTTGTAAACTTGAAATCAACTTTAAATTCCTCACCTGGTAAATAAATGCATACTGTTGTTGTGTCTGGACAGCTCCGTCTCTGTCCCTTCGTAATTGTTGTACAACTTTTGGAACATCGACCATTCGACTTTGTTCGAAGTCTCTGATACAAATATCAATTGCAATCACAGTTCCAGTTCGACCGGTTCCAGGACTATTTAAATAAGGAAGAATGAAATGACGTCTTTGCTCAATACATACATTTGTTAAATGGTAATAATACTCTTAGATATAATCCAAACATAAATAAGCTTCAATAAAATTTCAGGCACACATTACTATCTGGCATTTTTGTTGAATTCAGTATTATGACTAACTGCTCGTACGGCTCCGAAAGCAGAATTTTGTTGGAGTATCATGGTAAAAAGCCCTCCACTGCCCAACCCATGTGCCCCCGACAAGTGCCGCCTTGCATTGCCATCACACACAGAGAGGCTCAAAGCTCCATTCCAAGTACCTGCATGCCCCCTCGAACCCCATGCACCTCCTTCCCCTCAAGCACGGCTGAGTGAAAGTGGAGGGGACGCTTCACTTCAGGTTGTGACTGACACAGGCCTTCCCTTACTCAATTAATATATATGGCGTTTAAATATTCAACTAAGTTAAAACTGTAATAAGATTTGTTAATATAACATCTTTTTCAAATATATTATTATATAACTGAACAAAATAGTCATGCCTTGTTTAGTGCAAAGGATATGTTTCGAATGGTCTTTGCACTAAACAAACCGATTATAACATGTACTTAGTAATGATCAGTTTGCAAAATTGAAAGGTTTGCTAATGTTACTTTTTTATTTATTTAATATTAATTATCATTAAAAATCAATATTAATAAAACTTTGAATCTATCGCAGCGGTGCTCGCATTTATGCATAGATCGCTAGGTTCTGCGAGTTATCATTTTCATCACTGCAGAGCTCAAATCTATGGATAGATTACTTATTGTATATATGTGTGAGGGTATTCACCATTTTCAATAATTGCTTGAAATTTGTCAGGAAACTTTATAGTTGCATTTTTATCAGCGCTTGTTGATTCACCTGTAAATCAAACGCTATGTATATTTGCACAGCATTTAAAATTTTGAAACCAACGAGAACTGGCATGAAATGTTTCTAAAGAATCTTTATCCTCTTCTTGCTATACCCATTCAAACAGGGAAAGTGCTTTACTGCAAATTATTGCTTGACTAAGGGGCATGTGTTCATTAGAACGCTTAGATTCAATCCACAACACTAGCAGTTTCTCCATTTTTTTTCAAGCATATTACTAACAATAAGTGATCGTTTGAGTTTCTTTGCAGTTACTGCACTGGCTGCTTCGATGGAACTTTTTATTTTGTCTTTAATTAACAAAATTGTATGAATTGTAGAAGTTGTGAAGTTAAACTTACGTGCAATATTGCTCTGACGCTCACCTTGTTCAAAACACTGAATCACTTTAAGTTTTTCCTCAAGATTTATATTTTCCTTGATAATTTAGGATTATTTTCCACACTTTCATTGCCTTTACTCGATTTTCTTCTTTCTGCCATGATCGCCAGATTTACTGAAATTATTTCCCCCTGTTTAATGTTAAAATGTTATTTTGCCATAGATACCGTATTTACTTGTGTACCCCACACACATTTTTTCTTGAAATGCCAGGAAAAAAACGGGGTGCGCGTCTTACACAAGGATTTCTGAACAGGTTATATAAATTGTGAGTATCGATAATAAATTCTCTGCAATATGCTTTCGTCTACGTTTATATTCGTAAAAGACGTCGAATTCTACGAAGTATATGCGTATTTATGCGACCAAGTAAACATGTAATTTTCACCTGCGCTGCAGGCAAAAACTCGAAAAAGTAGGCAGAAAGAATACGCCAACTAACTATAGTTCAATGACTACTGAGGGTTTGCTGGCTTGAAAATAGGTAGGTTACATGAGTAAATACGGTATTAAACAAAACACCGCAAATATGTCATTGGAACTGGTTACATGAAAACAGCTTTCCTTTATTTTTTTCAGCAAACAAAAGCCAGCAAAAATGCGCACCGTGAACAGTATTTTCATTTTGCAGTACGTACCATACATACAGTATTTATTTTATTAAAAAATAAATAAAAATGTATACCACGGGATTCCAATTGCGCTATATCGAAATTGCGCTAAACAAACATGCGCTAAACGGGGCATGACTGTAGTTGTAAATAATTGTAATTTTATCCTACTAATCTATCTTCATATGATATTGAGATAATAAACTAGTTCTTCAATTTAATAAATATAAATACCTGCAGTGGACCACAGTAGGTCCTGTGTTGGCTTGTATGAATGGACGTGCCTCGATGAGGAAAGCTATAATTTGACTGGGTTCATCTGGGACTCCAGTGACTGGCCATCCAAGAAACCATAAATGAGTCACTTCTCTCCATAAATTAGACTCCATATCCTGTGAAGGTTAAAAATAATCACGAGGGCTGTCAAGCTATTACGATACATCATGTAAGATACATTAAATGCTTCCACTAAAGAAATTTATATTGTTAATACATTATTTGAAAAAGTATCCCAAGTTATGCACAGGCATTAAAAATATAAAATACATGATATCTACCCCAAGGGGCAGTTAAAATATAGTTTTCTTGTTTTGTTAATGGTCTGAAAACATTAGGCCTTGAAGGGATGTAAGCATCTGTTTTATAGTAAGTTATAATGTACTACTCCTACAAAAAGACAACTAGTATAATGTCCACAATCTTTTATTTGTTCTAAATTAGTTTTTCATAGCAGTGGTAAAATTAAATCTGATATTCTGTAAATAAATACTGAAATAATGCAACTGAATATTTTTGTAAAAGATTCACATTCTGGCAAAAATTAGAAATCTGTAGCAGGGTTTCTTAAATTGGGTCTTTGGCTTGAGAAAGGTTGAAAAACCCTGGCATAAACAATAGATTAGTGCAGTACTTCCCAAATAGGGGTCTGCAAAAGCTTGCATGGGGTCCACGACACTTGTGGAAAAAATACTTTTGTATTAGTTTAGAGAAGTAATAAATAATTAATTAGTAATAATTTAAAAGGAATCTATTGTCATGAAAACATTGCTTGCAAAACAAATAACATGTGCTCCAACTCCTCAGTGTGTTGTTGAATGTCAAATCCGTGTTCAAACTGTACTAGAATTAGCAACAGCATTCTAGCATTCTTCATATTTCTATTAAATATGGTAAAATTGTTGAGTTTACTTGATTAAACATTTTTTTGGTGTTACCAATATAAATATGCATATATATATATATATATATATATATATATATATATATATATATATATATATATATATATATATATATATATATATATATATATATATATATATATATATATATATATATATATATATATATATATATATATATATATATATATATATATATATATATATATATATATATATATATAATAACTTATTCATTGCTAAATTTTTATATTTCCTAATCTTTTATTTTCTAGTGTGTTATCAGTTACACAAAAAACAAAATACATTGCCAAAGCAAGAGTTCAAGGGATTTCAGACATTCCTGTAGGGATCTGCAGGTTGAAAAAGATTGAATTACCCTGCTGTATATGGTTTACATTCGTCATGAATAATAGGAACATATTAACAGAATTTACAGCCCACAAATAAAATATTATCTGACATTAAAAATAGATTTAATCTAAAACATTTTTCTAAAGTAATCCTTTACATCTCTGCTTGTATGGGTTCAACCAGTGAATATTTATTAACCCTTAAGGGGTCACGCATGGTCTTTTAGACCACACCCTTTTTTGTTTTCTTAATTTTATAACCTTATATTTAACTTTAATCCCAGGCCTTCTCAGTACCTTTCCTCCAATTCACTATCTATTGACTTATGGGTCCAGGAGTCTCTTTATGTCAGTGTTTCTTGTTTTTATAGAGATTTTCTCGACTATGCATTGCTTTCTGTTCGCTGGTCGTGCACGGTCTAAAAGGCCGAATGCTTTTGTTTACCTTTACATTATGATGCCAACTGTTATCCACACTACAAAATTCGCAGATGTTTATTTATCATAACCTCAGTAAAAACTGTATCATCCTTCAACGAAACCATCGACTGTTTACATTACATCGAAAAATCTACCTAGGAACTTTAAAGTAAAAATTAGGCGATTCTCATATAGTCCAGGAAAATTAGACGATTTTTTACCAAATAGCGGAAAAAATTCGAACAAAGCTGATTTTTGGCAGAGATGCTCAGACTGGCATCTAGTTCAACATACTAAAAGTCCTCAATGATCCGGTGTGAGCTTCGGCCGCCATATTGGAAAAATGGCGCCCGAAATCAGTTTTTCGTGAATATCTCGCGAACTGTGGCACCTATGTGAAAATTTCGAAACACAATGTTGTAGCGAATTAAATTTCCTACAAAAAAGGTCCTATCACTTTTTGTCGTCAGAGTAACCATTCTCCGTCAAAATAGCAAAAAACAAAATGAACTAAATGAAAACGGCGAGAAAAGGGGCGAAATCCGTATGAGTATGCGTTGGTAATATAATAAATAAACTGCTATGATGCTCACAATATCGGTATTGATTTGAAGTGACATTTTGCCTTTCCCGAATACAGCAGACGTCGAGTCACAGCCGGGGAAAGGATGTAGAAACAAAATATTATTCTTTACATTTGCTTTATTTTCCAGAGTGTACGATGAATATAAGGTTGTTTGAATTTTACCTCTACCTGGTTTTACAAAGAATATTTCTTTCTCTGGAGGCGCTAAAGCAGTCAGCAAAACAAGAAGATCAACTTCCACTCCAATAATAGCTGTAACCTCACCAGAACCTGCTGTTTCAATAGCCGTATTAACAATTAGCGTGTCTGCATCTCCTTGAACCTGCTTTACGTTAACACCTTTTTCCGAAAATGTTTTCAGAAGCATGGAGATAAGATTCGTCTTATTTCGATCATTATACAGAAATTTTTCTTGAGGTATTGTTACATTCGCGTGTTCATCAAACTGGATATCAGGCGCGAAGTTTTTATAAGAGCGACGTGATCTTTCAGCTGCTTTTGTATTGTATACGTTTTCTGAATAACCGTCAAAAACGACAATTGATTTACGATTGTGGTTTCGTTCGACATATGAAACGTAATTATTTGCAACCCTACAATATGTGCTACCTGTAGGCCAAATAACGCGATGTAGAAGCCATCCTCCATCTATGATGCAGGTGCAATTATCCGGAACCGTAGGATCACTTTTCTTTTCAAAAACTGCATAAAGCGCTGCTTTGTTGGTTTTTCGCATGCCGTTTTCATCAAAAAGAGAAAAGGGGAAAGGAGCAAGTTCATACTGGAAGAACTCAATTCTTCCTCAGACTTAAAAAATACTGAAATACGCTGAAAAAGGAGCAACGGATCGGCAGTGACAACAGAACCCTAGAATTAAAAGAATTATTGACCATTGCTATTGTTTGTACTCAAAATCAGTCTTTACGCGAAAGTTTTACATCACCAAAGTTTTTTCCAACATTCGCCTTCATTGCTTTGCTACCGATATTGTGAGCATCATAGCAGTTTATTTATTATATTACCAACACATACTCATACGGATTTCGCCACTTTTCTCGCCGTTTTCATTTAGTTCACTTTGTTTTTCGTTATTTTGACGGAGAATGGTTACTCTGACGACAAAAAGTGATAGGACCTTTTTTGTAGGAAATTTAATTCGCTACAACATTGTGTTTCGAAATTTTCACATAGGTGCCACAGTTCGCGAGATATTCACGAAAAACTGATTTCGGGCGCCATTTTTCCAATATGGCGGCCGAAGCTCACACCGGATCATTGAGGACTTTTAGTATGTTGAACTAGATGCCAGTCTGAGCATCTCTGCCAAAAATCAGCTTTGTTCGAATTTTTTCCGCTATTTTTCCTTACTTTCCTGTACTAATATATTTCTGAGGAAGAAAGTCCAGCACAGGGGAAATAAGGGCCAGGGAAATATATTTTTTGCCAGAGAGAAACCAGGAAGAACTGCACCTGTTGTGTGTTATGCCGAAAATATACTTGCAGAGAGAATGCGGTTACTTCATGAGTCTGCTGTTCAGAAAGCCAAGATGAATAAGAGGAATGTGATGAAGATTAAATCCAATAAAATTTAAGAGATATTTATTTACATCTGAATTTTTACAGATGTTCACTTTTTATTTAAAACAACGAAATATTCTGTTCCTTGTAAAGTTTTTTCGAAAATGTTGTTGTAAATTTAAACAGATTACATGTAGATATATTAATAAAAAATAAGGTATGAATTAAATTTTGTTGAAAATTAAAGAGAAAATTAAATAACGATTGGTAATTTGGATACTTTGCCTGATTTTCCAACGTGGCCAAAAGGACCACGCACAACCTCTTATGTTACAAAATACTGTGCAAAGGGTTAAGACCATGTTGAGAATTTTTAAGTCGAGGATCAATTTTCAAACATAAACTAAAATTACCTTGAGCTGTAGACTAGAGACAATGTATTTTTCTCTAACTTCCCTTTTCTTCAGAGTCACTTGGTAGTCTCCAAACAGCCTGTGACAGTCAAGCACTTCAGATGGAGGGAGGTAGTCAGCACACTTCTCCTGCAATGCATTAGTAAATGTGGTTAGCTGCAGCTTATTCAAATTGGAAGAGTTACTGCCATAAGGAAGATTTAATAACATGATAGAACAATTCAGTTTTTTATTCATTTGTTTCATTGTTAAATTAATTAGAAATATAAAAAGTTTTATGATGGTTATAAAGAGACATGATTCTTGAAATTAAATCCTTTGGAGCTTAAACATTTGTATATGTAGTTGTTGAATATTGCTAGTAGTAGTATTGATGCAGTTACGTTTTGTGGGAGTCATTTGAATGAGGTTCTCAAACTATCAAAAGAATAATACATGTAAATTCATTACAATAGACCAGTGGTTCCAACCAGGGTGCCATGAAGTGTTCTGAGAGGTGCCACAAAAATTATTCTGTTTTCCCATTTTTAGCCTCATTTTGCGTCAGCTTTCAAAAAACCAAACTAGAGTTAAGATGAACTTCATTTTGTCGCAAAGGCACTTCGAAATGAAAGAAGATATGGAGAAGGGGGTTATTAATACAATTATTACTGATGATGGATAAGGAGGGTTGCCGCCAAATTCTGAAAAGTCACTAAAGGGTGCCACAACTCTAAAAAGGTTGGGAAACACTGAAATGCACTATAGTAATAGCGAATAGAACATATTAATCAATAAATTTTTCATTAACAATTAAATACAGGCAGTGTAATTATAAAGCATATAAAAATTTCAGTCTAGTGAGACAGAAACAATACATATCACCTTTTCTCTTTGTTTTGGAATTAAAATCATCTACACACTTAACTGCTGCTAGTCTTGGTATGTGACACATGCATGCAGGAATGCACTCTATGAAATTAACATGTATGCTATTTACCGTATCTGCCTGAATAGAAGCCGACCCTGGATTTAAGCCGACCCCCCAAAAATTTCCACAATTTTTTGGCAAAAACGTAAATTTTATGCTGAAGTGTGCCGGGGATTCATGCACATCTTAGAATACATTATACAAGATCGAATAAATGTGTGAGAAATGGTTTAGTTGTTGACATTTTGAAATATTACTCCAATTAATAATTTTCCATCGTTGAATAATGTTCCACGTTCAGTGACAATAATTTCATTCATCCAAATTTTCACAAAAGGTCAAATATAGTGATAGCGATCTCGCCAAGATATTTTTTCGTCCAAGTCCATTTCCAATGAAATTAACATATACTTTGCCTTAAGAAACTGCATTTTTAAAATTATACACGTTCCATGTAAAGTTTTACCGAAATTCAAACAGTTGAACGTTCAAAGCCATCAACGCATTTTCTGTAATCGTCAATTTATGCAAGCGATCTCGCCGAGATATTTTTATATATATTCATCGTAGGTCAAAATTTACTTTACAAAGGATATAGTACTATCATTTGCACGCGAAGGCAATGAGAGACTTCAAGATTTAAGCGTAACCCAAATTTTCCTCGGAATCGCATTTAAGCCGAGGGGTGATTTTTTCCATAGATTTTTACAAAAAACATCGGCTTGTATTCGGGCAGATACGGTATATCCTTTTCTTGCATGTTTCAGTGATTATTTGATGTTGTTATATGTTCTGAATCATGAGAGCAATGTCCTAGTGAAATTCTCTGACATTTTAGACTTTTCCCTTCATACAATCCACGTCTTCACTTTGGAATTGTAAAATTGCAAAAAAGAAGTGTGGTATATATGCAAATAGATATGGTATATATAACATTCATAAAAATTACTGAGAAATATTAATGTTTGTTGGAAAACTGGATGACCACTTTATGGATTGGGAATGTTTCTTTGAGTATTTAAATTGCTATACAGCAGATTATTAACATTGTAAGCTCAGATATTCAACCAACAGCTTAACAGTCATTCTCTAGAACTTACCACCCCATTCTCCACCAGACTTGTAAGCATAAGAATGACTTTGCTCTGTTGCTCCCATATCATTCTCCAAAAGTCTTCTATTGTGGCGTTTAGAGGAGCTTGACAGGCGATGTAGAATTTTTCTTCATTCTTGGGACCCTGAGGAAGAGGATATATTTTGAGTGATTTTGGAATCTCTCAATAAAGAGTCACAAATAAAAAACACAATGATGGAATAATGTCACGCTCACTGTAACATAATTGGCGTTAATGTAGGTAGAAAGTGGTCCAGATTGCTTTCGTGAAAGCCTCACTCTTGTCGACGTAAGGGGAATAACATTGGCATATCTGTTCTTTTCCTCTGCACCTTCAGGAATGCCTTCGTCTTCTTCATCTTTTGCACTCGCACCAGCTTCCCCTCTTTCTGCCGCTCCTGGATCTCTGTTTTTTGATCGGGATTTTCTCCTCAGAGATCTTTTGTAGAATCTTTTTGGGATTAGGGAAAATTCATCTGCCAGGGCTCCATCATCATCAATTGCTGCATTGGCAAGTGCAGCAAAGTTCAGCGGCTTTGAGAGCAATACCTCTTCTCCCTGGGAAAAAGTTCTTCACATTTTAAAGAATTGTAAAGAAAATTAAGAATGAACAAAGCAAAATATTTTAATAAGACACAAGTGGAAAGGATGCAAAATTCTGTCATACTTATAATAAGGGCATTAACTCAGAATTCCTAATGATTCTGCAGCAAAAATGAGGTGAACATTCTTGATTTAAAGATATAAATTTATCATTCTAATACAGTCGACTCCCGAGATTCTACGGTTTGAGATTCGACAAATTTGAGATTTCGACATAGCCGATCGAATTGGGAGCTAGTTTACTCGAAGTAATTTTCATCCCAACCAACCACGTGAGGTTTAGTTTCAGTGTAAACATAGTTATTTCTGCTCTAATTGTTTGAATTTGTGCTGATTTCACTCTTTTTTCTGTTAATCTTTTATTTAAATTCATTTATTTTATTGATTGATTTATAAATTTATTACTTGATATGATATCTAAAAGAAAATGTAATAGTGATAATGCAACTGAATCAAATAAAAGAGTGTCGTTCAACCATTGGCGCTTATGTGAAACAGAAGGAGAAAATTCTGGAACATGCGATAAATTCACGTAATGTGATGGCTGGCTTGACAGATTTAAGAGAAGGGCAGGTCTGCATAACCTTAAATTAACTGACGAGGCTGCAAGTTATTTTGTGCTTTTTAATAACTTTTATATTAATTTTGCTGCGATATATAGTTGTAAATATAGATAGAAGTATGCAGGGATGAGCTGCAGACGACGGCCCGGTCCGGCTCGTGCGAGTCGTTTGTTACAAACGACTTGCGCGAGCCAAGATGCAGGAACGTATCCCCCGATTATAACATGCAAGTCTATGAAAAAACAGCATTCGACTACGTTTTCAGGAATGCATCCCTGTCGAATCTCGGGAGTCGCCTGTACATAACCATTGGCAATAACAAAAAATGTCCCATTATAAGTTAATAACTCTTTGCATGCATTGCAATAGCAACTTTTGCATGATATCATATGAGGCGTTGCAAACCAGAATGACAAACATGAGCCAGGTGAGAAAATGCATTTTCTATCGTTACATACATTCCAAAGACAATCTCTATCAGATGGTACCTTCACCAAGGCTGTTGTTAGCCATTCTGGCCCAGTATATTGGGTTAGTTTAAAGCAGTGATCTTCAACCTTTTTTGAATCACCACCCACTTTTACCATATGTTGTCCTTTGAAATAAGTTCACCGCCCACCCAGTGGCGTAGTGAGGGTTTCTGGCGCCCGGGGCAAATAAGAATTTTGCGCCACCAGTAGCAAAGCGATTTACGGTGGTATTGTAACCCTAATACTAGTGGGATTGACGTTAGATGAGATTACCGAATACGGTCTCATTGTCAGTGGTAATAACAGTGTTTAAAAATTTATGATTTTATATATTTGATAAAATTAAACTGAAACACTTCGCTACTTCTGCGAGAGACTCCGACCACCCTCATGGGCCTTTCGATTTTACCGCAGCATGGATACATTGTCGCTAGTGTAGTATGGTATGATACTATAGTTAACGACAAACGAACTGTAATAGTTGTACATAAAATAGTTGTACAGAATATGTGTGCGTATCATTAAGCTTTTATATATAGAATTTTATTTTTCAGTGTAAAAATTAGAATAGCATTTGGTGTGTTCTTTAACGCCCGCCAAAAATCCAAAAACGCCCACTGGTGGGTGCTATCGCCCACCTTGAAGACCACTGGTTTAAAGGGTGTCAACACAAAGACACACCGAGAGATGCTAACCAGAGTGGGAAGTTGTTTCCAAAAGTCATTAAATCCAATAGTGTTACTTTCAAAGTAAGTAGAAATTCTTGCTGTATAAAAGTACCAAATACTAGTAATCATAATATGAGTGTGAGTGATGAAGAGCAGCCTCGTGTTTCTGGATATTCAAGGAAACAAGTCAGTAATGTTTCATCATGGAAAAAAGAAGTTACTAAGAGGCAGAAGAATCTTGGCCTGGAGTACACATCACGATTCACAAACAATCCAGTTAATGAGCAAAAGCTTGGCCCTCCATCTAAGTGTAGATGCTTTGATAAGATTGACACTGAAAAAATTAAAGTAATATTTAGTGAATTTTGGAAACTTGGGGATTTTGACAAACAGAATGTTTATCTTGCTTCACTCCTAAAATCCCATGATATTAAGCTTTCCACTGTAAAGGATAGGCCTGCCCAAACCCTAAGACATATAGAGTACAGTGTTAAATTTGAAAATGTAATGTTCTCCATGTGTCAAAAAGCAATTTACAGTATTCACGGTATTACAGAATGTCAAGTATGAACTGTGCTTGCAAAACAAGGTCTCAATGGAACTGTTGAGTGCGACAAGCAAGGTAAAATCCCCAGTAGGAAGGTGAGTAATGAACAAAAAAACATTTCCATGGATACATGTTAAATGTTTGTGATGAGCAGTTATGTTAACATCAATACCATGTTATTTTACACCAAAAATAGTACAAATCCCATGTAAATCTGAGAAGTAGTGGCCAAGTTATTGTTATTATTAAATTGAAAAACTTTAAGATTCAATTACTCAAAACTGTAATTTCTCAAGTTCGTCATTATGGTTCGGAACGCCTCATATGTCACAAAATCAAACTACCACCAATTTCATCAGTGGCATTTTCTGATTCATAAAGTAGTGAAAACCACTTATCCTTATAACTTACATCATCATCTTCAAAAGCAGGGTTTCCATAGGAACGTTTTGATGCTCGCCAGTCATTGAGCCCATCGCCTTTCCTTAAACCATTCACACCTCTTCCAGCTTCTCCATTCCTCGGCTGACCTCTTCCACGCCTGCTGCCTTCGCGAACAGAAACGCTATCTAAGCTATATGCATCAAGGGACACTGGAGTGCATCGCTGGCCATAGTTGAAGCGCCTTTGGCGTCGCCTCATTATGATCTTTGAAATAATTGTTTTAGTTAGTTCATTAGCTGATAAATAAGTAAGTTATTAGTCATCTATATATGAAATAAAAAGATCTTTAGCTCTGCAAGTAAATATAGTTTTCTCATTCTCCACTTCATCCATTACTTTGGCTATTATACTAGAGGTAATTTGTTTGCAAAACTCATTATAGCTTTGCTGACATTTGTCTATGACTCTGTCTCTACGTAATCTTTTCCTTGAGTGACGTTTATTAGTTAGTTGACCATGAATAAACTTGGAAAATGCAATGCTTGAGCAAAACACAACGTGATTCTACCAAACACAAGGGTGTAAAAATATCTAGAAGAATTGGCATATTTAGATGTAGCTGCTGAGTAGCAACTTATATAGTCTGTTGCTAAAATTAAGACAAAAATAATTACAGAACTTACCAAAAGAGCACCAATGAGCAACAAACATACTGCAGCTACGCACGAGATTCCAATTGCTGCAAATACACTTGTGTTGTCATCAGCAAGGTTAGATGGGTACTCCAAGCCATCATCTGAACCCCATTTGGATCTAACCAGGTTGACTTCTTTAACCTTAAGTTAAAAATTGTGAGGTTTTAACGTTCAAAAAAGCCTTCCTCATGAAGTATTTTAAAATATATAGAAACAAGCATATATTATAGGGAAAGAAAGATAAATGGAAGACCAATAATCAATTAAGAGTTGTCCATGAAAACACTAAAACATTTTTCATATTTTATGAAGTATGTTAGTAATTAAAAAAGAATTTTCTCAACCTCATAAGCATTCTGAATTTTTTAAGGAAAAGATAAGCGAGGAAGTGAGCTTTGTCTCGGTGGCTCTTCCATGTTGCCCAATCTGATTCTATTTCCACTATACACAAATTCGTGCAGACTGGTTCATATACAGGTTTTTGATAAAACTCCTATTTTCCTCAAGACCTTTATTAGTTTACGCCATAAAACACTATCAAAGGCTCTTTTAAAGCCTGCAAAGTATCAGGATATATAGTACTGGTTCTATTCAAGGTTTCTTTCAACTAAAGTTCACATCATATCCATGGTATCTCTAATGCCACATCTTTTCCAAAATCTGAACTGATCTATGCCTAAATAGCCATTCGAATTAGCTTCTAGCCTTCTGTTCAAAATAATGAAAATAATTTTAGCAGCATGCGAAATTAAACTGATTACTCTGTAATATTGACATTTAAATGCGTTGTTCTTCTTCTTCAGAGGAATCAAAATACAATATAGAACCTTTTATCCGGATTCCACTTATCTGGAAATCCAGCTAACCTGCTATTTTAAAAAATAATGCATTTTTCCAAAATTTGTTAGGAGAAAGAAATTTAAATTTAATGCCTCGCTAGTAATTACCTGACTCACCGGTGCACATGTAATTTGGAAGAGAACAACGAATTTATATTTGAAAGTACCTGATTATTCTAGTATTTCTATTACTGTATGGTACAGGTATATATTATAATAGTGCTCGAAATGGAAAATATTATGAAATGGAACGCTCATTCTGGCAGTGGAACTTAAAGCAGTGGATGCAGAATAACTGATAGAAGATTTACAATCAAGTTAAATTTTGATTGGCTCCTTATATACCTACTACAATGAAGAAAATTAAAGAAAAACTTTTATATTACTATTTTTATTAAATAAAGTTAACAAAATGGTATTACTAAATGTTTGATGAGACGGAATGATATTATTGACACATGCGATGGACCAGAACATGGTTCCGGTGAGTTTTAGCTCTTTCCTAATATTGTTTATTAGTGTATTCCAGATAACTGAAAATTCCAGATAACTGGCTATCCCCATATCCCAAGCTAGCTGGATAAATGGTTATATACTGCACATATATATACAGGCAGAAAATTTTTTCCCATAGTTTGTCTTGTGGCAACAATGCTGCTGCTTCTGGAGTGGAGAGAGTTTCGTTGTAGTAAATCTCAATATATTTTAATTTCACTTAATGATGTATACTTAATTATTTTTTATGACAATCACATGTATATATGTATACTCACATGGATGAGTGGCTCCACAGTTGGGCGTGGCGTTTGTGTCCATAGGTGAGGAAATAGTTCAGTGAGCATTGAGTCACAATGAACTAAGACCTTGCCTTCGTCATTGCTATTTTGATTTGATGCTCTCCTCCTCTCGTTCTGATCTTTATCTGCTAGAGCTGATATGCAGAAATACACAGGAGAGAGTGGCTTTGCATCACCCTGCGTTGAGCTCATGCAGCTCTCATCAAAGTTTAGGAGTATTACTCGACTGATGGGTACATTTCTATAAAAAAGGAGCAGATAACATTCATTTCTAACAAATCAAAGCATAAAATTAATCACTTTTTATGAGAACTGAACCAATTTCGAGAATAGTGAAGGTTAGTATGCATTTTACTATTAAATGGAAGACTTCCTAAGGCGTAATGACAAATCCAAAACCTTGTATTATTTATCTTTATCAGAATCAATTGACTTTAGTATGAGTATATCTATTGTTAATTCTGTACAGCCATATTTTGTAATGTTTTTTTTACTTTCTCCATACGTAGTAATGGGAAAGTATTGTGATCACGAAAAAAATCCACTTCGAGATTTCAACGGAAATACACGTTTTGAGGTCCCTAGAACACGTTTAGACTATTTTCGGAATGATGTCTGTGTGTGTGTGTGTGCACGTGTGTATGTGATTGTGGGCGCTCTAACTCAAAAAGTACTTGCCATATCGTTACCAAACTTCATTTATAACACTTTAGCATGAGCACAAAGAACTGATTAGTTTTTGGACAATAACGGTTAACCGGAAGTCGAGGTTTATTCAAAACCCGATTCGGTTTTTGCAGTATTTCTCCATTAAAACATCATTACTGTATATACAATTTTATACAAATGTTATAGAGAATGTAATTACCTACAACTTTCATTTGAAACAATTTTCCATAGCAGCTATTGTTTAGGAATTATTTATAAAAAATTATCGGTTTTTTCGGTTTCCGTCAAATATCTCCTTAAAAACGTCATTATTGGTAATCTTTGTGAGGACCAAAGTTGTAGAGAATAATATTTCTTCCAGGTTTTGTTTGAAACAATGTTTCATAGAACCATCCATTTCGGAAATATTCAACTTTTTTGTAATTTCCCGTATACAGTGCCACCATCATGTAGCGGTGAATTCTGTAAACATATTCAAAATATAATTTAGGGCAATAAGGACGATTGTATTCTTTTACGATATGAAATGATAATTTTGCCTTAATGCTATTCATAATAATTTAAATATCTATACCCCAAATATAGAGTAAGTCATGTGTTGGCCACATTAGATTTTTTCTCAATCTGAAATGATTGTTATTTTGCTTAAGATCTATAAATTTCACATTTTATAGCAAAAGATGGCATTTAATTGCATCATGGCTTTGCAAGTCATTGAATTTGTCTTCTTGCTCTTGGTTTCTCAAAAAAAAGTTGTAATTCTAGGAGAAAATTATGTTATTAAACCTGGATGAGTATCTCTGGGAAATCAAAAATATTATACATGAGCTCTTAGAGTTGAAGGCTCTAGAGATCTGCTAGTTCCATTCACTATCACTATACATTGCCCTTCCAATCAGCTGTTGTCTCTTCTCTTCCATAATATTTTTCCAAATTATTAGATACCTAATACATAATATGAAAATTTAAACATGAGGAAATATAAATTTTCTCACCTGTGAGTGGCTGTAGAGAGGAATTGAGCCACTGACTCTTTAAGGGACATCTGCAGCTGTTCCCTGCATATATCATCCCATGATATCTTCATCCAGAGGCGCACATAAGCCGGATAAGCCCTTATCATCGCTTCCATGTCATTTGCAGTGTCCTCTTCATCCGTGTGGTATATGTTTGGTTTATTTCCTTTCTCATCAAAGCCATTTGTTAGAACGGTTGAAGGCGAAGATGCCATCTTAATAGAACTTTCAACTGCATCTTTTGTGGTGGCAAGAGGTGCTGTGGTAAACTCTTCAGAAACTGTAGCTAAAAATAAAATTTTGGAAAAATTAAAATCTACTATTTGATATTAAATTATTTAGATCTGACAAAATGGAAAAAATTACACAAGAAGAGAATTAGAATATTTGATTCATTTCTTTACGCAATATGAATTCTGATGGTTTTCGGCTTTCAAACATATTTTCATGCTGTTTAGGCAGGGGTTCGAATTCTCTCTTCAATAATATTAAACTAGGTTTCCCTCAGGCTTATTAACATCCAATTGCAGATTTTGTATCCCGATAACAACATATTTTAAAATGTAAATTAAAAACAGAATGCGGCGATTCCTATGTATTTCTTGTATTGAGGATATGAATGGGTCTTAATCAAACCAACGAACTTGAGAAAAAAGGAACACATTTGCACCCTCATGGAGGTCTGTACTTTCCAACCATTTTATATTTAAAGAGGCTTTGTCTTCTATCTTCACGAAAAAGGGAACCACACATACAAACAAACAACCCTCACTCTGAAATGATATGTAGGATAATAATTTTCACAGAATACATAAATTCCTCTGCATTCAACTTGTATGAAAAATTATAATTATGTATTCTGTTTCATTTCTTAAGAAAATAATACCTATGAAAATTCTTTTCCTTAAAGAAGCAGGTTTGCCAGAAAACTCTCCCTCTACTAAGTAAGACTTTTCTCTCAAAGGAAAGACAAATGAAATTTTCAGAAAGTCTTCAAACAGAGTATTATAATTATGCAAAGTACACAGCTGGGATGTGCAGACAGATGATTCATAAACATTCTCAATTGAGTTTTGTGAAATTCCATTTAAATTAGAATTTAGATCTTCACTCTTCCAATTTTTAAGACAAAATTATAATTTTATAAGATGGTTTTCTGTAAAAATATGCATTTAAGAAATAATTTAATTTGTAATGCCTATTGACAGCAATAATATTAAGAGGAATCGCTTAATAATATTACCTTCATTTGTTGTAATTGATGGTTGGACAGTTGCTATCTGATTAGTTGTTTCATAATTACTTGAGTTTGAGTCATCAGAGTTGTGAGTCTCGATGGCATCCACGAGGGTTACTTGAGGAATCTTTGTTTCTCCTTCATTTCCAGGAGGGATACTGCTGCTCGTAACTGGATATACACTAATCTCTGACACTGATAAATTTGTGTTTGTTTCCTGAATTGTTGCACTTTTATAAGTACTGCTGGATGTTCTGAACTCAGGCGTGGCTATCATAACATCCATGGAATTACTGCTCTCAATGCTAGAATAGTTTCCTATAGAGTTTGTAGTCACTTCCACACTTGTATCATTATAATCAGTGCTTGTCATTGGGTTGCTAGGTTCTGTAAAAGAAACACCATCTTCTAAGGTCGAACTCATACTTTCGATGAAAAGTTCTGTGGCACGACTTTGCTCGACTGTTGTGAATAACATAGATGATGTTGCATCTGAAGGTGGCACCACCGTTGCATTTTCTGTCCTGTTGCTTCCTGCTGGAGAAGTCTGCTCGTGGTGCACAGTTTCCCAGTTTGCAGTATCATTTCCACCTCTTTCGCTGTCTGTAGCTAAACTTCCATTTTGTTCGGGTGCTACAGTTGAATCAGGTGACTCAGTTTCAGTGAATACATTTTCTGATGTAGACGTCTCACTCAGGATGCTAACTGATGAATTTGATAAATGAGGCGATGCTGTCGTATTTCCCTTTCCAAACTCTGTGTGTTCATTGGATGACTGGGCTGGAGTTGATGTGGGTCTCATTGACATTGGAGTTGTCAGTGAAATGTTGGCTTTCAAATCTAAAATGAAAACAAAAGCTCGTAATAATGCTTGCATGATTATTTCAAAATCTGAATGCTGTTCATAGAATATTGCGAAGTAATATATTAAATTAAACTAAAATACATTATTCAAAATTTGGGATAATACTGTTCATGCTAAATATTTGTAAATGTAATTTTTTTCTAAAGAGGGATTCATAATTATATTTTACTATTGAAGGATTCATCCAAAATACATATACAAATTTATTGAAATTGCTCTCTTTATCTTAATATTTATTTCAGTTTTCCCAAAACTGTATGTGATTATTTATATTTGAGAAATTGAGTTTGATAAACATTCTATATCATGATTGCAGCTAGAGAATTCTTTTCTTTAGCTATTATTTCTACACAGCACTTTGCTTCCATTTAAGCATTTTAAAACTATATTTTACTGGTGATTCTATTATGTTAAGAAATTTAATAATAGGGAAAATAACACAGATATATTTTATAAAAATTTTCAAACATGCAATGGCTGTGGGGCCCACTATAGATACTGCAATAAATTTTCATAAATACGGGCTTCTGTCCAGGTTAGCAGATTCACTGAGCTCATTAAAAGGTATCCACTACATTATTTTGAATTTGGCAGATCATGAATCTCATACATACAAGGCTGGCCCAAAGTATCTGAAGGTGCGAAAATATTAGGGAATGGGGGAGCAAAGTATTGGAGTGTCTAACCCAAGCATCTATTTGTGCGTTACTTGCAAGTGAATGAATATTGGATTCCATTTCGTAGAACAGATGGGAATCTTGATAAAATTACTTTTGCTTTTCATTACCAATCATTTTATGGAGAAATTAATGCATCAACAAGTTCTTTTAAAAATATTTTAACAGATATTTACGGAAGGAGGCGCTAAAGTGGTTTCTCGCCCTAAATATTTCGACCCGCACCTGCATGTATGAGAATAGATACGACTCACAGATCAAAAAAATTTTTTAAAACAATATTAATAAAGAGTGCATACACACCATAGATAGGACCGGTGATGTTGTCGTTGTAAGTGACCTCGTTCTTAATGGAGTTCTCAGTGGTGGAAGGCGTTGGGAGGGAAGGGCGGCGGCCGATGGTCGTGGTAGACGGAATGGTCGTCGCCAGGGAACTCATGTCTATTACGTTCTCCGTCACTCCACTCTTCTCGGGAACGTTGCTCGGAGTGTCGCTTTCTGTCGTCGAAGAGTTCACATAACCACCGGTAGGAAGCGCATCTTCGACGCCACTCACCTCGGATGTCTCCGAGGGCCTCTCTTCCGTCGTCGCAGAAAGATTCGCCATTTCCGTCAACGGAACACGAGTCGAGACGAGAAAACTTTCCCCGGTGTCAGCCTCCGGATGCCCGAGATTCTTCTCCACGTCCGATGCAATCGTGGTGTGAACGTCTCCCTCAAGCGTTCCTTCAAGCTTTCCTTCGGACGTTCCTTCAAGCGTTCCCTCTAAAGTTCCTTCAAGCGTTCCCTCGGACGTTCCTTCCGGCTCCTCTTCTTCCACCGGAGACTCGTCCTCGTCCTCTGAACCCGATTCCCCTTCTCTCTCTCTCTCCGGAGCCGATGTGCCGGTTGCGGCCGACGTCGACGTCGAACCCGGCTCAGTCGGACCGACGGACGACGCATTGGGAGATTCGTCGTCCGGCGATTCGGAATCGTAGACCTCGGAAACGACGTTCGAAGAGGAGTAGTCCACGTGAGTCCCGTTCTCCGCCACAACGTATGATCTCGTGGTCTCCGGTTCGTCCTTCGCTCCGTACTCCACCCTCGAGAATTCCTTGTAGTGGTACTTGAGGTCGTCTTCTGGAGTCGTGTGTTCCGATGGGAAATCTTCCGATGTGATGTCGTGCTCCCACCCTCCCTCCACATCCTCCTCTCCCTCATCCTCCTCTCTTTCGCTATGGTAACCATCTTCCTCCAGTGCACTCGGAGAGGGCTCCTCCTTTCGTCCGACCGAGGGCGTAGCGGCCTCTCCTTTGCGACTCGACGCCTCCTCCTTCTCCAAGATCCTGGCGTCGAAAGCGTCGAGGGCGTCGTCAGCGGCGCTCGAGAACACATGGTTTGCTTCGTTCGGGACACCTCCGATGCTTCGCCCTCCGGTCCTTCCGGAAGTCGCCGGAGGAGCCGCGGACGTGGCTTCCGAAGGAGCGGTGCGAGTTGCGTTCGATCCGGAGGAGAACGGGAGGCCCCGGAGAGGGGCCTTGAGGACCGCGTCGTCCCCCGCTCCCGCGTACCCGGGAGCCTCTATCCGGTTGAGACCCGGGATCCGATCGTCCTCTTCGGAACGTCTTTCGGGGGCGGCGTCGCCCCTCACGGGAAGAGGGACCTCGGGGGCCCCATCGCCGTCCCCTACGACGACCGCATCTCCCTCGCGTTCCTCCGAGGCTCCACCCTCCGGGACCGAAGCGTTACTTCCTCCGTTCCTTCCGCAGCCCTCGCCGGTGCAGTTGACTGCCGACGTCGGAAGGTCACCCAAAGGATCCGACCTCGCATCGCTCTTCCCGGCGCCCTGCACCGAGTTGCTGCTCGCTCCGCCGCCGCCGGACGAATTGAGTGTGGAATCGGGCGATTCGGCGGAGACGTTGAGACCTCTTGGGGGCGGAGGGGGAAGGTCGGCGGCGGAGATTCTTGCTGGGCAGGAGGGCAACCAGGGAAGGAGAGCCGCCAGGAGGCCTGGAAAAGCGATGTCGATGAGCGTACGAATGCAAACGAGCGGATAATTATCGTTAGCTTATGAACCCATTGACGGATCGATGAGAAAAGAGAATCTATGAATGATGGGTGCTCGGAGTCGCATTAGAGATTTCGTTGGAGATGACGACTGCGAGAACGCACATACTTTGAACAGACATTTAATAGGAATTATAACTCTGTTTTAGAAATTTGAATTGAAATCGTCTCATATTGTCTTTCGCAAAGCCTATTTCCTATTAATTTTCTACATTTACCCGATGCTTCTTTTCCGAGTATATTTATAGTTATAGTTTAATTCTTTGCCATCAAGGATTGGAATATATTATGGCTAGTCAATATCGAATGCTTGTTTTCTGGTTATCGCGCATGAAGAAAATAGGTAGGCTTACAATTTACGTCCCGCGAAAAATGCAGTGGTCGGCGAAAGCGTGGTTCAGAGAAAGGGTTTGTTTGCTTTCTCTCTCTCTGAGATTTTTCATTAGCAGGCGAAAGGACATCAACCAAATGGACGCCCACGTAACCGCTAAGTGGTTCTGTGGAGCATATAACCCACAATGATTTCATAGGCTTATGCAACAACAAACCAGTTGAGCATCAATGAGATAATAAAGTGAAAAATAGATAATATATATATGTACTAGGGTCTCTGCCCATTGTCCCTAACTGGACCCTACTCCGTCTGACGGCTCACTTCGTTCGTCTATTATTATTTTCGAGCTAATTTAACATACATTTAATAAACGTTTTAAATATTTAATACCTACATAGCCTTTAAACCTGATACTTCTATTACGCGGATTCTTATCACACGGAATCGCCATAAGGTAATTTGTTTTTAATGCCAAAAAATCCAGATAAGGCTGATAGTGGTTTACGATAACGCGGTTTGGTCGGATCTATGGATATACGATTCCAGATTGCTGACATGAGTGAGAAATAGAAATTTTGGGGCTCTGAAGAATTATTTCATTATAAGCTTAGATAACCGAAAACACCATTCCATTTATTTGTAGATTAGGTATGTGTATAAGAGAAAGGGAAATTTGGATATGGAGGAGGATGAGTCAAGTTGTATGGCGAAGAGGTTGTAAGCGACTGCGATGATTCTAAAGATCAAAATGCGTGAATTTCAACTATAATATACAACTGTGGCTTAAGTATCTCTAATAGTCATAAAAAGGTTATAAAAAATAGATTCGCAAATCGGCTACAATGCAGAATCTACTTGCGGTGAATCGCCACTGAGGATGGATGCATTGTAACCGATTTTTATGGCCTTTCCATTACTATTGGTGGTACCTAACAAAGACTAATACTTATTTTTTTTAAATGTTTCATCCTTGAGCGCTTACTCTGGAATTTATTTTCAGCCACGAGACGAGATCGATAATTATAGTATAGCGATTTTTTTTTAAATTGTGATTTATGATGATTACTACATTCCGCTGAGTTATCCACAAATGAGAAACGCATAGAAGGCCTTATTTAGAGCGTTCTTTCTTCGTCCGCTAAAAGGTGTAATGGACATCGAAATCCTCTCCACTTGCAGTTAATTTGTTCATATTTGGAAACTATAGTACTCCAGACGAAAGGCAATTGATATGCGTTGGAGAATGTATTGAAAGGGAGCAGAACAGGTTCTTTGCCATCGGGAAAAGTAACGGCTTTTTCAAAAACCGGATAATCCGCCTACAGATAATCTCCATTTGAGTGCTCATCTTGCTTCGGATGACATTTTTGGAAAGCAGAGATTGAGTGTATTTTATTGAGAGTCTCAAGCATGAGATAATTTGCAATTTGTGGTCATCGTTCAAACAGAATTTCCGTCAAATTTAACAATCATATTTATTTACTTTATTTATATATCGAGATATAGCGAGAAATCAGTGATAGATAAAAACTCGCTTAGCAAATTGTTGACCAAAGTATTTAAGCAGTAATAGGGACAAAATGTGATTATATTTAAAGTGGAAGTGACAATATTTCTAAACCAATGCAACACAAGTTTATTCCTCGGATAAATAAATGATCGTCTCGTCAGAGACAGCAGAGGCTTACCGATATAAGTTGCGGACACTTTTGTCAAGGGCAGTCTATAAATAGACAGAGTGGAAGATAAATACTACACGTTGAAACTGGAAGGCGAGCAGAGCTACAGATTAAAACTGTGATTTTTACTAATTAATTGAATAAGATTTAACCCTGCTTTCCGATGTTTATTCAAAAAATATACAGTAGAATCCCGATTATCCGACCTTCGATTATCCGACATTCCGTGTTATCCGACGTCTCTTTTTTCTCGTTAGGCACGAAATTTTCGGAACTACTGTAGACCCAGAAAATAAACCTCAAAGATGTTGTTTATTGGGTGGCTCAATCTTGGGAGGAAGTTCAACAATTAACACTAATGTTTCCATGGAGAAAATTACTTGATGGAGAAAACCAAAGTGAAAGTAGAAGCACATCGGCGAATAAAATAGCAGAAGAAATGCGCGATGACGTTGTTCCTTTATTACAGTCAATCCCAGGCTGTGAAGAGGCGAATAACGATGACATAAGATGCATCAAGATGAGGAACAAAAGTTGACCGATAACGTCATAGTAAATCTTGTGATTCGTGTTGACGAAAATAATTCAGATGATGATAGTGAAGAAGCAGAAAATGTTCCCAAAATTAGTCGTAGTGACGGATTGAAAGCTATCGAAACTTATGCTGAACAACAAGAAGAGGCGACCGCTACGGACATACTATTCTTCAGGCGTTGGCGAGATCTTGCCACAGAGAAAAGGAAGGAAAATTTAAAACGGTTATCTATTATAAGTTTTTCAAAATAGTCATTCATATATTTTTCATTTATGTATTTTTTATACAGTGTATCTTTTATTTCTTTTGTGTTTACATTCTTTCCTATTGTGTTTATAATGATTAAAAAATCTGATGTGGCCAACACATGACTTTCTCCATATTTAGGGTATAGATATTTAAATTATTATGAATAGCATTATAAGGCAAAATTATTATTTCGTATCGTAAAAGAATACAGTCGTTCTTATTGCAATACATTGGGTATATTTTGAAAATGTTTACAGAATTCACCGCTACATGGTGCTGGCGCTGTACTATACTGGAAATTAAGAAAAAGCAAAATATCTCCGAAATGGATGGTCCTACGAAAATTTGTTTCAAACAAAACTTGGAAGAAATATTATTCTCTACCACTTTGGTCCTCACGAAGATTAACAATAACGATGTTTTTAATGAGATATTTGACGGAAACCGAAAAAACCGATAATTTTTTATAAATAATTCCTAAACAATAACTGCTATGGAAAATTGTTTCAAATGAAAGTTGTAGGAAATTACATTCTCTATAACTTTTGTATAGAATTGTATATACAATAATGATGTTTTAACGGAGAAATATCGCAAAAACCGAATCGGGTTTCGAATAAACCTCGACTTCCGTTTAACCGATATTGTCGAAAAACTAATCAGTTCTTTACACTCATGCTAAAGTGTTATATACGAAGTTTGGTAACGATATGACAAGTACGTTTTGAGTTAGAGCGCCCACAATTACACACGCGCACACACATCATTCCGAAAATACTCTAAACGTGTTCTATGGACCTCAAAACGTGTATTTCCGTTGAAATCACGAAGTCGATTTTTTTCGTAATCACAATACTTTCCCATTACTACGTATGGAGAAAGTAAAACTGAAAAGAATGGAAATTCGGCAAAATTCGCGGTGTTTCCCTTTTCCCCCTATTTCAGTCACTTCGTTTTAGATGCTTACGTTTTCAATGCGATGTAAACTGAAGCAATACTGCAAGTATTTCGCAAACAGTAGGTGTAAATCCTTTTAAGATTTTCTATTCTCGATGACCTATCGATGAGATACGCGGCATGTTACCCTTATGAGCTTTCATTTACGAATGCCTCTTAAAATCGATAACAAGTGAACTATTGATCAGAGACGAGGCACAGCATCGACCGCGATCTGTGCTGCAAGGGAAGCAATTCGCGAACGAAGAGCGAAACTCTAAATTCGAGGACTGAGCGATTTTCGCCCGCAAAATGGTCCAAACGAAAGCGAAAGGAAAATGCGAATTTTAAGAGCATCGCTCGTCAGAAACGGAAATCCTTCGAAATGAAGAAATGTGGTGGAGCGAAAAGATGGCCGTCTCTCGATCATCTCGAACGAAACGAAAGAAAAACAAGATTGGAGCGCCAGATAATTATCGATCTTATTCTTAAATTTGTTAACAGAGGAAGAGAATATACGAACTCAATTCTTTTGAGTCAAAAATTTCCCATTTTTCAAATGAATAGTCATTCGAATAGTGACGCGATTCGTTTGTAACGGGAGAATGAGGAGAGTGAGAGAAGGGATTGTGAAGAGAGAGAGAAAGAGAGAGGGAGAGAGAGAATGAGGAGAGTGAGAGAAGGGATTGTGAAGAGAGAGGGAGAGGGAGAGAGAGGGAGAATGAGAATGAGGAGAGTGAGAGAAGGGATTGTGAAGAGAGAGGGAGAGAGAGAGAGAGAGAGAGGGAGGGAGAGAGAGAGATAGGGGGGGGGAGAGAGAGAGGGAGGGAGAGAGAGAGATAGGGGGGGGGAGAGAGAGAGAGAGGATTAGATATATGGTATTTTTATTTGGGGCGATATTGAAACTAGGAAGTCTAACCCCTCTTCATGATACAAATATAATATTACATGTTAGAAATAATAATAATACAATACTGTAAAAAGATATAATTGTGTGGAAAAATAAGAACAGGAAAAGGGGGGAGGGGAAGGAGAAGGAGGGAGGGAGGGGATGGATGAAGCCTCTCCCTGGGGATAGTGGATGATTCCATGAAGGATGAGTGGTGGGGGGATGTAATGGAGGAGGAGGAGATGGAGGGAGAAGGGAGAGATGGATGAGGGAGGTGGAGTTTCCGTGACACAGATCTCACCGCAAGGAGAATACGTGACGAAATCGCGATTTAGCGGTTTCTTCCTCCCCCCCCTATTTCCCCTTCTCTCCTTTTCCCTCGCGCGCTGTATATAACAAAAGAGGAGCGATGCGCGCTCGTAGGATGGCGCTCTTTCGTAATTCGACCAATTCCCGAGTTACCCTAGATCTCTTCCCACGCTCCTTATCCTTCCTCGGACGCTATGTTATGCATTTGGAAGGCGGCGTTCCGAAGCCACGGCGTGCCTCACTAACTGCACGCGCCTTCGTTAAAAATACGCACGGAAAACCAAAATGTCATAGTCTGCAGAGACTCCTTAAACGGACGAAATTAGGAAAAGGAAATAAGTTTTCTCCGTAAACTTTTTCTCTAATACATTTTGTTTTGAACGCCATATCAGAGGCGGATAAATATTGACTTTTACCAAAGTTCTATAAGATATCTTCAGTTCTAAGAGGATTTTTTTAAAGATTAACAAAAGCATCTTGTTGAATGCGCCAATGAGAATATTCATTTATGATTTCCAGTGGCAATAATAAACAACCATTAATCTTCGTTATTTACGCAAAAATAGCACGGAATCATATACCACACATCAAATCGGTCACTTATTCTATTTTCGTGTTTTTACATCATTTAAAAGCAATGCTTTCTAAAATGTGGCAATCGCGAATATCTGTATTTCTATCTAATGATTGTTCTAAAAGAACTATTCCGAATTTCCAATGGCGTTATGTTCCATCTACTTCGAATACTGCATTCCACTGCGAAAACGTTAAGTTGCTCCAAAAACGCGATAATGGCGTTTATGGACATTTTGCGACACTCTTCGGCAAATAGTCATTAGGTCTAAAGAAATATTTTTAAAACTTTGATAGCTACTGGCTAAAAAAAGTAAAAAATTAATTTTAGAAACATTCTCCAAACAGAGAATTGTTTTTCTATCCACAAAGTTCTGAGCTTTGTTGCATAAATATGTTTGATAGGTATACGAACTGCAATCGGCACTTGAGAACCAGTCTTCGCTCTCGAGTACTGTGTACTCGAATCGAGAATGGTCTATTCTCCGATGGATCTTATGCGACAAAGTTACATTCTTAATCAATTACTCGATCGTCCGACGATCGTGAAGATAATCAAAGACAAAAGTAAAATTTACATCAGTTTTTTTCTATTAATATTCATAGCAGTTCAGTTTAATTGTGGGTTAAATAGACATTTGTGGGTTGGTTAGGGAATCTAACCATTATTTATAAATTTTTTCTATGGGAAATCGAGCGCATGCATGTAACTGTCATTGATACTCTAATACAAGTTAGGAAAGTCTACAGAGTATCACAAATGAGCGCGTTTCGTGCAATGGAGTATTTAAAAGAAATTATATACGTGTACGTAAGAGAAATAACGTTTTAAAGTTCTTTTATTCCTCATAAATAATTCATTTTCTTCCTGTTTAAAAATTCTGCATGCACACGTACGGAAATTAAGCGTTTGTTTGTGAGACTGTTTATGTTAGCAACAATAATTAAGTAAATATGCAAGAAAGTTTCCAAGTTCAACTCGAATAAAGACACTCTTGTTTGATTTTCTTGATAACGGCTACTCCTAAGATAAAAATGTATATAATAGGAAATACTCTTCTTTACTAATTCTACAAGTTTTATTTGAAAACTATTTTGATATGACCATTACTTTACGAGACATAACGGAAAGTTCATATTTTGTCACCCCTGATTCGCTTACGCGATTCATTTATGATTTTCTTATTATCTTTGACTGTAACTCCTTAATATAAATTTCATGAAAATCCGTTCAGTAGAAGCCGAGAACGAACATGCGTACGGTCAAACCGACGCGTCGCGACGCTAATAGGCGCTCATGCTGGAAGCGAAACGCGCCTAATAAGAAGAATCCCGTGGAGAAAGTTTTCTCGGGTTTCCAGCCGGGTGGTGTGGAATAATGCCGAAACGTCGGAAGCATTATTCCACACCACCCGGCTGGAAACCCGAGAAAAATTTCTCCATATCATTCGCCGGGAAAGACTCAAATCCTTTCTCAAGAATAATCCCTTTTGGTATTTTAATTTAAAATCACATTCACGTAGGTAGCATCTCTTAAATTCCTCGAAACGCATATAATTAACTCGGGATTTTTCAATAATTTCGCCGAATATGAAAGTTCGCCGCATCCCCTAAAATCTCTAAGCGAGATCGCTGGTGTTTTCCAACAGAGTGAAATATTGCTGGTGGAAGATGGAGTGTCATGGTAAACATCCTCCCGGCGTTATCGCCGAGGCTGACCAGCAGATGTCTCTGATTGTAGGAGTCCTTTTCTCTCTCTCTCTCTGCCGTTATCCAAGTGCAGCTGGTAATAAGAGTTTTGTTGTGGAATTACTGCCGCCATGACGAAACAGTCCGCTGGCTTTGCAGAACGTGACCGAGCGCGTGCGGCCACGTGCGGCACTCCTATATCAGGGCGTGTAGCAAAAGGGGAGAAAAGCGGCTATCATCTCGAGGGGTTGAATTAGAGTTAGGAGGAGACCACGATGTTCGCTCGAGAAGTTGATTCGCATCGCATGAGACAAAGCCGCGGAGTTACGAACATCGAAATATAAGCGTCTGATGATAACGACGACGACCATAAGTGTTAATCTCAAATTGACGATAACTCGTAGTCTTTATTTTGTTGAGAAGGTAAGAATGGAGTTAATTTCTTCGACTCCCGATTTATAATTTAATCTGAATCAAACGGAATTCATTTCTGCTCCCTCTCCTTCCTTCCCTCCCTCCCTCCCCCCTCTCCTCTTCTTTCCCCTCCTCTACCTTCCCCCTCCTCCTCCTGTTTTTACTCTCTTTTTCCTTTCCTCTTTTGTTGCGTTTTTTAAAGAGAATTTCAGTACATTTCACAGGTCCACCCCTTATTGTGCTATCCTGCAGTGCATTTATTTGTTCTCTTTTATATTTATTCATCGTATGTAGGTTTATCCTATACGTTATAGTGCATCATATGATGATTTGTTTAGTGAATCTTAGCAGGTTTCCACACACCCCTTCTATGTGGGTGCATTCCTGTTATGAGTTCTTTAAAATATGGATGCAATAGTCGTTATTATATCTTTTTTCTGTATTGTAATATTATTATTGTTTCTAGTACATAACATTATATGTGTATCATGACGAGGGATTAGGTGGACGATGGGACTTCCTAGTCTCAATCTCGCCCCAAATAAAGCCCATAACTAATCTAATGTCATCTGACCACTCTCTCTCTCTCTCGCTTTAACGTACGCATTTGTAACGGCACGAATAATTGAAAATCAAGTGACTTCGTTTTTGCGCTGCATCGGTACAGATTTATCAACGCAGTTCTTCCACTTTTTTCAAATCCTCGAATGGGTGTCGAATTATTCGGGTATGTGTCCTGTTCCGTTTTCTCTCTCAGAATATTCCCCTCCCTAATAGCTATGCAGAAAATACGACAGTCAGATATATCCTTACCCGACCTGATTTATTTTTCTCTTTTTTCCAAATTTCCATTCGTTGGTATCATCTGATTCATTTGCATTTCTTTAGATATTATGGCAGTTGGGTTTTATTACCTCGTATACTCATCTGAATTTAGTCTGACATCCTCCGTGAATTTCGCATCGTATTCGTGTCATAATAACGGGCTCTATCTACGTGACTTTCCCAAAATTTAATAAAAACCTAAAAATGGCACGTTTGTTCATAAAACAAACTGGCTCATTTTTGGAAGGCATATTTGTTTACAGAGGCGTTTCTTTTTATAGAAAAAGTGTCGCCCTAAAAGCAGATCGGCTGCACAATCACGTGTCGCGTCGGCCGCATCAGAATGAGAGCAGTGCAATATTACCATAATGGGATCGCCGCCTTAATACGAATCAACGAACGCACGCGAGCGATTATAACTGCTACTAAACCGTAAAGCAGCGGCCCCATCGGTAGAGACAGGTCGAATTCCTTTAGAGGCGGTAGAATGATTTTGGTCCTTCGATTACTTTTAGTGTATCGATTTTAAACGATTGTGAAAAACCTCAAACAAAGTTGAGATCGAGAAATTTTTCTCCTGATTACTCTGAGCGACACGAATTAGTTATCGATTCCATTTTCTGATTCCCTGAATTACGGCGAACGCGTGCAACGAAGGCATAAAAGAAGAATGTTTTAAAGATATTAATTTTGTAACCATTTTGAAAGTATGCACATAATAAAACAAATACCTAGCAATACATTCAGCAGTCGACTTTAGATTTGAAAGAAACGTTCGAGTAAGCCTTCTATTTCGTCCATGGAGTGAGAAAAAAGTGGTAAAGAACCCCGAGAATCTGTGAGAATGTTCACGTAGTAGGGCATCCTTAAAGCGTCCTTAAAGCTCGTGTCCCTCAGAGAAAGAGTTTTGGGTTCAAGCAAATCGTTAAGTGAAATGAGTGGTCTTTGATATCGTTAAAAATAACTGCAATTTCAAAACACAGAGTAAAAATCATTTAAACTTTTCGAGAGAGAAGCAATCAATCTTGTACCGAAGAGTTAAAAGTGTACGAGCGATATTCATGTTCATGTTGATGATTGTGGAAATTCATTTCGGAAAAATTGTAAGGTTTAGTTAATAATATATAGGTATATGGACCGAGAAAACGGCTCAAGATTAATTTTCCATTTAGTGTTACGAGTGAAAGGAAGATGTATGTCACAAATGTAGTCCTCACTACACGTAGAACACTTTTACTATACATAGGTGGACTCAAACTCTTCAATATATTGTAGTTTATCGTCTTTTTCTGCTCATTCTCTCAATCCTTGACTACAGTGTAGTGGAAGTCAATTAAAAAAATATACAATGTAAACATTTACATAGGTGAACGCTTGAATAGATATCTGGAAGTTTTTTTAACTTAGTAACTATATGTGTGCAACTATGTCAGCCTCATTTTGTCTAGCTGTGTGGAACGAATCATTGTTAAGATTCAAAACATTAAATTTCCCCAATAAAATTTCTAAGAGACGTATATTTTCACATTGTGTAATTCCATGTAGTCAGTCCTTAGCATCAGTCGTGCTTTTCGCCTTGGTCGGTAAACACATCCGATTTTATTGTAAGTGAATTCTATAAGTCCAACATAATCAAGTATAATCTGGTTTGAATTGCAGTAAGTGTAACTTAACATGTTAACTTGAATTGAAGCGAAGTTAATTTTATACACTTGTCATTTTTGAGACGTTTTAATATAAAAAAGTTGCGTATTACTTTCGTTTTCAGCAAAACCCTTTGTAATCATCATGAGCAAAAACAGGAATTACAATGAAGCCTTCATCAAGTTTGGATTCACTAGTATTCTTGAAAAAGGGAAGACAAAGCCTCAGTGTGTTGTCTGCATGTCGGTTCTATCACCGGAATCGTTGAAACCTAGCAAGCTAGAACGGCATCTTAAGACACATCATCCTGAACTTTCGAGCAAGGACGTTGATTACTTCAAGCTAAAAGAAGAGAACGTTAAGCGACAAAGGCTGGACGCCTATGATGTTTCACACAGGCCTTATCATTCAGCGCTGAAGGCAAGTTACGAGGTTTCTTTACTTATCGTGCAGAAAAAGAAACCACACCATTGCTGAAGCGCTCATAGTTCCAGCAGCAAAATTAATGGTTCACAGCATGATTGGTAAGGAGGAAGCTCGATTATCGGACCAGATCTCGCTAAGTAGTTCCACGGTGAAACGACGAATTCTTGATATGGCAGAGGATATTAATGAGCAACCGATTGGAGAGCCACAAACAACCGAAGCGTGGAGTATCCAGATTGACGTGAGCACAGACTTTACGAGCACTGCACAAATAATGGCATTTGTGAGATATATGCATGACAATACATTTAAAGAAGATTATCTATTTTGCTTGGCCCTTGAGGAGCGCACCTGTGCACCTGATATATTTCGTAAATTGCGAGTTTTTGGTAATCAACATAATTTGCCCTGGCATAAACTCTATGGAATAACGACGGATGGTGCGGCAGCTATGATAGGGGTCACATCAGGGGTTCAAGTTTTAATGCTCCAAACATTACTGGCCTTCATTGTATTTTACACCGAGAAGCTCTAGCCGCGAAAACCTTACCTGATGATTTGAAGTCAGTTTTAGAAATAGTTGTGACAACTACTAATTATATCAAAGGAAGTTCTTTGTAAGCACGTTTGTTTCGTCTTTTATGCAATGATATGAATGTCGAACATGAAATGCTTCTTTTTCATACGGAAGCAAGTTGGCTATCGAGAGGAAAGGTTCTTGAAAGAATGTTCGAGCTCCAATCTGAGGTAGCTATATTTCTGAGACAACAGAAAAAGACTAAGTTGTTGTCGTATTTAGAGAATTCAACATGGTTCTCGAAAGTGGCATATTTAGCTGACACTCTTGGCAAACTTAATTTAAAACGTTGCAGGGAAGAGAGAAAACAATCATCGAAGCAACAGAGAAAATTCAAGCATTCCAAGACAAACTTGATCTTTGGATCGTAAAAGTTCAGAAGTAAAATTTTGCTGTTTTCCCCACACTGGCACAGTTTATAGAAAACTCCGAGATTGATCCAAGTGAGGTTAAAGTTTCTATTTGTAAACATTTGCGGACACTAAAAATGGAACTAGAGCGATATTTTCCAGTTATTCCGACTTTTCAACGACTCTTTCCATTCATCCAAAATCCTCTTTTGTGCCAAGTAGATGCTGTAGAAGAGCACAATATTCAGAAGAACTACTGGATTTACGCCGAGATGGAGATGCTAAAATGTTGCTAGATTCTGGTGTGAGCTTAATAGAGTTTTGGTTAAAGATGAAGGGAAAATATAAAAATATTTTCAGCTTAGCAGAACAGGTCCTAGTAGTTTTTCCCACTACTTGTCTTTGTGAACTTGGATTTTCTAGTTTATTGCCAATTAAATGTAAAGCGAGAAACAAATTTATAGATGTTGATTACGTTGTGTTCTATGTTAGCTGTGTCCCAGAATTAACAACTTGTGTTTAAAAGATAAATAAAATTATTTAAACCTATATATATATACAATTTTTAAAGTATATATGTTAATCCAATGTAATAAATAACAAGTATATACGTCTCGGTAATGATAAATATCTCAAAATGTGTATATTCGCATTAAAAATGTTAATAACGTAATTTCAGTGGTAAAATTTTAGCATATTATCCTAAATTCTTATTTCCGGAGAAATCCTTTTTTTACATAAAAAAAATCATGGAGGATCGCGGCGACCAAACATCCGCACAGAGGGGGTCGCAGGTAGATCTGCATGAGGACCACTGGTCTACGCGAATCATGCTTGAATCAGTAGTCCCGACAACGTAAAAATTCATAATTATCCAAAAAAATGGAATCTGATTACCGTAAAGACCCGCCTATAAGACTCAGCGACGTTTTTGGGGTGAAATTCTAGCAATATTTAATGTAACCGCGTATAGAACGCATATATATGTATGTTCCAGTAAATGATCCGTGTCACAGATATTTTATCATTTAATTGTGAAACTTAAAAAATTGAAATTTAGACTCTTTGTCTTAGTGAATCTCAACTGAGGGTCCGCACGTAATTTATCGGGGGCCAGCGGGTTGAGTAGTAGTATATGGTGTTTATTTTTATTCATAACTTGTTTGATTCAGCGAACGGCTCTCATTAATATTTAAAAGTGGAGAAAACGAGATAATGTATAAAAATGAGTGAACTTTTCATAGGGTGTAGGTCAGCAGAAATTTTGAAACTTCTTACGTTTTAGAAACACTGTCATAAGCAATAGATGGCAATGATATGACAGGATTGCGACTAAAACATGCGACCGCGAGAACGGAACTAAAACAAATGACAATTTCGACATCATCGGTGAGGACGGATAGGCTAGTGACCAGGATTTTTTGTTTTTAATATGTGATTTTTTTAAATTCAATTTGTTTTCGTAACATTTTAATAGATATCTTCCAATTTATACATCTAACAATAAGTAATCAACATATCGTAGTTTGCTGTCGTACGTACACCCTATATTGCGGGTATTTAGGGTAAATTGCAAACTGCTCTTTACATTTGTCTCTCGTGCCAATGTAATTGCATTTAATTATCGAATAAATCATTACAAATGGAACATAGTCATATTACACCAAACACCCACCTAATGAACTTTAATATCCAGCTCACATAAATGACTCAACAGTTTTATGGTTGAAAATTTCAGGATAAAGGACTTAGAAAAGTACCAGTCTTAAGTAAAACCTTGTTATGGCTATTGGAGACAATTGAGTGCTTGTTCTCGATGCCGAAATTACGTCAAAAGAGTGACAAAACCGAAATTAGGACCGAATGCGGCAAGTATGATTCCGTCGCGTCGAATGGAAACCGGAGAGGCGAACCTCATAAGACGCTCCAAGGGCAGAGGCCCACTCGGCGGTGACCTCCTTATAAGCGCTCCTCTCTCCCCTTCCACCCTTCCCCCCTGTCTCCCTCCCCCCTGTCTCCCTCCCCCCTGTCTCCCTCCCCCCTGTCTCCCTCCCCCCTGTCTCCCTCCCCCCCTGTCTCCCTCCCCCCCTGTCTCCCTCCCCCGGTCTCCCTCCCCTTCTCATTTCTCTAACTATGTAGGCTCACTTAAATATGGCGCAGCTCGTTTGAGCGATCGCTTGAGCAGCGAGGAGGAGCAAAGAGCTAAGCGAGATGAATTACTGGCGAAATTATTAAAGAGGTAAAAGGCGCACGACGTGAAGAATTGCTCTCGAAAATAAGGAAGCCAGTGACAGATAGATCGATAGTGGATTTGCGTCTTCCTGAATTCGTTTGAAATCGCATTGTGGGAAACTGTCCTCTGGAAGCCGGGATCGAAACCCGTTCGAGGCCAATATATACTCGCGTAGGTGTAGTCGAGGGCATTCGTGGAAAATCGATCGTTAAAAGTAGACTAGAGTGGCTCTTTATGGTGGATGGAGAGAGGACGTTTTACATTTCTATTGCATTAATGAGCGAAGTAGATTTTTGCAGAATAGGAAAATAAAGTCTTTACGATATTCTGAATAATATACCATATGTGAACACTGGTTCATAAAAAGACGGATTTATTCTTAATTTCTCTAGTCAAAGAACTAAAATTTATCTTTACAAGTGTGAAATGCAGGAAAGTTACAGTTCTGCCTATATCTCCCAGCTGATCATCACGTTTCAGCGTAGAAAAAAAAACTCCTGGTTAATCGAAAATTTTTATTTTGTGATAGCGTCGTCTAATTAGTGTTTTCATATTTTTTTCTTAGCCAGTAATGAGTAGAATTTACGAGTTTGAGAATGTTTACACGGGAACTTTTTAATGCGGGCGATAGGAGTTTCGGTTACACAAATTCTCACCGATGCAACTCACGCATTTCCGAATCTCATAAAGGAAAATGTGAAGACAGACAGATTCCTTCGAGTTCCAAGACAGCGTCGTGTGGATGAGCGGGTACGCCTTCTTCCGATCATAATATTAAGCTGTTTACTCGACAACCGTCGTCGACTGCCACACACCGCGGTGCACTCCGACTCCACGCTTTCTGTCTGCAGATCGGCCATCGAAGCAGCACCACGAGCGGCAATTAATAACGCTTACTCGGCCCATTTGCATACGAATCGCAAGTATTCGCGGTTAAAGGTTAGCGGAACTTCTCTCGTTCGAATCGAATTCATTTGCATGCGCTGATTATGAACGCGTGACTTTTGCGAACGCACGATCGCCGACGTGAGCGGTTTATGACAAGGTCGACGCGAAACTGCGATTCGCGTCATTCGTCTGAATCCGACAAAGACGGTCGAAAGGACGAGGTCTAAATGACGGCGACGAATACCGAGTCGAAGCGACAACAAAGCCATTTGTAAAGAAATTACTCAAAATAACGAATTGGCTGTACAGAGTAATCAGAAAAACTGTCAGCCGAATATCTCCCTTCGAAACAGAAAACATCAGTTTCTAAACAGTTAAGCATTTCCTGAAATGCGTGACTGAAAGCGATGTTTAAGGAACGAATTGTGTTATATATTTTAAGATTCACAGTTTGTATAGATAAAGCTAGCAATTTGTATTGATATAGATATTTTTAATTAAATTTAATTTGTCAAAATATTTATTTCGCGAAACAAATCCAACGTCGTTCGGCCCACGCTGATTTATTTGTAAAATGCGCTCAAGTGAAATCCACGTTATCCCTCAGGAAACTATTCCACGCGCTTACTAGGGGAAATAATGAGTTTTTTAAACCGGCATTCGTTTATAATACAGCCCTCCGAAACTAGTTTCGACGTAGCTACCTATCAGAATAGTGGAACGCATCCTTTGATGAAATCCCAGCCGCGGCTCAGTCGCTCTCTCCTCTGGCAGGGAAAGGAAGTTCTCAGTAGCGATGCACTCTCCGCTTCTCGTAGTGGTGCTCTAGCGACTGCAAGAGCGATGGAGTTCTCTTGGCCATCTCAAGAAGCTGCAAAGAGAATTCATGTAAGGAAATTTTAAAGTTTTAGGACTGAAAAGTAATTCGAATATTTAAAATGAGGATTGATCGTTGGATGAAGATATATTCAATTGACATTACGTAAAAAATGAATTTATACAAAATTTTAAAAAAACACTGAAAATATCATGGTCAAAATTAGTCTCCAAATAACGAATACTTTAATATTTCCATGGCGAAGTTAATTAACGCATGGCAGAACCGTTATCGATGCATAAAATTATGGGAAAACTTTGGTTTAAAATTCACTCAAAAAATTTGAAGGGTTTAATACAAAATACCCACACCATTTAGTATAAATATTTTTTAAAAGATACAAATCCAGATTGGATTTATAATTAAAATAGATGTGGAAAAATTTATCGCTTCCTTATAAAAATCTGTATTTTACCAAGAGCCATCAATAGGCCAAGTATTAAATTCGTATAAATAATCCTTTGTAATCTCAATAGTGTTGTTGTTAGTGTTAACTTGTATTTATTTATGAATTAATTCCATTTCTTTCTCGTTGATGAACTTATGATGACCACCTAATTTGGATGTAAACACGCCAAGATCGTATAATTTGGATATCGAGTAATTAATGTTCCAATCGAGGAATTTCAGATAAATTAAAGTAAAATTATACTAAGATTTTTAAGAATGAAATTAACCCGGACGATACGTGCATTACATGATCCCTTTTAACATAATAAGGGAGATTTTCGTCCGCTGCGCTGAGGAGATGTAAGGAGCGCGTGTTTAACGGAGAGATGAACGCACGTCGACCGCCTAATAAAAATCTCTTCAATTAAATCAAAAAGAAGTGAACGTAAAAATGAGCGAATCACTGCCGGCCGGGTTAGACTGATAGGCAGTGCGCCTGCCTTCTAACCCAAAGGTCGCGGGTTCGAATTCCGCTTCGGGCATGGATGTTGTGATGTACGTTGATTTTCTCTAACAGAATTTGACGGTGCAAAATAACCTTAGCTGTTGACGCACATAAAAAATCTAATTACTACTACTATGAGCGAATCACGAAGCGTCGGTAATAGTTAGATAAGAATGGATGAAGTAAATTGATGGCTCTTACAAGGACGAAGGAGTTTCAAGTCGTCCTTTCCAAAATAAGGTCTTTCTCAGACGAATGTTACACAAACAACTTTTACACTACACTTTTTATCCTTTTTTTTGCTAACGTACCCCTTTGAGCATTTCTGTAATGGTCGCGTAACCCTCCAAGTACATTAAATAAACAAATATTGCGAGGAAGAGGTGGAGGCTCCTTATTTTATCGATTATAACATGGCTAGAAAATTAAAATCAGATCGAAGAGTGTTTTCACATGAGATATGAAAATAAAAAGCTTTGCAATGTATAGCCAACTATGGCGACCCAGTTGGAAGGCTGCTCGTGGACTTAGCGAGAATTTGGCAGCATTTAACGATGAAACCGTTACGCCATTTAGCTAATTAAAATATAACTTGTTATTGAGCATGCAAGTGTTGCGCCGCTGCCGTGTTTTGCCGCCGTTGTTTTTTCATAAACGTCACTATTGTTTCAGTTCGGCATTTTTCTTTCATCGCATTGTAGTGTTGCAGACACTTTTATTGCATTTTAATACTTGCAATTTCCTTAAGTCGACTCAAAGGAAACAATTAAATTTAACATGTTACCCAGTCAACTTCCTCAGTTTCCATTGCCATGAATTGCGAATTACCTGCTTAACTCTTGGGAAACTCATTTTGCGCATGCGCGTTTTTCAGATCGAAAAGATTATTTGCTTTGCCGGAAGTATTGCGATCAGTGGAAAAGATTTCGCGACTATCAATGATTTATGTTTTTTATTCTACAAAGTCAGTATGCGAGAAATTTATTATCTCACCTGTTATTAAATTTTATGATTGTACAGCATTTCGAGATTTTTAGTTGATATGTAGATTAGTGCAAAAATACGAAAAACGTCACGTTAAACAGTGAGCATGCACTTTCTCGGTTTTTCGAATTCCAATGAACAGCTGAATTAAGGTTTCCAGAAACTTGGAGAGGAATATAAAGACCACAATTGGACTCGCCATTGAGGTTTATGCGATCACAAATGTGTACATAGAAAGTCAAGTAAAGAATATTTAAGAGCAAGTATGTTTTTAAAAAGTGCTTGTTGTTTAGTTTTTCCAGCTACAAGAAGATCTCGATAATTCTCTGTTGAGTTAAGTAAATAATAGTTCAATAAATGACGATCTAGTTTAGAAGAAGGTTTCGCAAATTAAAATAGAGCTGACAGAGATAGAGGAGAATACACACACACACACACAGAGAGAGAATGTAAATCAGTCGTTTGATCTGATTTTGCAGTACGTCGCTTGAAATGTGTCTTTTCGATCGTGAAATCAAATTTTAACCTAATTCAAATAAATTATCAACGAGCCCTGCCCCGAGTACGATAATGGAACATTTAAGGTTTTCCAATGCGTGCATATAAATTTTCAATTGTTTTAAAGTATTATAACACGCCCTAAAATTAATGTCAGATCAAAATCTGTTGACGAAAACATTCAAATTTTCAAATAGAATATTATAATTATCACGTGGATTCCCGATTAAATAGGACGTCTACATTCAATAGGGCCCCTTCGTGCTCGTAGTGAGGACCTTTTCGGTTTTGGGGCCTCATAATAACTCCTTCTTCCCATAACAAACGTATCCAACGGAAGGCATCGCTATAATAGGCGTCGCTCATGGTTACCGAGAGAAAATCTCTGAGCAATCTGAGGAGACCCAACTTCTACTCCACACCCGACCAGGCGCATTCCTCTCTCACGTGTGTCTGTCTCGCCTTGAGATCTCCGGGGCGGAACCAAAGCGCCCTTGGTATATACTAACAATAAGTAGGTTTCTGACACACTCTCGCCTCTTTTATATAAAAGCGATCTCACCAAGATGGACGCACTCTCTCTCTCTCTCCCTTTTCCTCTACCTCTAGTCCCTTATATTCCTCTCCCTTCCATACAGTCCTTCTACACCTAAAATCGTCGTCTTCCCCCAAATACATTTTATAGCTCGAGATATTTGGAACATCCGGGAGGCTAATCGTCTGCGATGGATCTATCTCGAGCACGGTCTGTCGCAATACACACTTTCACGTTCTGCGTGCGTCTCGACCTCGGCACGGCCATCGCGATGCAGGTTATTCCTCAGATGCGACTTAGCGACAGCGATTGCAGTCGCCGTGACGCTTGCAAAAGAGAGAGAGACAGAGAGAGAGAGAGAGAGAGAGGGAGAAATACGGGACCTTTACCGAGATCACACACGTACATTCATTCACATTTACATGGATACCCCGCAAGCCTCCAGAAGCGTTTGGCAGGGGGTGTCACTGCACCTACATAAACACGAATTACTCGATTGGCCTGTCTTATCGCGTCTGGGGAAAAGATCTCGGTTCTAGTGGATATTTCGACGCATTTTCTCGTACGCTCTGATCTAACATTACGCTTCTCACTAACACTGATGGTTACAACTATGTCTTCAACAATTCGGAGCTTTTAAACTTCTCAAATAGTTTCCTTTTGTATTAAATTCTTTTACTCTCCAACGTCTGCCATTTCATGTCCCTCGAGATCTCTGATACACTCGCATCATACCGGTATTCTCCTTTTACAAATCTAGCCGCTCTACGCTGAACCATTTCGAGCTCCCTAGTTAGGCCCTCCTCGAAAGGGTCCCAGACGGCGCAACAGTATTCCACTACGGGTCGTATTAGGGAAAAGTATGCGATTTCCGCTTCCGAAATGAGAGGAACATAAAAGAGAGCAGAAAGACAAAAGGATGTGTGCAATGTTTAGAAAAAAATGACGAGCTAAAGAGCGTTGGTTTGTTCAATCGCGCGAATCAAAAGATGATGATGCGTGGATGCAGGTTACGCGGTGATGCGTTTGAGAGGATGGCGGGTTTGGAATCATAAAAGAATGCACCGAAAGAAATCACATCCTGACGGTTTTATTATGTTCACTAAAATTTCATAGTCCCAGGGCATGAAATATATCGTCGTCTTATTCCAAGTATACGCCGTAAATATGAAACGAGAATCCTTTTGGAGAAATGAAAAAAAAATACTTTAAGAGATAACTATGAGAATATTAGAACGCCTTTAATTCATGGATTGCCAAACTTCGTATTAAAGAGCCACGTTAGGATCCAGATACGACTAAGAGATCCGCAGTTCTAGTTTTCATGAATTTAGAGAACATCATATCATGCAGCTACGCTAAAAAGTCAAGCGTATTAAATGCGCACACACTTTAAATACTGTCGAATTTCAATAATAATTTTAGCGAAGCCTTCTGAGTACATACATACGAATGATCATCTTTTAAATCGTATGGTCCGCGGGTCGTAGTTTTAGGACAACTGTTTTAGTGTATTTGGTGCTCGCGCATCAATCTTTGGGAGGATACTCGCAGCCAGAGCGAGGGCAGCTACTCTTACGTTTCACCAAAGAACGCAGAAATCCCGGCCAGGTTACCGTTAGTCCGTGGTCGCCGGGGTCAGTCGTTCGGGGGTCGCGGGGGGGGGGGGAAGTCTCTGGGGGCGGTCTCTGGGGGAAGTCTCTGGGGGCGGTCTCTGGGGGCGGTCGCCGGGGACGGTCGCAGGGGGCTGTCCCTCGAGGCGGTCGCGGAGACGGATATAGCTGGAATCACGACCTTGGCTCACATAACACAACTCACGATTTTCATATGATATCGTCTCTGTTGAAAATCGTTAAATCGTATTTAAGTGGAAGTTAGAGAGACGTGGACACCGTAATATTCGAGGCTAATTTTCCCTTTCATCTGCGAATTCTCTTACCCAAGTCACGAATCATTCGTTTTTCATCAACAAGAGGTTTTCTGAAATCATTCGTGACCGCTTATTGACTTCCATACGCGGCTATTGCTCAACTTTCCTTCGCGGCCGATTTCCAATTTACAATGAGTAGGTACTCCTACACGGTTATGTTTGTATTAAACTCTTTACGTTCCCATAGAACGTTTAATACCTTTGACGGGTCATTCGACAATGCTAAATGTCTGTTACGAGGAAATTACAGCAAGTGGCACTTTGGCACATCGCATAGTATTCTATATAAGGAAACTTTTCCAGAGAAAGCTCGAGAAAATGAGGTTTAATTTTTATTTAGTTTATCAATTAACAATTACAGGATAAGCGGAAAGAGGCGCCTTCTGGAAATACTGCATAATCCATAAAAGAGAGCACCGTCCCGGTACACGCGCACGTGCGTTGATGCACGCCCCGTGAGTTCCAAGGAAAGGAGCGTGCCTCACGGAGGGAAGGAGCGCTAATGATGCGGGAGGAAAAGGGGCAAACAAAGAAATGATTAAACACAGAATATAAACACGGGTAATCTACATCTACATATTAACCTGCAAGTCTCTTTATTGGTGGCTAGACGGACCGAGAAGAAAGGCGCGAATACATTACATATTTAGTACGGCAATTACTCGGGCGGCGTTCGAAAACGGATTGCAATGTGCACGACGGGCGATCCTTCAAAGTTGTTGTTCCTTAACTAACAAGCCACCTGCCTATTTTATGTCATTAATTCGATGAAAATTTACTGCCAATTAAACTGATACATTCCTAAAGACTGACATTACAGAAAAAGCTAAACTCGACGCAATGGTCCGATTAGCAGGGTAAAAGGCACTCCCTAAAAGTCAATGAACTAAACATTAAATTAACACCGAATCCCTAATAGCGCTAATTTAGCCATGGTCACACGCGGGGGGGAAAAAGTCAACGAAAATTTCGCCACTTCCCTCGCGAAAGCAAACAAAAACCTCTCACGCTTCAGAAGACTCTAACCAGCTGACGAAACCTGCGATAATTCCCTTACTAAATTTCAAAAAGGAACTCGTTACAAATGACGCAGATTTTTCTATATATATATTTTCTATATATTAGAGCGTGAATCATGCGAAGCACTTATAGAAACCTTCGTTAAACACTCGTTGTTTCAGCAAGTAAGATGTCCCACGAGATCGAACAATATATTAGATTTACTCGTAACGAACTATCCCGAGCGTATGAACAAGCTTTCCATAGAGGAAGGAATAAGCGATCATAATGCTGTGTAAGTAGAATTTAAGCTAAAAGTGGAGAAACAGGTTAAGGCTAGAAGACGCGTATATATGTACGCCAAAGGCGATTTCTCGAAATTTAGGTCTTTTTTACAGACACAATTCCCTAATTTCAGCGAGGCATCTATCGACGCTAGTACTGAGGAATTATGATGCGTGTTCAGGGATATGATGCGAGATGGTACGGATAAATTCATTACACATAAACTTAAACGTGATGGTGCGGAACCAAGATGGTACAACCAGAAAGTTAGATGCGCTCTTAGACGGCAAAGAAAACTTCACGCTCGCTTAAATAATAATACTTCGAAAGTCACAGAGGAACAGAGGTCAACGATACGGCATAAATACAGAGAGGCGCGGTCAAGAGCTAGAGTAACAATGCGAGAAGCATTTAATGATTACAAAAAGAAAGTTCTGCATAGTAATTTGAAAGAAAATCCGGAAGCATTTTGGTCATACGTTAGAGAGGTCCATGGTAGAGGCCCCACCATAGCGTCATTGAGAACGGAGGCTGGTGATGTAGTACATGATAGCGCGGAAAAAGCGAATTTGTTAAATGAACACTTTCAGAAAGCGTTTACTTCGGTGAGCAACGAATATGAGGAACCGGTTTTGAAGGTTGAGGGAAATTCGATGGAAGATTTGATATTCTCTGAAACAGGTATCGCGCACCAGCTAGAGTCGATTAAGCAAAATAAGTCTCCCGGGCCGGAGGGCATACCCGCGCGTGTGTTGAAGGAGCTAGCCTCGGTAATCGCACCTTACTTGAAAATAATATTCGAAAAATCCGTTGCACATGGTACCGTTCCAAAAGACTGGAAGCTAGCATACGTAACGCCCATCCACAAAGGCGGTGATAAAGAGAACCCCGAAAATTATAGACCGATTTCCTTGACGTCATTATCGTGTAAGATTCTAGAACATATAATCGTTAGCTCTGTTCTGCGTTATTTAGATGGTCGTTCTTCGCTAAGCAAAAAGCAACACGGGTTTCGGAAAGGTAGGTCATGCGAAACGCAGCTCGCCCTGTTCGTAAACGATTTGTTGCAATGCGGAGAGAAAAACACGCAGGTTGATGCCATTTTCATTGATTTTAAAAAAGCGTTTGACAAAGTACCCCATAATAAATTAATAGGAAAACTAGGAAAGTACGGCATAAACCCTCATATCGTGAGTTGGGTAAAAGACTTCCTCTCCAACAGAAAACAGATAGTAGTTATTGATGGGAAATCTTCATACCAGGTAAAAGTCGCATCAGGTGTTCCACAGGGAAGTGTCATAGGCCCACTACTATTCCTGATATATATAAACGATATCTGCTCGGTAGTTCGCTGCAAAATAAGACTTTTCGCAGATGACACCGTTTTATATAAGGAGATAATGAGTCAGGATGACGAAAATTCGCTCCAGGAAGATTTAAACGCCCTTTCAGCATGGTGTCAAGATTGGAAAATCGAAGTTAATCACAGCAAATGTTCCCTATTGAGTTTCTGGAAGAGTAAGAACAATGAATTAGACTCGGAGTACAGAATTGATAGATTGAATATCCAATCTGCAGAGTACGTTAAATATTTAGGAGTCACCATTTGTCGTGATCTATCGTGGAATATGCATATTCGAAGGATCGTAGGCGCAGCTAATAAGAAATTGGGCTTCGTAGGCAGAATAGTAAGATGTAGCACAGAACAGATACGAGAAACGTGTTATTTATCGTTGGTCAGATCTCAGGTCGAATACGCTTCCAGCATATGGGATCCGTACGAAAAGGGACAGATACTTGAGTTAGAAAGAATCCAACGCAGAGCAGCCAGATTCGTAAAGCAAAAATATGAGCAAAAATTAAGCGTCACATCACTCTTGAAGGAGTTGAATTGGATATCGCTAGAGGATCGCAGAATTAGCGCTAGGTTAAGGCTTCTGGAGAAATTTAGGTCGGAAGTTCTCTTACAATTAGAGGAGGTCTCAGGAATATTAGAGGCACGTACGTACATGGGTAGGCACGATCGCGAGAATAAAATACGAGAGATCGACTGTAGGGCCGAGCGATATCAGGGCTCGTTTTTCCCAAGGTCCATACGGGATCATAACAGGAGAGTGATTCCCACGAGGGACGTTATTAGGTAGATTTTAGTGTGCTGCACCCCCTGCCACCCACCAGTCTGGTGATTTGCAGGGTATCATGTAGATGTAGATAATTAATTCCCTTACTAAATTTCAAAAAGGAACTCGTTACAAATGACGCAGATTTTTCTATATAGTCCTATGTATGTAAGCAGCAACTCTATAAAAGAGACAACGATGCGCAAGGGATAAGTGTTTGCGTCCGAATCAGAAACACTAACAACTTCAGAGTGAAACGCGATGGAATAAATGGAACGCTATTATTTTGCTGTTTTGTCGTGCAGTCCTAATATTTTTAAGATTAGAAATGGAGCACCACCACTTTAGCTACAGACATAGTACGCCAAACGACGCAAAAAAATGGTAATGAATAGAAGACGCTCGATTCAAATCACGATTCTTCCTATTCGAGTCGCCATATTTCAGTGACTCACTTCATTAAAGAAGCGCTGCTTTGTCTCTTTTTTTCGTGCTTTCCTCTTCGTCACCCTGAACGCCATCCGCGTGATTCACGCGTTTCCTGGCGTCTGGAGCGGACCAAAGTGAGGACCCGAGAGGATGGGCCCGGACGAGTGAATCCGAGGCCCCGACAATGAGGAATGCTTCTTCCTAAATTCCTCAAAGCGTTAACACAATCATAGGCAATCGATTATCACGGATTTTGTAAACAATATTGACAGCACTGTAGATTAAATAAAAAATGTACGTATTCAATGATAGCGAATTAGTATATAAGGCCGTCAGTATGACGGGAAGGAATATATTATTTAACTTAAAATCTCGTACTAATTATTCTTATAAACAATTTATCACATCTGTCAAATGTCTAAAATTTATTCTATTAGTTCGCGTTTTTTCCACTCCGTAGAAACGGCGCCGCAATCGAGCGTCACGGACATAGGTGATGTCCCGAACCCTGATTGGCTTGCCATTCGACCAACGAAAATGCAAACTGAGCATTACACCATCACGCACAACCAAGCAAATGATACATAGAGGGATTGATTCTTGGATCGCGAAAGGGTTTCATTACAGTAATTCCTTCCGTAGCAACCAATTTCCATCAAATCTATTAATCGAGCAATTTTGAGAGTTCGCGATTCACCGTTGACCTCAGAAACAATCATCCACGACGCAATCGAAGTCGGAATTACAGAAATAATAATTGTAGACTTTGAGATTCGCGAAAGAAAACGACGTCACGGCGAAAAACAAAAGAACGGGGATCTACGAGGTGAATCTCCTTCGCTCAGAAGAACGGACACCCGTTGTCGTAAACCTCATCCAATTCCACTCAAACTGACCTACGACAACAGAAATCCGACTCGGATCTGTCGTTTTCTTCCGATTAAGCTCTTTCGCAGACTTTCTTTCCGAAAAACTCCGGCAACATATAAAATTTGCAGAAAAGGTAAATATGTCTGACTTGCGTCTCAACAGGTGGATACGATATCTAGGGGCCCAGAATAAAAATGGAAGAGATGGAGGGAGAGAGAGAGAGAGAGATGGAGGGAGGCAAAGTAAATGAATTGCATGGACGAAAAGGATAAAATAGCATACATAATTATCCTAGTCAGTCGTAATTCTACAGAAATCCGTGTTCGCATGTTATGCCTTTGGTAGCGTTGGCTCTTTGATCTCACAAATGAGAATACATAATCTAAAACCTCACTTGTATCAAATGAGCTACACATGTCTTTCGCTTTGCTAATGTATATCTTTAAAATCTGTAAAAATCGCTGAACGACCGCAGCTCCAGAAACGTAGAAAAAACACTCCTGCGCTCAATTTTCTTATCCCCGCGACAATATGCTTTTGTTTCGCATCACAATTCCGTCATAACTGAAACAATGAAAAAATAACAATGCCCTGGAGCGCAGGCGCACGGAGGCACGAAAGGAAGTAGGCGAGACATCTTCCCTTCTCTCTCTCTCTCTCCCTCTCTCTCCCTCCCGCTGTCTCCACATTTTCCTCTCCCTACCTCCCTCCTTCTTTCTCTCTCAATAAAGTCGTCTGTCTGTCTCCCTTTCTCCCTCCTACCTCGCTTCCATATCCCCCTCTCTCTCTATATATATATTTTTTTTTCCTCTCTCCATTTTCCCACTTTCTCTCTCTCTTCATATTCTCACTCTCTGCGATTTTGTATTAAGAACAATCGGCGTGAGACATTAGAGGCATGTGGCTTTTATCTCACCGCCGCATTTTTCGCATCCCACACTTTAGAAGGCCCATGAAAAGAGACTCGAGACGCGTGGAGGGGGGGCGACTAGGGGGAGGGGGGCGACTAGGGGGAGGGGGAGGGATTCGGTAGGTCGGTTAGGAATGAAACCCCTTGCCTAAGGACCGAAACTAATACACTCCGCACGATGCGCGTTTGTTTATAAAATATTCTTCGCCTTCTACGGACACGAGTCCGAATATTCTATTTAATCATCTAATGTGGCCCATGGCAATGGTCGAAATATCTCTCCTTCTCTCTTAATGCGATCGCTCTAACAAGCACTCTCTCACAGAGAGGATTAATTGCACTGCGGCTGCATCCAAATCACATTTCCCTCCCATTTCATAAGAGATCTCTTCGAGAACTCTTTGCTGCGACACTTAAGTTCTCCGAAAGTCAATATTGATTCTCCAGAAATTGATACGAAATAAATTACTTTTCATACATATCGAAAATATATTTGAGATTTTCTCTGCCAATTAATGGCAGTAGATTTATAAGTATATTACTTGTGTCAGATTTTGCGTAAATTATTCCAATTAATTCAATTAATAACAAATCCGAGTAATAAACCAATTACTTCCTGGAGAAATGACTTCTATTCATTACAAATAAAACATGATCTCCGTGAAATGTAAAACAGTTTCCCAAAATGTAACAAACCGGGCAGACGCAGTTCCCATGACACAATCTTAATCGCCCGAGAATCATTCCTTAATTAATGTGGTCTTGAAAAGATGGTTAAAATAAAACATGAATTTTTTGATCATCTTATTTTGAAAACAAAATCTGAACAAAGGAGAGAGAAAGTAAGAGGATGTGAGAACTTTAAGCGCTGAAATTCATCGTTTTGTTTCAATCGAACGGAAATTCAAACCTCCTCGATGCAATGACTTTCCAGCATTCCCTCGAATCTAAAACTGTTTGCAGGTGCAGTTCATTGAGGCAAGAACGGATTTGTTTATCGAGTAAATAATCTCTCGAATAGCTAAATTCGAAATTTCGGCTCTTTAATTTGATCAACGGAAATTTTCGGGAACAAAATACAGTGAGAAATAAGAAGCCAAATGAATTACGTAATTCAGCTGATGATAATCAATAATATATTTTGAAGCGTGTGTTTGTGTGTATTTTCATGGAACTCCTCCTAAACGATAAAAGCTAGAATAACCAAATTTGGTACGATTCTTCCTTACATCCTAATTTAGTGAATGGTTAAGGTTTGGTCAACCAGGATTAATCAGTGCTGCCAATATATGGGATTAACCTTTTTCCATAAGATAACACGTATGAATCCATTTCTTGACTTGCAAGGTATTCTTCCTTCAAGCATTAAAATACGTAAATATGGACCGATTTTTTTCGTTTTTGCTTTATTCGATGAATAAAACTCTATACTATCTTATTCCTGCGAAGTTTACATGTTACAAGGTCGAATTTTTCAGAAATACGCTATTTGTTTCGAAATTTTGTGGATTTTTCGTACTCTTTCCGGGCGTTGCCAAGGCGGCCGTCATTGTTACTTCCGATTCAGTTAGCTTCAATGAAGCTTACAAATAGACGAAAGTTTAGCGTTATTCGATTCACACTTTTGTTTAAGCAACGAAACGATCGATGTTTATGGTTAGCAACGTAAATAGATACTGATTATTATTCAGGAAGCGTTTATTGATGAAAGTAATTGAACTTTCTTTCGTCTATTGAATACTGGAATCTTACATTTTTTGTAAGTAAAATAATTATATTCTACATTATAATGTTAATTAACATAAATAGGCTCACGTATCTGGTGTACATTTACCAGCCAGTGTTCAATCATGGACAACTGTACGTTGCTTTTTCACGGGTTTCTTGCTTACAAGAAATAAATGTAAACATTTCATAGGCATAATTACACAAGAAATGAAGCTGGATTTGGCGAAATTGATATACGATATGATAGGAAATATAATTACCGTTATATTTGAATGCAATACGTTCAGAAACGGATTGTTACAAGCAAATATGAGTAATTGTTAAGAAAAGCTAATTGTAATTTAAAAAGTATCTAATATATAGGTATTTTAAAGAGTTTGTACGTTGTGCTGTAATAACTTCACTAAATCCGTTGAAATTCAACGGGAAATTCTGCTAGGGAGGGATAGAGAAAGAAGGAGTAAGATATTGCCGTGAGAAGATGTCTATAGAAAGGGAAACTGTTTTAGGAATCCAACGTGATTTAGGAGTCTCGAATAGGCCTCGTCGAGCGGAATCGGTGCGAACACAAGAACAATGGGGTGGAAAGGGCTGAATCGTTAGCAATAAAAAGGGTGCAACTTCGCTTTGCAATGACCTCCTTCCACTATGCTCGAAAGAAGCATTTACGCCATCTACGTACAATGAGGATCTAAAAGCTTTCCTGATATCCATGGAAACGGTTTAGACCAAATTAGCTAAAGACATTTAAATGCAGTCGAAATGGTCCCGAGAACGCTTTTGAATGTCTTTAGCTAATTTGGCATAGCTCCTTCATAATGACGCCGGGATGGGATTATTTAATTAAAAAGGACGAATGCAATGCGCCGAATGGAGAATTTCAGAATTGCACGTCACATCAATTGTCAAGTAAGAGAAGGAATAATCCATCCTCTCATCCGCATTCCCCCCTCCGCTAGGGTACACTCTATACTAATGTAAAACTTTGAAGGAGGGTTCTTACCCAGTTATTAAAGAGCGAATTACACGACTGTAACGTTACGATGCCAGGAGAAAACGCATGAGCTGTTTTTTTTTCAATCGACCAGTATAATTTTTCATAAGGAGTGGACATACGCTATTCATTCGAAAAAGCATGGGGTGTACCCTATTCATTCGAAAAAAGCAAAGGGCACACGGCGTATAACACTGTATGCATACCCCATTCCACTACAGCATTGTCTATCAGAGCGCCAACGCACACATGCAGATAGATAAACCTCTTTATGTAGGCATAAACACGGCAATAAAATACGCCCGACGGAGCGTTAATCGAGACTTTTTTTCCGAGGAAAATACGAAATCATAACAGGAGAGTAAAACCTGGCAGAGAAGAAGAATTTAGGTTTGGTTTTGGTGCATTGCAACGCATGCCACTCGCCAATTTGGTGAATTATATATTTCAACCACATGAGATGTTTTTACAAATCAACTTCTATGAAAGATAATCACTTAAGATATTAATCGATATCTAGTTAATATTCGGCAAAAAGAGCAAAAATAACGCTTAGCCCTAAGTAAACGTAGTAATGCATTAAAACCAGATCTTTCCCTAAAGAAGTCACACGTCTTCGGATGCGACTTCACTCCTCAGATTCGACGGGAATCTCGAATCCACCAAATATTCCTCAGCTCATTTCTCAATTTAAAAAAATGTCCTCCAAAATTACAAATCAAACCGATCAGTGCTACGCAAGATGAAGTTAACTGTAATGGGCAAAGTATTTAAGGACGAGGCTAGTGTTGATTCGACCGAGAGAGAATAAACGAAAGTGTTGCGTATAAAACAGACAGACAGACTTACAAACGACTTTATTTAGGGCGAAACGACATCGGCGTGAGAATTATTTCATTAATTTTCCTTTCTCGAGTAAACACTCGCTCTCACCGATTTGTATGCGCAGTCCTTAAAAAATATTCACGAATAATGATTACCTACACCAACCCAACTTCACCATCAACTGAACATTTCCGTTATTACCTCATACGTAAAATGACAATGGAAAATCTCCGGAAAAAATCGGCACAACATACATTGTACGAACTTTCTCATATACTAATGCGTCGTTTAGTTATGTTTTGAAAAATATGAACTATGTAGAATCGTTATAAACATCAACTTAAATAACTATGCACAGTTTGATGAAAATCGTATAGACCATTTTTTATAAAATCCAATTGTTATTAAAGTTGCCAAAGAATAAACTAGCCTTCTGTTCCTTTTTTGAGAAATGTCAACTATGTAGTATTATTGAAGACGTAAACTCAAGTAACTGTAGGAAATTTGATCAAAATCGTTTTAGCCGTTTTTAAGAAAATCACGTTGTTGTTAAAGATTCCTAGAATAAACTAGCCTTATATTAATTTTATGAAAAAAATGAACTATGTAGTTTTATTGTAGACGTAAACTCAAGTGACTACGAAATTTGTTCAAAATCGTTAGAGCCGTTTTTTGATAAAATGAAATAGTTGTTAAAAATGCGTAGAATTAACTTCCCTTAATTATTGAGCAATGTCAAACATTTCTTCATAGCTTCTATTCTGTAAGATAAAATGCCTAAGTACGAGATTACATTCATTTTCGCTCTACCGTTTAGGCTCTAGAGCCAAGAACAGACCGACAGACAGACGGCATTGAGAAAGCACTTTTTAGGACTCGGGTACACCTAAAACGTATATTTCCATCAAAATATCGAGGTCGAATTTTTTCGCGATTACAATACTTTCTCAATATGTATACTTTGTATATGAGAAAGTAAAATTAGGCTGTAGTTAAGTTCACAAGTCCGACATTTCCGAACGATTCAACCAGAATATTTGTTTTTCTTCTTTCAACAATTTTCCAGATTCTATTTAATAATCTTTTAATTGAATTGAGGTTTCCGTCGATGATGGGTTTAACCGCGATATCAATAAAGAGGTTGATAAAACCAGATGCACGCCTCGACTGTAAAGCAACCATTGGCAAGCTGACGACCGCTGTTCGTAGAAAACACATGGTTTTTCCAACCGTTTGGTAATTTTCGGGTTTACATTCATTATCTAATGGATTCTAGTCATAAGGTAAATATTTCATATTTGGACGGTTTCAATTAGATGAAACAGGAGCCATATAAAAGAAAACGACAGGCAAACAGCGACGAAATGCGTTCCGTGGAAAGCTAACGGCCGAAAGTGTCTTGGGCGTCATCTTTCGATGGTTTTAAGAAGGAAGGAATGCGGGAGTAAATGGACTTTTACGGTGTCTGAGGAAAAGAGCGAAAGGTGAGTGGGCCAGAGGGTCGGTCGGAGGGCGATGCGAGGGTCCCGTTAGAATAGAGAGATGGACCTCACAGTGGAATCTTTAAACCCCGAGTTGCGAGATGATGCCGAAAACAGATTCCCATAGCGTTATTAAATCATACGTATCTCTCATTAAATGGCAACTCGCGAGTCGAGCATATGGAATACACGCGCGAAAAACTTCATTGTGGAGTTGAAAAATCTGATGTGGCCAACACATGACTTTCTCCATATTTGGGGTATAGATATTTAAATTATTATTATCGAGAAAATCAAACAAGAAAGTCTTATATTTAGTTGAACTTAGAAAATTTCTTGCATGGTTACATCATTGTTGCTTACATAAACAATCTCCCAAACAAACGTTTAATTTCCTTACGTGTGCATGTAATATTATTAAATAGGAAGATAATGGATTATTTATGATGAAGAAAAGAAATTTAAAACGCTATTTCCCTTACGTACAGGTATATAATTGCTTTCTAATACTCTATTGCACGAAACGCGCCCATTTGTGATACGTTGTACGCTTTCCTAACTTGTTTAATTTTTGGCTAGGAAGGGGGAAGGGGTAAAAAGATTTCATAAACTGTCATAAAAACTAAAGAACTGAAATTTCGCATCCGGAACGAGTGCAGCATGTTTGTTATTTGCATTTTAAAACTAAGAATCATCGTACGAAATTGGGACTTGGACGAAAGAACGCTTAAAAGAATAAAATTTCATTTTTTGCTGTCGTTTTTTTAAACTCTCTACATAAATTAGTTTTGACCCCAAGTGAAAAAATCTGATGTGGCCAACACATGACTTTCTCCATATTTGAGGTACAGATATTTAAATTATTATGAATAGCATTACCTATAAGGCAAAATTATCATTTCGTATAGTAAAAGAATACAGTCGTCCTTATTGCCGTAAATTATATTTAGAATATGTTTACAGAATTCATCGCTACATGATCGTGGCGCTGTATACTGGAAATTACGAAAAAGTTAAATATCACCGATATGCATGGTTACACAAAACATTGTTTCAAACAAAAGTTGGAAGGAATGTTATTTTCTATAACTTTGTTCCTTATAAAGATTGAAAATAATCGTTTTAACGAACATATTCGATAAAAACCGAAAACATCGATAATTTATAAATAATTCCTAAACAATAACTGCTATGGAAAATTGTTTGAAATAAAAGATATAGGAAATTATATTTTCTACATTTTTTTTAATGAACAATAATAATTATAATGCAAAATTATTGCTTCGTATCGTAAAAGAATACAGTCGTCCTTATTGCCGTAAATTAGGTATATGTATTACTTTCTCCATACATAATATGGGGGAAATAGCGTTTTAAAGTTCTTTTATTCATCATAAATAAGCCATTTTCTTCCTAGTTAATAATATTACATGCACACGTAAGGAAATTAGACGTTTGTTTGGGAGATTGTTTCTGTTAGCAACAATGAAGTAACCATGCAAGTTCAAATCGATATAAGACTTTCTTGTTTGATTTTATCGATAACGGTTACTCCTACGATAAAAATGTATAGGGAAGGAAATACTTTAATTCACCGGTTCTACAACTTTCATTTGAAAAATATTTTGATATGAGCAATACTTTACGAGATATGACGAAAATTTAATTTTTTGTCACCAGTAAAGTGGTATCCCTGATTGGCGTACGTGATTCATTTTTGCAATTTTCTTCTTATATTTGATTGAAAGTCCTTAATATCAAATTTCATGCAAATCAGTTCGGTAGAAGCCGAGAACGAACATGCAGACGGACGGACAGACGGACGATAATAGGCGCTCACGCTGAAAGCGAAACTCGCCTAAAAACGCCTTATGGTTTGATAAATTTTCAAGGCCAATAAATATGGAAGAATATGCGGAATATTATAATACAATCCGCATTACTGTTAAAAATACTGTACGTGTGTGACGATAACTAGGCTGCCCCTGTTGTTTGGCGCCTGTGTGCGGCGCACACATCGGACATACGGACGGCGTAAGAGTATTTTAAGCAATTTTAAAATGCAAATAAAAAACACCCTGCACTCACTGTCAAATTATTCTAATACAGACACGAAATAAACAAGCTCGGGTCGTAATTGCACTCGTTTCACGCAATAGTTCTGCAGAAGATCGCAAACTAGACCTACTTAGCAAATTAGAGGAACCTATCTACTACAGAACTCGGAATATAATGGATTTATACGTTGAAAACATACAAAAGGACGTGAAGTTAGAGTGAAAGTTGTCTAATAAGAAGGATAGACGGAAGAAGCGAAAAATGTATTATTTGTAACTAAACGGTTTGTCAGAATATCTCTTTTTCTGTTCATAATAAATCTATAAGTTCGATGTTATTTTTCATTATTTGCAAATATCAAAATATAACATTTTTTAACGTACATATATTACAATTTCCCACAGTATGACTGCAGAGTATTGACCAATTCTTTATAAAAATATTTCATTCGGCGTCGACAGTAAAGTTTTTCGGATACGAAAAATCCCTCTCCCACCCTCCCCCACCCCCCTCTCATCGGCACTCTTTTTACTTTCTCCATACTTAGTAATGGGCAAAAAAATCGACTTTGAGATTTCAACGGAAATACACGCTTTGAGGTCCCTAGAACACGTTTAGAGTATTTTCGGAATGATGTCTGTGTATGTGATTGTGGGCGCTCTAACTCAAAAAGTACGTGCCATATCATTACCAAATTTCATATATAACACTTTAGCATGAGCATAAAGTACTGATTAGTTTTTGGACAATACCGCTACATGGTGGCGGCGCTGTATACTGGAAATTAAGAAAAAGCAAAATATCTCCGAAATGGATGGTTCTACGAAAATTTGTTTCAAACAAAACTTGGAACTTTGGTCCTCACGAAGATGACAAATTACGACGTTTTTAAGGAGATATTTGACGGAAACCGAAAAACCCGATTATTTTTTATAAATAATTCCTAGGAAATACTTTAATTTACCGGTTCTACAACTTTTATTTGAAAAATATTTTGATATGAGCAATACTTTACGAGATATGACGAAAATTTAATTTTTTGTCACCAGTAAAGTGGTACCCCTGATTGGCCTACGTGATTCATTTTTGCGATTTTCTTCTTATATTTGATTGTAAGTCCTTAATATCAAATTTCATGAAAATCCGTTCGGTAGAAGTCGAAAATGAACATGCGGACGGACGGACAGGACGGACGGACGGACAGACCGACGATAATATGCGCTCACGCTGGAAGCTAAACGCGCCTAAAAAGATAGTGAAATGACGAAGAAATAGTATGCGTGACGTCGCGCGTCGTTGTTCAATTCTGTCACGCTTTACTAACAATAAGACTATTGTCTGCCATTGGATGACGCATTTATGATGATGAGATCATTTCGCAACGATCGTAAATGCATTTTATAGATATTGAATCTAAAGACTCTAACGACACTTCATCTAATCAATAAACTGGATAATAAATCAAACAGAGATCAGTGAGGGAGAATTGGAATCCGAATTAGTCGTTTTCTATTCTTACTAAATAATTATCGCGCTACGCATGTTACCTTTAAGGACGTCGGATAAACTTAAGTGCGCTTCATTGAATTATACACAATAAACAAGTTTATTAAATTTGATTTAATGCCAAACTAAATCCCTGTTAAAGAACAGTAAATAAATGAGTGTGAAGAAATAAATTGAAAAGCGAAGGACAATTGAGTATAGAGAAAGCAATGTTTATCAAAGGCTTAGTTTCATGGCCACCGATGATTATGACGTTTACAAACACACGAGCTTTCTTTGAAGCGCTGTTATCGCTTGAGTCAGCTGAGCGGGACACCCGAAAACACCTGTCTACCGAGTTTGGTTTTAAATCGTTCCGTGTTTCGAACACTATGTCACGCGATGAGGCGTACCTATGTTTTCGATACGACCCGCATTCCTCGAACGGACGGATAATGGTCATTCACATTGACAGAAGGGGACCATTAAAAATTTAAAGGACGCCATTTGAATTCGCCAGGCGTTTTCATGTTCGAGATAATTCTTTTATGAATCACGTGAATTATTCCAAATGTTTGAAGTTACACTCCTCAAAAAAGTATACTTATATGACGACGAATTGCGAGAGGAGAAAATCGGATGTGACCAACACATGACTTTCTCCATATTTGGGGTATAGTTATTTAAATTATTATGAATAGCATTATAAGGCAAAATTATTATTTCGTATCGTAAAAGAATACAGTCGTCCGTATTGCCGTAAATTTGGTATATTTTGAATATGTTTACAGAATTCATCGCTACATGGTGGTGGCACTGTATACTGGAAATTACGAAAAAGTTAAATATCTCCGAAATGAATGGTTCTACGAAAAACTGTTTCAAAAAATGTTATTCTCTACAACTTTGGTCCTCACGAAGATTATCAATAACGATGTTTTTAAGGAGGTATTTGACGGAAACCGAACAAACCGATTATAAATAATTCCTAAACAATAACTGTTATGGAAAATTGTTTGAAATAAAAGACGCAGGAAATTATATTTTCTACATTTTTTGTAATGGTCAATGTATACAATAATGACGTATTATCGGAGAAATATCGTAAAAACCGAATTGGGTTTCGAATAAACCTCGACTTCCGTTTAACCGATATTGTCGAAAAACTAATCAGTTCTTTACACTCATGCTAAAGTGTTATATATGAAGTTTGGTAACGATATGGCAAGTACTGTTTTAGTTAGAACGCCCACAAACACACGCACACAGACATCATTCCGAAAATAGTCTAAACGTGTTCTATGGACCTCAAAACGTGTATTTCCGTTGAAATCTCGAAGTCGATTTTTTTCGTGATCACAATACTTTTCCATTACTACGTATGGAGAAAGTGAAAAGGGCGGCAATTGATCGACTTGCACACGGGCTCTTACGAAGTTGTATACTGAAACAAAGGAAGCCTAAAAGAATTAAAATCCATCTTTCTGACGTAGATTTGCGAATACACCTCGAATTGTGCCAAAAATTTGGTTTGAACGTGGAAATTCGACGTTTTTCTGTCGTCATGGAAAAATGAATTTTTTATAGTCTGACGAGTTTAATTCCGCATCATAGGATTTCCCCTTTTTAGCCGAAGTGAATGCCCCAAGGATACGAAAGTATGGAATTCGTCCCGCAGAATTGTTACGGCGGATTCGCTGGAGAGACTTGGTGCGTATCGATTGAGTTTGTTAGACCCTTACTTGTAGCAATGTATGCGCAGATATATTTGACATTGCCAGTAACTGTCAAATGAAGGATATTTCTAACAAAATTAATATAAAAGCACTTACGCACTTTTATGGCCAGAAGTAGATTAATGTATTTATCACTTCGTCGTTACGTCTCTGGTATGCAGTGATGTTGTTTAATGTGCCAGAAACATAATGTTATGAGAAAGTTTGTGCGATATGCGTCGCAGCACATTTACCTCGGCGCCAAAATGCGAACAGTGTAAACCCATGAAAGAGAGAGACGAGGTATTTAAGCAGCGTAAAGTGACTACAGATGGCGCTTTGAGAGAGGGAGAGCATTATATTATTATATTTATAATTATAACACGCGGCCCATATCCACATCCGTGTTCGACAGAGAATTTCCTGCCTCGCTTTCCCAAGGGCTGAGGAAAACTCGTGGTCGTCCATATGGCACTTGGGATGAAGCACGGAGGGGAGGTTGTGCGGGGAGGCAGGGAGAGAGACAGGTGAGGTGCGAGGGGCAGGTTTTTAGTCCCACGTGGGGCAGTGGCCATCAGGTGGCGACTGGGGGAGTGACAGGGGCGTGAGCGATGCATACGACGACGGTTGTAGGAGTGAGGGGGCGTGACGTACTCGAGGGAGAATAAGGCCGAAGACACCGTAAGTGCGACTACTCCCTCTTACAGGTGACGAGGCAAAGGGGTGACCGTGGTACCTGCCCCTCCCCCCCACCTCCTCCGCCCCCCCTTCCTCCACCCTCTGCTCGGATGACGTTTCGGATGAGTGCTTCCCACTGCCCGTGAAGGAGAGAGCGATTTTCCATGTCGTCGGCGCTTTTTTGCCGCAACCAAAAGGCTGATTGTTAAGGGTGACACGTTTTGTGACGCTGTGTTTAGAGATATTACTTTGAAAGTAAACATTTCCGACGCGCAATTTACAGTGCACTTTATTAGGCACGATTTTAAGCGTAGCGCAGGACGGAGGAGGTGTTTATTTCACGAACTGACCTGGAATTCGAGTGTAACGACTTCTTTGTTCCACTTTTATATTTGCTACTTCCCAGTCACACGAGTAAAAATATCTCGTTGACAGGATGTCAACAATATTAATTTATATTTCTATCTTTTTTGTTATAAGAAAATCAGAGACCCTTTATCGAAGGAATTTTCAATCTATTTTCTCATAAAATCGGAAAATAATGTATTACAGCCAGTCATAATTTCAATTTCTAACATGTTAAGTGTATAACCGCTGCGTATTGTGCTACAATTGCATTTTGTTAGTAAAAGATTGTCAGTTTAGTCCGATTTTGTGTTATTTAGGTAGCAAAATTTCTTCGATTTTCTATTTATAGAATTTTTTCAACACTATTAGATGATTCATTATATTATTGGACCATTTAAATAACTAACATAACAAATAAAGAATATAATATAGTAAAATTTAAGCCCGACTCTGCAAATATTTAAATGTATTGAGCCACAAACTACCCCCAATTCATGATCCATCGATAAATATCACAGGTCCATAGAAATAACTCATTAGACGTCTACATTTTCAAACCGTACTATGACGAAGTGCACTTGGTGGCGTTGAATATTAATTAAGAATCTATGATGCCTATGCATACTTTATGAAATATAATTTAATAAGCGAAAATTAAAATATACGAGATACTGGTGCTACACGAAGAACATCTTTTGATATGCCATCTAAAAAAGCTCCTTTATTTAAATTAAATTGTCCTTAATGCGCACTATTAAAAGATGTTGCTGACCTCTAATTACTAATGGACATCGATCACAAGGGCCGTCGTTCGATGATCTACAACGCACCGATTGATTGGGTGGTGTCGCTGCTCGCGGTTGGGAGGGGGGATGAAAGGGGGAGGGGGAGGAGAAGTGGTTAGGAGAAGGGGGAGGGGAGGCCACGACCAAAACACGCGTCTGCGGAACTCGTATACATATTCGCGGCATTGTTAAAATAAACAATGGCTAGCAGAGAGGCCGTTGCTTAGCGACAGTTTATGTTTTGGAAGAGAGCGGACGTTTTGGGTCGAAGGTCTTTCTGCAGACGAACGTTGACGGCTTCTATAAATGCAAACGAAAGATCCTTCTAAAGATTCCATTTCGGAAGCTGTTCTTAAAGTCTTTGCGCTCAAAATTCTCAGCTGAATATGTTAAATGTTAGCGATTTTTCAAATTCTAAAATATGTGTTTTATTGACGGATGGTTTAAGTAAATATATACCAATTATTACATGAATAAATACTGGAAGAATTAAGTGCCGTTTAAGCATCTATCCTATAAATATTTGCCATGGCGATTCTTTTGGATGGTATGAAGGACCTTGGTCCTTCTCGATATAGCATGAGACGTACTATATGGCCTCATTTCGAGGTCTCGCTTCCTTTTCGGGGCAAATTTCCGACTCATTCGGGGGCACCATCGACTCATGGAGCGCCTCGGACTACCGTTTTACGAATTACATCTGGCCATTCTTCCGACTTAGAGAAAAACATTATTAGAAACCGATGCGTGAAGTTTAATTGTATGTGGGGATTCCTTAGGATTTATGGGGCCCTACGCAACATTTTTAAACTGGTGCCCGACTTGCTAATGGCGACACAAGCGTCAGCGGTAAGCCTACACCAGGGCTCGGCAACCTTTTTCCTAAGAAGAGCCACTTTTTCAAATTGTGTAGAAAACGCAACATAAGAAGAGCCGCAGTTATTGACGGGGGGGATTCTCACCTCCTTAACCTTGCTGTTGTTTTACTTTTTGGAATTATCTCTGTAAACCAAACATTTATTCTACGGAATGCGTCCATACGTTTTTAGTTTTCTGCAGTTTCTATTAAAATAATTTACGAAGCCAATTTCTTTCTTGGAGGTTTTATCAGGGAGAGTTGCTGTTGGGAGCCGCACGCAAATCCTTAAAGAGCCACTTGCGTCTCAGGAACCGCAGGTTGCCGACCCCTGGCCTACACTTTTGGAAAACTTAACACATGCACTTTTAAAAAATCAATTTTAAAAGTGAAGCACACTGCAACACACTTTGATAAAATATTTGCAAGAAGCATCAATAAAATGTTAACCTAATTTTAAAAGGAATTACACCTCTTGTTTGGCGCTCCAAATTTTCGACTGCGTTTGCCTAACGACGGCGCTGTGCGGACATAATGGTTTGCCTCACTACGGAAGCGAAGCTTTCCAAAATAGAGCCTCGTTTGTATTTGACAGCAGTAACCAGGACCTTTCCTTAGTGTAGGGCGAATCGCGGCTACTGCCGCCCCAGAGGAACCGCGATTCCACAACATGCAAAGAAAACCTTATTCTTCTGTTATTTACGGCAGAATGAGCTAACGTTTTAATGTAGGGAATATTTCTTCGTTATCAACTCTATGATCATCTTATGCTTCAGAAAGTGTTTCGTGAAAAGGAAAGCGTCAATAAAAAGTTATGCAGTAAGTACTCCGTTAAGTTACTATTGACTAATTTTTATATTTATTATGCCACAATAGAGTAGAGACAGTGGATATTTCTAAGAATCAGCAATTCCTTAGGTGACAACCTTAGTTGAGCAGTTATTTGTAGCGTTCTCTATCTCTCTCTCTCTCTCTCATGGCAAGCAAATATACAGTTTTATCAAAACAAATTCAGGTTGAATCCTCAATAAGTGTTTACTAATAAATAAATAACCAAGTTGTATTGCTCAGATTAGATGTTTTTCGGCCAAGAAAAAATCTTCCGGAATTGACTTCTGATAATGTGGCCATTCTACCTTTCACACACACATTCACAAGACACACTTCTTGGCCGCTATTCAAGACCGAACGAACATCTCCAAGGCCATCTTGAAGTATCTCAATTTGAGGACTGCGAAAAAAGTCATGGTGGCAGCAAGTCGACGTCCATTTGGCAACTTTTTAAAGAAAGGCTTTTAAACCGTAAATACATCTGCGGAAGTGATTTAAGAAGCGTTCGCACCTGTTGTGATAAGACCCTAATTTGTCCCGTAAACACATGCTCGCCAGACATACCATCTCGCAGTGGTTTCCGTTAGCGATTCGAGCGAAAACCGGTCTTTCATTTAAACGAGGAAATATTTTTTTTTGACACGAAAATCCAGTGAAACGTTTTGTTTGAAACTTTCCTCGAATCGAAGCTTGAATATGAATAAAAAATACATTCTCAAAAACATAAAAAAACTCAACAGTTATGCCCCCAAAAAAAACAGCCGTCAACATTTCTCGGATTGGAACGCCGAAATTGCGTTCGCATTTTAAGCGCACGAATCTCTTTGTTTTTAAGGCAAAATGATAAACTAATCGAATAGAAATTGAAGCCTTAAACATAACTATTATGTGAATCTTTACAGTGTTATAAGATGCGGTACAACGGTTAACGTAATTTAAGAAGAATTTTGATGGAAAATTATTTGAATAGAAAACTTTGATATTACGAAGGTGTTAACTACGATTGATGTATTTCATCGTAGATCCGTTTTCACAGTTTGTAAAAAAAATTAACTGATGAATCGACTAATTTCAGTTCAAAATTATCGAAAAATTAAATATGTACCTAAAGTTATGCCTTAAACCCAATAAATATTCTGAGCACTATTGCTATAGGAGTTACGTAAATCATAAATTGCCAACGACTTTATAAGGATACATAAAGGGATCAATAAACCAAAATATAATTTAGTTATCGTGCACACACATACAGAACATTATCAAAAGCTTCCAGAGATTCAACTATTTTTAGCTCCAAACTAAATAATAAAACTAAGGACTTCTGTCCTCATTACTTATTAGTAAATGAAATTATTTTGTGCAGATGACTGATAATTTATTGCGCTTGAAAATTTTTTCGTCAATTTAAGGATAACTTTCAGCATTTGCTTTGGAACAGTTTTGAAATCGGCGATTTTTTCTAATTAGAGAAATAGAAATGCAGTGACGTTAAAACGGTGTGGCGCGCGTAATTCATTAAAACCTGTTAACACGACCTTCAGTTTATATTTAGCGTACTTATTTCCGAGTCTAAGAAGGAAAAGTTACGACAGCGACTCCCAGAAATTCCCACTCACGAAAAAAGTAATGGATGCGAGGGAGAATTCCTTTTCGCCTTTCACTTGTTCGCGGACGCCGTTAAGAGAGCCTTTCGCAACCAATTTGAGGAGGGCGTTATGAAAGATTAGTCGTGAGAATAGATGACGAAGCGAGGGGGGCAAAAGGAGAGGGTGGAGAAGGGTGCGGAAGTCCTTTTGAATAAAGATTTCCTATCCTATATATGATTACGCAATAATTTTGGCGCCAATATAATCGATCTCTCTTGTTTTTCGATTCCTTTTATCTAGTCGCAAGAATTGTAAAACCACGAGGCACATCGAAGAGGAAGGGACCGATAGTTAAGCAAAGAAGAGAAAGCGGAGATTTTTGATGAAATCGAAACATCTTGCGTGCGTGCGTGCATTAATACAATAATTTCACCCCGTTTTACGCAATAGGATACGCTCTTTAAATTTCGTCCGTTTTCCTTGCAAAACGATAAAAACCTCGGATAAACTAATTTAACTTCGTCATATATTTCATTCAATTCAAACTGACAGCACATCCACATTGTATCGAATCATTTTCAGCAGGTCATAACTCAAATTTAATCGAATATAGTAATAGCGTTACGCTTTATATAATTTATAAACAATAATTCCGATTTAATATGTTCAGTTTCGTGCTTTTGCATCGATAAAATCTTATTACACTTTTTTCGAAAGGAAACTTAGTTTTTCTTTGCATCATTTAGGGCGGGGGTGGGCAAACTTTTTACGAGGCGGGCCACATTAGTAGTTGTGGATGGTTAGGTGGGCCACATTAGGTCTCATATAGGAAGTTAGTTGAGAGAGTGCGAAGGGCCCTATTAGGGAAAATTAATTATTAATACATTTTCAACACAATAGCTTCGCTATATATGGTTTTCCGGCCATAATTTTAACCACCAAATGTGGAATTTACTGTTTCACATTTAACGGTTCTCTTTTATAAAGGCATCGCGGGCCAGATGTGGCCCGCGGGCCGTAGTTTGCCCACCCCTGATTTAGGGCATATGTGGAGTTAGAATGAAAATGTGAGCGAATAGGTTTCATTAATTTTTGCGCATATCTGTTTTAGTTAATGAGTGAACCTCAGGAAACCTCTTCGTTTAATCAAAAAAGCAGCTTACATTTGACCTATTGCAGTGGATTTATCAACGGAAATGGCTTAAATTTATATAAGAAGCTTAGCATAGAGCAATAAAAATAAAAACAATGCTATGTGGAAGGGAAATGGCTTCTTCCGATGGCCCTTTCTCACACATCTTTCCCAGAATTCCCTGCTCCTCCGCACCCTGCATTCCCTGCTCTCTCCCTCCCCTCCACTCCTTTCCTGGAACCCTTCCCTCCCCCTCACGATTTCCTCCATTCTTATCCGCATTCACCTTTGGAACGCCTCCAGAACCTTCACGACCTCCATCCTCTCTCCAGGCACGTTCTCAGGATTTTTAATAAGCGCATAAGCTAATACTATCGCAAAAGTAACATTTTGACAGTCGAATAAAATCGTGCAAACCATTCCATCGATCGTGAATTTACTTGGGCAAGATAAAAAGCGACAGTTTAGAATTGAAAAGGAATATCGATTCGATATTTTGTGATGTGCAAAGGTAAAGAAATTCTGCCTCGAATGAAAACTTGGATTGAAAGCACGAAGGCAGTTAAGAATAGAAAGGAATTCAGAGGAGAGCGGGAAGGAGCGTCATTCCCCGAAAAACAAAATAAAAGACAGGGATTTCGACCTTTCGATCTCTCGAATCGCACCACTCCCAGTGTTCGCCTCGAGGGCACCCGCAGTCTGCACCGAGAGGGCGGTCACCCGATTTAAAAGAAGCACGTTGGCAGGCCTGGGCGGAGGAGCGAGAGGCCTCCGCTTTCTTCGCATCTCCGGAGGGAGGCGTACTACGCGCTCTCTTAAAGCGAAGCACGCACGCATACGCGTGTCGCACGCGGATGCCGCCGTAGGGTCGCGCGACACGCACCGCCGCCGCGCCCTCTCTCTCTCTTCGTTGATCTCGGGTCAAAGGAACGGCGACGACGCCCTCCGAGGTGCGAATGGGGGCGTGACTGCCCCTCGAGGGGCGAAAAAAGAGCATACGAAGAGGAAATCCTCGCTACCCTCGAAAATTATCAGCCTCCACTCATCTTCCCCTTCCTTCTCTTTCTCTCACGCACACACGCACACACAGACACACATACAGACACACACAAAGACACACACACAGACACACACACACACGTTCTCTCTCCTTGCGAATCTTTTACCCGAATCCATCTCTTTGTAACCCTAAAAAAATAACACCCATTTTGTCAGGTAACTTTCTGGAGTGACTTGAGACTGTTTCATGGAAGCGGCTCGTCCATCGACCTAAGTTAAGAAAACAGAATAATAGGAAACGTAATATGAGGTCTAATAAGACGCATTTTCTCTAAAATTTCCGTACTTCGCGTTTAGCATGAAAATGACAATGACAGCTTGAGGACGCCTGTGCAAAACAAACATCGGAATTTCTTTTGATGCCGAAAAATGTTATTATGCTTCCGCAGATTTTTTCAGTCAAAAGAATTTAATTTGTTTCAGATAAAATATTTGGTACTTTTATATTAACGGGGAGCCCAAATTAAAATCATTTAAACAACATTAAATTATTAAAGAAAGGTACTGTTGCTAACCCATGACTGATTGGCCTGTCTCGACATTTACAAACCCAATCTCCGGACAACGTGGAGGGTTTCTTTGGTTCCGGGCGAGGCGGAGGCCGCGGCAGCGCCCGGAGACGACTACCCATTAAAACAAAGCGAGCCGAAGGCTCGTCAATATATCCTTTCAATGTTATATCCTCTTGACTGTTGTGCCGTAAACTGAGAGGATATATCGACGAGCCTTCGGCTCGCTTTGTTGTAATGGGTAGTCGTCTCCGGGCGCTACCGCGCCCTTCGCCTCGTCCGGAACCAAAGAAACTCTCCACGTCGTCCGGAGATTGGGTTTGTAAATGTAGAGACCGGCCAATCAGTCATGGGTTAGAAACAGTCAAACGAGATATAATAAATGACCTTATTTAAGTCATTGTTGTATTTGTAAATAACTACAAACATAAACATTAACAATAAGCGTAGAGAATTTGGGCTCCCCGTCAATAGAAAAGTACCAAATATTTTTAAAACGATATCTTATCGATTACATTTTTGTGGATAATTACTCTGTTCTTTTGTAAAGAATATACATCTTTATTCTTACATTTAACATTGCGAGCCAGGAATAAAATCCTTTTCCTCCCTGGTCTTGATATCCGCGGTTTTGTCATCCGCGTTGTTTCCCCGAATTGAATCCCATCCATTTTAGAGAAAATAAAAAGAGATGAATCAGAGCGAGAACATTTTAATGAAAATCGATGGCGTTCATCTCTTAGCAACTAAAAAGACGCGCTGTAATTCCCTTCCCTAGTAGACTTTTGTCTCTCTCTCTCTCTCTCTTTCGTTCTAAATTATAAAACGTTTTCATTCGGGTCTTTAGCGGAGCTCAATTGATGGCTGACCGAGTCGAGCGTCGTGGCACGATTCGCAGAGAGGAATAAATGACGCACGTATTCCCAATAATAGTGCCACTCGTTTATGTTTGATCCTTTGAGGCCTTCGCGTGACGTCATAATTCATCCGAAAAAGTAGGACACGCTTTGGAACGGCATTAAGGTCGCACTCGAATACGAGCGACGCCGTGGTCAGCGACAGTAATATTATACGCACGCGATAGTTTTGAGCGGTCGCGGGTTCGAGTCTTGTCTGATGTGATCAACTAAGGCAAAATAGATTTATTGGTAGTTTCAGAAATTTACTATATTTCCTACTTATGTGGAAATCATTTTTTAGAACAACAACGCGCCAAAATTGTCAAGAAAATTATCGCTAATTTGTTGAAAAATAATTTCAAACGCAAAAGAGGTTAATTTACGAGCATTTTTCTCTTCCGCTTGAACTTTTATCGAAGTAAACCTTTGCTGGAGAGTTTAATATTATCCCGTCGATGTTTGCCAGAAAGAAAACAAACGGCCGATGAATTTATTTTACATTTATACTGCAAATATAAACTCAATCTTTAGATTAACTTTTAGTTGGAACTTGTTCTTTTCTCAATACACTCGTGGAGCAGATATACTCGAATCGACGACTGCTACGCGAAAGCTAAGACTTAAAACGAAAATTTTTACGGGCATACGTAATAATACCAATAATCTATCAACGAAAATCACTGTGCAAGTTTCTATGGCTTATCTGTCGTAATAAAAACTCCGTAGGCGAATTTTACGATACTTTCGGATAAAAATCATTTTTGCTCTTTCTAAACAGAACATAATTGTTCTAAATTTTATTATTTCCGATCGGTAATAGTAAAAGAAGTGCTCTGATCACTGCATTAACATAACACTCTTTTGAGAGATTGCAGCGACAACAATCGCCTTTTGTTTAACTGCTTTCACTTTAAAGTTAAAAACGAATCCGTGAAAATAATACTGAATTTCTTCGAAAACAATTGGAATCATAAAGTAGAAAGAGCAATATCTTGCAAAGCCCAAGGACCGCGAACAATGACAGCCGACCAAAAGAGAAGGGGGAAAAGAGAGAGCTGACAGGGCGTGCCGTATCTTTTTAAACCTTGGCTTGTTAAAAAAAATCGGTACAATACACATTGTGCAAACATTCTCATATAGCTACTAATGCGTAGTTTAGTTATCCTTTGAAAAATATAAACTATGTAGAATCGTTATAAACATCAACTTAAATAACTATACGAAATTTGATCAAAATCGTATGAGCCGTTTTTTCAGAAAATCCAATTGTTTTTAAAGTTTCCCAAGAAAAAAGTAGCCTTATATTCATTTTTTGAGAAATATGAACTATGTAGTATTATTATAGACGTAAACTCAATACCTACGAAATTAGATCAAAATCGTATGAGTCGTTTTCTGGAAAAATCCCATTGTTGTTAAAATTGCCTAGAATAACCTGCCCTTGATTATTGTGCAATGTCAACAATTTCTTCATAGCTTTTATTGTGTGTGATAAAACGCCTAAGTACGAGATTTCATTCATTTTCGCTCTACCGTTTAGGCTCTAGAGCAGGGGTGCACAACATACGGCCCGCGGGCCATATGCTGCCCGCCGACACATTTTGTGCGGCCCGCTCGAAGCAGGGAGTAACTCAGCTGATTCACTCCTTTTATATCAAATTTACAATTTAAATTTATGCGTAAATTACATTTGTTTGCCACTTCAATTTTGTAACATAAAAATGGAAATTAAATTTGTTATGGTCATTATTCATCCACATGATGTGTTTAAATTTTTATTATTTATTACAACATTTTTACATTCTGGCCCGCTTAGGTCTAATCAAGGGTGATTTTGGCCCGTGTCAACTTTTGAGCTGTGCACCATTGCTCTAGAGCCGCGAACAGACAGACAGGCAGACGGTATTGCGAAAACCACTTTTTGGACTCAGTTACACCTAAAACGTATATTTCCGTAAAAATCTCGAGATCGAATTTTTTCGCGATAGCAATACTTTCTCAATATACCTACCTACTTGCTACATGAAAAAGTAATAAGGACGATGAGAAGCGTAGAATAAGATACCCAGAGCGTATCCAAGAAACGAACTAAAGGCAATAATGCTGCAGTCGTTCACAAACTTTAAAACAAATACAGATTTCCGTATTTGCGATAACGACGACGCTTATGGTCTCTTCGCTATATTAAATTTAATCTGTTAAATCTTAGCTTGCGGCAATTCGAGAGGGATATCTAAAAAGCAGTAAATTGAACATTTCAGAGATAGATTCCGTCGTTGAAATCACTTTCAAAGGAGAGATGAATCAATGATAAAAGGGGAAATACAAAGCACAATGAAGGAGGGAACAAATATTTACTTTAGAACAAAGCAGCTGGTAGGCTATGGCCATTAGCAAAATCGAAGTTTTATCAAGGGATCTTGACAGCAGCAATTCGCGACCCGCCCTTAACTGTCACTGATAAACAAAAACGTTCCATAGTTCAGCCGAAGAGACAATTCGAAGGAAAATTAGCCTCTAACCGCGAAGTTAAGTTAAAACACATCTTTTCGGTTCTTGCCACCAACGAATTCGCAAATCGTGTTCAAGGGTGAACGCGCAGTTTCGCTCGCGAACTATTACGAAACGCCTTTTCGTTTTCCTGCCTGCTCCCTGCCACTCCCGTGGATACGGAATAACTGGTCTCGCTCGAACGCGCTTCGCGTAACTGAATGAAAGGGAGTCACTCACTCCGAAAACGATTGCCTCTTCATCGGGAATATGAGGGGCGGATTACAGTTCGCGAGACTCTTTTATTTTATGTTTTGGTTATCTAGTCGACAAACTGACACGCGAAAATGATTATTTTTAGGAAAAATAAGCGAAATTCGATAATATCGCTTTAATTTCCGTTATTTTATTTTGAATGTTGGGCAACTTTGGGGAAACTGAAAAGCATATGTAAAAGTCAAGGGAATGATTGGGAAGTTACGATTCTTTTATTAGAAATTTCGAAACGGGACAAGTGAGGTGAAAAGCGATAGAATCGTGCTCACGGTCGTAAGGAGAGAGAGAGAGGGAGTTTGTGTGTGTGTGTGTGTAGGGCGTGGAAGGGAATCGTGTGCAAAGGGAGATATGTTAAGCAATAAAGGACGAGATAGAATGAGATAGAATGAGATAGAATGGATATGGAATTCATATGAATGAATAATATAAATATTAAGATTTCCATTCGCCATTTGATAAATTCATTTTCACAAATTTTACAAATCTTATCACGTATTGATTCCAGCTAACGTGCAAAACTAAGTATTCCGAAGCGTTGGTATAAATCTAAAGCCCCCCTCCCCTCCATTAAAACTCGATTGTATTAATCTGTCTGAATGCAAATAATTTTCATTAACATTTATTCTTTGAAATAATCACAAATGATTTTCGACGAACTCGCCCTTCGATTAATCGATCGTTCGACGAATTTGCCTTACACGAATTCACTAACCCAACCCTTTTCCTCATTCGTATTGTATTCACGGCATATTAATCGCGTATGGGAAGAATATTGCAGTGAGAAAACATACGAGGGAAGAAAAGAAATTGTCACGGGACGGGTTTTTTAAATTTCATTTTGCACTTTTGTCAATCGGCGAAATTTTCCCTCGAGCGAAGAAACATAAAACAAGCTGTAAAAAAAGCGATGAAAAGAGGAAAGGAAGCGAAATCTCGAGCGAGAAGGCGAGCGCTATTCGGGAGAAATTAAAGAAAACAAGAGAAGGTTGAGGAGAGAATGGACGCGAGAGAAAGCGGGAAGTCGTTAAAAGCTTCCTCAGGGAGCGGCCGTCTTCGGGGGAGGGGCTCTCTGCGTGCGGACTTTTGAAATTCGCGCGATATGTGAATGAAGGGGAGGGGGAGGAGGTACGCCATGGTGCGCGAGGCATTTCCGGTGCGATATTGGATTCCTGCTCGACAATAGCCCCCAGGGGAAGACTCAGCCGCATGGGGAAGAAATCCCTCCGCCCTACCCTCCACTCTCCCACTTCCCTCCCCCCAGGGCGGCGGTGGCTGGTTGAGACGTATTCTTCAGTGTCCAACAGGTGTATCTGTCGATTATTTACACGCGAATTCTCGAGAGAAACGCGATAATCCTAGATATTGTGAGAGCAAAGAGAATTAAAGCTCTCTCGAAACAGAATTTATTTAAAGCCGTCTCGGACATTACTTTTATCTCGCTTTGCCTCTTACGAGCTTTTTGACAATTGGTCACAATAACTTTGACGTTAAAGGGAAATTTTTTATGATAAAAGACGCAAATGCGACCTTCTGGCTGAGCGACATAAAAATTCTCAAACATTTCGAAAGAAACACGATATCTATCAGTGGCCGAACAAAAATGAAAGTAAAAAAATACATGAGTTCTATATTGGAGACGGTTCACAAATACTATTGAGAATAATTATGTCGATAAATAAGCGATTTTATAAAAGGGATTCTTTATAAATTACTTTTTGTATAGAAAATACCTATAATAATAGTTGCTTATTTTTTATTGTTGTTTATAGCCACAAGTACTTTCTATTTTTTGTATATCGGGAAAACGAGCAACTCATTGACGTTGTCCCTAGCGTACGTGCGCATGCGCAATTCAAAATTTGAATAAATGCCACAAAAATACAATCCTCCGATGAGTACCTATATTAAAAAAAAGTCACGAAAAAAGGATAGGAATAGAATTTGAACATTGTTTCGGGCTTGGCGTTGAGGAAGGTGGTTATAAATAAATAATGCGAAGACGGGAGTGAAGGGGAGGAAAATATGTACGAACAAAACATATTTCGAAGGGAAACAAAGCCGAGAGAGAGAAGGGCGTTTCGCGAAACGTGACTCCTCGATGAGCTCTAAGGGACTAAAAGGTCGCACCGCTGCTGCCACGAATTGATGAAATTCATTTCGGACAATTACATCGAGAAAAAACTTTTATGGGATTCTTGTGCCTACAAAATTGTTTTGACTTTTATTTTCATCCGTAAGAGATCGAAGACTCGGTTAAGTACCTTCCAATTTCATCGATAGTCCTAGTTTAGACGCGTTGCGCCGTGTGAAAAGCTCTTTATCACTACGCCTAAGACCTCAGGTAATGTATCGATGCCACAAATTAAAATGGGGAACTGATAAACTGGTGATGCCGCAAATGTGCACTGCGAATGCGCAGTCTGTGAATGAATTAATGAAAAGCTACGATGGGAAGCTGAATTTCACGTGACGACACTCCTTTACAAAACACATTTCTTCTGATCTACACCGATAATAAGTTGGACGGCGATTCGAAAGCTCTCTCTGGAAAATAAAAGCGCCGTCCTATGCGATTTCGGTGGAAATTGATTGCATTTTTAGGGCGATTCGTACTTGTGATGCCAGCGATCGCTTTATTACTCGGAAGAAGTCGAAACTAATTTCCTTTTTTCATTCGCTTTGGCGTTCTAAGAGTGTTTCCGAACAGAAATTGGTCTCCGCGCGGCCTCTTCTCTCTCTCTCTCTCTCTTACACTTTTCCTTCCGGGAATCGAACCCAATCCTCCCAGGTGCCATCCGCATCGCATCATCTAACCCTAACCCAAACCATAAACCACAGCACTTCCGCAAATTCCATTTTTTCACCCGTGACTTACGGAATGGAAATTTCGATGACACAATGCATTTTACGAGTGACTATATTTGTCAAAAGAGTGACAAATTTATTTCTGTTTACACGTTTGAAAGGCAGAGTGAATCGTATACGACGAGATTAAAATTCGATAATTATTAAATTACCATTTATTTTGCAATATATTTGACAATATAGGTGTGCAGCGTTTTAATTTATTCTGCTTTAATAAATATAAGGTGCATAAAGTAATGAAACTTATGTAAGTCTAGTTAGTTTCTTCGTCCATCTTTGAATATTTTAGCTTAAAATAAACCGTGTCAAAGTAATCGTCAAGACATTTCCAGTTAATCTTATTCAAGGAGAATAAGGACAGTTTGCAGCACTTGGACAAAGCTCCACTTTATTGGGAATAAATACCACCGGTTTCAACTATATGACAACGTTATATTAGTTGAAAACGTTGTTTTATCAATAAAGTGGAACTTTTACTACGCGCAAAGTGTCCTTACTCTCCTAAAATATAGAATTCCACGACACGAAGGCTTCTTCAGCTGAATTTACTTGCGAGCATGTTAGGTATAATGCCATAAAATTCCTAGAAAACTTTTATGTCTGGTAATACAACGCTCAATCTGATTTATTTTTCCATACCAACGCTGACCTAAATCTAAAACGTAAGCGTTTTTATCTTATTAGGTAAATTTAAAGTTCAATTTATTTGTATAACATTTAAAGGAAATCCTAATTGGCATAACAAGGAAAGGATTTTTTTTTCAAGAGCGTTGCATTTTAAAAAGGAATCCTAGCGCCATGAATTCGCTCTTATAGTGTTCCCCGGCGTAATCGCGATACCTCTCTTTACAATAACATGGAAATTGTACGTTACACGAGAATTGAGAATAAAATGATTCGAAATGCGGAATTCCTTTGCCGTGACGAATGTCGCTTTAAACGGGAGAAAAGATCGGCGAAGCTGCAAGTGAAAGGAAGCGAGGCGCAAGGGAGGAAATGAGGAGAAGGGAGTTTTTTCGTTAGCGGAGGAAAAGCGTCTTCTCACGGATAAGATGTTCGTATCCTTCCAAGCAGAAAGGCTTTAGAAAGCGGCAATAACATCTCTCCTATGGACATTGCGAGTCTCTTTCCTCCTGTTCTCTCCGCTTTTTATATACGTATCTGCTCAGCAGCAAAAGTAGCGACGACCTGCTTGCTTGAGGTGGGTTTGAAGGGAGGGAGAGGGAGGGAGAGGGAGAGAGATATAAATGGAGTGAGATGGAAGAGAGAGATTGAGAGGGATGGTGGCATCCGCTGTTCCTCTCTCTTTAAACTCACACACACACACGCGCACTCAACTCATATTAAATTATTCGACAGCGTTGACCATTACGTATCTGCTATGGAATTCAAAGCATTTCGTCAAAAGGATAAAGATCGCTGAATCACCATACCTCATTAGTAAAATCCGAAATAACGCTGTAATTACGATATAATTATTTCAGAGAAAGTGTATAAGAAATTGGAATCGCTTGTTTATTTCCGCTCGAGTTCTTCTTCCCAGTTCTGAAATCAGTTTCTTAACGAACTTGAAACCTTTGAGAACGCGATTCAGGTGCTGCGGTCGATTAATGAAGGGCAATGAGAGCGCTCTGCCAGATCTTCGAGATTAGAAGCGTAGATATATATCGGTCACTTCGACGCATAATCAAAGGGAAATTTTCATTTTAAATCTGTTTTCTCTTAAAAGGCTCCAAAACTAAACCAGAAATTCGGATTCCACGCTTCGAATGCGTTTTCCGTTGAGCGCTCACTTCGAGCCGACTCATCGCTTAGCTTTGCTCGGGAAGAGAATTTGCTCCTTTATCTCTGTTCCTATGGCATAATAATTATATCATAGGATTTTATCTTCGAATTCCGACTTCTTCTTGCTTTATATCTACCAAAAATAATTATTTTCACTGAATTTTACATAATACATATCTGAGATTTCTCGATCAAATTTTATAATTAGGAAAAATCAAATTAAGCTCCAATAAATCTAATTAAGGTGGACTCGAATCTTAATGGTTTAGTAAAAAAACGAAACTTTTTAATGACTTCGTCACCAAGTGGTGTTACACTGCAGCAAAACGAATAGTCCTTCGAAAATGCTTTTATTCGATCCGTAATTCACGAAGATGTTTCATTTTAATAAACGCAACCAACAAGTCAGTCGCACTTGCCTTTTCCATAATTTAAAATCCATGTTTAAAACTGAAGTTTAAAATCTATATTTAAATTTGAAGTTTAAAATCCGTGAGAAATGTGGAAACAGGAGAATATTTCTGCTGCGATATTCAGTGGTAGAATATCCACCCGGCAAGTGGAAGAACCGGATTCGATTCCCGGTAATGGCAGATTTTTTCACCGATCTCCACTTTTCCCATCATTACTACAGCTTATGCCCGTCGCGTAAGGATCATTCATTCCATCGATTTAAAATTCATTTTTAAAATTGAAGTTTAAAATACACGATTAAAATTGACGTTTATTCCAGCGGAAACATTAGCAAACAAGAAACAATTTACAATAACCCAAATACAAAGTAAAAATATTTAACAATTCTTTAAATAAAGTAAAAAAAAACATCACCGCAGTCGCGTCTAACTTTGAAGAAACCAAAAAAACAGATCCGCCGGCCGTACCTGTTCGTTCCCGTGGTGATGCAAAAAAAAACAATTCGCCATTTGCAACGCCAGCGATTCGCGTTTTTTGCACCGACGACGACGCCGCCGCGAGAGAGCGTCGATAATTCGAAAGAGCGTCTTCTTATTGGGGGCGAAAACGGCTCGGGGGGAGGGAAAGGGTTTCTAAGTTCCTTTGGCGAATCGCAATTTCCCAATAATATTGCAATAAAAAGAACGCCGTCCGATGACAGTTAGAGAATGTTTAGCTCGGCGGCGAACTTGTGACTCCGAGTGAAAGAAAATTTCTCTTTTCACAAGAGGCGTTTTTTTCTATGGAGAGCGAATCTTTATGACGAAGTTACAACAAACAGAGAGGCGTTTTTGCTGCGTGACTATTTTGATGCCGAAAATAAGATTCAGATCAATGGTTTTACCGTATAACCTCTTCGGTTTTGCACCACCACCTCGCAATCGGGCGATCGCTTCCGCGTTTCATCGACATACCTATCTCGATTTCGGAGTAGCTTCTTACGTTTCACCCAGTGACCCAAAATCGAAAACTCCCGATTTCTTTCGTTCGTTTCCTTCGCATTTACGACTCCGACAAACGAATCGCCAATGGCGACAGCGCAGAAGAGAGGAAGTTTTTCATATGTTTAACGCGTCGAATCGTTCGCCTCGACTTGACGCGGGTTGACAGTCGACAGAATGTGGAGAAACCCCGCTCGATTGGCAGAAACTCGATATCCTCCTATGTAAATGCCCGTTGACCTTGCGGAGGTCGTTGTTGGAGGGCCGAGGGGGAGGGAAGGTTGAGGCCCTCGGGGTACGACCGGGCCCCCGAGCCGAAGGGCCAAAATGTCTTCATCCCACAGTAATGAGAGTGATTAGAGGCCTCTTCCTACGGAGTGTACACTTTCCCTCGGAATGCGCTAATCTCGAAACGATTTATTTAAAATGAGCGTTTTTATTTCCTCTAAATCTATTGCTGAAGGTAGACAATCTCATTTATACAATTAATATAAAATTTGCAATTGGCACTTTGTAGATTAAATACACCGACAGCAATGCTTTCAAACCGAGATATGCCGAATTCAAACGCAAGTTTCAGTTGCGAATTAACTTTTGCACGATTTCTCATCGGGGCCAATGACGTATTTTACATTCTAAACGAAAACAGAGTTCAATTTTTATTGAACTCGGTAACAATAACTTCGAGCACAAGTTAAACCAAACTGATAAAACTCATACCGTTTCGAGACTGAAAATTGCGTGACATTAAAACGTATATCTGACAGAATTCTTAGTTTTTAAATGGATAAAAAGGTCTAGATAAGAAGGTTCCATGGAAACTGCAAAATAAATTTAAACTGGATGGAAATTTTGTTGAGGTCACAGCGGACGTTCGCGTGAAATGCGCCATTATTGCTTATCGCACGATAAAAAGGTAAAGGAATCCACAGCCAATGGCGCGTCGAGAGAATGTGCGGAAAAATATAAAAATTGTGAATCTTTTTTTTTCATTTTATTTTTAAATTATTTTGTTTGAATGTATTTAAATATACCCTCTATGTTCGGCAGAAAAAAGGATAAACTAAGTGCGATATTTTCCCATTAATTTTCGTGTTTGTCGCGTACGAGAGAATCGTACTTCTCGATATTGCCACGCAAGTTAAAAAAGAAAGATCGTAAAAACCTCGATATAATTAACGGACTGAAAAAAGATTGTTTCCAAATTCGAGTCTCCGCCCTCCTTATCTCGAATTTATATCTCTTTCCTCGGAAAGGGTCGCCCGTCACCTTGGCAACGTCCAAAATAGCCTTAGTGCTTTAAGAATCGAATTTCGGGACTCGTTAGTTCGGAGTCCTTAATTTTCGCGTGCTATGTGAAAAGGGAAAGAGGATATTTAATTATTATTCCGACTCTCGGAGGCATTCGTGCAATTTCGAAGGGATAAAACCTTACAAATGAGAGCAGAATATCGAATTCGTTTTCGCCATTGATTCGCTTTTCGTAGGCCAACGCAAGAGTTCAGCGAACCGCGTTTTCATTCTGAAATACCAATTATTACAGGAGATCGAATAGCTGTAATGATTACGAGTGATTAATATATTAATTTATCGCACTGATTTCAACTCTCATGGAAGTAGTTGACTTCGATAAGCGAGCAATGTTATTTTTTACGAAATAAAACTACAAACATGGATAGTTTTCTGTTTTTGTTGAATCGCGAATCGCCATTGGCGGATCCAGTTCCTTAGGATATTGCCCTCCAACGGGTATGGATTCTTTAAAACATTAGGAGCACAATTGCTGCAGTGAAGATAATAGAGTAACGGAAATAAGAATTCTGACAGGGATTTCGAGTTAAAATCCGCGATTTGAGGCGTTATTTTTTATGCTACTGTGTAGTGAAAGCATCGTCGTGATTGGTTAATGAAATAAATTGTGGAAAAAGTACGAAGTTATACTTACCTAATTTGTTTATTCTCCAAGAGGGATTTCGAGGTTTCTCAATCCGCTGTTTCTGCCATCGTGTGGCAATACTGTATATCAGCCCGTGTGTGTGTGTCGGGTGTATAGCAATTATTTCTTTCGAAGCTCATCTTGGCTCTTAATTGACCTTTCGCAAGAATTATCCTCTTATGCTACTCAAGAGGCCATGACGCACTTCTATGCGACGATCGAAGGATTCAATTCAAGGACAGCAGGTATGTTTCTCATTGACGTTCTCTAAGGTTCTTTAATGTGGCCTCTTTGGTTAAGCTTGCGACACTCTAGAGATTATTTTATATTTTTCTTCGTTATTTCAAAGCTCAGAAACGACATCCGAGATTTTTCATTCATTAAATATAAGTAATATTAAAAATCAATGTTTTATAGTCCGTCACAGCGTGCAACTCACAATCACTGCTTCCTTTAGGTTTATGTGTAGTTTTTTTAGTCACAAATTCTTTCACAACATTATCGAAAAAAACTTTTTACTAAAACCTCTTTCATCGGCTGGAGCCCAATGAATGAATGAATGTTGGAATGAGCTCCGCATTTTCTGCTCCAATCGATCGATTACCGCGCCTCTAGCTTCATTCGTCGAGAAACACTTCCTGCAACAGCTTTTAACCAGTCTGAATACTGCTGAAAAGCAACGAAAACTCAATTTTCCTGAATCATAGATTCGCTTCGAAAGGAAACGGCTCTCGTTATTGATTCCTTTATCGATTGAGGCGACTGAGAGATCATGACAGACCACATACTACAGAGGATTCATTAATGTAGCTACATTCTCTTTAAATTATTCTGACTTGGAGTACTAAAGATAATTAATTCTTCATTTTACGAAATTGGTCTCTAAATATCCACAAAGTACAAGATTTTAGGATTCCTAAAGTTCTATTATGGCACGTATCTTTATAGACAGTGATAAGAATACACGGTTTCCACGCAACCTATTGTATCAGGGCGTAACATGGATACTAAATTCTTTTGCTCGATAAACCTATTCGAATAAGATAAGCGCAACTGGCTAGCAAAAAGAATTGAAAATCATTCTTTACGTCGATCGGGAACGTCGTTTAATTTTACGTTCGCATTTATTTGGACATAATTATCGATGAAATAACCTTTCTAAATGGATAGTCACGCGCAACCTATTCACTTAATATCTACAATGGATGTTTGATATCATAGGATGTCATTATCGAAACCACCGCATCGATCTAAAGCAACATAGAATTATGCTAAATTAAGTGCGCTGTTAGAATTACTCTCTAAATAAAGTAATGATAAGTAGTATTCTTTGACTACAATAGATATGTAATTTATATTTTTGTAAATATTTAAAGAATATTATTTTATACATTCTTATAATCAACGTAAAAATCACAAAGGTATTATTTATCACCGCATGTTTAAATGATTAAACTGATGAATATTTATGGATAAACATAAGTTGGTGACACACGAATCAAAATATTGATTTAAATTGATTGTAAGGAATGTTGGAAATGTAAATTTCCGTAACATAGTTAAATGCGTCGACGAAACAAATTGCTAACTACGTGCTATTGAATCGACGTCCTAAAATATATTTACATCGCAGTTTATAGCTTCCGAGCCGAACGATTTCTCTCGAAATAAAAGGATCGATATCCGCTTCGACTGTGGACGAGAGGAAGAATACGGAAAACGCTCGAACAGTTTCTAACGCTGCATTGTGGTTTTGGGAAAATCCTTAAGCGGTGAGAAATGTTGGGACACTTGGAGGAAATGCTTTAACACGCACGAACGCTCCTATTAAGAGGACGTCGCTCCCTCTCTTTTTCCTCTCATCAGCCATAAAATCACGTTTAAAACATGTTTTCAGAGTTTAAAATATCCTCTTTCGGGATATTAGGGTGTATGCATAACGAAATCGCCTAACTATCGCTAATATTTCGGTCGTGTAATTCGATGTAAGCGTCGTTTTCCTTTCCTCAAAGGATACGCGTTCTACGCACTCTTGAAGCAGAGTGGCGGACAACTAAACCGAGACTCAAAACTCTTACTGATGATCTACTAAATCGATTGGTCTTCCTTAATTCGTTGCACGTCACTTCAGGTTTTATCTCTTCCTAATGCCGCCAAAATCTCTTCAATCTTAAGGTTTGAGTGAACCGTTTGGGGCGGAGATTACGGCCCGCAGGTCACATCCGGTCCACCTCGAGTTTAGCAACTAAAGGTTGCAATTAAAATGAAAATAGAAAGTTATAAAAGAAATGCGTCTCTTTTCCTTTAATAGATAAATAAATTTAAAACACGTAATATGTATTGACCTTATCTGAACACTTTAGTTTCCTTAAATAATACTTAACTGTATTTTTTAGTGCTTTCAGCACGCGATGAGTGCGGAAGTAGATTAGACCTAAAATTTCACTGCTCTGGGACATTATTATCGAGAAAAATATCATCGACCCGATCCGAAACCTTTGGAAACTGGAAACTCATCATAGAGCATGGAGCATTTTGATATCAGGGATACATTGTATTCACTCTATTAACCGAAAGTTTGCACTGTACACTTTAAGCTCGTTGATCGCCTTTCTAAAGTAAAAACCTTAAAAGCCGAGGATAAGAAAAGCCAGTTGAGTGCGTTTGATGTCAGAAGCATTTAACCCTTTTATTAGAATGCTGGTCAACTCGCTCGCGAACAGCTTATGTTAGAAATTAATCTTTTAAGATAAACAGTCTCGCAGCACTTGCCAGACACGGCGGAACCCATGACGGAGAACAGCGCGCGCTCTATGGCGTTAGGTACATACATACATACATACATACATACTCCCATCGGAGAAACTTGGTCATCCTTTCCAGAGCATGGATAATGGCCCTTTTTGCCAGCATTTCAGAGGGACGTGCTCGTAATTACGCCATATTCACGCATCGCCGCGCGAATATCAAGATTTAAGATGACCCATTTCTGGCACTTGCTTCAGAAGAGTGTGCTTCGAAAATAGAGCTGCGCTGGATAACATTATTTTCACTTGGATAACAAGAAGACTCTTGGTCCGAAATCATCATTTATAAAAACACATTAAATCGTTTAGAAATAAAATATTTAAACTTGGAATAAAAATTTTAATTAATAAGTTTCGTTCTCGTTCACAAAAATTTGTACAAATGAAGTTGCAGACGATGATTATATATAGGCTTATAGCAGTACCCACCCATTGTCAGGGCTCCAGAAATGCAACTTCATTCTACTCGCCACAAAAAAAATTTACTCGCCCATACTATTGCGACCTGTTTTTATATAAGTATTTTTAACAAAATCAATGGAGAAATACTCACTTTTCACAAAGTAATTGATTTTGGATTGAAGGCTTTCATTCTTTTACTCTTTAAAATATCTGAAGATTAAGTTATCGACACGAAATTAGCGCTAAAACACGCCAAAATGAATGAGGATTCTTATTCTTACCGTCGAATACTCAATCTCATTCGAATTTGCTCATATTTTGAATTTATACTCGAGTTTTGGTAAATTTTTTAACATTGCAATAATAAGATTCCATGGTTACCGGTATTGTTGTCCTCGGTAATTTCCGTGCATATGCACTTAAATAAAGGCGTAAAGATCGAAAATAAGAATAAAACTCGCTCTAAATGACCGAAGATATGAATTTAATGCAAATAAAACGAACGCAGTAGGTATTCATGTTGTTTATATTTTTTATCTATATTACTAAAATACTATTTCTGGTTCTCTCTCTCTGTTTAACGCTCTATACCTCAACCATTTTTAATATCCGGGAATTCAGCCCTCTCAAGTTTATTTTTTTCTTAATTTGTTATTAAAAACCAAACATACATCCCTTATAAAATATATTCATTAAACTCATATTCCAACAACAAACTTTCCAGTTTCTCGTTTATTGCAGATTTAATCTTCTTTCGACTTGGTTGCTGAACAAGGGAATCGTTCAGTATTTTTTCCCGATTAGCCATGATGTTATTGAGCGTAGATACGGGAATATTAAGTAATTTTGCCATCTCTACACGCGTAGAGCTTCGATTGGCATCCACTTTACTTATAATCTCCAGTTTTTCATTTAGTGAAAGTGGTTTTCTTTTAATTCCCTTTTTAGATGGCATCCCTATTCAAAAACAATATGCTTGGCTTAATAAACTGAATTTAAAAAAGGAAATCTACGACACAGACACAAACACACAGAACACTATGAATACTTCGAACACGCTATCATAACTGAATAGTCAGAGCCGAAAACTACAATAACATAGGGAATTACAATACTGACCGGAATATAAGGCGATGGTTTTTTGGTAATTATTCGGAACGTCGATTTCCCTCTTTACGCGTATTTCCCCGATTCCTGCTATGGATTTGAATCAAATTTGGTACGATTGTGGAGGGCTCCCAGAAATACGTGGTTTTTGTTTCTCTCTGCCCGTTTTATTCAAAATGGCAGCCGATTGAATTCTTAAATACCATGTATCATCTAGAACGCCAGGTATTTCTGCTAGTTTTAAATAAATAAAATATCAAAAGTGTTACAGTTGAAATCTAAGGTTCTAAAGGATTATTTCCACCAATATGAGATGCAGTGATTTCAAATGCGATTGAAGACTTGGTTGTATTTCTGTTAAGAGCTCTTCGAATCGCGACAGCAAAACGAGAAAAGCAAATTGACATTTCCTAATAATTACGAGGACAGTCTTAGTAATATCAAAAGATTTGAGCAATACGCGAAGGAAAAGAAACGAGAATATTCATATAGAGAAGTGTTAACGGTTTAGAGAATTGAGCAATCGCAATCAGTCTTTGAATGTCGACTCTTTCTTGTTTTCCGTTTCTCGAAGTCTGGTTGACGTGTTCGTGCCAAACAGGGTCCCCGATACATTATTCATTTGCCGCTGCAAAAAGTTTAAATGGATTTATCCGATCCTTCGTAAAAGTGATTACCATTGAAAATGCGGAAAATGAAAGTGCAGGAAAAACGCCTGAGATAAGCAATGAAATAAATACGATTATCTAGCTGCAGGAATATTGAAAGAATTTTAATGTATTGTACGGTTAAAACTCCTGTGACATCCGTGTTTGGAGTTGACTTCATATTATCGGTTGTTTTAGCAAAAATAAATAAACTTACATTTATAAAATTAACTTAATTTAAGGTCACCTTCTGATTCTGCCCCTCCCCCAAATCCCACTCTCTTAGCACAAATCAAAATTTACGAATAAATCAGCCGTTTAATAACGACGTGACAGTTTCACTTGCTCCGATTTGTCGCCACCGTATTGACAGCACCGCCATATAATAAGATCAAACCCTTTTGTTACTCCGGAATGTACATTTATTTGTATAACATCCTCCCCAATCATCCAGAATTATTAAGTTTACTGTATTCGGTGGACAATGTCACAATTGCAAAGCCCTCAAGCAAACCATTCGATGGTTTTACACTTATGAATTCGTCGATAGCATAATAAACGCTTTTAGATTCACGTCGACAATCCCGCGAGCTTCCATTACAATCGAATAACCGAATCATTAAATGAAAAATCGTAATCTTAAGTAACTCCAAAGAAAGTTTTCCGTCTTCTTTATGTGATCAATGCGTTCTAAAAAAAAAGCAAACTGTTACCAACACAAAGAAAGCGGTAAGCAAAAAAGTGAGAACGTCTGCAGTTAGATTTCGACATGACAATAGACGCGTTATCCCATCGGATGCGAGAAGACTTTCACTTTCCAGAAACTTATTCACCACTAAAACATTTTAAAACGTTTGGGCTTGAGAAATTTTCCGGGACGCTTTTCAATTCCTCTTCCTTAATTAGGACGATTAAAACATGGAACGTTACCAAGTTGTGAATGATTTTCCAACCGCCATTTAAGATAACAGGAAACAGTCTTATTCACGCTTATTTTGATGTTGTTACAAATGATTACATTCAAGTATTTAATTAATAAGAGTATGATCAAATTTTAATATTGGCAGGCCTAGTAGCATCTTCAATATTTATGCAAATATCACATTTTTGTCTTAAAAATAATGTTATCGTTAACCGGTGAATTACTCCAATAACAATGAGAAGGAAATCATTAATTCTATGGTTGAGATATGTACGCATTCGAATCTTTGAGGTTGGTTAATAATATAAGAAATATTTCCCAATATCCACTGCTATTGTAACTCTTTTAAGCGTTTCCTTTGAAGATTTTCCGCGCAAAAATACATTTATCAATCGAGATAGCGTAAAAGAAAACTGCCGGAGAATTGGAACTACGGAATCGAAAACTAATAAATCGAATTCCGGATGTTAAAGGGAAAACTCAATATTGGAATGCGAATGGAAATAATTTAATCGTTCATTCGTGGTTATCTATGACTTCAATAACATGACCGAAAAGAAACACTACATCGCATCGCGGGTTTAAAGATAATCATGTCAAGAAATAACCATTCATTGGACCAGTTTCGTTTACAGTTGAGGGCGTTCATCTTTGATGGGTAACCATGGTCGGCGCAAGACATTCTGGCGCCCTAGGCAAACTTTTATTTTGGCGCCCCTACTCCAATCTAAATTATAATAAAACTATAATACATGAAAACTTATTCTATTAGTAATTACATATAGCACCGTAAGTCCAGTCCAGTAGCACCGGTGCGTTATGTAATATTAATAAAAATCGTTTTTATTAATAACTAATATTTATCATCATTGCTAAAAACGATGTTTTTTCAATATTAAAAAAGCTTTAGTGTAAGTAATAGCGATAAAAATGGCCATTAGAAGAATATTTTTTTGGTAAGAGATTTACGCAAATCATAACTTTAAGACTTGTAAGTTCGTTGGTACGTCAACTTCTTCCACAAGAATTACACATACTATACTCCAAATCTTCCTCAGCTTTCTTTTAAAAATGTTTTGTATATATCTTTATCTTGCATTCTTCCTTTTCGTCCATATAAAGTGGCTCTTTTGATTCAAATTAAATAAAAGACTAATCCAAAATCGTATATTTACAAAGAGAGCAAAATGAGGAACAAACAATAATAATAACAGTCACTAATGAATGCAGAGGAAAACGGTAGCTAAGTAAAAGCGCCTTTCTACGATTCCACCTATTCTTAGCGCTAGCACTTATTTGTTGACCCGATTTTTCTTTGTCACGGATATAACGACAATGTATTAACCCCTTACATTATTTCACTTCCAATCTTTTTTTTTATTCTCACTACAATGTGCGGGAACGAGAGGGAGGAGTATCGGTGTTTACGCTCGTTACATGATATATTGTACGTAGTTTGTAGTTTCTCACTGAAAATAGATTTAAAGATATCGCAAAGGAAAGATATAGCGCAGTGATTCCCAACCTTTTTAGAGTGGCGGCACCATTAAGTGACTTTTCAGAATTTGGCGGCACCCTTCCCTATCCAATGAGGTGGCCACTTACGATATTTATGGAAATGCTTGACATAGTGTCACTGAACGCACAATCATCCAGACTGGAATAAGAGCTGCAAGAGTAGAAGAAAAATGTTTCTGCAATAACTGAGCACTGCTCTAGCAAAACCGCATATAACAATAATAATAATAACAAAACCATGAAAAATATATGTAACCTAACTTGCGCAGCAAATGGAGAGGATATAACATTGAAAGGATATATTGACGAGCCTTCGGCTCGCTTTGTTTTAATGGGCAGTCGTCTCCGGGCGCTACCGCGCCCTTCGCCTCGCCCAGAACCAAAGTATCCCTCCCCGTTGTCCGGTGATTGGGTTTGTAAATGTCGAGACCGGCCAATCAGTTTCTGTTAATGTTGTTTTGAAAAATTAAAACAATGAAAATGATATTTGTTCCGTATTTATATTTTTCAGTTGGGCTCCCCGTTAATACGTATGTATTTAGAGCCGGCGATAGGTAAGTGGTCCACTATACTGCAGTTTAGCCCTTTTAAGTGGCAAATGATTTTTATTTCTCGGGGCAAACGTTCCCCTTTCCTTAATTACGCAAGCGATGCTTACATTAACATTTACTATTTTATGTACTGTATTGTAAAGTTTTACCATTAATATAATTAGGCATTAACGTCTTACTTAATATTCACATGGATAGATGCACCGAAACCTTTAAAGCAGCAATAAAATTATGTGGATTATGTCAATACTATTAGCCAAAACGTTAACAATAAACAACATCTTAGTTACCGAACAAATGTAAGTATCGATTTATGTTGCCATAAAATTTTCAATGTTAATGGTAAAAGATAACAATGTTCTAATAATCCTTAAAAATCATTTGACTCACTTTAAAAGTATTCATAGACTAAATTTAGGCCATCTGTACCCTTTATCCTGGAGTTAGATATTCCTCCTCTACGGCGCGCCACGGCGTGGATATCCATATCTTTGAAGAGGACGACAATTAAGAAATTTAGCTTTGTTGCCGCCTGAAAATAGTCATCTAAACCGATAAATTTTGCGCTTAAAGAAAAGTTCGAGCGATTTAGCATGTAATATGACAAAACATGAACAGAATTAAAATATTCAGTATTTCGTGCGTAAAATAAGTCATTACCCGTGATCGTAAGTTAATATTTAGGTATATTTATATCCACATCAGTGAAGGGCTGCATGGCATTTTGGGGTTTCTCCACACCATTTCCCATGCATTCTTATGGAAATAGTATTCTGTTGACCCCATAGGGTATAAGATACTCCACGGTCTGCAAATCTAGACCAAGTTTTTACATCAATACCCTGCAAGCCGCTAGAAAAGTTTTTAATTCGATAGCTTCAACGGTGTAAAAACGTATGAAGAACATACACTAAAATATTTACAAGATAATGATTGTCGTTCACAAATTTTGCATACAACAAATTTGAAAAGACTCGAATATTACGTTCAAAAATCTTTCTTAGCTAACTTTGAACACGTTGCATCTAACAAGTTGCATAGCTTCGTGCGAAGTGAAAGTAGCAATAAGTGGGTGGGCACGAAGTCTCCCTCCCAATTTATACTTTTTTTATCCTTCATAATACTAATAATGTTGTCTATAAAGATAAGCACGATTTATTTGCATTATTTATATGAAAAAATTTTAAGAGAAATTATTTGTGCGTCATGTTTACTTTCTCTTTAATTAGGAAATATATCTGTGCCGTTTACAAAATCCCCGTCCTAATTGCAGCCGAGGTTAACCATATGAATCAACTGCTAAAGACGTCCCTGGCGATGGAATAGGTCACCTGGGTAAGGCAAGGCCCCAGAGATCACGGTTCCGGAATGGGCATGCGTGAATCACTCTTACCTCTCCGCTCTCCCCACCAAAGGCGCGCGCGGATGTCCCAGATACACCAGGAATCCTCCCGAATCACCACATCATAGCCCAAATATAATAATAATAGGCCTTATCACCAAAAAAGCACTTCACGCGTCAAAACAAACTTTTTATCGACAGAAAGCTCCTTCACCTTCAAACTCACTGTAAACACGGGGAACTCTTAACGGTCCTGCCGTTCGAGAATCGAATCCTTACGAATGTACTCCACTGCTCTTTTGAGGTACGCGACGAAACAACACTTCCGACTCGATGGCGATTCTGGAATGATGACCGCGCGCCAACTGACGACCCCAGCGCCAACGCACCTCAACTACCGCTTTCTTCTCTCTTTCTCTCTCGCACCACCCTCCCCCTTCCTCTCGTTTCGTGTCCGCCCCCATCTCCCACTTCACGCACCGTGGCGCTATCTGGTGGCTTCTCTCCGAATCCCTATTGCCGCCAGCATCCGCCCCTCGGACACGGCTCGTAGTGAACGTCAATTGAATTGGAAAGAGAAAAGGTCTTTCTAAAAAAAATTAATCGAAGGAGTAAAAAGTCGCTTCCTCATTTGATCCTTTTTTTAACTATAGGAACAGAAGTTATTCGCCACTACCATTCACTTTGCGTATTTTGAGAAAATTTTATTGGTGTCTTCCAATCTTTAACGAATTCTATTTCCGTATTTTTCCTCGTTCCTTTAGCAGAAATACCTAGCGTTGCCCGGGGAAATTTGGTTTAAATCCGATCGGAATTCTAGATGATTCATGGTATTTAATGATTCAATCTGCCGCCGTTTTGAATAAAACAGGCAGAGAGAAACAAAAACCACATCTGAATTATTCCTGGGAACCGTCCACAATCGTACCAAATTTGATTCAAATCAATAGCAGGACTCGGGGAAGTACGCGTAGTTTAATGTTTAAATGGGCCGCCATTTTGAAACAAACATGCAGACGAAAACGAAATCCCGCGCTGTCCTAACTCTTGTTGTCCACTATAATATGTACTGCCAAATTTGGTGGGAATTGGCTGAGAAATGTGGGCGTGCATAAAGGAACAGACAGACTTACTAAAATACAGTGTCTGAGATATATCTGGAGTCTCGGAAAAGACGCGTTCTGTTTGAAGAGCTGATGTTCCGTTATCATATATGGTAGAGATCTTAAAACTAACAAAAAATATATAATTAAATAATAGATATGTTTATTTAAAGATGTACATAGTTAAAAACAAAGTTTTAGACGTTTAAACCTGTGAATAAAAAACGGCATTCCGCCTTGAAACCCTAAGTTAAATTACATTAAATTTCCTTTAAATGAAATCGAATTCAATAAAATTACACAACAGAGTCACAGATTTGAAACAACAATAAATTTTCGTGAGAGGGAGTTGAATTGTGATCGTGATGAACATCCATCAATTTGAATTTTGCCATCGCCACTTAACAGTTCTCTGGCAGCCTAAAAATTCACTCACAATCAGTTAACGTTGAAGTGTTCTCTCAATAGGAACGATGGAAGAGAATAATAACAGAATTTAAAGAAAAAGCGTTAGACTGTAAGCATTGTGTGTGCTAGAATATTTTGATGCCGTTTTCCAACGAAATAATTCGATCGCATATAAGAATATTGGGAAATATTACTATAATAACAAATTCGAGCTGAAATTCCTTAAGAAAAATAAAGTATGGAGATGGTGATAAATGAAAATAATTATCATATCCTGGATAAGTTTCAATAGCGTTCTTTCATTCGCGTAAATTTCAATATCTCATAGAGGGATTTTAAAATGTAATGATGGCTGTTATTCTGTTTTTAACCATTTTATTTTAACAAAAATCTTCTGTAATTTAATTTTGCTCGTTTTCATTTATTTAAAACATTTCAATTTCTCTAACTACTATTACGTTAACGGTTCAGCAGCTGTTCAAAGGGGGCGCTTTTATTTCTGCTCCACCCGATATGTCAGAGGCGATTCCAAACATAATGGCCGTTTTTAAAACAGCAAATCTTAAGCGAGAGTTTCGAAGAAATTCAGTTATTCATTTTTTGCACGTTTTCGTAAAACAAAATGCGTGCTAATATGAATTGTCTGTCCGTCTGTCTGAAGACAAACAAATTTTTTGTTTTAAGAGACATTCGAAATATTCTCTTCGAATTAGGTAGCACTTATATTTCGAAAATTATTTTTGAATTAATTAGCTTTTATTAAGTTATAAATTTTCCAAATAGTTCCAAGAATTTTCGCTAGGTGGCTTCGAATTCGGAAAATTCAACATGTTGAAATCTTAGACGAAGTACTGCAGCAAGCGGAGTGAAGTTTTCACGAATGAGAATTTCCAACGGTGCCGGTCGTCCATTATCTAAAATGGGAAGAAAACCAGAAACCTGAAAATATTTAAGAAAACGTGCTTCACCTGTTACTTTAGCAAGGATATCTTACTTGTTAATTTTATTTTCAGGAATAGCTTTACTCGAAAAATAGCAGCAAGAATTTCGATTACAACTCGTTCTATTATAGATCTCGATGCCATAATCAACACTACATAAGCCATATGTCTAAAAAAAATAACTATATGGCGTCCACTGCCTTAATAATACATTTACGTCCAGCAACCGCTAAGCTTTCCACTCTCAAGGGCAGAGCGACATGGCGAATTCCAAGAAAGGAATTTCCGCGAATTACGAATACGTAAGCAGTGGCATTGTTGTATGAGGTAGAAGCGTACGGATATGGGAAAGTTGCTGCTGTGAATTTTCCACGATTTTAAAAATACATTTATTAAATGGAAACAATGCTCAAGTTGAATTCCCGACATAGAACCGTAAATAACATTGAAAATTTTTGTTGACGAAGTTCGTTTCACGAGTTACCGTAGTAACAAGCAAAGTCAGAAAAAACATAGGCTATTCTACGAGGCAATTTGGCTAATTCAGTGAAAGTGAGAATCCTTGCGTTAGAAATAAAGGATTATGAAGTATCGCATCTGGAATTCATTTTTAAATTTTTATATTTGGATTTATGGAATTCGCCTTCGTCGATGTGCTTGTTACAATGAGATTAGATATTAGGTGTTATCAATGTAGGATACTCTTAATTTGCAGTTTAAAATACATAGGTCTAGACCAGTGGTCTTCAAAGTGGGCGATAGCGCCCACCAGTGGGCGTTTGAGGGTTTTTGGTGGGCGTTAAAGAACTCACCAAATGCTATTCTAATTTTTACATTGAAAAATAAAATTCTGTAATAAAGTTTAATGATACGCACACATATCCTCAAATGAGACAATGTACAATGGAAGCATGGATGGTGACTCCATTCATGACAAATGTGTGTGATGTGGATATTAAATACCAAGAGAAGATAACAGAATTACTTCATGATGAGGAGTGTAAAGCCAATTTCAATCAAGGTGGATATGTGCAACTTCGGCAGAACAAGAAAATGCCCTCTCTGTATCCACGCTTGTGGAAGAAAATATCGTTGCTCTTGTTAGCTTTCCCAACCTTATATCTAGTCGAGAAGGGATTCAGTGCAGTCAACAATCTTCTGTCCAAAAAAAGAAATAGCTTACAAGTAACAGAAAGAGGAGATCTTCGAATGACCCTTACAGACTTGAAGCCTGACATTTATTTCCTGGTTTGTAGGAATCGAGCACAAAGTACGCATTGAACTGTGTCAAATGTTTACTTAAATATTAGATTTGGGATTAATAAACATGGTTAAATTTGATGTATTTTTAAACATTTATTTTATCAAAAATTTTATTGTTATGTTGACACGGAAGGTGGGCGGTGAACTTATTTTAAATGCCAAAATATAGTAAAAGTGGGCGGTGAATCAGATAAGGTTGACGACCACTGGTCTAGACTGAAACCTTTTTGCGAGGAAAATAATGAAGTTTAATTTTCCTGCTAATGAAATTCGAATCCGTTCCAAGTACTCTAATAATGAGTTTAGAAATATGAAAAAAAAACTGCCGTTTTTCCAATTTTTAGAATGTGTAATTTTTGCTTCATTTTCGAGTTCAAATATTGGATAATTCCTTTGAATTCTACTTTCGGTTGCTATAATGCGTGTACTTTATAACTACGACAAATATTTTTTAGAGAGCGCGGAGACTAAGTGCGTGGCCCGGTGCAGTTGCACTGATCGCACTGCCATCAAGCCTAGCCAGGCGATTACTGTAGTATTACTATTATTATACAGTACAGGCAGTGATGAGCTGGATATTAAGAACCGGCTTTCTAAAGAAGGAGAAAAAGTCGTAAGGAAATTTGGATAAGGATGGCAGTGGAGGCCTACATGCCAGGGGCACCGGTTCTCTCTAGGTTAGTAATACCGTTCCGGTAGCTTAACAAGTGTCCTGTTCGTAACATATTCCATTTCATACATTGTCTGTAGTTGAATGTCAGATAGGGCAAAATCAATAAGTTTTCATATCTTCTAAAAATTTAACAACCGGCTCGCAAATTCAGAGAAAAATTAACTTCAGCTCATCACCGAGTACAGGTATGTATTATAATACAGAGCATCGAACCGTAATTTTTTCGCTCCGGTTTTCGTTCCAGCTCACTCAAAACACAAAATTTCGGTTCGGGTTGGGTCCCACTCCGGCCAAAAATATCGGTTTTTTCGGTTCGGTTCCGGTTCGATGCCCTATTATAATAGTGCTCGAAACGGAAAGTATTACAAAACGGAACGCACGTTCTGGTAGTGGAACTGAAAGCAGTGGACACGAAACAACTGATAGAACATTTACAATCGAGTTAAATTTTGATTTATTCCTTATGTACTACGATGAAGAAAAGTAAAGAAAGATTTTTTTATTATTTTTATTAAACGATATTACTAAATGTTTGACGAGATGGAACGATATTATCGACTCATGCGACGGACCAGGACACCGTTCCGGTGAGTTTTAGCTCTTTCCGAGCATTGTCAATGAGTATATTCCAGATAACTGGAAATTCCAGATAACCGGCTATCCTCATATCCCAAGCTTGCCGGATAAAAGGTTCTATACAATCATGCAGGGTTGAAAAACGTTATGCGTACGTAACGAAATGACAAAATGACTTTTGAATAACGTAACGAAAAATGTAGCGAGAAGGAAAAAAAGCGTTATTTCGTTATGTATTTCATATTATCTATATTTATGTTTGTTTAGTATTACCTGTTTTTACTTCTACGTAATTTTATTTCCAGGAATAAGACTGAATATTTTCTACTTCATAAAATAGTTGTGTGCCATTTATGCCTGTTTTCGATTCATATTCGGTGAAGAAAAATAAAAGTTAGATTGGACATGTCGGAAAATTTCCCGGAAAAATAGTAATTTCACTAAACTACCTTTTAATACGAATAAAGCATAAATTTGTATATTATGCGCAGGGCCGGCTCTACCATTAAGCGGGTGAAGCGGCCACTTCAGTCCCCACTTTTAAAGCGGCCCCATTTTTTCAGTGACTACCTACGTTTTGTGTCAATTTTCACACTCTACCGCCATTAGATCGGTGACCAAAGACAAAATAGAAAATAGTAACGATTTGTTCCTATTGTCTATTTTGTCCTACAGATGCTGTTACTTGTTACTAACAGATGGTGTTAAGGGAGGGGTCCATTTTAACCCTTCCGCTTCAGGCCCCGAAATATGTAGATCCGGCCCGGATTATGCGCCTATATTTTCTAAATGCTTTCATGTTGATACTCTGGCCCGCGAGCATAAAATTGTAAAAATTGTAAAAACAAGCCCTGGATTAGATGACAGGTGGCTCGAAAGAGAGTATTCCTCGCTCATGACATGTTCTTCATCGCACCTTACTTTCTCGCTCTCTATACACACACACACACACATTCATCATGCGCCCAATCCAAACGCTCCTTCCTACCCCCCCCCCCCACCTCCCCTCCCCCTCCTCCCACCAACTTCCAACAAAACGTATTTCGAGCCATTACCGTGATTTCTTCCTATTTGTGACACATTTCTTAGTTCTTTAACTTAATTAATTACTATTATTTGTTAAAAATAATACTCATATATTTTCTTGAGCTTTCAGTACATTTTGTACTCATCCGATTATTATACTTGGCCTTTAGCTATGAATTGATGAAAAGTACCGCTTCGAACTCTATGCCCATTAAATCAATATGATAATCGGCGTAGGATTCTTGTTTGATTGTCTACAGACTTTTGCAGCCACTCTCTAGACGCGATTTATGATCATTTCCGAGTAGGTACGAGTTTGAAATTTGGCAGGAATGCATGAATCATGCATTAAATGGCAAGGACGAAAAAAATCCCGAAAAAAGATCCGAGTTCGACTCCAGGAGATAGTTTCTGTTTCCCGTAAGATAACACGTAAAATGCGATCTTTCGACGTGCTGGATTTCACTCTTTTGCAAATTAAAACTAGAAAAAATTGACCAACAATCTCCATACGTGGACTGTTTTAAAGAATAATGTACAAGGTTTCTTATTATTTACGCCTTCCCTTCAAAATTACCCATATTTAACGAATATGTGACAAATCGATGTTTCCTGGAGAACGAATGTCATTGTTGAGACTATGGATTCTTATTATTGCCTCAATACGATAGAAATACGAAGCATTTACGTAGATGTATCGACTGAGAAGGAGGGGGGAGGTAGGGAGGGAGAAGGAGGGGGGAGGTAGGGAGGGAGAAGGAGGGAGGGAGGGGGTTACGGCAATATAATTTTATTTCCTGTATGTGTTTATAATTAAAAATGCTGGCAACATTTAAAGTTTGAAATTTGAAATAATACACACTAATCCACTGATCAAAATGGTTATCAATTTATTATCGAAGTTTCATGCTATTTACTCCCATCCGTTTTTGCCTTCTGCTTTAATTTTCTGGCCCCCTTTAGCTACGCCCGAGTTAACCTGGACATTTGTGATGCTCTTCAGTGGACCAGTTTAGTCTGAAAATGACAGCGGATGAACGACTATTTTAAATTTAGTTAGGTACTCCAAATGGAAAAATACGACTCAAAAATTTCTACTTCAAAACTTCTTGGTTTCTAAAATTAACGAAACTTGGTTTCTCTTTAAAAAAAATATATTCATCAGGAATATGCCAATATTTAATCCATTGAAACTAAGCGTATATACAGTTTTGGCAAACGATGGGGAAATGGAGCATAATAAATACAAAGATACTTTATGATCTATTCGGTCTTATCCTTCGATTTCGTTCAGCCATCGATTTATGAAATGCAATGATTCGGAATAATTCTTTTGGTTATCTCTCGCTAATAGAGAAATATATCGACTAATGCTTCGATGATTTTTCTTCACCGCTAGCGGTGTGATGATGCAACTGTGTCGTTCGAATCAGAATGTGTTGCTATGCGCGCATAATTAAAAATCTAATCAATTGCCTCTTCAGTGGGTAATGCGAAATTTACATAAGTTATTGTAAACCATTTACTCTTTTTTTCCCTGAAACGTCCCAAGGTAATTGATAAATAACTTTCTTTGATTGAGTTATAGCCAAGGAATAAATACATCTTTCCTGATGTACTTTCTAAGACTGTTTCAAAATGATCGGAAAATTGATATGGCAAGAAAAATTTGTTTCATTAATGAAAACGAATGGAAAATAATAGCTTGGAAAATATTTTAATGGTAGCTAATGAAGATGGCACCGGTTTTCTAACAATCTATCTCTGAAAAACAAAAAATACTTTGATCGCGACTGAAAACGTATTACTAACTAAAACTATGCTGGGAAATGTTTAGTTTTTATGAGGCCAAACGTAGCAGAGAAGACTTTTTGCATACAATCCTAACATTTCAGGATCTACGCAGGGTTTAGCTGTCATTCTCTTAACAATGGGCTCGCTATATTGTAACGAAAAGAGATGGATTAGAAATCTCACTGCATAGGAATAAAATGTTTAATTTTTTCAATTCATAAGTATTAATTGAGGGAATCTGATCTGTTATTTTATTTTAGCAACTAAATATAATCCACGTTTTTTATTCGTTTATAAAAGGATCAGAATTTAATCATTATCGGGCAGTTTTAACCACTTCTCTAGGGTCTGTTGGCTGGATTTATTTCTGATAATGAAATATTTTAAAAATATTTTTGATAAATTGTCATACCACAGGAGATGTTATTGATAAAACTTTTAAATAAAAACTTTTTATGACCGACACATTTGAAATTTCCATAGATATATCGTCTAGCTAAATAAATACAATAAGCACATCTGATAAATTTTATCTATTGTTTCGGTGAGCTGGTTATAATTAAAAAATGGGCTTGTGCGAGCCCAACCGAGTCCATTGCAGCTTCACAATTAGTAGCATTTATTCAGTTTCTATATGAAACACAAACGGACCATCTGTATTCACGTGAAGGGGCGTAGGGACTCTTATCGCCAGAACAGATTCTGTTTTAGCATGCGTGTGTGTGTGTGTGTGTGGGGTGTGTGTGTGTGTGTGTGCGGTTACGCCCACTCCATTCGATCTGTTCATCATCGTTTACGCGATTGCTGAGAGAACAAACGTCCGCTAGAGACCTCTTTCTGTCCATGCGATACTACCTTACTAGCCTTAGATAAAGATATCTAATTTTTGTTATAACCTCATACTATACAGAATTACTAATTTAGATAATTCGATGGTATTTTTCCAATAAGATTTTTTCATTTGTTTAAAAACGAGATTTTCTGTCAATAAAGACTTTTTTCCTCGCGTTATGGTTTTGTCTATGTTCCTTCAACCATTATAGTTTACTTTCTTTGCGAGAAATAATGAGTCCCAGAGATTTTAGGATAAACGTATAGGTATCAAATTTCAACCGTTACCCGTACCAAATATCTGAACTAAAGCAAAAGTACGTCAATAGCTACAAATACCTAGGAGTAATTCTCAGTAGCAATTTGTCTAGTAGAGAGCATATCAAAACCGTTATAGCATCGGCAAACAGAATTCAAAGGCTTTCCTCTAGAGTCCTGCGGGGATGCCCCTCGAATGTGAAGGAAATCGCATACTTTTCCCTAATACGACCCGTCGTGGAATACTGTTGCGCCGTCTGGGACCCTTTCGAGGAGGGCCTAACTGGAGAGCTCGAAATGGTTCAGCGTAGAGCGGCTAGATTTGTAAAAGGAGAATATCGGTATGATGCGAGTGTATCAGAGATATTGAGGGATCTGAAATGGCAGACGTTGAAGAGTAGAAGAATTGAATACAAAAGGAAACTATTTGAAAAATTCGAAGGCTCCGAATTCGTTGAAGACGTACGCGGCATAGTCGTCCCCATCGGTGTTAGTGAACGTAATGTTAGATCAGAGTGCAGGAGAAAATATGTAGAAACAATCGCTATAACAGAGAAATACTACAGATCCTTTTTCCCAGACGCGATAAGACAGTCCAACAGAGGAATTAGTTAGAGTTCACTTGGTGTTGTGACACCCCCTGCCAAACGCTTCTAGCGGCTTGCAGGGTATTGGTGTAAATATAAGTGTAAATATTCTGCTTATCTCGGCACTCGTGATTGTACTGACAGCTGATTTGCTTCCATTCCTTGAACGTGAGTAATGTCTTGCTGTTTTTAGCAATAAGGAGAAAGACAATTGTCTTGGTTGGGGTACATACCTACTCTGTCCATGAACGGTCAAATTTAGTAGACTTTCTATAAAAGAGGGTCAGAAATTCAGTTTACAGCTAATAGTACCAAAATACTGGAAGTGTTTTATTCCTAAATCTTGTTTCCAGAATATGGCGTAAGTTTAATCCCAGATTGAAGTGCCAATAAAAGTTCTCTTTACAAGTGTCTGCAAATTTTGAGAAATACCCTATTTACTCGTGTAACCCGCACCCTCGTGTACCTCGCGCACCCCTATTTTTGGGCCGGTTCGGAGGGGAAAAATCGTGCTGGAATAAGTTGATATCTATGGCGGCGAAAATTCAGAAAGAATAAAAAATGCGATAATTCCCCGTTGGTGCGTTCTCTCCCGGAGCGTCAGCGGCTCACTATGAATTCTACGAACACAGATACCAGATGCCAACTTATTCCGGCAAAATTATAGGTAGAAACTGATGTGTAGTAAATTTTTATTGACAGAACTACTTATTCTGATTAACAATAATAAACTTAAAACTCATTTAAGAGGTACAGCTTTAATATTATAAAAATACTAGCGCAAGTGCCGGTTGAATTTCAACGGATTTAGTGAAAAATCACTTACATATATAGAATAATTTTTAAATTACAATTTCTTAACAATTATTCAATTTTTTTGTAAACAATCCGTTTCCAAGCACATCGCATTAAAATATAACTACGATTTTATTCATTAGGGCATTAGTTATGCTTTTTTCTGTTAAAAATAATGCTCTATAATATTGACATTCTTTATCCATTTTCCAAAATATGAGTCATCTCGTCGAATAGCTTATCAATTTCCTCTGAGCCGAGTTTAAATTTGTGTTGTTTCTTCGCCTTCAGCTGTTGGTTGCATCGATTCTGTTTTAGCTTCTTCTTATGTTTCCCCCTTCTTCAGTTTCTTCATTTCTTCTTTGGTACCTGATTTCGTTTATGCTCTCTCGCTCTTTGCCATTGTTCACATATGTCCGTATTGATCTTCTCGCTCTTTCTCTTCTACGTCGTTCTTCTTTATCTTCTTCTGTTTCTTGATCTGCTCTCCTTCTCCTAAGTTTTTTATAAAATATCTTCTTCTTTCTTCCATCTTATGAATTAACGGGCTATTATTGCCTAAAAATTTAGTTAAAAGTTATATTTGTGATAATTAAAACCCTGATAATAACCACAACTTGGGAAATTGCAGTTGATAATGGTTTTCTGTCAAAGATAATAATAATGAGTAAAAGCGTTCTTATGTAAACTAAACATACACAAAATTATAAAGTAAAAAGTGCCCGTTGAATTTCAACGGATTTAGTGAATCTAAAACTTCAACCGCGTAACATCTAAACATCGCAAGAATAAGATAGTACACAGTTTTAACCGTCGAATAAAGCAAAAACGAAGAAAATTGGTCCATCTTAGTTTGGAGGTTTTCGCAGCGTTTGATGATGTGGGTTGATGCTTTCGGAAGGCACTGCGTGGACGGCATTACTGCTCTCGACGTTTCGCCTTCGATGCTGAAGGCTTCTTCAGGAGAAGAAGAAGAAGCCTTCAGCATCGAAGGCGAAACGTCGAGAGCAGTAATGCCGTCCACGCAGTGCCTCCCGAAAGCATCAACCCACAAAATTGATCCATATTTAAGTATTTTGATGAATGAAGGAAAAAAACCTTGCACTCAGAAAAATATAAAATGACGTGTAAACTTGTGGGAAATAATTATTGAATTAAGTACCCCCTCCCTCCAATCGTCAAAATGTCCATCGTGATCTTCAAGATGCACCTACGGTAAGGTGACCAACCGTCCCAAATTTGGAGGGACTCTTTTTCATCATTCGTCCCTCTTTGTTACTTGTCCCAAATTTTGTCCCTCTTTTTGAAAAATTCTTTATTGAAATCCAAAATTCTCATTTAAATTGACCCGGAACACAATTACTGGTCTTACCAATTTACAATCTGGACGAGTCATTTGTATATGGCAAGATCCTTTGCTTGGATTTCATTGAGGAGGGAGACAGATTGGAACTGTGTTCAAGAAACTCTTCTGATGTTTCAAAAAACTATCCATTTGTTAAAATTAAAGATAACTTACTGATTGATGAAATAAGTAGAATTAACATGTTTATTACTGAAGAAAAATTGCAAGAATTGAGGGAAAACAAAAGAAAAATAGACAAAAAATGGGTCGAAATATTTAAGCATTTTCTGCATCAACATATTGATATTAGTAATGTAAAAAAATCATTGAATTCTCTTGAGTCTTCCAGGGACAAATGCTTGTGTGGAACAAGTATTTTCATTAATGAATCGGTTGTTGACATAATAGAAAATACAATTTAAAGTGGAAATATTACGAGCTATACTAACAGTGAAATTCAATTTTGAATGTAGTTGTGAGGCGTTTTATGAATATTTATTAAAAAATCCTGATGTAATAAAAAAAATACATTCCGTAGAAAAGTATAACTTTAAGAATTAAATGAATTTTATTTTATTAATAAGTAAATATTTTGTCTTCGGAAAATGTCTCCTTTCAGCTTCTTCAGAATTTTGTTGATAACAGAAATGAAGCTAAAATCATATATGAATATAAAATATACGCCACTCTAAAATGTCCCTCCTTACTGTCATGTTGTCCCTCCTTACATTTGAAAATGTTCCTCCTTAGCTTCATGAAAAGTTGGTCACCTTAACCTACGGCAGTATAAACCGCGCATTTAAAACCTTAAAGTTTGCCTGGTCGTATAGGTATGGATATACTAAGTAGAATTCTTCATCTTCTGCGACTATAAACATATATGCAAACATGTTGCAGTAAATTTACTATCAAAACACAATTTTTAAAACTTGGTCAGAAATTTTCATATATGACGCGCAGTCCCTTTTTTTACCGACATTTTTGGAAAAATGGTGCGCGGGGTACACGACTAAATAAGGTAGTTATAAATTTTTAGTACGCGTTTTTAGATGCGTTTTAATGACAGAATTGATCTTTTCATCAAATATAGCGTGCATGTTGCTTACAATTTCGGAGTACTACTCAGAAAACGTGTCGTAAATGCCCGCATCTATTCTCTTATGTTAGACCAGACCTATAGCTTTTTCTTCAATGCTTTCCATATTGTCTATCATGACAAACATATTGCTTAATCGCCTTTTGAAGAGAGAGATTGAGTTCATTTAGGATGCTAAATATGTCGCTCAGATACGCAAGTTTTGCAAACCAATACGCATCTTCAAAAACTTCTCCTTAATTGGACTTATTCACATTTAAATATATCTCCACCTCCGCTGTCAACTCTATCAGTCGTGTTAAGACTTTTCCTCGAGATAGCCAGCGGAGATTGTTACGAAACAGAAGAGAAGTATGAGCCGAACCCATTTCTTCACAAAGTACATTTTTGAATTTATGGGATTGTTTATCAAGAAATTTACAATTTTTACTGCTTGTGCAAGTTCATCGCAGAAATATCTCCTTCAAAAATGAGTCATAACAGACTTATTTATGGAGTGTGTATGTACAAAATTTCAAAGAAAAGAGAATCATGAAAATTTCATTGTTATAAACGTTGGAGTCTATAACATTAATCTTGCCCCCGCCCCTGTATCAAAATTTTCTAAAATCCATTGGATAGGAGCTGAGATCTTAGCGTAATACAGAACTTAATCTATGCAATGAGACCTTTCTTTAAAGACATTTCCGCAGGGCCTGGGAGAGAAATTCAGGGCCCCGATGCTTTTCTCCCTCCCGTGCCCCCGTTAAGGGGGAGGCGGCAGAAGGGGCGCAAACTCACGGACCGATTTTTATCGGTTAAAGCAGATTCGCTAGGAGGTCGTAAAATAACATAATATCCTAGCGGATTAATCCTTTCCGGCATGAAGCGTCCGAACTTAAACTGACCTTACGGCACGAGGCGCTCGAAAGCGCACGCAGATAACAATATTTTTTCTTTCTCTTCTGGGGTGTTATGAATGACTTCTTTGTGTTGGGACTGTTTCTTCTCAAGCCGACGGTCCCACACTACTGGCGTATTTGGCAAACATTTGTATTGGTGGATATTTGGCCAATATTTGTGGCCAATAACCAGTGATCCTCCCACATTACTGGTACATACATACATATGACCAAAGTTGTTGACCCTCTCCTCCAACTGTAGAGGTTCACTGCTTCCCGCTCATGCGGGAGGGGGGGGGGGTGGAGGAACCCCTCCCGTTCAGCGGGAGAGGGTGGGGGAGCCGCCACCCTTCCACCAGTAGTGTGGGAGCGACCGCCAAGCCCAATAACAAATTTTGGTCTTCCTTTGATTTGTGATCCATTTACCGACAGTCCACCGGAAACCACCAATACCAAATATTTGTACTTGTGAACCCTCCCACACTACTGGCCCAATATCCACCAGTAACAAATATTGGTCAAATACGCCAGCAGTGTGGGACCGGCTTTACTGTATGCATTTCTTTTGTCTCACGTATTCATTTCCTTCTCCTATAGATACTCCGATAAAAGTTATTTTCTAATCGCAGTCTGTTATTGCAACCGACGAAAGAAGCAACGGAACAATATAGTATGTACATGAGCGATCTAAAATGCAATCACCATCATGGATACATGAGGTTTATTCGGTGATTGTGTGGTATATCATTTGTAAGCAAACCTTCTCCTCACGCCTACCCGGGGTGCAGTGGGTGCAATGCATCCGGGCTACTCATACTCTTTGCCATAAACTTTAAAAATGAAGCACCTGTTTTTTGAAATTTGGCGCCCCCGCGCCCCTTAAAATTCGGCGCCCGTAGGCAGTTGCCTACTTGGCCTTCTGCAGTGATGGCGAACCTTCTATAGCCCGCGTGCCAATATTACCGAATTTGTCGAATCTTTTCCGCCTTGCGTGCCACAAAAAGTCCTTGATTTTTTTTGGGTTCCAACTAAATTAAATTCGAGATCAATAAATAAGATTGTAACCGTAAAACTAACGTTTACAATAGTTAACTAAATAAAACCAATGTTTTTGCGGCGTTAAATCAGTACGATAAATGCTTTGTATGGTTTTCGCCTTTCGTTGGCGTGCCAACCAAAACCGTCTTGCGTGCCACTTATGGCACGCGTGCCATAGGTTCGCCATCACTGGCCTAGTGGATAAAGCGCTACTGGAGGATGATGTTGTGAGACAGCCTGTTATTGCAACCGATGAACGAAGAAACGAAACACTATTTGTCGTTCCTGAAATAATTTTCCAGTCTTACTCTGTATTATTTGTACACTTGGATTATTATTTTTTGGTACGCATGAAGCATACTGAGGTCCGGTTTGAACCGCAATGAGTTTGATACCGCTGTGCTATGAAGTATTATTACGCGTGCAGATGTAAAATGTTGAAGTAGGGTGGCCAGAAGGTCTCTCTCAGAGAGAACATATTATCTTTTTTCTTCGGATCTTTTTCACTTTTTAATGAAGAAATGTTCTTTTTTCTCTTTTTAACTACTAATGAAAATGTTACTTTTTACTGTTTAATCATAACGTTTACAAATGTTTGAAATTTCAAAACAAAAGAAAACTTTTAACCGTAAAACCAAACACATAGACTATTTTCGTTCAACCTGGAGTGAAAAATCACTAAAAAGAAAAAACATTCTTTTTTTACAATAATGTTTTCATTTTTTGTCTTAATTATATGGCCACCTTATGTAGGAAGCGTTGGGATTTTTACTTTCTCATACGAAGTATCGAGAAAGTATTGTTATCGCGAAAAAATTCGACCTCGAGATTTTCACGGAAATATACGTTTTAGGTGTCGCTGAATCCGAAAAAGTGGTTTTTGCAATGCCGTCCGTTTGTCTGTTACTGGTGCTGGAGCCTAAACGGTAAAGCGAAAATGAATGAAGTCTCGTACTTAAGTATTTTATCATACTGAGCACAGTATGTATAGAAATAGATGTCATTGCTCAATAGTTAAGCGTTATTCTACGCATTTTGAACAACAATTAGATTTTCTCAAAAACGGCTCTAACTATTTTGATCAAATTTCGTATAGTTGCTTGAGTATACATCTACAATAACACTACGTATTTCATTTTTCTCAATGAATGAACATAAGGCTAGTTTATTCTTGGGCAACTTTAACAAAAATTGGATTTTCTAAAAACAGACTCATACGATTTTCATTTTCTAAAGATAAATAAACGACGCATTAGTATATGAGAAAGTTTGTACAATGTATGTTGTACCGATTTTTTAAAAGTAAATAGTAACTTTAAGAAGTCATATAAATAAAGTTTTACGAGGTTTTAATGTTAATCCTGGCAAATTCCCTTGCTAGGTACTTTATCTAAGTATCTGTGTATATTTCAGCTGCCCATTCTTGCCCTATGAAGTTTACTCAAATTTTGCAGAGGCGCTGACTGTTGCTTCAGCCGCAGGGTGTCCCCACATGTGGGTCTGGTTCTAGGGAGGCTCGCTGTGGTTGGCGATTACGGGCATCGATGAAAATCTGATTGCACGATTTTCATTTATTCTGGCTGCTTTGTCAAGTGGATACGACATAAATGTGGAAAAATTTCGCCAATATGCTACAGAGACCGCGGAACTTTACGTGAGACCGTATGGGTGGTTTTATATGCCGGCCAGCGTACATAAAGTACTGATCCACGGAGCAGATATTATTGCCGCTATGTTATTACCTATTGGACGGTTATCCGAGGATGCACAAGAGGCAAGACACAAAGATTGTAGAAATTTTAGGGAGTTCCATTCTCGAAAAACGTCAAGAAGAAATACAAATGAAGATCTCATGAATCATCTACTAATTTCATCAGACCCAATAATCAGCAGCATAAGGAAACTTCCTACCAAAAAAAGAACGGCACTTCCTGAAGAAGTATGAAACTTGATAAAAGTTCTCAAATCTCCCTCAGAAAATGTTGGCCATAGTGTGTTTGATAACCCAGAAGAAAGTGACTCGGGCTCAGAAACGGACACCGACACATAATGTTTGAAGATTTCATGTTTAACGTCATATGAGCTGAATGCTGTACTCCTATGTACATAGAATTACCTACATTTTGTAATTTTCTGCTGCGTTACGATGATGTTAATGAGTAAATTATCATTTAATTACATGAAAAGGTTAAATATGTCGATATTTTTACTTTAATTTAATTTTTACAATGAGCGCAGGTTTTGCCCCTCCAAAATGCTGAAATTGACCACTGTGCGTCGTCGCTAACGGCAATGAGGATTTATATGACCCAGCCAACTGACCAGATATTGTGGACAATAAGACAGTAGATCTTTTAGTGGAAAGAGGGCCTGTTAAAGTATCTGGCCATGGCTATATATTTCCCATGAATAGTGATAATTGACGCTTTTCGGAAGATTTTTATACGCGAAGATTGCCGAATGGAAGAGAATGGCTTGTATACTAGTTGATGCAGCCTTTTGCTTCTGCTGTAAATTGTTCGGCACAAATAAAGCAGGAAACTTAATCAAGATAGAAATATATGTATATTTAAATTATACAATAAAATATACATATCTAAAAATATGAAATATTTTTACAATTATTTTTTAGTGCGCGAATTATATCTTGATAATTTTAGATTGTTAAGGGGCCCCGCAAATGCTGATCGTCCCGGGCCCCGCACCCGTCTAGGGACGGCCCTGAGTTGTAGGCAAAGTTCTACATACTATTAGTATTTGTTAAACCCTCTTTCAATTTACACGAAATTTTTTTCAGCGTAACACCGTCGGCTAAATATTCTCCGTGAACAGCCCCAGCGCACCGTTTCGATAGGTGGACGAATTGACATTTATGTTACAAAATTAAACGTGCGTTGCATAGTATGTTGCTCTGTACAGCAAACTTTCTCTCTAAGTTACAGTGCAATCGTCATTTTATTTGTTTGCCTCCTTCATTCAAATGGCGACGGAATTTTTACTTTTTTTGCAGCTTGGCGACAAATGACAGTTGATCGAAACAACGATTATCGAAGGCAACGGTTATCGAGGCCCTACTGTAGTCAAAAATAACAAATGAAAATAATAATTTGTTTCTTTAAAAATTTTTAATTTTTCTAATGCATTAAAAATCTATATTTTAAATGGATAAATTATAAATATATTTAATAAATATTGAAACATCTACAGCTACACAATGCGCAGAAACCTGAAGATAAGAAAGATTCATGAATATTGATCCGTAAATATTAAAACATATTTTAATTGCACTACCTAAAGCTTTTATAATTTTGTTATTAGCAAGGAAATCATTTATTCCATTCTTCATCTCCGAAGAACTTCTTTAGTCAAGTAATAGAAACAGCACTAAACATTCACAACCATTTAACTTACGCGCGTTCCGCCAGGATTTCGACAAGCAATTGTTCTCATTCTAGTCAAAACGTATAATAAAACTTGTTTCATGAATATTGTATATTTAGTAACGATTACTCCTTGTTAAAAACTTAAAAAATAATTAGTGTGATAATAACCACATAGATTAAATTTATTATCTTTTAGACTTGAACTTTTAGTCAAGATTTTTACCACACCTGCTGACGTAACAAGTCAGAAGAGAGCAAGAGAGAACATGGCGCAAGAATCGCAGTATCTTCGTTGAAGTATACTTTGTGTACAGATAAATCCTAGTGAAAGAATTGTTAATCACCAATCTATATTTCTGTTTTGTATTTATTCACAAACTGTTCTATACTACACTTGTGACAAAATGAGTGTTGATGCTTATGGTCCAAGTTCGCAAACGTTAACTTTTTTGGATACTGAGGAAGCAGATTTAATCGGTGCAGATACTCAAGGATCTGAGTTTGACTTCACAGATTTCACGCTTCCTTCACAAAGTCAAACTCAAGCGTCTCAATTAGATGTTGGCCAGACGCATCCTCCACAAGTGCAGGTAAGAGATGAATGTTTTAGGAAAAGCTGAAACCGCCAACTATACTAATCGTACAACGTGGTTACTCCGCATTAAAAGTTTTTAGGCTTCTTGCCAAATTAAAAGTGGCCGGTATTTATTTGGCATTTAAGCATATTAATTATCGGTATTACTTGAAATTAGAATTATATAGTTTAAGCTCTTATCTTTAAGGTTAATGGTGATATCGGAAAAAATGGGCTTGAAGCCGATGTTGCCGCTACAACCCAGACCTTGCGTGAGTTACAATTCGAGGAAGATGAAGAGGAGGCGTACTACACCAAGGTATTATTACATCGTTTTAAATTATTTTGTTTGACATTTAAAACGTAATTACTTTATGGCCATGTAATTTTACTTTACCAAAATTATTGTCACTTCAGGACCTTCCAGAGTTTGCATGTAAATATTGTGGGATACACGATCCAAGCTGTGTTGTAATGTGCAATGTTTGTAAGAAATGGTTTTGTAATGGTCGTGGAAATACTTCGGGATCGCACATTATCAATCATTTAGTTAGAGCAAAACATAAGGTAAAATAATTTTGACTATCCTATTATCATCATTGAACGCGTGAAATGTTTATATTTATTTAGTGGTGCACTCGTCGAAGCATTGCATTGAAGATCACCTTAATGTAATTGCAGGAGGTTACTTTGCACAAGGATGGCCCATTGGGAGAGACGGTCCTAGAATGTTATTCTTGTGGAGTCAGGAATGTTTTCGTTTTAGGGTTCATCCCAGCCAAAGCTGACTCTGTGGTAGTGCTGCTCTGCCGGCAGCCTTGTGCCGCGCAGAATTCTTTGAAAGATATGAATTGGTTGGTTTAGTTTATTTTTTTAAACTTGAACTCTAATTTGTTGCAAATTTCATTGCAACCATTTAACTTTTGCAGGGATCAAGAGCAGTGGAAACCTTTAATTGCTGATCGTTGCTTTTTGTCATGGCTGGTAAAGCTTCCATCGGAACAGGAACAGTTGCGTGCAAGGCAGATATCAGCCCAGCAAATAAATAAGCTTGAAGAACTTTGGAAAGATAATGTGGATGCAACATTCCAAGATTTAGAGAAGCCAGGAGTGGATGAGGAACCCCAACAAGTTCTTTTGAGGTACCTAACACATTATTTACGAGTGCTAATTATACCTACTAGTTGTTTCAGCAAAAATGTAAGGCGTTGTAGATCCTAATTTTTTGACTAATTCTTAGTATTTTATCGAAGCCTCATTATTGCAACCTTCTAAACCGAATTTAAGCAAATTGAATTTAATTCATTGTTGATATTTTACCATTTACACACATGCGTTATCTGGTTTTTGTTTGTGGGTAATTTTTATATAAATGTAAGGTGTGTGTTATTGGAAATTCAAATTATTGAAGTAATCTTTGTTTCATCTCCAGGTATGAAGATGGATATCAGTATCAAAACATTTTTGGGCCTTTGGTCAAGTTAGAGGCTGATTATGACAAGAAGTTGAAAGAGTCGCAGACTCAGGACAACATCGAAGTCCGATGGGATGTTGGCTTGAATAAAAAAACTATTTCGTACTTCACTCTTGCCAAAACTGACGGAGGTTGGTATCAGCATGTAATGTTTACCATAGTAGATATAGATAGGAAGAGAACATTTTCTTTTGCCAGGAGTACTATAAGATTTACAAAATGGATTCATTTAAATATATTTTTGGTTACCTTTAAAAATGTGCTCATGACTATTATGGCTTGCAATTTTTCCATAGATATGAAACTCATGCATGGAGATGAGTTACGTTTGCGATACCTTGGAGAGATGCACAAGCCGTGGTCTGGTGTGGGACATGTGATAAAAATCCCTGATAATTTTGGAGAAGAAGTTGGAATAGAATTGAAGAATAACTGTGGTGCTCCTACAGAGTGCACATCAAACTTTGTCCTTGATTTTATATGGAAGAGTACATCTTTTGATAGGTGAGTATAATTGCTGTTGTTGTAATATAGGTTGGTTTTGATTAGTTTTCAACTTTACATTGAACAATTAATTTCAGAATGCAGTTGGCTTTGAAGAAATTTGCTGTTGATGATACGTCTGTATCTGGATATATTTACCATCGTTTACTGGGGCACGAAGTAGAGGAAGTTCTCTTTAGATGCCATTTGCCCAAACATTTCTCTGCCCCAAATCTTCCAGACTTGAATAGGTCACAGGTAAATTGCTTTAAGGATTTTTAATAGATATCTTTGCTGGAATAAGCAATGTTTACTTCATAATGTTTTATATTGCAAGAATTTTGATTCTTGTTGACTATTTGAAAGAAATTGTAACAATCTAGGGGGTGTTGTTTATGTAATGGCTGCAGTTGTGTATTTTTTGTGGTAATAATTTACTTTCTTACATTTGTAATTGTGATTTTCCAAGTTGAATTGTGTACTGAACGTGTTTAAATTGCTTCATTTAAATGTATTTACTAATTTTTGAATTTATCCATAAAGTATCCCTTATGTTTTTCATTTTTTCTTGATTGTTATGGTGGTATATCTATGGCATGTTTTGGCAGTACCTTTTAATTAGGCATAATTTTGTGACTACAGTTTGAATGAGACATTCGTTCAAATTAACTGGAGTGGAAATCTTTTTCTTCCTAGGTCTATGCTGTGAAACATGCTCTCCAGAGACCTTTGTCTCTAATTCAAGGGCCTCCTGGCACGGGAAAAACCGTGACCTCTGCTACAATAGTGTATCAACTCGTGAAGCAAACTGGTGGTGGTCCTGTTCTTGTTTGTGCACCATCCAATATTGCAGTTGACCAGTTGACAGAGAAAATACACCGCACAAGTCTAAAAGTTGTTCGTTTGTGTGCCAAGTCTCGTGAAGCTATCGACTCACCTGTGTCTTTTTTAGCCCTGCACAATCAAATCCGCAGCATTGATAGGTCAGTGCCAGTATTATTTTATGCAGCTATTTTGTTGTATTTTGTCCTAAGTTTATTTTGGTAGCATCCTTTTCTTTGATATATTAAGATTCTCCCAAATAGTAAAAGTACCTGGTGAGTAAAATAGTCCTTTGTATGAATCTGATCTTTAAAAAATGTCCTAATGCTTTATTACAATTCTTATTACAACTCATATTATTTTGGATATGAATCCCCCTTTGCAATTAGAATAATGACATTAGATTTTTCAAGACCTTTCAAATTTGAATATAGACTTTTTAGCATTAATCTGTATTTATTCAAAACATTCCAATTCATAATAATTAGTGAATGTTATTTTCTCAATGCATGAAAAAGGACATCAAATCATTCAATGGCACAATTGTGAGACTAATAGACGAATCCACTTTTATTCTTATTTATGATAGTGATAATCTCTCATTGGTCTTAATGATATATCTGCCAAGTCAGTTGAATTTGAAAAAGGAATACAGGTGACTCCTGAGATTCGACCAACTCGAGAATTCGACCGGTCGAATCGACCCAGCCAATCGATCGGTCGAATTAGAAACTAGTTTATGTGAAGTAATTTTCGGCCCGCCCGACCATGAGAGGTTTAGTTTCAGTCTAGACATCATTATTTCTGCTCTAATTGTTTGAATTTCTGCTGATTCGACATTCGACTGTTCGAGATTCAACCACATTTTCAGGAACGCATCCCTGTCGAATCTCGGGAGTGTCTGTATTCAGATGGACGGTTTTACTTTGTTAGATAATTATTGTGTATAATTAAACTTAGTTTGACTGTTCGAGATTCAACCACATTTTCAGGAACGCATCCCTGTCGAATCTCGGGAGTGCCTGTATTCAGATGGACGGTTTTACTTTGTTAGATAATTATTGTGTATAATTAAACTTAGTAATATGATCTCAAATTGATATTACAGTACCCACAAATCAATTCTGTTTAAACCCCATAAAAGTACTGAATGTGAATTAGTATATTGATTCAGACCAACTGCATGAAACCTTAATATTCCACCATCTCATAATTGAAAGTAATGTTAATGCATCTTTGTATGTGTTAAATTGCTGAAGCCTCGAGGTATACGTCTTACCTTCAAGATCAGGCTGTCTTGCAGTGTTTGTCATTCTATGTTAAATTTGGGTTGCCATGAAATATGAATACTGGTAAAGCCACATTTACTGTAATGTTTACAGGGTTAAAAATCCAATGGTTTAAATAAGTGAGAGACCACTGTCATTGAGTTGAAAAAAAGTTGAACCCATTCATAGGGCCAGGTAACGATTTTCCCATTAAACTGTTGAAAGAGCCTAACCATGGTTTTTCTGATTCCTGAATTTTCTTGCAAGATCAGCAGAAGAAAGAATTGATCACATACCCTGCTAATATTATGTGTATCTTTGTACAGTAAAACCTTGTTAATTGAAAGTTCAAGGGACCAAAAAATTATGATTTCGAAATAAACAAAATTTCTTAAAAATCGAACTTTTTTATGATCAGCTACTTGGGCAGCAAAACCTCAATACAGAATCTTATCTGTCCGTTCTACAAATGAATTGGCCTTACAAGTAAGTATACACGGCAAATTCGAACAGAGTTGAAGTGAACACTTAGTTTACGATTCACAAAGACCACCACGTGTGAAAAAAGGCTCCAGTGAATATCCCTAATTTCCCAGTACATTTCAAGTTACTCCTTTATGCCGCGAAGAAAAGATGTTCAACCGTGCACCAAAAGATTATCACTCATCTGTACTTCTTACTGTTGCATAAGTATTACATTGTGCTCTTCTTGTATGACATTATGGTAAAACCAGTGATGAGCTGAAGCTGAATCGTGCGAGCCAGTTGTTCAATTTTTAGAAAATATGAAAATTTATTGATTTTGTCCTTACAAGTACATTTTGCCCTATCTGAAAGTCAATTACCGACAGTGTACGAAATGGAATACATTGCGAAGTGAGCACTTCTTAAGCAAGCGGAACACTTACTAAACTAGAGCGATTCTATGTCCCTGGCATGTAGGCATCCTGTGAACCTTCGACTTACACAGGATCGAGATTTTGAATTAAATGAACTTTTTGTATGCAAAATCCTATGGTGTTGGTTGGGGACTGATCTTAGCTTCGAATTACACCATACTTTGAATTGTCCGGGATCGAAATAACGGAGTTTTACTGTATATGTGTAGCATCTCATCTTAATATATAATCCTTTTCATTCTGTCTGTTATGCTTAAAATACCACATTTTCTCTTAACTTTTCTGTACTTCTACTGATTGATTGTATTAATTATTGTGCACAATCGGTATCTAATCAAGATTTAATGCCTTTGTCTAAAAATATGGTTAAAATGATTTCCTTTGTGGGAGCAACAAAATCACCTCTATTGGAAACGTAATGAATGCATGAATGAATGGTGGTGGTGAGGGTTGCATTATCTTTAAATATGGCATAAGCCCGAATCTCATAACACATTCAAAATGTTATTTTTACTGAAGTTCTGATTATGGCTAAGAATTAGTTTGGAGCCTGGAAAAATTTCAATTTTTCATGTTTTTAACAAAGAAATTTGCATTGGCTCCATATTTGAGAGTCCAATGCTATTATATTGGAAAATATCATATTTCAGTTTTTCATTACGGCGTAAAAGTTTGTTTTTGTTTATTTTAGATAAGTACAAATGAGTTACTGATTACATTTTCAACCTTATTTTTGTGTTGCATTTAGTTGTCCAAAGCAAAAGGATTGGCAAATTATACAAGTAACTTGAGTGGTTAAATCCGCCAAACAACAATATAATTAACATTTATTGTGTAAGTTTCATAAAATGTTGGCAAAAAGTCGTGGATTTATATTGCTAGTTTGAATTGAAACTTAGCTAAGGTTTACATATTCACTCTTAAAGTTGTTTCTGTTGTTGATATCCTGATTGTTCTCTATTCAGATGGCATATGCAAATCTTTTAATTAGTGTAAAGGAATAAGCACTGTGGTTACATTGAATTTCATACCAAGAGCTAACTTATCCATTTATAATCCAGTTCCAGATGGAGCTATTACTTCAGTTACAGAATTCACATCTCTGCTTTATATAGTTAGAAGTTTGCCTAATGAATAGGCATGAGCACATAACACTCGTGTAACGTGAATAATCGTGGGTGACAAGAAAGGTATTCCTAATTTCATTCTTTTACTCTCCTAATAGTTATTTGTTTCCAGTTGACAATGTAGTTAGGTTTTAAGGGGGAATGGAAGTTAGTTTTGAAAACTGATACCGAATGGGGCAGGGTTTGACAAAAGTGTCTCTCTGATGAGTAGTGTTATTTTTACTTTCTCATATATGAAGTACATATATTGAGAAAGTATTGTAATCGCAAAAAAAGTTCAGTCTCGAGATTTTGATGGAAATATACATTTTAGGGGTACCTGAGAGTCCAAAAAACAGGTTTTTGCCATGCCATCTGTGTCAGTCTGTTCGCTGCTCTAGAGCCTAAATAGTAGAACGAAAATGAATGAAATCTCCTACTTAGGCATTTTATCATACAGGATAGAAACTATGAAGAGATGGTTCACATTGCAGAGTAATTAAGGGCAGTTTATTCTAGGCGACTTTAACTACATTTTGATTTTCTCAGAAATGGCTCCAATGATTTTGATCAGATTTCGTACAGTTACTTGAGTTTACGTCTTCAATAATACTACATAGTTGACATTTCTCAAAAAAGGAACAGAAGGCTAGTTTATTCTTTGGCAACTTTAATAACAATTGGATTTTATAAAAAATGGTCTATACGATTTTCATCAAATTTCGTATAGTTATTTAAGTTGATGTTTATAATGATCGTACATGGTTCATATTTTTCAAAAGATAACTAAACGATGCCTTATATATGCGAAAGTTTTTACAATGTGTATTGCACTGATTTATATAAACATTTGCCTAATATGTTCATTTGGTTTCAGAATAAATTGATCATTCTTTCCAGTGTATGGCATGCTCTTGGACTTATTAGAATATACTTTGGCTAGAAACTGCAGTATTTTTATAACTGCTCCTTTCAGTCCTCTCTAGTTTTATCTTTTGTTCCTCAAGATTAGATTAGTTTACAAAATTTTCTACTTTTTCCCCTCCTCTCTCTCTTCCTCTCACCCACACTCTTATCTCCTCATCCTCTGTGTAATGTTGGTTTGAACTGTTATGTTACCTGATGATGACTTATTTCATTGTAATTGAAACCAGTTATTTTTGTACTTGATGTGAAATAACATTAAAGTCAAACTTTACCAAGTGTCTTTTTTTCGTTTTTCTCATATTAAATTATTTAAGCAATATTATTCTTCTGGCTAGCTATGTGACTTCTTCTCTTTTCCTTGCTTTTCTAGTTTCCTGTCTTCAACTTGTTAAATATTTTAATTCCTCAGTTTAGCATTTCTTTTCTCAACCTAAGCAAATCTATACACTGGAAATAAATTAGCGATCCTTCAATAAATTTTATGAATATTCATATATGGGTCTGAGTAAATCAAAATCTTACTTTGGTTATTGTAGGCAAGTAACAATTGTAAATTGCTTTTTTATGTATTGACTATGGGCTCCGCCCCTGGCCCCTCCGGCACCCAACCTCGTGCCACGCTCCACATGATTTAATCGGACTATGAAGCATACCACAAACTTAAAAGCCATATGGTCATATAATAGAATTTCTTCTGCTAGAGGCTTCTGTTTGGACTGCTAGGAAATGTTTGTTTTTAACTATTATATGAATTGGAAAGGAAATATTGCTATTATTAATAAAAGCTAAGAGTAATAAATGTACCTTCAATGCAGCGGAAATGAAATCTTATTTTAATTCTTCAGGAATATTCTTTTTAGTAACTAATATAATCACACTATGCTCTCAAGTTGTATGATCATATAGTTCAATTCAATTCCTTACGCTAGACGTTTCATCAACTGGCCGTAGTACGGCCCAACCCAGTGAAATTGGTGGCAAAAACTAGCGGATCTTTCTAGCTCTGTTTAATAGCTTGTGTGTTAAGTCTTCCTTCTCTTTTCCACATCCATCCAGCGTGAGGGAGAATACCCCATAAGTCAGTCAGAAATCTGCATTTTAAAAGTCGTATTAGAGAGGATATTAATGCTACACAGTAATTGATCATGAACATTTATGTGTATGTTTCTTTGTTTCTTGCTATTGGAATATATGTCCTTTCCTTTTAATTTACCAATGCCGTTTATCTGGATTAGTTATGAAGAGAAACGAACTATGTAACTTTCAATATATTTTTTAAAAAATAACGTATGTCCTTATTCTCATCTAATTTTTAATTTATGCATGAGCCTATTTGCGTTAATTAGCATTACAGATGTGAGATTCTAGCAGTCAAACGATGAAATGAAAATTCACTTGCTTTGGTTAAATCGTTAGAAACGCTTCCCATACAGAATAATAATCTGTAAATATTTACGTTGCTATGTATAAAGTTTGATGTTGTCACAGCAATAATTTCAATGCTTAAACAACAGTTCAAAGTGAATAATGCTTTTCTTTTGTCTATTTGAAGGTTTAATTAGCACAAATTGAATTGGAGGCAACAATGATGGTCGCCTTGGCAACACCAAGAAAGAGTACAAAATATCTACAAAATGTCGAAAACAATTGAAAGATTTGACCGTGTAACGTAAACAATGCAAGAATAAGATGGTATAGAATTTTAGCCATCAAATAAAGCAAAATCAAAGAAAATCGGTCCATATTTACGTATTTTGATGAATGAAGGAAAGAAACCTTGCACTCTGAAAAATCAAAAATCCTCTCTTAACTTATGGGAAAATATAATTGTCTCCTGGATTCAAACCTGGGACTCTTTAGCAAACGAAAATATTTTTCCAGGGACCTAATTGCTAGTAGAAACAAAATGCCGTTTACCACATAACTCTATGACGAACAGTTCTCGAGAAATATGCCTCTGTAATGCTTCACGTATTTACCTAAGTATGCATGGTTAGAATTTTAATATTATAAGATTTTTTACTTCTTTGATATGTATACTTTTCATATTTAATATGGTACACAGCATGTAGGTGTTCTGAAATGGCATAAAATTTGAATTAATTCATTACAGTAACACAGAGTTACAGAAGCTTCAGCAGTTGAAAGATGAAACTGGAGAGCTGTCATCTGTGGATGAAAAAAGATACCGCCTTCTGAAGAAAGCTGCTGAGAAGGAACTTCTTGAAGCTGCAGATGTGATCTGTTGTACATGTGTGGGTGCTGGAGACCCAAGACTTGCTCGACTCAAATTTCATTCCATTCTAATTGACGAGAGCATGCAGTCCACTGAGCCAGAGTGTATGGTTCCAGTTGTTTTGGGAGCCAAACAGGTAGACTTCTTCAACTTAATCTTAGACATTTTGGAAGTTAAGGTTTTACTTTTCATTTGCCCAAATGTGTCCTGTAGAAAAGTATCGAGCTTGCCTTTTGGCTAAAATTATATTGACACAATGTCTCTCCAATAGAAAAAATTAGTTTAGGAAAACCAGAGATATATTTTGGCTGAAAGTTAGCCATCATCATTGGTGAATCACATATAGTATTCCTTATAAAGCTGTTGGTGAATCATCCTGATGACTTCTGCTTTGTAGCTTATCTTTTTATAGCTATTGGAGGGATTTAATTTAAATGTTTTGAAATAAATATTTTGCCCTTCCAAAAACAATCGTTTTCCTGAGACCAAATCTCTTGCATTAATTGGTAGAATTTTAGGATCAGTAATGATGGATGGTTTTATTATAGATAAATTTGATATGGTGGGTGAAACTTAGCACAAATATTTTTTGCCTTGGAACACAATAAAAATACACAAGTGTACCAACCAGTCCTGTCAAATGTTATCTGCATTTTATTCTACAGAACATGTTTTATATGGTAAGCTAGAGTTATGAAATTGGATTTAGGCCATACAAAACTTGTCTGAAAACATTACAGTGGCATATAAATGAGTTGCAAAAATTACTTTGCCAAAAGTTTTTGTAGTAACACTAAGTTTTATTTAATCCAGGTTTAAGTATCACAGAACTGTCATCAGTTATATGATGCGGCGTTGCACTGTTACATTACTGACATTACATGTATAGGATTTTTTGTTCTGAATTTATATGTTAGCTGCTGGCAATCTTGGGTATAAAATTTTAAAGTAAAGTGGAACACCTATACAGGCTGTTCCCCACTTACAATGTTTTGACTTATGATACACCTGGTCTCACGACATTAATACATTGATACCTCGAAATCGACATATGATATTTGACATCTGATGCGCTCCAAGTCTCCTTTCTTGTGCATATTTTCGGCTGATATTCAGTTGGACAATATGACTCATCCACATTATAGGTATTAATTTTATGATTGTTTTAAGCCTTAAAAATGTTTATTACACAATATATAACACTCATTTGTTCTTAAACTATTAATTTATAGCCTAAATACAGCTTGATTATATTTTTTCCAAGGTCCTGGAACATATCTCAATTTATAACATGTAAATCTGTGTGTAATTGATATTTGACACGATAATTCGACTTACGATGCGATTTTTTGGAATGCAGTTGTAAATCGGGAATGGTCTATATTGCATTTTATTTGAAATAGTCAGAAAAGTCTGAAGCGCAATAATTTCCCTAAAGGTGTGAATATGCATCAATATTGGACCTTTTAATAACATTCTGCTCAGCAAATTAGAAATTGATTCCAGCTTAATGGAAATTAATAAATCAGATTTTTACTTTCTCCATACGTAGTAATGGGAAAGTATTGTATTCATGAAAAAAATCGAATTTGTGATTTCAACGGAAATACGTGTTTTGAGGTCCCTAGAACACATTTAGACCATTTTCGGAATGATGTCTGTGTGTGTGTGTATGTTAGTGTGGGCGCTCTAACTCAAAAAGTACGTGCCATATTGTTACCAAACTTCATATATAACACTTTAACACGAGCATAAAGAACTGATTAGTTTTTCGACAATAACGGGTAACCGAAAGTTGAGGTTTATTCGAAACCGATTCGGTTTTTGCGATATTTCTTCGTTAAAATATCATTATTGTATTAACAATTCTATACAAAAGGTATAGAGAATGTAATTTCCTACAACTTTCATTTGAAACAGTTTTCTATTGTAGTTATTGCATAGGAGTTATTTATAAATAACCGGTTTTTCGGTTTTCTCCTTAAAAACATCGTTATTGGTAATCTTCCTGAGGACCAAAGTTGTAGAGAATAATATTTCTTCCAAGTTTTGTTTGAAACAAATTTTCGTAGAACCATCCATTTTGGAGATATTTAGCTTTTTCGTAATTTCCAGTATACAGCGCCACCACCATGGAACGGTTAATTCTGTAAACGTAACTATTCAAAATATACCTAAGTTACTGCCATATGGACGACTGTATGCTTTTACAATATGAAATAATAATTTTGCCTTACACTGCTATTCACGATAATTTAAATATCTATACTGCAAGTATGGAGAAAGTCATGTGTTGGCCACATCAGATTTTTCATTCATTAAATATTGCTGTTTATTAACATAGGTAAATTTGAAATACAACACATTACAAAATATTATTATTCCTTTAAATCAATTATGTCAAACTCAAATTATATGGGGGCCAAAATGATATCCTCTTTACTTGAATCCAAGACTATGTTTTTTCCAACTTTCAGCCTTTGAAAATTCAGGGTCATCTTAAATTTATGCATGAAAATGTAAAATTACATGTTGAGTCAATGACCAATGAAATGTGAGATAAAGTACTTGTTTGTACTGCTGTTTTTGTTGCATTTAGTATGGAAAACCACAACATTATCCAACTTTTTCAGTGATTGATATAGTTGGTATGCAGCAATATCATGAAGGCCGAGTATGACAAAAAGGGAAGGACATCCACTGATGGTTTTACTGTCAACACAAGCGTTTCCACCCCTTGCAGTTGATCTGAAATCAGATCGTTTTCTTATCTCCATAAGGAATATTGAATTTCATTCTGTGAAGCTTTGAAAGGGACAGGAGCATGGCATTTCATAAGACTATCATAAGATAGTCAAAAGTCAACCATGTGGAATTTTGTAGCCAAACAATTTGTTGAGAAATACAAAAAATTTGGTGTGGGTAGGCAATCCAGTTTCATTCCATGGAAATTGTTATTTTTTCATTTGAACTTTGCTTCAGCAGTAAAACCATTCTACGTCACAAATTAGTAATGTGAACACGTAATCTCCTATAATATATTTTGAAGGATGTGTTTGTTGGTTTGTTCATGGAACTCCTCCTAAACGATAAAAGCTAGAATAACCAAATCTGGTACGATTCTTCCTTACATCCTAACTTAGTGAATGGCCAAGGTTTTGTTTCTGTATGTCACTTTGATTCAAAATGGCGAACGTTTTAATTATCAAACGTCACGTATTTTGCTGCGTCCTGCAATTGAAATACAGGGATGAGTGTAGACTACTTTGAATTTGCACTTCAAAATTACTTAAAATCACGGTATGAACTTGAGACTTGGGTACTTCTTTGTGGGAAAGAACAAAGTTTATTTTTATTGAAGACAGATTCTGAATTCGCGTAGGAATGCGGTTAGAATCAATAAAATACTTGATTTTATCAGTTTTATTACAATACCAATTATAAGCAACCATGACAACTCCCATTGTCGCCGAGATTGAGAGTTCAATGCATTTATATGGGAGAGAGAGGGGAGGGAGAAAGTATCTAATTTTATTTACGTTTTCATTATAATTAATTAAATAAACAAAATTTGAACAACAATAGTAGTACATAACAACAAATTATTTATTGTTCTGGAATATTGCATTGCTAATAAACAGGATATCTTGGAGTATTAGACAAACTCAAAAAGAAATACAAATAATAAAACGGGCAACTGCTTGAGCAAGATATATATATATTACGACATTAAATTCTGTTATGATTATTACAAAATTGTAAAAAGTACATAATCACTTCTTACTTATTAATATAAAAACTTTGAATAAACAAATTATTATATATTTCGAAGAATGTGTTTGTGCATTTATAGCGCAACAACTACAAAACATAGAAGCAAGAAGAACGTGCCATTTTAACCCCAATAAAAAGATAAGGAAAATGGGAGGGTTTTTAAAGTGATTTGAACTATATTTTTTATATTAAAAATGTTTTTCTCTTTTAATTTTTCCCATTTAAATAACACAGGAATGAGCGTATTGTTGGATTATCAATTTACGTGACAACTGTTATAAACAATATGTAATATTAACTAAAAGAAATAATATATGCCTAATATAAACTAAAAGAAATAATATATACCTAATATAAAGTAAAGTAACGAAGAAAGAAACACAAAGTGTGGCATAGAGTTCTCCAAAGCAAACTGTTTTTAAAACTACGTACATAAGTAACTCAAATAATTAGACATAGATTTTCCACAAATTGTGATTATCAAACCTTTAGGCTGCATTACACGTATGAGCTTCCCCGTGGTTTTATCTGTGAGGAGGGGGGAGATGCTTATTTTTCTCATTTGAACTTGAGACTGGCAGCAGTTCACATCAGAAGATCAAGATGAACACGAGGAGAATGATTTACTTTTTTTGGCATTTTCTGCGGTGTACATTATTAAAAAATCTAGTTATCGTAATAGAAGACGTGTAAAACGTGTGGACGAAGGAGTTGTTAGCAGAGTGGGAGACATTTTCGAATGTTAAGATATTACCTGTACTCGATGCTACTTAAAAAGTAGCCCAATTCGTGATTTTTCACCCAATCTGGAAACCCTACCCGGATGCGGCAAGAGGCAGCTATAGAAACTGAGCGACAAAGTCCTGACGCATGCGCAGTCGAACAAAACCATGTGGTGAAACCCAAGTTGCTGTTACACGCAGCAGCTTCCCCAAAAATATCAAACACTGCTTGAAGGTTTTCTTCATTTTTGCTTTATTCGACGGTTAAAACTATGTCTATCTTATTTTTGCAATGCTTACATGTTACACGGTCGAAGTTTTAGATTCACTAAATCTGTTGAAATTCAACGGGAAGTTATGCTAGTAGTTTCATATTTAAAAGAAATTTATCATCTTCAAGAAAGTTTCCACATAGTTAATATAAATACTCAATTTTTTTCATTTTGTAACTGATAATGGTGGCATAGTTGGTAAGGTGCTCGACTCACAACTCATAAAGTTTGGTGGTTCAAATCCTGTGAGTGACAGAAGTTTTTCTAAGTCAATTTTGGTTGAACTTTTATGAATAATCATGGGAAGGATGAAACTTACATGTGTGTGTAAAAAAATGCTTAAAGGAAAGGTAATAATTAAAGTGGCAAGAAGGTGTTGGAGGAAGCCCAGTGGACACTTACCTAAATTGGAGAGCTGCTGAGAGTGCTGAAGAGAGACACAAAAACAACAAATATGGAGCTTTCGGGCTGATGCCCTTCTTCAGCGGTGGAGAGACGTACTGTTTGAAGTGACACAATGGGAAGGATACGGGGGAGAGGGGTATAATGAGAGAAGTTCGGGTATAGGAGGAGGGGGATGGCCAATAAGGTTATCAGAGGTTGATACCGGGAGAGGGGAGAAAGAGTCAAGAAGTATGATGTGGGCTAATTCCCACTGTCAAAGTAGGGGAGTGGGAGTGTAGTCTGGTAGGGCGAGGATAGTCCTTACATTAAAGCAATTATAAAAGTTAACTTGTGTGAATTAGCGTGAGAGGCCACCGGAAAGGGACGTTTGAGATTTACGCTGTTCTGGTGACTGTTAATTCTGATACACACCCAGGAGGCAAGTTAATATAAAAGTTAATGAAAAACAGTAGCCTGGAATTTTGAGTTTCTTCCTGCACTTCTAACATCATAGACAAAAACATTTTGGAAGATAGAAATAGAATTGCATCCTGATAGTAGATATGTCATTGATGCCTGGTCTGACAAGGGGACGTTGTCAAGTCGATGTCAAGAATCCGGTTGAAACTTCTTGAGGTGAAACTAGAGACAAAATAAGCGGACACGTGTCCCGGCTTTCTTCCTCATAGACCCAGGTTTGAGAAAAAATGGGCAAAATAGATTTGCATGCAAAACGTATACCAGTATTTAACTCGGCAATTTTATAGAGCGCCGTGGCTGCGGTCGCTAAGGCGTTAGCATTGTAAGCCTAAGGTCGGAGGTTCGATTCCCACCGGCTGCGAACTTCTTTTTTGTTTTTATTTCCATCTATTTTTTCAAATACCAAGCTGGGTACGTTTCTCAACTTCGTTATTTGTGATTAAGTGTTTTTTTATAGTATTTACAAGTTAAATAAAATAATTTTTGGGAAACTATGAACTATCTTCGGGTTTACCAAAATTAGAACCAACACATCATCGAAGCTTGAAAAACGAAGCCGACCTTGCTTTTCTATGAAGAAAAAACAACATGCAATGCAAAGATAGCCACACCACGCCGTTAAATGAGCGTTTCTCACGGTGCCCGTGATGCCAAGTGGGGTGACGCGCATGCTAAAACTACATATTTCTCCGCGACAATGTTGCAATACATGTGCTGTTGTGGATCGATCTTACAATTAAAGGCCGCAGATCATCACCAATTCAGTTATTGCCGTTCGCTGCTTTTGCTACTGCTTCTCTCGCTTTACTCTGATTTTCTTTTTTGATATCGACCTCTGCTCTCCTGGATCACTTACTCTCCCGTCAACGACCTCTGCACTCTTTTTGGATTACGATTTAGCTGTTTGATCGTTCAGTATTGCGATTTTTCGTTTTTTACGATTATCGTAATATTTTATGAGTCTTGATTACCTCCCTGATTTCGACTATTGCCTTCATGAACCATTTCACTTTATTGAAGGAGATCGATCCAGTTGCTGGACCCTCGGGAAGTAGCTTTGCACAGGACAATGAAGACATCGTCAATGCTTCGTTTTTATCAGATAATCACGATAAACAAGATATAACGGGGGCTGCTCGTTTTTTTTATAGGTAAGCAATTTACATTAATATGGCATCTTGTGGCTGTCTTCACCCACATTCCGAGAAATGCTCCAGAATGCATGGTATGCATCAAAATTAGCGGACACCAGAAGTGTTTTCATGAACGTTCGGGAGGATTGTTTTCCCCAAGACCTATGCAAACGGAAGTGCATATTTTTCGCAATAAGTTTCATAAGATGCGCATGGTACAAGGAATATCTGTGCTTTCCTTGTTTTTACGATAAATACCATCCAAGCCTTTGCCTTAAAAATATTCAGTTGAATGGTGAATAGTGAGTGGAGCACCTCTTTTTACCGCTGGCAAATAAAAAATGAAAGATTAAAATATGAAAAATTATTTTATTACTATAAAAAAACATTTAATCACAAATAACGAAGTTGAGAAACGTACCCAGCTTGGTATTTGAAAAAATAGATGGAAATAAAAACAAAAAAGAAGTTCGCAGCCGGTGGGAGTCGAACCTCCGACCTTAGGCTTACAATGCTAACGCCTTAGCGACTGCAGCCACGGCGCTCTATAAAATTGCCGAGTTAAATACTGGTATACGTTTTGCATGCAAATCTATTTTGCCCATTTTTCTCAAACCTAGGTCTATGAGGAAGAAAGCCGGGACACGTGTCCGCTTATTTTGTCTCTAGTTTCACCTCAAGAAGTTTCAACCAGGGTTGTTAAACGAAACCGAACCCACTGAAGAGGAACGGTTCCAGATAGGTTTTGGTTCAAGGAACAGTTCACAGGAAACAAACCGAAAAAGGAACCAAAGTCGTGGAACGAAAGAGGAACGAAGTCTTCGGAACGAAATGTCGATGGAACGAAACTGAACCGTTCCGGATCGGGTTCGCACATGAAATAGTTTCGTTCCGTCTCCTTCTACTTTGGTTCCAGCCAGTTTTCAATGGTTTTTACTCGCGTCTAACGGCGAGAGGAGAGGGCGAGGGGGAATGCGAGAGGGGAGGTCGGGGATAGGAAGGGGATCTTAGTTCCTAATATAACCACCGGGAAGATGTAGAGTGCGCAGTGAGTAGTGAATGCCGACCTCGTACGGAGTTGTTTTTCTCGCTGACGGAAAATGGGTGTTCGTGGAAAAATTGCCATATCAATAACACATTCAATGCCGCCGTCGACGGTTGCTACCTTGTGCAGACGACCGGCGTCGACGCGTAGTCGACACATCTCCCGTTCCGTAATAACCGTGCCGTTAAGCGACGGCTTCGCACATTGGCTCCTCGTAGGAAGCCGACTCCTCAGTTTAGTTTTTGTAAGTTTGCTCATCGGTGAGTTTGTATTTAGTGCGAATTTTTCCGGAAAAAGGATATATAAAAAAAATAGTGAAATTTCGGTTGGCCATTGGGGATGGATCTAAAAAACCAAGAAGATATTGAATGTGTTAAAATGGCTTACATTAGAAGAATAAAATTAAGCCTAATGATTTGCGGGCTTCTACTCTCCGCCCCACGACCAGAATAATGGTGCAGTTGCTTGGAACGAAACTACTGAACGTATATCCCAATAACTCACAACTTGAACCCGAACCCATTCAAGAAAAGGAACCGTTCTGGAACGAAATATTTCGTTCCGACTAAACAATTTCATTCCGGAACGGAACTAAACCATCACAGAACATACAGTTTCGTTCCGAACCGAAACTATTCTTTGGGTTCGGTTTCAGTTTTGTTTAACAACCCTGGTTTCAACTGGATTCTTGACATCGACTTGACAACGTCCTCTTGTGAGTTGGTCTTACCAAGCAGTATATGGATTCCCACATTGAATTGTGACAGCCACCACTTCCCTTCCCCACTTGTGATTTTGCGATCTTATATCCATTTTAAATAAGTCAACCTTGACTTTGAAATCTCAGACCATGTTGAGATGAGAGAAAAGTGACAACTGTGAGGTTAGTAGAAAATTCAGTGTCGCTCAGGCAAATGTGAGTAGACTCAAAAGATAAACTAAATTACTAAATCTCAGATTGGTTCAGAAAGTGGTAGAAAAGTCTTAGAAACACAAGCAGTTTGAGTTAGTTTGCAAATAGGCAATGAAATGCCAGTTTTCAGTGTAGCTTTAACGCAAAGCACAAGAAAATGCAAGACAACTAATAATCCTATGACAATATTTCAAGGCAGATAATGATTGGTGTGCTGAAATGGTCAACAAACTATTTAAAAGGTTTCTATTCAGTATGGTTATTGACTGTAAATGATGCTTTGGAACCTTGAAGAAAGTGAAAGGATCCTAATGTTGAAATGCTCTGCCATTTGACCAAGATATCACAGCAATGGATAAATATAGAAGTAATAGTGAATGCATTTACAAATGCTATATATCTAATGACATGGGTGGAAGTGGGGATGTTTATTAGGTGCATTTTGCTTCCAGCATAAGCGCCTATTATAGTCTGTTCACTATCTAAAGTCTCTTGGCCTTCTTAGAGCAAGTAGCCAATCACGAACGTTTCCCCTTCCATCACCCCTCACAACTTTCGTGCGGGAGAGCAGATACTGATGCACATTGCCAGCTCTTGCGGATTTTCGCCTTCAGCTGATATACTACACAATTTCTAAATAAAATACTTCCCATCGCTCTTTTTGATCTGGGCTTTGGACGGCGGTAGAAATGGCAACGCAGGCCGATGTGAACTCTTCGAGAGCAGGAGTGAGACTGGATTCCTCCCCACTACCTTCCCAAACAAACCGTCTCCTATTGGCTGCTGCTTCAAGGCCAAGAGACTTTAGGTAGTGAACCGACTATAGTATTAGTTTGTATGTCTGTCCACGTGTTCTTTCTCGGCTTCTACCAAATGGATTTTCATGAAATTTGATATTAAGGACTTAGAGTCAAAGATAAAAAATCACATAAATGAATCACATAGCCAATCAGGGATACCACTTTACTGGTGTCAAAAAATGAACTTTCCGTCATATCTCGTAAAGTATTGGTCATATCAAAATAGTTTTCTAATACAGACTTGTAGAACTAGTAGAGTATTTCTTTTTCCTATGCATTTTTATCGTAGGAGTAACTGTTATCAAGAAAATCAAACAAGAATGTCTTAATTTGGGATGAAATTTCTTGTGTGGTTACTTCTTCATTGTTGCTAACATAATTTCACAATAATATGTTTAATGTCCTTATGTATTTAAATATTTTTAAGTAGGAAGACAATGGATTATTTATGACAAAGGAATAACTTTAAAATACTATTTCTCTTACGTACACGTACAGGCAACATTTGCTATTCGTCCCTAATTGGTTCCTGAAAAACAGGTCCAATAGCGAAAGGACCAATAACGAATGGTGGTTTCCCATATGATTACATGTTAAAATTGATTGGACGGTTCCATTGAATCAATTTCAGACATTTAAAATTATATTTGACCATTTAAAACAACAAAAAGAATAGGCATCTATTCATTAACATTATAAAGCATAAATTAATACCTTTAAACCTAATATAATAATGTAAAACATAATTTCCCTACATGTATACTAAACTGGACATACCTAAACTTGATGGCTGATTTTGCTTACAAGGAAGAGTGGATGATTGGGGGATGGACTGGGAAGGGAATTAAAGGTATGGTGGAGATGAAGGGTTATCAGGATCTCCATCCATTTTCTCTTTATCCAAAGGCAAAGTCTTTTTAGTGAAGAAGCTGTCAATTTTAATCTGCTTGGCAGATTTCTTCTTCTCCTTCAATATATCCTTGTAGCATCTCATGTCATTTTCCATATCCCTGACAACCTTAGAACTCCTTTCTATTATGGGGTCATTCTCTTCAATGATTTCCTTCATTGCCTCCCAATGTCTGAAGAAATCATTCAGGAGAATTGCAGTCAAATCCTTGCTTGGTGTTGTGTCTCTCTCCTCCTCCTCTTCCTCTGATGCCCTGTCTTCTTCTAGCTGAAGCAGTTCTTCAGTACTCAGCTCTTCATTATGTGACTCAACCAGTTCTTGCGCATCTTCAATTGCAAAATCGTCAAAACCCAGTTGCCTTCCCACTTCAACAATCCTTTGCTGAATTTCTTCTGTTGTGTCAACAGTGAAACCCTTAAAGTCAACAACACAGTCAGGCCAAACATTCCTCCAGGAAGTGTTCATATTTTAATTGCTGACTGCATTCCAGGCGGTTTTAATGTTGTCGATGGCCTTTTTTATATTATAGGATCTCCAAAATTCTTTAAGAGAGGGCTTATTAGGACCATCAGTTGCTTCAAAACATTGATCAAATGTAATCTTGTGATAAATATTCTTGAAGTTGCTGATAACATTTTGATCCTTGGGCTGGAGAATGGATGTTGTGTTTGGTGGAAGAAACACAACCTTCACCAGTCCATCAGAGAGATCTTCTAAATTTGGGGTATGACCTGGTGCATTATCTAAAACTAAGACAGCCTTACTATCCAAGTTCTGGTCTTGCAAATATTTGGTGACTGCAGGCATGAAAGAGATAGTGAACCATTCATTAAAAATATCCCTTGTCACCCAAGCTTTCTTATTGGATTTCCACACAACAGGGAGCTTTGCCTTCACAAATCCTTTCAATGCTCTGGGGTTCTCAGAATGATAAACAAACAGGTTTTAACTTAAAATCCCCAGCAGCATTCCCACCCAACAACACGGTCAATCTATCCTTAGCTGGCTTGAAGCCAGGCATGGCTTTTTCTTCTTTGGTGATAAAGGTCTTAGTAGGCATCTTCTTCCAGAAGAGGCCAGTCTCATCCACATTAAACACTTGCCTTGGATCATACTTCCCTTCCTCAATGATTTCTCTAAAACTTTCAAAATAACTTTTAGCAGCCTCAACATTGGCACTGGCTGATTCACCCTGAATCTTAACACCATGCAAGCCAGTCCTACCCTTGAACTTTGAAAACCAACCATTACTAGCTTTGAATTCTAAATCCTTCCCAACAGTTCCTTCTGGTTGCCTCATTCTTAAATCTTCGAAAATTCTCTTAGCCTTGGCTTGAATTACAGCAGTGGACATTGGCATATGTTTAGCCTCTTGGTCCTGAATCCAAAGGAGAAGCAAATATTCCATTCTAATAAAAATTTCATCCCTATTCCGTTGAAATTTAATTGTTCCCGGCACAGATTTCTTTGCTAAGTCTTTATATTTTTGTTTTTCTCTTAAAATTGTCCTTACTGTGGTTTGAGCCATGCTCATATCTCTTGCAATTTCAGCACCAGATTTTCCTCTCTCAAACTGATCTAAAATTTTTAATTTCATGTCCAAAGTTGTAACAACATGTTCTCGTTTGGCAATATTACCACTAAAAACTTTTTTGTTCACACTGGAAGCCATAATTAGGGGAAAAACAGACTTCAAAATAAGTTTAGACACCAACAGCGATCCAATAAACAAAAGAATGCCGTAAATCGAACAGATGATAAAAAAATGAGGATCGACATTCGTTACGCATGGATGAAAGATCGAAAGGACGAATAGCGAACGACGAAACAACGGGCGGCCACTGTATATCATTTTTAAAAAGACTTCATTGCACAAAACATGCCCGTTTGTGATACGCTGTACACTTTTTTAAAACTTGTTTGACATAACAGGAAACAAAATTAATGAATTCTCATAGAGTCATAGCATTATAATTATTTTTTAAAATAAGGTAAAGAGGGTCAAAAGTTAAATCACTTTTCATTAATTTTTATTAAAAATGTCTTTGTAGCTAATTTTGGTTGGAGACCACTGTCAGCTTGGTCCTGTTGTTATGTGCAAGAAGGCTGCCAGAGCTGGTCTATCTCAGTCCCTGTTTGAACGTCTTGTTGTGCTTGGCATAAGACCTTTCCGCCTTGAAGTGCAGTATAGAATGCATCCAGAGCTCTCTCGCTTTCCATCAAACTTTTTTTACGAGGGATCTTTGCAAAACGGGGTTTGTGCAGGTATGCTTTCTTTTATTACATTTCTAATATAAATTTTGTTTACATAGATGACATTTTCTTGAAATTTATATTTGATGTTTGAGATCCCGAAAGTGTTAAACTTATATCAGTTGTGTATGCAGAATTTTCCTAATGAGGGGGGAGGGGGTCCAAATTCTATTCTTAATGAACAAAAATGAAACTCTCTCTGTTAAAATTCTGAAATAATTTTTATATCATTATTAATAATTAGTAACTGAAAATGAGGGATTATAAATGGGAATTACAGAAGTGCATTTTAAAGCGGCAGAACTAATATTGAACAGTTATTAAATTTATTGATGTTTTCTTACTTTTTAAGGGGGGTTGGATCCAGACCCCATGGACACCCCTCCTCCCCTGCATACACCACTACCTTTTATAAGAATGAGCATGTGAAATAATTAATTGAGCATTGTTTTGTCAAATTAAGATTTAACTGCATAGACTTAATCTTGGTTATTTTGTCATAAAATGTTTTTATCAATATGGTAGTTCTTTATAATTAGGGTATGGATTTTGCAGGTTTTAGTCAATTTTTACCAGTTTTACACCCTCCGAATAATTTTTTCCAAATTTGAGTTGTACCCAAAATATAACTACGAAATTTAATCTGAATATTAGAAAGACTTGAAGGTAGCTGATGGTGAAAAATAGTAGAAATCAATGACATAATTGAATCTTTTAGCCAAAATGAATAATTATACACTTTACTCTTATATTTAGAAGAACAGTTGTCACCAATTAGTAATTTTGCAAAAGCAACTTGAAATTAAAGCTCTGGCATTACATCGTGGCTTGCAGGGTGAACTATAAATATAGAACTATAGATAAATTGGCCACATTGTCAAAATATTCTTAAAGAAGGAAATGAAACTTGCCTGGAGATAGCTAAAAACAGGTGTGTATACTGCTGATGTGAAAACATCTAGCACAGCACCAATTACTACATCTATAAAAGAGATTTTAAGTTTTTAATAAATTTGTGCATGTTCCAGATGTTGGTGATAATGTGGAATTTTTGGGCAGATATGAATATGTGAATGAGTATATTAAATTCAAACTTGCAGCCTATTTGTTAAGGCTCTCACTTTGGAACAAAAATTTGGATAGTGTTAAGTTTTTTATTGGTCCTGGAGTCTGATACCCTAAACAAGTTTGCCTTGACATTACTATGGTTGCCAATAGGTAGCTATATTGTTGAGTGTTCATTTAGCCATTGGCATAAATTGCAAAAAGAAGATTTAGCAATGTAGATGTTGTCGTATGTAATCATAACAGTTAATATAAAACCCTAAAATTTTAATGTAGTTTTATACCGTATCTGCCCAAATAGAAGCGGATCCCGGATTTAAGCCGACCTCCCAAAAATTTCCATCATTTTTTGGCAAAAACGTAAATTTCTTAGATTTTATGCTGAAGTGTGCTGGACATTCATGCACAGCTTTGAATACATTATTCGAGATCGAAGAAATGAGTGGGAAATGGTTTAGTTGTTGACATTTTGAAATATTATTCCAATTAATAATTTTGCGTTGTTGGTTAATGTTCCACATTCAGTGACAATAATTTCATTCATCTTCATTTTCACCAAAGGTCAAATATGGTAATAGCAATCCCGCCAAGATAATTTTTCATCCAAGTCTATTTCCAATGATATTAGCATTTACATTGCCTTAAGAAATTGCATTTTTATAATTATACACGTTCCATGTAAAGTTTTACTGTCCATTATCAGCTGAGTTTTGCAGTTCAAGCTGTTGCTCATACCTTCAAATCAGATGTCTCTTTACTTACCAGAATTCAAACATCCAAAGCCGTCAATGCATTTTGCACAAATAATGTGACCACTCAAATAATGTGAAAACTCCAGCCTTAAACAGTAACAAAGCACAGGTAGTACTAAATTCAATATTCTAGCCTTTATTATTTATTCATTAATATTCATAGTAGGTCAGATATTTACTTTACAAAAAATATAGTACTATCATTTAAACAGGATGGCAATAAGAGACATACTGTCATCTATGGGTAACTACGAGATTTAACCATAACTCAAATTTTCCTCGGACTTGCATTTAAGCCAAGGGGTGATTTTTTCATGATAGATTTTGACAAAAAACGTTGGCTTGTATTCAGGCAGATTCGGTATTTCAACTCAATTTTACCTGAATTAAAAAATAATAAAACTAGATGATTACCCTCCATATTTCTTTTTTAACCCCTCAAGTGGGGAGGACATTTAACTATAATACGTCACGCAGGTCGGAAGAGATTTAGGGAAATTCACAGTTTTTGCGCGAAACCATATAAAAATTCGTAACTTATTAGATATTTATGGAATTTGACTGAAATTTTTTGAGGTTTTACGTAAAACTATGCATATTTACCTATGTTTTTCACACCGTCTTAGTTATTATTATTCGCGTGAAATACGCCTATGAATTCTTTCACTCAATCACGGAAGCCATTTACTCAGTTTTTCTTTATTCAAAGTTTACGGAGTACTTCACATCTACTGTTTTATCTTGGATTTCAACTTCTTCCCCGTAAGTTTTTCAGAAAAAAAACCTTCAAATAAGGATTCTTACCCCTCAGTGCCGTCCTGTGTACTGGGTACGCCGCGGAGATTGCTAGCTTTCTTTATTTTTTTGACCCAGTAAATTTTCTTAAATATGGGTAACCTTCATAATTTTAAAAGAGGAACCTTTGGCCTACCTATTCAAAACTATTGCCATGGTCTTGTTTACATTAGCTGAGACAAGGGGCAAATGAAACACAGTATCCTTCCCCGTGTATACAAGAAATGACCATAAGTAGCCAGTCAAATCACAGAGCTCGAAGGTCTTGATTCCGAACTTGGAGATGTCTGATAGCAGACAAATGGGGCCTATATCCTCTTCTTACACCTCACAGTTGCTTTTGTGCAAAGATTTCGTTGAATAGGAGCTTTTTTAGAAGCCAAAATTCCCCAATTCTCCTATCTACGTGAAAATTTAATCACAAAACTTAACGTATAATAAAAGTAAAAAGAAGGAGAGTAAAAATTACAGAATTAAGCACAATAGGAAGGCCAAAGGTTCCTCTTTTAAAATATATAAAGGTTATCCATATCTAAGAAAATTTACTGTGTCAAAAAAATAAAGAAAGCTAGCGACCTCCGCGACGTTCCCAGTACGCATGACGACCGCATGTGGAGTTTCCGTCCGACGTTCCCAGTACGCATGACGACGCTGACGGGTTAAACAAAAAAAAATCCATATCCTAATTATAATGGAACTGCTGTGTATTCATGCCAGAAAGATGAATTAGCCCTTAAATTTTAAGACAAAATTTTCAAAAAAATTTTAAATTCCTGTATAATTAGAACTGACATTTTTAAATGTAATAAAATTTACATGATATCATAATCTAACTGTGAAATTATGTTAATTCTATCAGATTATACATTATACAGGAGATATAACCAAACCAACATGATATATAGCAGTCCATGTGGTATTTAAATGTCCAACTGGGAAGTATGAAGACCATTTTTAAATTGCCCAAGTGATAGATTAAATACTAGCACGGTATATGATGTATATGAATTATATCATTTGTGGATATTTACGTAAACTTTAAAAGGCTTATTAAGGGATTTATCTCTCCAGGAAATTTTGTAATATACCGTATTTACTTGTGTAACCCGCATACCTTTTTCCCAAAATGCCAGTGAAAAAAGGGGATGTGCGTCTTACACGAGGATTCATTTATTTGTGTATCTCGCATACCTTTTTCCCAAAATATCGTGCTGGTAAACAAATCTTAAGCCAGCATCCATGCCACATCTATTATTCTATTTCTAAATTTCTTTGTATTGAGACGTTGTTCTTTGTACAGTATTACCCCAACTGCTTGCTTTGATTATATCTACTAATTTACTTACTTTTTTTTTAGTTATGCCTTAGATATTTAGCATTCACTTTTCCTGTAAATCATTGGATTTAGCTTTGGAACTGTTCATGACGGACTTGTTTATTCCCTCCTGTATATTTGTTACATTTCATGAATTTTTAAACTGGGTATGATTGTAAACTTGAAACTGTTATCTTTATTTACAATTCACATTTTAAAATCTTGAATTATCTTCATTGGTGCAGATGAAAGAAAGCTGAAAGGAATTGACTTCCCGTGGCCACAGCCAGAGAAGCCTATGTTCTTCTATGTCACTCAAGGACAAGAAGAAATTGCTGGATCTGGTACATCTTATTTAAATAGAACTGAAGCAGCTAATGTTGAGAAGCTAACGACTAGGTTTCTTAGATGTGGTGTGAAGCCTGAGCAGATTGGAATTATTACACCATATGAAGGTCAACGAGCATATCTTGTAAGTTTTTTAATATTTTCATAATTAGTATACTGTCATGAAAAAGATAATATCAACCTTTATCATATGAAAGGGAATCTTAAGTTTCCATTAAAAATAAGGTTCAAAAGGATGAAAGGAAACTTATGAGCCACGAGTTTTGGCTTTGAAAATATGCTTTTTATTTAAATGCCCTGAAAGAAATCTGCCTGCCTCCTCCTTCAGATTGAATTTCAATGCCATAAGTATAATCTATGAAATGCAAAACTCACAGTTTTGGTCTGGAAAAATACTTATGATCAGAATAACTAATGGATTATCATTTTATGTCAAAATATTTTTGTGATTTTGTTAAATTTTGCTAATTCAGGTGTTTGTTAAAATCAATAATCAGATAATGAATTGATGACTCTAGAAAATAATTTATACTGCATGATTAAAATGGAATTGGTTACATAACAGTATTTTGGAAAAGTCGAATGGAAATACAGGCGACTCCCGAGGTTCCACTGGGATGCGTTCCTGAAAACGTGGTCGAATCTCGAATCATCGAATCAGCACAAATTCAAACAATTAGAGCAGAAATAACGATGTCTAAATTGAAACTAAGCCTCTTGTGGTCGGATGGGCCGAAAATTACTTCGCATAAACTAGTTTCTAATTCGACCGATCGATCGGCTGGGTCGATTCGACCGGTCGAATTCTCAAGTTGGTTGAATCTCAGGAGTCACCTGTACTGTATGTGCGCTCATATTTTAAAAGTTTTTAATTCTTCTATCTCATTCTTATCCAACCTTGAATTTTTTTAAATAGGTCCAGTACATGCAGTATCAAGGGTCACTTCATGCTAAGCTTTACCAGGAAATTGAAGTAGCTAGTGTTGATGCATTTCAAGGCAGAGAGAAAGATATAATTATCATGTCTTGTGTTCGTTCCAATGAACATCAAGGAATTGGTTTTCTGAATGACCCAAGACGTCTAAATGTTGCTCTAACACGTGCTAAGTATGGCATTATCATTGTTGGAAATCCAAAGGTTCTCTCAAAAGTAAGTAAAAAGTTGTTTCATAAAATTATACAATGTGAATTGATTAACACGTTCAACGCGGCAATAAAAATAAAATTTTTTACCGGTGGCTGAAAATTCTTTTTTCGTATCATAATGGAAACAGTCTATATAATGGCCTTTTGCATTATTTTTCAATTTATTAATAAGATAAATATTCGTAAATGTAATAATTAACTTGGACGTCAATTGACGTCTGCCGCCACCGGTGGTCCAATTAGCGTGAAGACACGCAGTGGCTTATCTTTTCCTGGTTGGCCGTCACCATATATTACTCTTTTAGTTGTTTTGCATAACATAACTTTGTCTTACCTATGAATATTTACGAATTCTACAGGTCGTAGTCGTAAGTTTCAATTATTTTTTTATTTGTCAGGTAATAATAATAGAATAGGAAATTTTTCAAAAAAATTCCTTGTTTTTAGGAAAAGAAATGCTTTTCACGTACTGTTGTTTGCTTACTAAGTACTGTATATTCACCTATAATATATACAGTATCAGGTGTATATATAGGTGTATATTCAGTACATATATATATTTCAGATGCTATATAAAAATTTATTTACTATACCCGGTTTGCCATACATTCAATGTCAGAATAGAGTAAGAGTGAATACTAATTATTGAATGAATTGAACGAAGTAATTTATGAATGAATTATTTATTTACCCATTTACAAATATAGCGTGGGTTGGTCGCGTGGTTGACCGAAAGAAATGAAACACCTCATTTCTTTTTGCACTCCCACACACAGCCTTTATTTTTATTGTACATACAATGTATAGGGCCAAACGGCCAGAATGCTCGTGTGCTTCCGAGAATCCCAAGGGATTGAAGGTTTAGGAGAGAGGTGAACGCTCTAAACCTTTGGCGTCTCCTATAATAGTTATAACATATAGACATCTTATTTACCTTTTCAACTTTTACATAATCGCTTTCTATTGTTCCTCTGCAGGTCGTAAAATGAAACCACTCGTACACACTCAATTGATTATAATGTAAATTACCCATTGAAAAAAATACAGTCGAAACATTCACGCAAAACCTTCATCTAACTGGAATAAATATATAATCTACTACTATAGAAAAAAGCCTTCGATTACTCAAAAATGTATGTACTTCTCTTATTTAAACATACAGCCACAAAAAAAAACGAAAAAAAATCGAAATATTAAAAAAATCATGGAAAAATTCTTAATAGTGCCATTTGGAAACGGCAAAAATGTGTACCAAGATAGGATGCTAAGCAATGATTGTGCTGAAAGAAACGACAGCAGGAGATGGCGTAGAGTCTCAAACGTCCCTTGGAAAATGAAGCGACCTTGGACGTCAATTGATGTCCTCTGCCACCCAATAGAACGGCTGAGGATGTCAGTTGACGTCCACCGCGTTGAACGTGTTAACTGAGAATTCATTTATGTGATAAAGTTGTTTTTTTTAATTGAAATGTTGTGTTTTGTGATTTTTTGTTATCGTTGATATGACATAGTTTTTATATACTGAAAATTAAAACCAATTAATTTTACTGCCATTAGTGTGCTATTTCTTATTAATTTTGTTTGATTTGTAGCAACCTCTTTGGAATCATCTTCTGAATTTCTACAAAGAGCAAAAGGTTTTAGTGGAAGGGCCATTGACTAATTTGAAAGAGTCAGTCATTCAGTTTGCCAAACCTAAGAAGTTGGTGAATGCTGCAAATCCTGGAACTCATTTTATGTCTACTACAGTGTTTGATGCGAGGGAAGCAATGGTCCCAGGAAGCGTGTACGACCGCACAGGTCACATGAATGGTGGCAATAATAGTGGAACAGGTGTTTCTTTAACTGCATCTGCAAGCCCATATTTCCCTCGTCCAGGTATGTAAACTCCTAAAATTTTAACCTAAATAGCATATGCTGTGCAAAAGTTAAACTACCAGCCTGAACAATTTATTGAAGTCTTCGCTCATTATAGTCACAATGTCTAGTGCAATGAAAACCTGGTGTTAGGTAAAATTTAGACTTCTGTTATTGGTTAATTTTCAGTATTTCGTTGATTAGCTAACCTATTTGAAAATATGTACGGTGAACTCTTGATCTAACGTTCCTGTAAGGACTGAGTAAAATCGACTTTAAATTTAAAAAAAACGTAATAAGCGGAAAATGGAGATAATGACATGCACACATCGAAGTTTTCATAGTTGATATATTATAAATGGAAAATACTTGAAACACTGTATGATATATTGCAGTCAGTACACAATGCAGAAATTTATGTAATAAAATGAATAGAGCTATGCAAAATCAGAAATATGATATTTAAAAAAATTGAAAAAGAAATGTGTGAATAAAAAATATACATAAAATACTACAGATACAATGACAGCTTTTAATTTGTTTTTAAAAGCATAAGTCCTCCATTTGGGAGACCTTGTAACTTCAAGCGACTCCAGCGATAGAAGGCTTCTCAGTCTAAATCACAAAGCATTGGCCTTCTCTTAGCAAGAAACACCAAGGGGACCAACGGTTTCATGTCCCTTCCGAAGGACGGAGCGATGATTTGCATGTTCTCCTCTTAACCATGCAAATGGGGGCCAGGCAACCCGGTTTGCACTGGGTTTGCTCAGCGTAGCAGGCCAGCGCCCTCACTATTATGCCAGGGCTTTCCCTTACATCAATTCTGCAACGAAAACAGCATAAAGTCCTCTTTCAAGTTCATCTGTCCCTTTAAGAAGGTGAAGGTACCATAGGTATCTCTTGAGGGTAAGCAACCCCTCCAGTGCATGATTAAAACTTGGCATTTCACTCTGTAGTATGTCATTATCTTCATCATCACCACTTTCAATACAGTTATCAGCATTGTCATATTGCACATCACATATTTCATTAACTGATAGGACACCATACGTAGGAACATTGTTGTAAAAGTCAACGAACTCATCAAATGTCACTTCATTTGCATTCAATTGCTCCCATTCTTCGATATCAATTGCTTGAGGGTCATTTTGGTCTTCAACTTCAACAAAAACCTCAAGGAAGAACCCAGCTTTTTTAAAACAATTCTTTATTGTGTCAACTTTAATGGCATTCCAATCTGAAGTAACATAGTCCCTGGTCTCTAAAACTGATGTTTTGTGTCCTTTTGTTAGAATCCATCATTGCCACTACCTTGCACACCAGCAGCTTCATGTACTGCTGTTTCAACCAGTGTATGATACTTAAATCTAATGGTTGCAAATGACTTGTGCTGTTGGCTGGATAAAATACAACCTTAACATTCGTAAGCTGTATGATGTATCAGGCAGATTAGCTGTGCAGTGATCCAGAAACAGCAGCACTTTCTCAATGCAGACCTCATTTTTCCATCCAAATCTTGAAGATACTCCATGAATAATTTTGATGTCATCCATGCCTTGGAGTTCTTTTTATATTTGTATGGCAGCCTTCTCATCTTCTTGAAACGTCGCAGTTTCACAAATTTGCCAATCACAAGAGGCTGAAGTTTCTCACTGCCATCTGAATTGCAGCGTAGCAAGACCATGAGCCACTCCTCGCTTTTCTTTCCCCTATGGCAAGCTTTTCCTCGAAAAGTTAGGGTTCTATCCAGTAACACATTAAAAAAATAAACCTGTTTCGTCTGCGTTGAATATATCGTGCAGTGCATACTTCTGTATTAGTTCTGGAAGCTCTTCTGTCTTCCAGTGATCCATTGTGGCGAGGTCTGCAGAATCGAGAAGTGTCATTTTTATTTAAATCTTTTAAAGACGTTAGAAACAGATGAAATTCTAGCTATGGGTTTGAAAAACTAAACTGTAGATGCGGGAAAATGTTACAAACGAATGTTAGAAGCGGGGAAAAATAACATGGTATAAATGGACTTCTGCACCAGGTCTTTTAAATTTTGACTTAAGATGCGGAAAAACGTTAGATCCGAAAATGTTAAAACGAGATTTCACTGTATTATGAAATTATGTTACAGTGTAATTCCCAATGATGTACATGTGGCCCGCGACCCCATTTAATGTGGCCCTCGAGCCTGTAATAAGTCTGACATTGTTTTACTAGATATAACAACGTTATGTGTAATGTAACGAAATAACAGAATGATTTTTGAATAATGGAACAAAAAACATTAACGAAGTTTTCAAAATAACTGCAATGAAAACAAAAAAAGCATTAATTCGTTATGTATTACATATTATCTAAATTTGTTTGTTTATTATTACCTGTTTTTAATAACTTTTATATTAACCTCACTCGATATATATAGGTATATATAGCGGTTTGTAACCACTTTGGCAGGATACAAAATTATGAGGCACTTCCAGATGTGCTAGAAACTTGAAATTTCATAGGAGTATAGGTTTTTGGTCACAACCGAAGGAAAAAATCCGAAACTTTCAAAATTCCCACTTTGAGGGGCTATTTTGGCCCCTTTTTGCCCCATTTTTGGCCCATAAGAGAACACGTAAATCGGTGTATAGGTTTTTACATTTGCATTTTAAAATTATTTTGCATCAAGATTCGAACTCGAGACTTAAACTATCGGATAGGATATAAATTGTAGTTTCTTATTTTTGAAGACAGAATTTCAATCCGAGTAGAATTAGCCTAAATTTATAGTTTTTATCGGAAAAAAGTGGTAATTTTTCTGGGTCCAACAATCAACTCCCTAGACAACAGGTTTAATGCTTTCATATGGGTAAGCTTTTAATGGGAATCAGAGTCTTATATTTCTCCTTTAAAACCTTACTAGTGTAATGCTTATTGAAATATCAATGGGAGTAAAGATTCGATCGTTCAAGCTATTTATGGATATCAAATTGGCATCAGAAACATTAATTGTATTGAAAGTCATTTCCCTCTCTCATCCTCCCTCTCTTTTTCCCCTCCCTCCCTCTCTTGTATTAAAAGCAATCAAAGCATGTTTATACTTATAATGATTGTGTAATAGTACTCGTGTTGTGCTTCGTTGATTTGTATATGACAAGAAATGTCTTCAGCCGTGATATCCAGATTAATTGAATATAACACCTCCTCCACCAGTAAAAGGTAACTTATGCAGGTAATTTCACCAAATTTGAAGTAACGAATATAATAGATGTTAAAATATGAAAGTTATTTATAAAAATTTATTTTTATACCTGTTACATGTTATTTCTAAGTAAATATCATTCCAGGAATGTCTGAATATTTTATACTTAATAAAATAGTTGTACTCCATTTATATCTGATTTTGATTCATATTCGGTGAAGAAAAAATAAAAGCTAGGTTGGACATGTCAAAGAATTTCCCGGAAAAATCGTAATTTACCCAATTCACAAAACCACCTTTTAATATGAAAATAACACATTTGTATATTGTGTGCCTATATTTTCAAAAAGATTTTGACGTTGATACTCTGGTCTGCAAGCATAAAATTTATTGACCAATAGGCCCCAAAAGTTTGGAGACCCTTGGACTAGATGATGGCATGAGCTATGACAGGATTTTGAATTGCTGAAGTGTATGAAACGTGGTGGAGATGAGAGGGAAATAGAAACTCGTGGCTTTGTGTTGATTCAAAAATGAACTAATTTCAATATACTCTAGAAATTTCAGGGTAGGATGGACACATTCCTAAGGTTTTATACCAAGAGGAGAGGTCAGTTGGGTAATGCTTACGAAAACAATGACAAATGTGAATACCAATAGAGGAGGTGTTTTGATATATGTAAAATGGAGATTTAGCTGTTTCTAGAGCAACTGCTTCTGATTAACAATTACTGTATGGTGAAACATCTGTGAGCCAGAAAGGAGGTGTTTAGATAGTGTCTGTATTATTCCAAAAGTGAAAATATGGATTCTCCTTTGGGCTTTAAGGTGGTCGTTGAAAGTATTTCAATTTGCAGTAGCTTCTTAAATTTTTATAATTATGCCTTCATAGAATCATTGGTTTGCAATTTGTTTACCTTTTATTTAATTGATTCCCTGATATAGTTAAATTACGTCGCTGTCGATATTTTATTTAGTTTCCTATGAGAGGATAGATTGTTTTTCAATTAATAAATTTGCAATATTGTTTCAAATGGCAACAACTTGTATATAGTTTCTATAAACTGATGCATTTGAGAATCAAGATGACAATCATCTGTTTGATGTTACGCTTACCTGAGGATGAAACCATAAGAGTGAGGAGGATGACCAGTTTGGAATATCAGGACATAATATTATTTGAGAGAAAACTCAAATAGAGTAAATGCTGCTACTCTCACCAGTAGCTTTATGCATTGTGATACATTGGTGCTAGAGAATGGAAATTTTAATGACATTGTGTAGAAATGTTAAAAATTGGTACCTTACTGCTGAAGCTGAATCAGATTTTGTTTATAACTTATAGGGACAAATCCAATGGACCCTTACAGCAGAACCCATGATCCGATTAGCTACATCTCTCCTGAAAGAGCTCAAGCAGCTATGACGAACATACCCGTCCCTGTTGGAATGTTTATGAACATGGCCCATGTTCCACCCAGATTCTATAACCAACATCAACAAGCTCTTCAAGGTATTTTTTGTTAAACTTGGTTGAGTTTTATCTTTTGAAATTGCTGAATAAGAAAATAACACCAAATATAAATTGCAAGAAATTATTCTTTTAAGTCAAATTTCTGTGTGGAATTAGTAGTATAGCGTTGAATTGATCAGTTTACTCAGGCATGCCTATTTGACGAAATGTTTTTAAAAAAATTACTGCAGAAATTGTGTATTGTTTTATGGTTTTAACATCAACACTTGGTAATACTTATTTGATAAATTGTAGCACGCCAAAATCAAAGAAACAAGGCTGCCAACCGCAACAAAACCAAGAACATAAGAACTGCTGCTAAGAATGCTGGTGGGCAGTTGAATCAAGGGCTCAATAGTCAAGATGCTACTCAACCATACAGTCAAGGAGTGCCTCTGACACAAGGAATGTCTCAGGTAAACATTTTAACTATTATAATCATTCCTCAACTGGAGCTTTCCTAAAATTAACAATTGCATCTATTTTGGCAGTCTCGCGATATGTAGAACATTGGCATGAAGTTTTGTGAAAGTTGTATAATATAGATAAATTTTTAATTTTGTATTGTGTATATGAAGGAAAATACTGGCATCAAAATTTAGATCCTTTTGGTTCACTTGAGAGCTAATACCCCATTTTTGGAAAGGAATTTCTGGTTATTGAATGTCATAAGATAGTATATGTGGCAAACTGTGTGTGTATATATGGACAAACATATAAAGTGGTGTAGCCAGGATTTTATCAAGGAGGGGTGTTGTTGGTGCGGTACTTAGGTAGTACATGCTAGTACTCATGAATACAAATAAACGAAAAACTGATATTTTGATTTCAACCAATCCTTAAGCATTTGCTCAGCGTATCTCATTGCACGATTTATGTTATTGTCTGACTTAATTGAATATTTCTTTCATACATTTGATTAACATAGGATTATGTGTAGAATATATTTACCGTATCTGCCCGAATACAAGCCGATGTTTTTTGTCAAAATCTATCATGAAAAAATCACCCCTCGGCTTAAATGCAAGTCCGAGGAAAATTTGGGTTATGATTAAATCTCGAAGTCTCTCATTGCCTTCGCGTTCAAATGATAGTACTATATTTTTCGTAAAGTAAATATTTGACCTACGATGAATTTTATAAAAATATCTTGGCGATATCGCTTGCGTAAATTGACGATTAGGGGACGTCCATAAAAGACGTCCGCGGTTTTAGACCACTTTTTGACCCCCCCCCCCCCCTCCCCCCCTGGTCCTACTTCGTCCGATTTCGCAACCCCCCCCCTTAAAAAGACGTCCAAAATTGCGACAACCCCCCTCCAAAAAACTGTACAATTTAATAAAATTTGCTATTTAAAAGAAAAATTATTTGTATTTTCTCTTCCTATTTCAATTTAGTAACAGCATTAGACGCCACGGGTCATAATTTAATGATATGATAAATTTAGTGAGAAAACAGAGCCAAGTTCAACATGTGGGTTCTCCAGTCGTGTTCGAATTTACAAAGGTTTTGTTCTAAATGTCACAAGAAGAGTAAAAAAAGGCCTAAAATTATTGTCTTTATTCAAGAGAGTGAACATGCATATTTCTCTCAATGACTAGTACTTCACTAAGCAAACAGTCAGACTGGCTTTATTATTATAGACAATATTCAACAAACGCGTTTATATTATTACAAAAAATAATTTAAAAAACTGGCAGTTTAGTCTGCATAGTGACAACAATAATAAACAAAAATATCTAAAAATAACTGGTTCTTGTCTCTTTAGTGATGATAATAATAAAAAACACAAGTAAAGTATTTTTAGCAAAAATACTTTTAAAAAACGATTTTCACTCAATCTGTAATTATTTTAGCTTGTGACTAGTCAGAGTGAGTGAAAGGGTTTTTGATCCAATGCTCAAAGGGGTTAATTAGAGGAACAGAATCCAAAGTATCATCTTCCAAGTCCAGTCCAGTGTAACCACCCTCCACATCATCCTGATGGGCCCACTCAACGTCCTGTGCTCCGTCACAGGATCCTGCACAACACAGAACACCTCTTCTTCACGCTTAGCAGTGACCCTTGCTGGCTTGATTTGGCGGCTTCTCGTGTCTTTCTTATGGACGTTCTTGTAATGGGCGCCCGCTGACTTAAGAGAAGCATGGTACAGCCCACACTCATTACAGGTTCTGTCTGTGAGTGAGAACTGCATTGAGGGACAGAATAAGTCATGAGGAAGTACACTGAAGTTTGCATGTTCAGGCTCCAACTTCACAGCAAGACGGTACAGAAGGGGAGCAAACCTGGTGATGTCCTCAGAGGAGAGTGGTACACGAAGGCCGAGAGGGCCCTGCTGGATTGGAGTAGGAGGTGGCAGGAATCCGGTGGTCAGGAGGCGCCGCAGACTGCTCCGACTTGGCCTACAACAGCTGCTGTCGCTGCACTTCACTATTTGGAGGCAATACTGAGACTCCCTCACGTGAATTGAATACCACTCGTCAATGGGTGGAGGTAGTAAAGGGACAAGATTCTCTGGAGCCACGTACTGCGCGCCGACTACTGTTCATCGAATGATAATGTAATGAAAACAAAATTCATTACTTACGTTCACTTCTCCAACTGGAGTCTGCAGCACCGCCGTAGGTGGCGATATCGATGATTGCGGAGAGTAGACCAGGCTGCTCGACCTCGACCCTGGGACGGCCCTTGCCATCACTGACTTTTAGGTCTTTCTTCAAATCAGGATATTTTTCACAGGCTGCTTCAAGCTTCTTTTTCTGCTTGAGGTGGGCATTCCTTTTGCGGTCGGCATCGGATATTTTTTGTTCAGAGTGATCTCTTCAGCATGCAACTCTTTTCATAGTTTTTTAATTTAAGTTTCAGCACTTTCTGAAGCAAATCCTCTATCAATTGCACCTGACAAGTTCGTGATATCAGCTCTAAATTCAGCGATCCGTTTTCTGACTGCTTCTTGAGCCGACTTCGTTCTTGAGCTTGAGGAAGACCTAGAGGATACTGCTTCCCCAGCAACTTTCTCATTTCCTTCCTTGTCCAGCAATATAGCACATACGGCGGGTTCATCTGCGGCGGAAACTGCAGGGAAACGATGAAATTTGGTGACAGGTCGAATTAATGTACCGAGCACTGTATAGTAGCTGACAGAAAACTGTTGAGATCGGTTGGCAGGGCCAGGGACTGCTATCTTTTGTTTACACGTAACTTGAGCTCGAGATGACTCGCACGCCGCGCCGGCTAGCCAAGGAGGGGGAGGAGGGCTGAGTCCTTTGCCGGCAGTTGCGCGACTCATTTCGAGTTAGCAGCTAAGTATAAACAAAAGGTTAGCAGTCCCTGGCCTGGCCAGCCGATGTCCACAGTTTTCTGTCAGCTACTATAATACGACTTGGCACAGCAAAACGACTTACTTGATGCCGGAGTCAACAAAGAGACAGTGGATCCTGCGCCGTTGGTAGTTTGACTCACTCTCGTCGTGCTTGCCGTTTTGAAGAAACTCAAAATAGACTTCGACTTATCCTTGGTTGCCTTTTGCAGAAAGGAGTCCACACGACTTTGCACAAGAGACTCCAGAGTACTGTCATCTGAACAATCACTCTTTAATTTCCCCATTCTGCGTTCATACCCACCTGAAGGGATGCCTTCAGTCGACAAGGGAAGACCTTCTTATAGGCCTCCTACAATTTGCCGTACAACGCTCCGCACCCAGACATGTTAACAGAACTTCGTTGGACACTGACAATTGCGTGCCGATCGACACTAAATGCATGCAGCGAGCAGACGTGTCCAAACTCGAACTCCTCATCTGCTTCTGCAGTAGGCACCGAGCCGCTCACCCAGACAGCCGCCGGCACCACACAGAACGCGCGTCAGCGGCAGTCTCACTTTTCCACCTCGCAGGCGTTGCGGCTTCAATATCGCCATCATTTTATCCAACATTTCAAATTCAAGACTATAAATAGCATCTCACAGTCTAAGAAGCTTAAAGAATAGTGTAAAAGTCCTCCTAAAATACAACTGATGATGTATAAAACCACTGAAATTAATTGTGTAACTCAAAAGTATTTACGTTTAACTTTTGGACGTCCAGAGGCCCCGACCCCCTCCTCCCCCCCTTGTCCGACTTCGTCCGATTTCACGGACCCCTCCCCCCCCCTAACCTACGGACATCTTTTATGGACGGCCCCTTATGCAAAATGCGTTGACGGCTTTGAATGCTCAACTGTTTGAATTTCGGTAAAACTTTACATGTAACGTGTATAATTATAAAAATGCAATTTCTTAAGGCAGTGTAAATGCTATTTTCATTGGAAATAGACATGGATGAAAAAATATCTTGGCGAGATCGCTGCTACTATATTTGACCTTTTGTGAAAATGAAGATAATGAAATTATTGTCACTGAATGTGGAACATTATTCAGCAACGCAAAATTATTAATTGGAGTAATATTTCATAATGTCAACAACTAAACGATTTCCTGCACATTTCTTCGATCTCGAATAATGTATTCTAAGATGTGTGTGAATGCCCGGCACACTTCAGCATAAAATCTATGAAGTTTACGGTTTTTCCAAAAAATTGTGGAAATTTTTGAGGGGTCGGCTTCTATTCAGGCAGATATGGTAATATTAATTTTAAGATTTGTTAAACATGCAATCACCACTCAAGAAATGTCTTCTGTATTATTATTTTATCTTTTACCAATTTTTCCACATTCCTATATTGTTATGAATTGACTTTCCCATCTTACTTTGACCTGTTTTTATCTCATTTCTTGTTTCTGGTTTTCTGAATTTCCTGTTTTCTTCACAGTTTTTGTATTCTAACCTGTGTGACTTATAATTGTTAATTATCTTCTTTTCAGGGCATGTCTCAGCCGGGAGGTGGCACGACAGCTGCATTCAGTTTGTCTCAACCTGGATTGTCTCAGGCTGAGCTTTCCCAAGACAGCTATATGGTCGGAGAGTTCCACTCGCAGATGGATGGTCTCTTGTCTCAAGATTCTACCTATCAAGGAGACAGGTCCAATACTGCTTTCTACCCAAGCACCTCCCAGGGTGGGCAGTTCTCCCAGGTTGGTTGGAATTTCTTATTATCTTCGTCTATGTGCAATCAAATAAAGTGGAAATAGGAACGTAATGACTCTGTTACAGAAGGGATGGTATAAAGAGGATGAGGTGAAATTCATTTTTAGGCCGCATTCATATTTTAGACAAATTAGTAATTTTTTATTAAGGGAATTTTGTTTATTCATCAAATCTTTGAATTATACTGTTAGGGAGGGCTATACTTGAAGGAGTGTAGATTCTGGACAAATCTGCCAATTTACTATTACAAAATTAAAATCAAGACTTTTGATGATATAAAAGTGAAGAGTTTAGGGCAGTTACCCCATTTCACCTTACCCTTGGGCAGTGGGGTCTAAACCTTGCAAAGTCGTGATTCCCTCATCTAGGAAAAGTATCTTTGCTCTCTCCTGTACATCATGTTCAATCAATGTTCATAAACAATACCTACTGGGCTTACGATTGCAATAAATAAGCTACTTTAAAAAAACATGAATGGCTGCATATTGTAGATCTCACAATTATGATAGTTAAACAGAGTAAATATGATGTGAAATCTTTTGCACCTCCCACCTAACAGGGAGCTGTGCCCCACAGTTTGGAATGGCCCTCTGGATTGGAAATTTAAAAAAAATCATTTTGTATGAGTAATTTAAATATCTGAACTTCTCTCAAGTACAGTGAAACCCCGTTATTTTGATCCCGGATAATTCAAAGTATGATGTATTTCGTAGCTAAGATCAGTCCCCGGCCAACACCATAGGATTTTGCATACTTTTTGGTACGGGTAATTCTAAATACACCTACAATGAAATCTGAAGTCATGATCTGGTCCGGTGACTCAATGAAAAGTTTGTTTAATTCAGTATCTCGATCCTGTGTAAGCAGAAGGTTCGCATGCACGCCATCACATCATGTTTTTTCCCCTCATTTCTCGCACACGAAATACATATAGCACCCCGAACAGGTGACTGTTTTACTTATTTAATAGTAGGATGACCAAACATCCCATTTTCGCTGGGACAGTCCCATTTTTTTAATCAAAAAAGTCATTTTGTACCGTTTTGAAGCCCATTGCAAATAAAATTGAGATTATCTGATAGCATAGCTGATATTCGTATTATAAATGTAGGGTTCTCGGAAACACGGAGGTTATCAAACAAACAACAAATTACCACAGTGTACATGCTTTATTTTCGCTAAATGTTCGGAATCACGATAGATATGCTACCATCACTGAAAAGTGTGTGCCTCTCATAAAAGAAAACTTAAAAATTATGTGCATAAACTAAATCCCAACATCCAATAGAACGATTTTTAATTCTTTCTTATCATAATTATAAATCGATTTAGGTCTTAAGGCTCCATGCAGTCTCATTATCTTTTGATTATTAAATTGTATGTAAATACCCATAAAAATTACAATTAAAACAAGAAATATCGCAAAATCCCAAATTTTTAAACAAAGAATTTATTCAACTTGCATTTCAAGGGCTTCTTTAGGAATTCCACGTTCATTTTTTTTTAATACCTAATCACTGATCCGGTCTTCATCTGCAACATAATCACCCCATAAATAATGGTCCTCAGTTCCATCCAATGAATTCAAAATTCCAGTCACTTTAAAGCCTTTGATCACAGTTTCTTCACTTATGCCATGCCATGCTGCAAGCACCCATCAGCACACCTCGGAAAACGTAGCGCATTTCAGCCTGTCCATTGCCATTGTGTTCTTCAAATTTAAGCATGAATCACGTAAAATTAAAGACAAAATCCTGTGTATGTCACCTTCCAGGAAACACATTGAATTCATGCTTTGCCATGAAACACAACAGGCGTTTCGCGGGTGGTCAACCATCGAAGGGTGTAATGTCTGCATCCCCTTTTTCTGGGTCCAGTTTTAGGGGGAAAAGTGCAGGTATTACACGAGTAAATAAAGTATTTGGACTCTGGGATGCACAAAACGTATTTTCATCTAAATGTTGAAGTTGACTTTTTTGTGATAGCAATACTTTCTCTATATCCTGCATATATGAGAAGGTTACAAAGATATTTTTTGGTCTTGCTCTATATTAATGTTACGTACATTTACTGCATATATATATATATATATATATTCTTACCATAGTTGATAGATGAATCGTTGTGTATAATAGATGTTGATGTCTTTTCAGCCATACTGAGCCTGGGAATGGTAGAAATATGTTGAGACTCGCCAGCACCGCGAGTAGCTCGCCAAGGAACAAGGACAGCAGCATGAGATGCGACGACAAGAGCAAGCCGAGACAGGGAGGGGAGTCAGTGAGAAGACTGCACAGGATGGGGAAGGCAGACAGAAGTGTCTCGTACACTTGATTGCAGCCAGCGAGCCTGCCTGCCAGCTGCAATGCGCCTGGTAACCTCGTTGCCATCCTCAACATCACATGCCCATTTGGCTGTATTAATGGAGCTGGCTACCGATCAAGCTATTGACTGACTAGCCAATGAAAGTCTTTTGTAAGTCTGGAGATTGCAGGTGTCTGAACGGCGGGGGTCAGTCATCGAACCAACAAAGGGAGAGATTGAATTGCTTATACCGGTACAAAGCAGCACTCGATACAATCTGAGGAAGGATGAGATAGGGCTGCAATGGCAGTTGAAGCTGTGGTAATGTCTTGTTACTGAATTGCTCTGGGCTAGAATGGGCGATTGGGATGCGAGAGTATCAATTGCCCGCTCTCATGGTATGGAAGATCACATTTCCTGTGAGGGGTTCATTTGGGTAGGGGGTGTGAGGTCTCGGATCGTGTATTTGATGTGGTCGCATGGTCTGTGTCTTTTGATCAATCAGGCTTGACTACCAATAATTAATGGTGTTTAAAATGACATCTACTTGTTTGGCCTCTTGAAAAAGCATGGTTATGCTGAGTATTGAGCTAAGAACATTGGTATAAAATATTATTTTGGCTTCTGTCAAAGAGAATGTTAATTTTTTAATTATGGAAAGCATTTGCCTCTATTTGAATTGTTTGTACATTTGGATTATATTTTGGAAAATGAATGCCTCGGATGTTACGTCTAGAGATTTAAACATTTTTATGGAAATATTTTACCTTGTTTCTGTCATCTAAGGATAACTGAAGGATGATTTCATTTCATGATAGTCAATCTCTAAGATGGCATTCAACGTAACCACATGCAAATGCTGTTGCTTGCAATAACGTATTTCATCATTTAGATTTGTGTTCACTCACTGAATAAGCATATTTTTATTTGAGATTTGTTTTAACACCACCAAATCATTATTTACTTTAAAAGTTGCTGATGGAATAAAGTTCTCTGAAAAGTTAGCGAATAGGAAGTCAATATCATCAAAATTTTATGAAAGAGTACCAATGATCTTTTCATTTGAGAATGGAGCTTTGCCAAACATCTAAGATTCTTTCATTGAGGTATTTGGCTCGTAAAGGGAATAATTAGTTTTATTATGAGCCCGTTCATGTTATTAGCTAATAATAAAGGGTGTTGTGATCGACAAATATTTGTGGTATAAATTTGTAAGCTATTAGGTCCTTTATACATATTTCTAATATAGTGGAGTCATGCCTTGAATGGGATATCTTAATTGTTTTTTCAGAGAATTGATGGAGGGTTATACATTATTATTGCATAAATGATTATAGGTTTGTCCAGAAGGAACAGTGAGCACACGAGCACTTGAAATTTACATATTTTCATGCTTTTTTAAGTTTTAGTCGCGGATCATTTTTTTTAATTGGCAGAAAAGGCATGTTATACATATGGTTGTTATTTGAAGATTATAAATGCTAAAATGTGTTTTCATCTAATGGATCTTGTGATGTGACTGCTTCACGGTATGTATCATTTTCAAATTTTTTATTAGTAAAGAACTGTACTTTTCACTGGTAGCTTCACCAATGTAACATTGTCTGGAAAGTACTGCTGAAAGTAATAATTTTCCATACTCCTGGCTCTTTTGAAACTTCTATTAAAATAGTGTGTAAAAATTGTTGGTATGTTTAACAACAGCCATTTTAGTTTGAAGTATAATCTTTTTTGACAGACCCACTTTTACTGTATGACAAAACAAATAAATGTCAAGCACCCCTTATCTTGATTTATTTTTTCATCCTTTTATTTATTGAGACTGTGTTTTGGTATAAATAGGTATTATTGCACGTGTTGCACAGTATAAAATTGGTTTAAAAAGCTCGGGTCAGTAAAACATTTTGCCATTTTATAACATCATACAGGAAAATCCATAAAAATTGACAAAGTATTTGAATTTGCAATAATTCCTGTATTTCTGGCCAGGTTGCTTACTTGGGAAGATAATAAATCAAAGAAATGCGGTGACGTTACGAGTTGGTTATTCTTTTTCTATATTAAAATTTTATGATTCACTGTACCACATATACTCGCGTATAACACACAGTTTGAAGACCAAATTTTCAGGTCATAAAGTAGGGGTGCACGTTATACACGGGTAACACTTTTGGGCACTTAAAGTCAGAAAATAAAGTGAACCTACGTCACACCAGATTCTCGGTTTTTGGGTGAATCAAGGGGAAAACCACAATAATTATTGATAATCCAGGTTATACATATATTAATTATATGTATAGAGCACCTAATTACTTTATACAGTTATAATTTCATCCTCGCCAAATATTGCGCCTTCACTACCTCAGCCGATTGCTGTAAATTTTGCAAAATTGGCAGATTTTCCGTAAAACATGCATCAAAAACAAAGAAACAGAATAAGCAAATTGAAATAATTGTATTTAGTTAATGATTCTAGTATGTACAATTAACAATGTAAGTAATTTAAAACCCGTAGATGACGTGTGAAAACTGAATCTTGTGTCACGTTTCCTGTTTCCAGATTTTTTTGTTACATTTTTGCGTTATTTCTTCTATTAAACAGTTTTAGAATGAGATAGGGAAGAGAAAACCAACATCCACCATAAAACTATCTATTTTATAAATCCCCCTTTGTCTGATTTAAAAGGCTTGGCAATGGTGGCGCTACAGTTCTCTACATGGCATCAGTTTGGCCAACTTACTGTATGAAGTTGCTACCATATCAACTCAATCACTTTCATTATTGATGATGTCTCTCTAACAATAAGACATAATACTTATGGGCAAGTCCAAGCGTTTTAAAATTTTAAAAATCCAAGAAATTTGGCTGAACTTTGGTAATTGATACTCTGAAGAAAATAATAACTGTTAAATTCCACAATAAAAATTGTGGAATATAACAAGTAATTATTTTCTTCAGAAATACATTTTAAAATTGTTAACATGATAATTTAATGCTATAACGTATTTATTTATGATATTCGAGTAAATACTTAGCATGACGATATAATTTTGTTTAAATATTCCACAAAAATAAATGGTGTGCGTTATACACGGAGTATGAAAAAAGTCGGGATTTTTTGGCAGAGAGTATGGGTGTGCGTTATACACGAGTATATACAGTAGTTTGGAAATTATAATTGTTAAACTTCAATGATTTATAAACATTATTCTTCTCAATACTGTAGACATTTCAAAGCCTTAGACAATTTTTCCATCCTTTCCAGTTGCATCCATTTTAATGAATCAAAATGATGCTTTGAAGATAAAGAAAATTGTGTTTGTTTAGTTGGAACTAATAAGGAATTACTTGTTCATGCTGTATTATTCCTATTCAACCATTTTCAATTAACTTGTTTGAGCAAGAATATCCATTTCAATATTCTCTTGCTCATTACATTTTTCTATTTATCATGGACTTAGGTAAATTTCTTCATAAACTTGATAACATATAGCTGTGAACTCACAAGGGGACTACTTTGAAGTGGACAACAACAATCTGTAATTGAGGTAAACCTATGCCTGGTTTTTGAGCCAGTCCAGGAACTTTTGGGTAGCACCTTGTATATGTTCTTACTTTTATGTATGTATTAAAATGAACACTAATTCTGTAATTAGTTTGTTATTGAGTAAATGGTTTATAAACTGAATCATATTTTGATGTTTTAGTAATTGACCGCTCCTTGATAGAAGAAGTTGTATTAATTAATACAGCATTTAATAATTTTCTAAGTTGGCAAAACCCGAGCACTGTAAATGTGAATTAAATGGAACCTTGGGGAGGCTTTAATGACTATCAATAAGTAGGCAATATCATTTACATATCTAGTTCACGTATTTTATTTTTATTTTAGAGAGATTGCTATTCGTAAATTTTAAAATAAAAGCCGCTGGAAGAGCGCATATCAAAAACGTGAAAGAAGCTTCATGGATACAAATTTTTCATTTTTTACTAAAGCGAATGCCAGCTTGGATTAAAACTGACGTCTTCGCTGAGGTATATAGAGAGTTATGTAGCAATAATCCGAAAGAGCATCGCATCCTAGAAGCATTTTTTTTTCATAAAAACGTTTATAGGTCAAACTCCATTCTTTTAAGACCAGCAGTAAAAATTTCAACGATCGACACAAAAGAAACTAATGTGCATTTGAATTGGAATTTCCTAAGCAAGGCATTTTCTCGAATATCATTGCGAACATAACTGAAATTGCAGACAATAACATTTCATTTAAATTCAATATTTTGCCGAAGAACAGTAATAACTAAATTTCTTGCAATAATTAATTCTATACGACTGGTAAAAATAAAACTCGAATTACTCATAATATTGTTTCTAGCTAGTAGGATAACTGATCCGAAGAAATCAAAATAAGAACTCTAATTTGAGGAAGGTGACTGTTCGTCTAATTTTTATCAAGATTGAGAGATTGCTGTAATACACATCTTAAATTTCACAATTTTTACTGATTAACTGAAAACCTGGTGAAAAGTAAATACAAGCAAAATTTTGAAGATAATTTTGTCAACAAAATAAAAACAATTTCCTTTGTTTTTTTTATTGTCGCATTCAGCTCCTCTTTTTAAGTTACGCAAAATCGCATTCATCTAGTTACGTCGTGTTGTTGGGATAGTATAATATCCAGGATAACCCAATATGGCCATGGTCCGTGATTGTTAGGCGAATAAGGTAAATTTTGATCAGTTATTTCTAATTATAGCAAAAGTGTTCAGTTTGCGATTAATTTATGATAATGTTCGCCGTAGGTGTAATTGAATTGGTGAAAAGTGTCACAATTTTCAAGTTGTTAGTAACGTATGCGGTATATTAGAATTCGTATTTTGACGTCCGCTACTTTAAAACCGCATAGAGCGCTTCCTTTAATGTCTAAACGCGATTTAGACATTTCCGTTGATAAGGATAACAATTTCAATGGTGCGTTTTGAGCTCTATTGCCAAATTGTTTGCAATGTCAGTTGAACGCGATAGTTGACGGGAGGTCACTTGAGACATTGACGTAGCTATATGTACCCGTTATTATTCCTTCTCAGGTATAAGTAGGGAAAAATAAGTTAAAATTTCTTAAGATGATTTGAAAAAAGTAAAAGTTTCAATTGTCTAATGATACATACGTGATTTAATTGAATCGTGCACTGATGTTTCTTGTATATATTTTGGAGTTTACATTTAGTTGTATAGCTGCTTATATGTTTTTATATTTTCAAAAATTAATGAATATTACTCTTTTTAGGGGAAGAAAGAAGCAACCACCATAAGTGAACGTCGGCTATATAAGATCCTCAATATTTATTTTTCTGTGATATATACGGGTAGCCCTTCGTCGCCAAATAGATTCAAGGGTCACAATTCATCGAGCTCATTTGAATACTACATTCTGAACGTGTTTTTTCAAACAAGGCTTCAGATATCTGTGATTTTACTACAAGAAAAAGGATCCACGGAAGAAAGAAGAAGATAACACAAGCAATACTAATTGGGAAATAGTTCAGAGGTCGTTTGTTTGAATTAATGAAGCTCTTTTTGGGTAAATAGCTTTTAAATATTTTTGGTTGTTAAAACCCGAGGTGGTAATTGTATTCCTAAGAAAGTGTGAATTAATATTGCTCTGAGGGAACCAACTGACATTCTAAAAAAATTTAAAGAGTATCAATAGTGAAATTACACTTACTTAACTGGTGCATACAATCTCCGTAAATTATTATAAATCTTACCACCTTGCAACATACTGCATGCTAATTGTCTTAAAGGCTGAAACAGTCATTTGAATGGCCATGTATCATGCCCTGTTCCCACCTCATCTTCTGCAACTTATGGGCCAGCAGCAATCACTCCAGCACCACATTGCTGATGGTGTGTCACCTAGGCAGCGCTCAATTATTATCCACAACCATGGAGCACCGCACTTCGAACAGCATGTAATTTTATAATTTGACTGATCTGTGGCTTAATCGACTGGTAGCATTTTTCAGGTAGTTAATCTAACCCATTTTAACAAAATTTCATGATATCTGTATCCATTTTCTTTAATATTGCACCAGTTGACTGCTATAGCTTCTGAAATTAAAAATAAATTCGTGGCCTTTTCTAACTATGATTAAGTAGCTTCATAAATAGTATTTTCAGTTTTTTCATAAGTTATTGCAATCGCCTTTTAGGAAAGACTGATAGCCTTAATGATATGAAAAAACTGAAACTCTTCATAAATAATCTCATTAGTCTTATTTTAATTGCAGACTCAGCTGAACTGCCCATTAGATATTTTACAATTGATGGGACTGGACATTGCATCCCCTGGGAATATCTGTAATTATATCCAACGTCAAAATAGAGGTGTGCAACGAGGTAGAGTGAACTCAGGTCCACGATCAGGGATGCCTCCTCCTGTTCAGCTAAATTATAGAACTGAAGGCAGTTATTCTAAGAAAAATTATTGGAATAAGGACCTACAGCAGTGAGTCTTTCTTTAAAACTTATTTTTTTTCACCATGCTCTTCTTAAAAGTTTATGATAATCATCAGATTAGCGTGTTCATTTAATTCTAATTTAATTTCAAATGAAAACTTGCATTTGATCATAGGAAAATGTCTGTAACATCAACCATTTTGTTTCAGTTATGCTAGTAATTTTAATGAGGTATAATTCTTTCTTATATTTCTAGGCTTATACCTCGAGGCAGTCATGATCATAGTTCAAATGTGGCAGATTTCTCAGAATCTCCTAAGGCTACACCGGATAAGAATCATTATGGGAAGCCTAACAGGATAGAAAATCATGAGAAAGACAATGAAAATGGCTCAAGGGTTGATTGCAAAGGAATTAAGTAAGTTACTTTCCTTTTGAGTGTTTTTCAGTTTTGTGTTATTAGTGTATTCTAGAAATTGAAAGTGAGAGTGCAACAGTTGCATACGCAGGGCAAGGGGTGTCTATGGGGTCTAGACCCTCCCCTTCCTCCCCTTAAGAAGTAAGACAAAAACCAATAAATTAACTGTTCTATATTTGTTCTGCCACTTGAAAATTTACTTCTATAATCCCCATTTATAATCTCTCATTTTTTAGTAACTAATTATTAATAATGATATAAAAAATTATTTCGGCTTTTTTACATTGAGTTTCATTTTTGTTCCTTAAGAATAGAATTTGGATCCTCCTCCTCCTCAGGAAAATTCTGCATATACCACTGGAGTGTAATAAAATAAAAAGAACAAATATCAGAATAAATAAATTATGCCTTTAAGCTTGGATTTCTTATGTGGTTATGTATTTTTTGTGATTAAATATTAAGGATTTTACATTTGAAGATCTAAATTTGAAAATATAATATATGCTGTGTCACATATACGAGGTCTGACAATTAAGTTCGTGAACTCCATCTATATCTATCCGTACCTACATTATTAGTGCTCAACTGCATGGTCTCCTTCAAAGTAGTTCCCTTGCAATGCAATGCAGGCCTACCACCATTTCTTCCATCCTTGGTAGCATTTATGGAACTCATCTTCTGGAATTGCATTTGTTGCCATTGTCATAATGTACTTCATGTCTTCAATGTCCTGAAAATGCTTTCCTTTGAGAACATTTTTTATTCGAGGGAATAAAAAGAAGTCGCAAGAGACCAAATCAGGTGAATAGGGTGGATGTTCCAGTACGGCAATTTGGTTCTCGGCTAAAAACGTCCTTGCACTCAGTTTCGTGTGGGCAGGTGCATTGTCGTGCTGCAGAATCCATTTTTTTCGCCTGAACAGTTCAGGTCTTTATCGCCTAATCTTTTCTCTGAGGCGCTTGAGCACTTCCAAACAGTAGTACTGATTAACTGTTTGTCCTTGAGGCACATATTCCTGGTGCACCATGCCCTTTGCATCAAAAAAGTAAATGATCATTGTCTTAACTTTGGATTTCAACATGTGAGCTTTCTTTGATTGTCGAAACAATTGTCCTCAGCCATTATTCAAGTATTCGGTTTATTTGTGCTATTTATACAGTAGCATAATTGCCCGTCAGTTAACCTTAAAATAGTTGCCTCCCTCCCCCTCTTTCCATCTTTTTCTCTCTCCTCCTCCCTCTCCCTCCCTTCCACTCTCCTTCCCTTCTTCCCCTCACTCCCTCTCTCCTTCCCTTCTTCCCCTCACTCCCTCTCTCTTAAATGTAAGAAGGGACTATATAGTCTCAATTTCACCCTCAATAAAGTCATTCGTCTGTCTGTCTCCCTCTCTCTCCCTCCCTCCCTTCTTCCCCTCCCCCTCTCCTCCCTCCCTCCCCTCTCACCCTCTCCTTCCCTTCTCCTCCCTCTCCCTCCTTCCCCCTCACTCCCTTTCTCCCCCTGTGTTACCATCCCTCTCTCTCCCACCCTATCTCGTATTAAAAGCATTCAGAGCACGCTTGCACCCGTAAGGATTGATACAACAATCAGATTTTGAGGTCTAACAATATAATTAGTCACCATGGCAACATTCCGTTAAAATGGCAAGATTTCCATAAAATATGTAGATTAAACGTTTAACATGGGATATTTCGAACTGTGGGCAAAAAAAGACGAACAGAATAAGAAACTTTATAATTTTTTCTTCAAATTGGTTCAAATCCAAAGGTCGTATGTTAATTCATCTAATTTTAATTTCCAAATTAATAAAAGCCTGCATGCCGAAAAATCGCATTTCACATGTTAAGTAATGGGAAATGGAAATGCCTCCATTGAAGTCGAACCAGGGAATTTTTTCACGATTTAAATTTGTCATCACCTGAAAAGGTGTTAATCAAGCATCCCTGCCAAATTTCGAGTTTCTATCTTCATTACTTCTCGAGTTATTAGCATTTAAGTTAGCGTTATAGACAGAGAATTGCTTTTTATTATGATGATGCCCCTCTGACCCCTCCCCCCCCCTCTCCCCCTTAGTTACATCACTGACGTTGACCCAAAGAAAGAGTTTATCTGTAGTGCTGCCCTTCTTAACAAAGGAAACTATTCTTGTCAACCAGATTCCAGAAGTTATTTCTTTTATATGACTGTAAAACAATGTCACTTTGAATGATCACAATTTCAAGCTCAGTTTCTGCATTCTGCTTGAAATATGTTTTCAATTAATAGTGAAATCTCGGAAATATCTACTACATATATTGTTGAATGGAGTTACAACGTATTTCACAACTGGTTCAATTTTCTTAAAATCCTGGAACCGCCATCTGTATTCTTGCTTCAGCTCTTTAAGATGCTCTACAAAATGCAGAGGGTCAAAAATCTTTTCAGTGGCAGTTTCGATAATTAACTTTTTCAAATAAAGGAAGTGTAATAGTGACTTTTTTTGTCATGTCAGATACAGGATTAATAAGTAAATGACAAGGGTGAAATGATGAAAATTTTAACTTATATGCATGAGTGCATAAGACTGATCACAGGATTAGTTTAATTTCGAATGCACTTATTGAACTGATCATTTCAGCAATATGTTTGTCCGTTCCCTGAAGTTGAAGATTTGATATACAGACGACTCCCGAGATTCGGCCATTCGATATTCGACCAACTCGAGAATTCAACAGGTCAAATCGACCCAGCCGATCGATCGGTCAAATTAGAAACTAGTTTACGCAAAGTAATTTTCGGCCCGCCCGACCACGAGAGGTTTAGTTTCAATCTACACATCATTATTTCTGCTCTAATTGTTTGAATTTGTGCTGATTCGACATTTGACTGTTCGTGGTTCGACCACGTTTTCAGGAACGCATCCCTGTTGAATCTTGGGAGTCGCCTGTATTAAGTTTCAGATTCAAATTTGTGAGAAATGCCAAATCTAGCTACCAAGTATGGCCATTCCATCTTAAATCTAGAATCCCTTTATGAGTGCATCCCTCTGGACACTGCTCAAAAGGTATTAAGTTTGGGGGGGAAAACCGAGCAAAATATTATATATGGGGATACCCTAATTCACATGCTTTTTTGTCAGTGAAAAAACTCTAGGGAAGAGATTAAAAACTTGTGTTAGGCTGGGAATTGAATTGAGGATATTGGTTTATGTTTGCACAAAAGAAAAAAATGTTTTTGTTGGGGTGTGGGAATATCAACTGTTTAAATATCTTTGCTGACTGTTTTGGCCCTTCTTGAGAGAAAAGACATGGTCTGTTAAAGGCAGGAATACTGCAGTTCACTATGGCAATTTTATCTTCTATACAAATAAGGTATAAGAGAGTTATATGAGTAATTTATGTTTCACTATTTGTGCACTATTATTTTAAAATGTATTTTTCACACAGGCACCTGAAGACCCTTCCGCAGGTGCCAAGGTGCCTGCGGGCATGCAGTTGTTGACCTCTGCTCTATATGCTAAGGAATTATATTATTAAAATCTTTTTTATTAGTGACTAAAATTTATGTTAATAAAAATTAATCACCTAAGAAACTCTTGATGTTTTAAAACCAAAATTTGAAAAATAAAGAAAATATTTTATTTTAGTTTAACACATTTGTTATATTGTGAACTGTCGACATTCCTGGTGGGTGTTGTATGCCATCTATGCAAGGGGTTAAGTCCTTTGTGAGTTTTATAGGCAACTGCCTCAAACAACACATTTCTAGCTGATCTGTCTCTTTAAATTGTGAGCTGGTGTCTTTTAGCATCTGACAGCAGATTTCAAAACAGAGACCTTACAATCAGGGGTGGCTCAAGGTATTTTGGCACCCTGGGCAAGAAACTGCTCCATAAATTATATGCCATTTCTTCATACCAGAAATAAAAGACAAATCTTTAATGACATTATATGTACATAATCTAATGAAATATTTTTGGCACAGCATAAGAAAGAGCTTTTCTGAATGCTTCAAATCTTTTATAAGATTATCTACATATTTGGTAAAGGCTTATTTTTAATTTATAGTATGACGCAGAGCTGCAAACCACTTCAAAATTTGGAAGTGGTTCGGTTCTAAATTTTTGGAAGTGGTTCGGTTCAGACAGGAATTTTGACAAGTGGTTCGGTTCGGTTTGCGGTTCGGTTCAACTAAATTAATCATTTGAAATACTATTCAGAAATAATTTATCCAATATAAACATTACACATTCAGTATCAATCTGTAAGTAAATCAATCAGCAGTCATTATTATTAAGAATAATTTATTTAAAGGAAGGAAAAATTTATGTTTTAAATATATTACAATCCCATCATCTTTTTCATTTATTTATATTTAAAAAAATGGTATTTTTGATCCTAACATGATATTTTTGTGGATAACAATAGTAGCAGAGAGGAAAGAGACAGGCACTCTTTCCTTTGAAACAAACCCGCTGGTTTTTCCAATGGAAATTCCTGGTCTTTTCGTTGGTCCGTACTTTGTGGATTGATATCGAACCGAAACCGAACCACTTTGGCAAAAAATTACGGTTTAGTTTTCGGTTCATTGAAAAATTAATCAGTGGTTTCGGTTCACGGTTCAGCAAAATGGCTGCGGTTTGGTTCGGTTCAGTTTGCAGCTCTGGGATGATGAAATAAAAAAGTTATTTATTTTATTTCTTTATAACTTATATTTCTTTCAAGCACTGTCAAATACATTATCAAAGAGAATAAGCTATAAATGTTTTTTTATGTGAATAGCATTAGTCTTAGTGAACTATGGGTGACCCATTATGTTTGTGCTTTCCATATACCCACGCCCTTATGGGTTTCTACTATAGTTGTAGCCTTACTTGTAATTGCTTCCTTAGTAGTTCATTAATTAAATAATATCTCATGAAAGTATTAATTAACCTGCACTTTTCAGGAGACAGCATGAATTTTATCCAAAGGTATATGGAGGGCGGGGTGGTATGAATACTGGGTGCAAAAGTTACTATAATGGTCAAGGGCAGAGCTCATACGACTGCAGCATTGGTGGTGTGGGTTGCAGCATTCCAGGGATGGAGGGTGGGGCAGCATACCAGTCGGGAGTTCATGGGAACAAGCGACGCTTCCAGATGGACCAACGTTCCTTCCTGTTTCGTGGCCAACGTGGGCGCAGAACCTGTGTCGGAGGACTGGGCTTAGCCTCTGAAGATCAACTATTGGACCGAGGTTTCTTCAGGTTTCCAGGAATCAATGGTATGGTGGCACCCATTGCACCTGACAGATTCCTCTCTCGGGCCCACCTAGTGCATGTCAAGGGTCCTCCTCCTGCTCTGACAACAGGCGGAGAATGGGACAAGGTCAGTCCACCTCTTTCTGATGTTAGAATACAGTAAATTCATACCATTATGTTTTAAAGGAACTGAATCAGTTTAAGGTAGTGGAAATAAAACCATTATAGGATTAAATATTTGTTACAAAAGGTGATCTCTAAACAAAAAATCTGATGTGGCCAACACTTGACTTTCTCCATATTTGGGGTATAGATATTTAAATTATTATTAATAGCATTATAAGGCAAAATTATTATTTCTTATCGTAAAAGAATACAGTTATCCTTATTGCCGTAAATTATATTTTTAATATGTTTACAGAATTCACCGCTACATGGTGGTGGCGCTGTATACTGGAAATTACGAAAAAGTTAAATATCTCCAAAATGGATGGTTCTACGAAAAATTGTTTCACACAAAAGTTGGAAGGAATGTTATTTTCTATAACTTTGTTCCTTATAAAGATTGTAAATAACTGCGTTTTAACAAACATTCGATGAAAACCGACTATTTATAAATAATTCCTAAACAATAACTGCTATTGAAAATTGTTTGAAATAAAAGATGTAGGAAATTATATTTTATACATTTTTTGCAATGGTCAATGTATACAATACCTAAGGTACTTTGGGTGCAGATCAGATCATGATGATAGGTCATTCCTTATTCCAAAAGTTTTCATTTTTAGAGCAGTTTTTCTGACTCCTTAGTTTCATTCCTACTCATCATCATGAGAAGAGCATGGAAATTTGAGCAGGACTTTATTAAATTGTATTTCTAAATTATTAAAAAGCAATATACAAAAGGGACATGAAGATTTCTATAACTTACATCAGTGCTCTGCAACCGTGTGCCACAGCACAGTACTGTGCAGTGACGTAGTATTTGGTGCACCGTGGTAAATAATGAAATTATTGACAAGGGAAAAATACTATTTTATTCCCATAATGCTAAGACCACAGAAGCCAAATATCTCTTATAGCACCATTACTTGAAACCAAAACCAAGTTGCTTCATAACTGGAGAATTGGAATCTTTATCATAGAGTTATTTTGTAATCAGGGCAAAACAAATTGAAAAATGTAGTTTTTGACAATAATTTTCTTCATCTGTGTGGTAAAGGCGATTTTTATCTTTTTTGTTGGCTACAGGGTGGTAAAAATGTCCTACACAGTCTTGAGACAAATTGAAAAATGTAGTTTTAACAATAATTTTCTTCATCTGTGTGGTAAATGCGATTTTTATCTTTTTTGTTGGCTACAGGGTGGTAAAAATGTCCTACACATTCTTAAGCTATTTAGTTCGATGTGCTGCGAAGTTCGAGAGAATCCGAAAGTGTGCTGTGAAATTTAAATTGTTACAGAATGAAGTTCAATTTTTTAAGACAAAATATAAATCCATGGCAAAAAATTTGTTTTTAATTGAAAAAAGGGGTTTTTAACAATGAAAAATATTAACTCCCTGGACAATGAGTCCACTGCTTTTAAATAGGAATTAAAGATTGTCTTTATATAAGCAGTTATTTACTTTTTTGTGCTTTATGTACTGTACTGCATTAACACGTTGACTGTCCATGACCTAATTATCTAAATATTGAAATAGATTTGACTGTAAATTATTTACAGTCAAATCTATTTCGGTATTCTGCCAAAATCTAACGTTATTCTTGAAGAGTCTGCATTACTTTTGACGTTAAATCTGTAATAGAATATGCCATTTGCATTATATTTGTATTCAAATGGTATTTTATATCTGCTTTCAGTTATCAGAAGGAATTTGGGAAAAATTTATCACCAATCAACAGTCAGAAGAAACCTTTAAGAAGAAAATGATGCTTTGGAAGTGTCTTTATGTAATAATCAAGGTAAAAATATCCATAAATTTAAAACTAACAAAAATGAAGACATTAATTAATGATCTATAGGATGAGAATGAAATTGATAAGACAAAACAAAAAAACAACTACAGGAAGTCCCCGAGTTACGAACGTCCAACTTACGAACATCCGTACTTACAAACAAAGGAATTGCAAAATTTTAATGCCCTTCTTAGGATATTTTCGCCAAATTTTTTAAAAATTTAAATACAAAAATTTGGGTTTCTTTTGTGGTTTTCTTATACAGTAAAAACTGCGAGAAACCGGCATATTATTCCATCTTTCACAGGTTTTTGGCCTTATACAGATTAAAATAATTTGTGCAACTCTTTTCTTTTGTTATATTTTAACTAGAAAATAGAAGTTTTTCTAAGTCTTAATGGAAACGAAAGCTTTAAAATTAAAACAAAAATTGATATACGGTCGACTCCTGAGATTCAACAGTTTGAGATTCGAGATTTCGACCCAACCGATCGAATTGGGAGCTAGTTTATGCGAAGAAATTTTTGTCCCGACCAACCACGTGAGGTTTAGTTTCAGTGTAGACATAATTGTTTGAATTTGTGCTGATTTCAGTCTTTTTTCTGTTAATCTTTTATTTAAATTTATTTTATTGATTTATTTATAAATTTATCACTTGACATGACATCTAAAAGGAAATGTAATAGTGAAAATGCAAGTGAATCAAATAAAAGAGTGTCGTTCAACTATTATCACTTATGTGAAATAGAAGGAAAAAATTCTGGAACATGCGATAAATTCACGTAATTTGATGGCTGGTTTGACAGATTTAAGAGAAGGGCAGGTCTGCATAACCTTAAATTAACTGGCGAGGCTGCGAGTTATTTTGTGCTTTTTAATAACTTTTATATTAATTTCGCTGCGTTATATAGTTGTATGTATAGATAGAAGTATGCAGGGAAGCTGTAGACGACAGCCTGGTCTGGCTTGCACGAGTTGTTTGTAACAAACGACTCGGGCGAGCTGAAATGCGGGAAGGTACGATTATAACATGTAAGTCTATGGAAAAATGTCGTTCGACATTCGACAATTCGAGATTTGACCACGTTTTCAGGAACGCATCCCTGTCGAATCTTGGGAGTCGCCTTATATAATAAGAGAGAACATAAACTTGAAATTGCATGCTTGGACAATATTTATTTTATTAGAAATTAAAAAACTTGTTAAAAATGATACAAAGTTTCATAATCAGAAAAGTGAAATTTCATACAGTTGCGAAACATTTCAAATACATTAAAATCCAATAAAAATATTTGACAGAGTTAAAAAATTCTAGAAAATTATTTGAAAAAATATATTTTAATTGTGCTGTTTTTTCTATAATTTGATTAAAATGGCGAAAGAATATCCTATTTCTATAACTTTGTTAAAGAAAGCATTTTCACCCTTCATTTTGTCAGAATGTTTTAAAGCTACAAGATAGTGTAAAACTTCGACATTGTTGCATTTCCATTTCTTCACAATCTTCCTCATTCTGTTCATACTCTGAAGTGGGAACAATTTCATTGCTTTGTGATTCTACCACAGTTTTCAAGTCAATTTCATTAGTATTTACGAAATATTTTGCACTTATGTTGGTACCCTCAACTTCATATATCTCATCAATCAAATTTTGAATGTCACAATAATCACAATTGTTATCTGCATCACCACATTCATTAACATCATCGAAAACAAAGTCACAGTTTCTAAAACAATTTTTGATACAGGGGACTCCCGAGATTCGACAGGGATGCGTTCCTGAAAACGTGGTCAAATCTCGAATTGTCGAATGTCGAACGACATTTTTCCATAGACTTACATGTTATAATCGGAGGGTACCTTCCCGCATCTCAGCTCACCCGAGTCGTTTGTTACAAACGACTCGCACAAGCCAGACCAGGCTGTCGTCTACAGCTTCCCTGCATACTTCTATCTATACATACAACTATATAACGCAGCGAAGTTAATATAAAAGTTATTAAAAAGCACAAAATAACTCGCAGCCTCGCCAGTTAATTTAAGGTTATGCAGACCTGCCCTTCTCTTAAATCTGTCAAACCAGCCATCAAATTACGTGAATTTATCACATGTTCCAGAATTTTCTCCTTCTGTTTCACATAAGTGATAATAGTTGAACGACACTCTTTTATTTGATTCACTTGCATTATCACTATCACATTTCCTTTTAGATGTCATGTCAAGTGATAAATTTATAAATAAATCAATAAAATAAATTGAAATAAAAGATTAACAGAAAAAAGACTGAAATCAGCATAAATTCAAACAATTATGTCTACACTGAAACTAAACCTCACGTGGTTGGTCGGGACAAAAATTTCTTCGCGTAAACTAGCTCCCAATTCGATCGGCTGGGTCGAAATCTCGAACTGTCGAATCTTGGAAGTCGCCTGTACACACTAACGAACGACTGAGAAATGTACGTAATTGCATCAAAATCATTGATTTTAACCGTAAACTCCGATCTTCTCTTACATTGATATACTTGTATATTGAAGACCCTCTAGACATATTTCAAAGAGACCGATTTTTTGGTAAATAAAAAAACTATTTTCTATTAAATTTGATTGTTTTCATGTTTTGTTTTATTAATGACTAGCATAAGAGCCCGTTGAATTTCAACGGGTTTAATGAATCTAAATTTTCATCAATGCAGCATGTAAAAATCGCAAGAATAGAATTGTGCACTGTTTTAACCATCGAATATTTCTATATTATAAGTCTGTTTTAATTATTTAACTAAAATCTCACAGAAATTCCTTGTGAATAAAATAGTACCTTTCTTTCTACTAAAATAGCCATTGTAATTAGTTTTAAATTGATTATAGCATTAGGATTTCAATTTCATTAAATAAGCAGAATTCCGGTTCTAAAATATTGGTTCAATCTTCAATTGCCTCTGATAATACTTTAAATAGATTTTGGGATATAATGTATATCAATATCGTTTATCGTCTGCTCAGCACTCTTGCCTTCTCATTTTCCGAAACAACCACTTTCACCAGTTTTAAATGGATTTCAAACTTAGAAGAGAACTTGATTCAATTCAGTTAAAATAACCACATAACAAACTTCTTATTCAAAAGAAAATCCTTTTATAATATGCAGTGTTAACCTAGAATTAATTCATTCTGAAAAGTGAATAAAAGTACCATGTACGTATATTTCTTTCAACTAAAATAGCCACTCTTAACAGATTTTAATGGATTAATGCATTAGAATTTCAATTTCATGAAATAAGCAGAATTCCGGTAACAAAAAAATGTGTTCAATCTTCAATTGCCTCTGATAATACTTTAAGTAGAATAAAATGTACCTTAATATCGTTTAGCATCCGCTCACCACTCTGTACTTCTCAGTTTCCGAAACAATAACTTTCAATAGTTTTAAATTGATTTTTGCTTTGAAATGGTACTTTCCTGTTAACGGGAATACCTCAAAAAATAAACACATATTGTTGTGTTATGTTGTGATATTTTGTTTGTTAACAATGCGTAACAAATCTCGTTAAGATATTTACGTTGATCCCTTGATGATGAATTTGTGGAGCTTGCCGAGGAGTGAAGAAGAAGCTGTATCTTTGCTTCAAGACCATGATATTTTATCTAAAGGGCGAATGTGCAAGAAGGATCATATTATGAAACTTTACTTCTGCGACAGAATATTTTGGAAATGCAAAGCGAAAGCCTGTCAGCAGAATAATTCATGCGGCGACAACATAACAAAGAAATCGACATATTTCCAGCTATTTTAAATGCCATTAAGTCATATTGGCCCCCTAGTAACATAAATTTAGATTATATTAGTAATTATGTTACTTTTATTAATAAATAACTTTCAAAAAAGTGTGATTTTTAAGTAATTCCCCCGTTGTTACGCGTTGTTAATAAACAAATACGTTGTAACATATCACAACAATACGCATTTATTTTCTGAGGTATTCCCGTTAACAGGAAACTACCCAAAATACTTGAGTCAATTCAGTACAACTTCCACTTTACATACTGTAAATTCCAAAGTAACTCCTTTTATAATAGACAATGCTAGCCTAAAATTAATTCATTCTGTAAAGTGAATAAATGAAGTTCTTTCTTTAAACTATAATAGCCACTGTTATTAGATTTAAATGGATTATAAGCCTTAGAACTTACTCTGTATTAAATAAGCACCAAAATTCCTTTTATAAAAACAAATCAATTCATTAAAAGATCCACTGTTGTTTCTTTGAAAATTGCCTGTTAACACTTTTAAATGTCCTTTTAATTTTAATTGAATTTTAATTTATATTCGTTTCCAAACTTCGGCCATTGTTACGAAATTAATTCGAGGAATAACAATATAAATTCGTAAGCACGTATGGTTTACAAAGAATTTAATTTAAGAATGCTTTTTATTTCCAATTTTTCTAAAATGACACTGTTGATACTTAAAATTTTTTATATTTACGTCAGTATACTTATTTTCCACAAAACACGCTAGTCTCTCCCCTTCCTTCCTCTCTCTCTCGTATTGAAGCTAACAATGATAGTGGTCGACATAGCAACATCACGTTAAAATGGCGAGATTTCCACAAAATATGCAAATTAAACGTTTAACATGGAATATTTCGAACTGTGGGCGAAAAAAGACGAACGGAATAAGAAACTTTATAAATTTTTCTTCAAAATGGTTCAAATCCAAAGGTCGTCTGTTAATTTCTTCTAATTTTAATTTCCAAATGAGTAAAAGTCTGCACGTCGAAAAATCGCGTTTTACATGTAAAGTAATGGTAAATGGAAATGCCTCTCTTGGAGACGAACCAAGGAATTTTTTCGCCATTTAAATTTGTCATTCTCTGAAGAAGTGTTAATCAAGCATCCCTACCAAATTTCGAGTTTCTATCATTATTATTTCTCGAGTTATTAGCGTTTGCATAGCGTGATCAACCAACCAACCAACCAATGGATGACGGTTATTATTATATAAAATATTACAAAAGTTTTGTTTTCTACTATTATTCATCACAAAGACTTAATTATGGGTTAAATAGACTTTAGTTGTTTGAGTTGGAACCTAAGTACTAATTATACTTACGAACGAACTTTTAGAACACAACCTGTTCGTAACTTGGGGACTTCCCGTATATTGAAATCCCATTTTTTTATAAACAAACTTGCAACCTGTTTTCACCTTTTACGTGTATCACATCAGTTGATGTTAGGAGAAGGTGTAAATTGAATATAGCAAAAATATTATGCTCAGATTGTGTAGTGAAGAAGCTTAAATAGGTGGGGTGGGTGTGATGTAAGAGGGATGGATTGACAATAGGAGGGCAGACAGTTGAGATAGTCTCCATCCACGTATCTCAGTTTGTTATTTCCCTCCTCTACATGTTATTCTTAATATTATTACAGAAGGTGAGATTTTTTGCTTGGTGGAGTTTTTCTCTAAGCTTCCGGTAGAGAGCGTGCATGTGGAGTACACGTAGTTCTCCCTAACATAGTGATTGAAAATAACTAGAAGATACCTTATGCCTTGATGATTGGACGGAGTATGTAGAGTGGAGGGGAGCAAATTCCATTAGAAAAGATGGGCATTGAAGGTGTGCACTAATCCTAGAAGGGAAATCACCATGCAGAGTAAAGAAGTGACTTCTTTGGTCAGTTATGATTCTGTAGCGAATAGAGTAGCAAGTATTTCTGACGTTTCCATCTGGTGTTGGTATTGCAAAGAGCGTCTGTCATAAATAACGTAGTATATAAAGAAGTTTTGAAAATTAAATAAGACAAAATAAAATGGCCCCCTAGTATTCAATATAAACCATCTTACGGTCATCTGACATTGCCAGTGTAAGGCGAAACCCAGGTTGCAAGCTAGTTAATTAAAAGTGGAATTCCAGTATCATTGATGTTTTCCATTTTATCATGGATTACTCCACAAAGTTAGACCTCAAACTTTGAATTATGAATTAAAGATAAATTAACTTTGGTTTAAGTCCTTTTATCAAAATCAACGGAAGAAGCCTTTACTTGGTGGAACTCCATCATGAATAAAATCAGCTACTGTATAAAAAATTTTCTTTGCATTTATGCTCCATTTTTGTAATCTTACACAATATTGATATTTGTTTATTTTAAGGTTTTTTCCTACAAGGATAGCTCACAGGTATAAAATGATTGAACAGAATTGTTCTTTTTCTTAAACAGAGAACTTTCCCACGCTATGGTCTATATTTAGTTGGCTCAACCATGAGTGGTTTTGGTAGCAATAACAGTGATGTGGATATGTGCCTTCTTGTGCGGTACTCTGAGATGGACCAGCGAAATGAAGCTGTTGGCCATCTGGAGCAGATTCTCCAGTACTTGAGGAGCTATGGCATGTATCGCTTTTGTCGAGAATTGAAGTTGTTAAAATGATTTATTCATAAATGCATTTTTCATTTTTATCTTGTTAGTACAGCTTTTACAATTCCTTAATGATATAGTGATTAAATTGATTTTAAAATACTGATGTCTATCACTATGAACTTAATACCATGCAAATGGCAGAGAGTGTTTTTAATGTTTTATAACATTTGGTGTCCTGTCAAACCCCTTCATAACGGTCACCACCTCTAAACAGTACATTTCTTTCTGTAATTACATTGATTCCTATTAGAGATGCACCGAATACGGAATGGCCGAATATTAAAATCAGTATTCGGCTGAGGCCGAAGCCGAATATCTCTATTAGCATAAATTAGTGATATACCGAATATCGGCTTCGGCCTTGGTAATTGGTCAAAAATGGTTAAAATAATTTTTATCTTTTAAATTCTATGAGATGGAACTCTTTTGGATCTTGGAAATTAAATTTTCATTCATTTCCATAACAGTGTAAGAACACAACTTAAAACAGCGATAAAACTACAAAGAAAACGCTGAAATACAAAGTATTTGCCACAATGGCGGTTCTAGTCACTCGCTTCGAAAACAAGGTGTGTTGATCGCTTTGAAGACACTCTCACCACTCGCACGAGTACACACATTGACGCCAGAACTTGGGACCCTGCAATAACATTACATTGTATTGTTTTTCCACTTAGTCGCTTGCACCGCCCGCTTCGCTTGTACGTGGGACGGAGCCTTAGCCTCACCTATTAAATTTAAAAATGATACCACTAATAAGTTCTGGGTTTACAAAAAATCTGCACACATCCCCAATGTTGACTGTGAAAGTAGGTTACAATCGCAAGAGTATTCCTCCCGGGGAATTTCCGAAATCGTTTTTAAAACACTACCAACCTGAAGTACCAACTAATGAACACTAATGTTTTCTATAGAAATCTATTTAAATTCTTTGTTAATATGAAGATATATACAAAGAATCGCAGCCCTGTTAAGTTTATTATATATTCTGTTATATAAAACACTTATGAAATTCAAAAATGAAACAAAAACTCAGTCGACACTGTGTCATTTTGGTTTTGGCACGATGGCGCTACTGTTTATACGTCATATTACGTCATGCAAAAACGTGAACCAGATGTTAGAGGTTGTCTGCTACTTACACAGTACTGTAAAACACAAAAATTCCAACTAATGAGGAGTATTCTATACTATTTTTCCCGTCTTATGGCGCATGACCTTGAGTGCACTGGTGAAAGTGCTACTGTTGCAGCCAATCAGACACCAGTGACAAGCAATGCAGTGGGGGGGAAGCCAGTGTCTCTTCGACTGCCGTGGTGTTCACTTTGCTCTCCGCTCGACTGTGTTGCCAGATAGCTATTTCACCTCACTGAAAAAGGCTAAATAGCGACTGCAATTTCTCGCTGTCCAAAAACTACCCGCATGCATTTGTAGCATAGCTGTTCGGTATCTAGGGTCGTTCCGAGAGCTGCAAGCGGTGGTGGAAGGGGAAAATCCTCTCATTGGCCATTCACTCTTCCAAGGTCATGTGCCATAAGACGGGAAATATAGTATAAATAAACGAATTGTCCACATATTGGAACACACTAATATATTATACATTGTAGGCCATAAAAACGAGTAGCACATAATTGTCAGGCTGAATCCGAGATATGTGAACTGTATTGGCAACAACTCAATGTATTATGCTTTTATTTAGTGCCTTCAGCTTCTTCTATTATGTCATTATCATTCGTTTTATCAAAAAAAATATGTAGTATTTGGCTATTCGGCCATCCAAAGGCCGAAGCCCAATAGCAAATTTTGGCCGAATACCGAGGCCGAAGCTGAACTTCGGTGCATCACTAATTCCTATTAATGTCTTTGTAATCTCAAGTAATGTGTTGTTAAATGATATAAGAAAAAATACTAAACTCACATTTACTTACAAGCAACAAAAAAGCATAAAAGATTAACGCTATTTTGATTTCAAATTTACTCCATTTGACAGTGATGTATTATTGTGCAGAGTAAGCAAATGGTACTATATAATCGTCATACTGAAAAGTATAAACACATTTTTTTTATTAGTACCTGATTTGAATAGCTTTATTTTGGTTTATATTGGCTTTACAGATATTATTGATAAAGCTGAACTAATCCAAGCCAAAGTGCCTATCCTCAAGTTCAGAGACTCTAAGCAAGGATTGGAGGTAGATTTAAATTGCAATAACTCGGTAGGAATCCGGAACACCCATCTCCTATATTGTTACTCTCAATGTAAGTTTAATTTTTTAAATTGCTAATTTCAAAAATCTTAAACATTTTGGAATATTCCTAAATTCTTATTTTTTTGTCTGCCAAACTTTTATCAGTTTCCTTTGGTTTCCTTTCAGTGGATTGGAGAGTAAGGCCTCTTGTTCTTATTGTGAAACTGTGGGCTCATAAGCATAACATTAACGATGCAAAGAACATGACAATCTCCAGCTACTCTCTAGCTCTAATGGTTATCAACTACTTGCAATGTAAGTACACGAATGTTATCTCGACTTTTAACGGACATCTTAATTTACACATTTTGATAGCAAATGTTTTTAACTTTTAGGTGGGGTGTCTCCTCCTGTGTTGCCATGTTTGCATGTCATGTATCAAGGGAAGTTTTCCCCACACTCTGACATTCACCGAATAGATCTTCTGGAGGAACTTTGTCCCTATATCTCTGAAAACACAAAATCCCTGGGAGAGTTGTTTTTAGGATTCCTGTACTACTATGCCTTCAAATTTGAGTGAGTATTTGAGTAGCTATCAATATTGTTTTTATGCAGACATCATGTCTGTATGTTTTGTGAATGGATCCGAAATACTTGTGTTGTAGCCAACATCACTGTCTACCTTACAGATATAATTTTAATGGAAACTAAGATATGGACAGGAATTATTACACTCCATTGTAAATATCCAGCATCAGACTTAATGCTGTATGAAGCATCAACAAAACATTTACAGTTATATTATACAAATACAGTTCAAATTAAAGATTATATTAATAACCATATAGCAAAGAAAATTAACTATGAACTTTGTTGTAACTGTAAAGTAACTAATATTATTAATCTCCTTTAATTTTAATCAGGACAAAAAGTATCGGGTTTTTGAGATGAGAGAGATACTTAAATTAGCTGATTTTCATGATATTAAAATAAATTTCTTTACATTTATCCATTTAGTTTTTTGCCTTGTCATTTTGGGAAGAATCATTAATCATTGTATAAGACACCCAATTTTGAGCCCAAATATTTTGGAAAAAGGTGTGTCTTATATATGTACTGGTATATACAGTAATACAGTCATGCCTCGTTTAGCGCAAAGGTTACGTTCTGAATGGTCTTTGCTCTAACCAATTTTGCGCAAAACAAACCAATTATAACATGTACTACTTAGTAGTGATCAGTTTGCGAAATTGCAAGGTTCGCTAATGTTACTTTTTTATTTATTTAATACTAATTATCATTTAAAATCAATATTAATACAATTTTAAATCTTTCGCAGCAGTGCTCGCATTTATGCATAGATCGCTAGGTTCTGCGAGTTGTCATTTTCATCACTGCAGCGCTCAAATCTACTCGTAAATTACTTATTGTATGTATGTGTGGGGGTATTCACCATTTTCAATAATTGCTTGAAATTCGTCAGGAAACTTTATAGCTGCATCTTTATCAGCGATTGCTAATTCACCTGTAAAACGAACGCTATGTATATTTGCGTGGTGTTTAAAATTATGAAACCAACCGGAACTGGCATGAAAAGTTTCTGAAGAATCTCCACTCTTTTCTTGCTTTACACATTCAAACAGGGAAAGTGCTTGACTAAGGGGCATGTGTTAATTAGAACGCTTAGAATCAATCCACAACACTAGCAGTTTCTCCATTTTTTCAAGCATATTACTAACAATAAGTATCGTGTGAGTTTCTTCGCAGTTACTGAACTTGTTATTTTGTCTTTATTTAACAAAATTGTATGAATTGTAGAAGTTGTGAAGTTAAACTTACGTGCAATATTGCTCTGATGCTCGCCTTGTTCAAAACACTGAATCACTTTAAGTTTTTCTTCAAGATTTATGTTTTCCTTGATAATTTAGGATTATTTTCTACACTTTGATTAACTTTACTCAATTTTCTCCTTTCTGCCATGATCGCCATGATTTACTGAAATTATTTCCCCTTATTTACTGTTAAAATGTTATTTTGCCATAGATAGGTACCGTATTTACTCATGTACCCCGCGGACATTTTTTCACGAAACGCCGAGGAAAAAAGGGGGTGTGCGTCTTACACGAGTATTTCTCAACAGGTTACGTAAATTGTATTGATAGTAAATTCTCTGCAATATGCTTGCGTCTACGTTTATATTCGTAAAAGACGTCAAATTCTACGAAGTATATGCGAATTTACGCAACCAAGCAAACGTGTAAGTTACGCCCGCGCTGCAGGCAAAAACTCGAAAAGGTAATAGATAGGTTCAAGTTTGGTCCTTTTCCCTCATCCAGTTCAAGGAATTCAGAGTTGTGAAATTTTGTTGCAAATGTAAGATTTCATCGTTCGAAAGGAAGACAGAAATCCACATCTCAAGTGTTTGGACTTGTTTGTTCTTATCCTGCCAATATTTACTCAAGAGACGATACGCGAAAAAACTCCCCATCCACCTAAGGAGGATGAACAAATTGTGAAGCTCCGCATCTGTTCGTAATATTACGTCAAAAACAGAAGTGGGGACGAAGTTGCGTAATAATACAACAAAAACAGTTAAGGGGTTAACAGAAGAGGACTATCGGTGAGGAAATTTCTGCTAGTATCGCCATAAAGGGATCATCCAGTAAATTGCGTCACGTAGAAGGGAGAAGATGCTAAACTTGAGCAAAACTTGTTTCAGGGAGTGGGAATCGATGACTTAAAAAAAACTTATTCTGGCGCAAATTAATTTTTTCCCTCCGAACCGGCACAAAAATAGTAGTGCACGGGGTACACGAGCAACGCCACCTAGATAGAAGGCCTGACGGCGAAAATGTGACGTCATAACCCGGAGGTCTACGCCAACGCCTACGCGCATCGCAGCCGTAGGCTTTGTACCGTTTAAATCAGTTTCTTGCTTCTTATATTGGTGTACTAATTCTGTTTTTCGCTAAATTATATCAGCAACACGCTATTTGCCATTTATATGTACTGTAGTACCAGTAAATTTTGGTAACTATTAGAAGAATGTTGAATATATAAAGAAGCATTTGAACTATGAAAAATTTATTTAAAATTGTTATATTACATAACTACAACAAGACATTAATTAATCGTAGAAAAATTTACAGCATATTTCATTGAGGGATGATAATAAATCCACGAAATTTTTCAAAGAAATTTTATTACAATAGGAAATAGAATGGCAAAAGCAATACATACTTACAATCTTCAGGTCATTATCAACAAAATTTATCACAATCATTTCGTAAAAGCCAACAACTTTCTTTTTGACAGATTGTTATATTTGTCACTTTCATGTTGCAATAATTTTTCAATAGAATAATACATGCAACAAATACTATTTTTTTCATTCCCTCAACAAATGAATGATTTTCCTCACAAATCATTTCATTTAAATGGTCATCCCCATTCAAAATATTTGTTAGATGATTATGAAGAACCAACCTATGATTAGGAACATCTAGAAATTTTTCCTCATCTACACCACCTACTATTTTATTTAAGACCACATATGTATATACCACAGCATTTACTGTAGCTTCCCTTGGAAACAGTAATTTTCCTTGGCTTATACAGCTAATTAATTCATCGTCTTCATTAGTTTCCAAGATGTTTTGTTGTACATACCAATCCCTACAAGATGGACAATTTCTCTTCTTGAGCAACATGCGAGCACAATAGCCACCAATACATGTTAATACTGGTAAATATTCTTTAACGCTTTCTAAGTCTACATATTCCACATTAATATCTAATTTAAGTTCTGTTTCTTGTGACTCTCCTACCTCAACTTCTATAACAACTTCACTTTCTTTGAAATCACTTATAGAAACAGCTCGATATTTCCTAGAATTTACACACAATGGTAAAACATTTTGCAGTCTTAACTTAGTCTCACTCTCATAAATCTGCCTAATTGATATATGATATTGATCCAGATAATTGCCTATATTGGCCAAACCTTGCTTCCAAGTCATCAGTTTGTAATTTACCAGGCAGCACATAGTTCATTTTAAGTTCCTTCACACTATAATCATTAACTTCCATTAAGCATGAGTAGTGTGTTTGAAAGCAAGAAGGGTTTCTTTGGATAGCTTGCCAATTCTAACATCCACATCACTCCACACCTCTAACCAATCATAACCTTTTCCCAAATTCGAATTTATGATATTATGTACTTACTCTAGAACTTGCTGTTGGAGTAAACTTCGCTCTGGGAATACTCTCACCCATTTTCTTCGCAAATCGGCTTCTTTCGGAAAACACACTTTCTCGTTACCGGCATAATTACCTTTGCAACCAACTACTGAGCACTTGAAAACCATTCCAAAGAAATAGTTTATAAATAACCTAACCGTAAAGAATAAACTTTCACCAGAGAACACTAAAATGGCGTCAAAAGTCCACTCCTCGTTAGTCACAAAACAAATCACCTCGTAGTCGAACTCGCTCTCTTTCGGAAATGGCGGCCTGCTCAGCGTGACGTCATGACTTAGAATCGAGTTCGCCGTCAGGCCTTCTATCTAGGTGGCGTTGACACGAGTGCACGGGTTACACGAGTAAATACGGTATTAAACAAAACCGCAAATATGTCATTGGAGCTATTACGTGAAAACAGCTTTCCTTTATTTTTTTAAGCAAACAAAAGCCAGCAGAAATGCGCACAGTGAACAGTATTTTCATTTTGCAGTGCATACATTGCATACAGTATGTATTTTATTAAAAAATTAAAAAAATGTATATCACGGGCTTTCAATGGCGCTATATCGAAATTGCGCTAAACAAACGTGCTAAACGAGGCATGACTGTAAATGTGTCACAAGTAGACCCTGTGTGAAAATGGAAATTTAGAGAAATATTTGCAAAGCCATTCTTTAATGCCTCTTATAAGTAAGTGGCAAACATTTGAATTTATAAGTTATTTTACTTTATGTGACTCATGAAACTTATTGTTAGCTCATAAAATATTTGCTAGGTGTGAATTTTTATTCTTTATTGCTTGGTGAGCATAAGTATTATTTTTAATAAGAATTGCATTTAAAATAAGGTCGATTGGGTTAGCTATGAGGTATTTTTATTTTCTCTATATGTAGTATAGGAGAATGTATTGTATTTGTGAAACAATTGAATTTGAGATTTCAACGGAAATACACGTTTTGAGGTCACCTGAGTATGTTTTATACCGTTTTCTCGATGAGATGATGTTTGTGTATGATAGTATTTTTTAGTGCTCTTAACTCAAAAACTGATGATCAGTTCACCACAAAACTTTATATTTAAGATTTTTATCAATAAATGAAGATCTGAAAAGGTTTAGGGCTGAAACAGGTCAATTGGAAGTGGAGGATTATTCTTGTAATTTTTCCGGTTTTTCCAAAAATCTCCTTTTAAGCTCAATTTTGTAAATATTTGTCATTGTCAATGTTTTATAGCAGGAGTTTCCAAACTTTTTGAAGCCACAGAACCCTTTACAGGCGACTCCCGAGATTCGACAGGGATGCGTTCCTGAAAATGTGGTCGAATCTCGAATTGTCGAATGCCGTTTTTCCATAGACTTGCATGTTATGATCAGGGGATACGTTCCTGCATCTCAGCTCGCGCGAGTCGTTTGTTAGAAACGACTTGCGCAAGCCAGACCAGGCTGTCGTCTACAGCTTCCCTGCATACTTCTATCTATACATACAACTATATAACGCAGCGAAATTAATATAAAAGTTATTAAAAAGCACAAAATAACTCGCAGCCTCGCCAGTTAATTTAAGGTTATGCAGACCTGCCCTTCTCTTAAATCTGTCAAACCAGCCATCAAATTATGTGAATTTATCACATGTTCTAGAATTTTCTCCTTCTGTTTCACATAAATGCTAATAGTTGAACGACACTCTTTTATTTGATTCACTTGCATTATCACTATTACATTTCCTTTTAGATGTCATGTCAAGTGATAAATTTATAAATAAATCAATAAAATAAATTTAAATAAAAGATTAACAGAAAAAAGACTGAAATCAGCACAAATTCAAACAATTATGTCTACACTGAAACTAAACCTCACGTGGTTGGTCGGGACAAAAATTTCTTCGCGTAAACTAGCTCCCAATTCGATCGGCTAGGTCGAAATATTGAATTTGTCGAATCTCAAACTGTTGAATCTCAGGAGTCGACCATATTAAAATATTTTTCTTGGAGAACCCTGATAGGCCAAATCGTAATAAATTTAGCTTTATAATCATTGTAATTTTTATTTACATTCTTACAGTTTAAAAGTGGAGCTCATGTTTCCTGATGTAAGAGAGGGAAACCATCTCTTAAGTGGTACAATTTTTCCCATTTCTACTGTAAAATTTTCCAGTTGTTGATAGCATTGCATATGCTTACAATGGTAATTTTAATTGTTTATCGATATTTGGTTATCCGTAGCAACAACTAACAATTTTGTTTATTTATTTTTTTACTGTGAAAATTATTCAGTGTTTAATAATTATTCACAAGTGTAATTGCAGTAATTATTTTTGAGGATGCTTATGTTAAGAGCAATGATATTCAATACTCGGTATGGAGTAAGATATGTGTTGGACGCATCTGACTTTTGAGTTAAACCAGCCAGGACATTTCATTTGTAACTCTATGTTGGTATAAGGGATAATATGTTTGACACAAATGAGTGGCATATGCAAGGGGGGAGGTGTCCATGGGGTCTGGACCCTCACTTAAGAAGTAAGGCAAACATCAATAAATTAGTTATCCATTTGACATTAGTTCTGCCATTTTTAAATTCAATTCTATAATCCCTCATTTTTTTATTACTAATTATTAATAGCTAGCTGATCCTGCGCAAAGATTGTGAGATGAATTTTAAAATTGATTTATAAACAACATCGAGAAAATCTGATGTGGCCAACACATGACTTTCTCAATATTTGGGGTACAGACATTTAAATTATTACAAATATCATTATAAGGCAAATTATTATTTTGTATCGTAAAAGGATGCAGTCGTCCTTATTGCCTTAAATTATATTTTGAATGTGTTTACAGAATTCACCGCTACATGGTGGTGGTGCTGTATACTGAAAATTACGAAAAAGATGAATATCTCCGAAATTCAACAAAAATTTGTTTCAAACAAAACTTGGAAGAAATACTATTCTATACAACTTTGGTCCTCATGAAGATTACCAATAACGACGTTTTTAAGGAGATATTTGACAGAAACCGAAAACACATTATTTATAAATAATTCCTAAAGAATAACTGCTATAGAAAATTGTTTCAAATGAAAGTTGTAGGAAATTACATTCTCTATAACATTTGCATTGAATTGTATCTACAATAATGATGTTTTAACGGAGAAATGTCGCAAAAACCGAATCGGCTTTCGAATAAACCTCGACTTCCCATTAACCGTTATTGTCCAAAAACTAATTAGTTCTTTGTGCTCATGCTGAAGTGTTATATATGAAATTTGGTATTAATATGACAAGTACTTTTTGAGTTAAAGCGCCCACAATCACATACATCCACACAGACACACATACATCATTCCGAAAATAGTCTAAACGTGTTCTATGGACCTCAAAACGTGTATTTCCGTTGAAATCTCGAAGTCGATTTTTTTCGTGTTTACAATACTTTCCCAATACTATGTATGGAGAAAGTAAAATTGATGAAGTATGTAAAATAACTTAATCTCTGTAATTCACATTTAACTCTAACAATGCATTTCCTTACACAGTAATTGAACGCGAATTTTGTTTTTCTTTTTATTCAAATATATGTCCTTTTTACTTTCTCCATACGATCATTGTGATCATGAAAAAAATCGACTTCGAGATTTCAACGGAAATACACGTTTTGAGGTCCCTAGAACACGTTTAGACTATTTTCGGAATGATGTCTGTGTGTGCGTATGTGATTGTGGGCGCTCTAACTCAAAAGTACTTGCCATATCGATACTAATTTTCATATATAACACTTTGGTATGGGCACAAAGAACGGATTAACCGGAAGTCGAGGTTTATTCGAAACCCGATTCGGTTTTTGCGATATTTCTCCGTTAAAAATTATTATTGTAGATACAATTCAATGCAAATGTTATAGAGAATGTAATTTCCTACAACTTTCATTTGAAACAATTTTCTATAGGAGTTATTCTTTAGGAATTATTTATAAATAACCGGTTTTTCAGTTTCCGTCAAATATCTCGTTAAAAACATCGTTATTGGTAATCTTTGTGAGGACCAAAGTTGTAGAGAATAATATTTCTTCCAAGTTTTGTTTGAAACAATTTTTCGTTGAACCATTCATTTTGGAGATATTTTGCTTTTTCTTAATACCAGTATACAGCGCCAACACCATGTAGCGGTGAAATCTGTAAACATATAATATACGTAATTTACGGCAACAAGGACGAGTCTTCTTTTACGATACGAAATAATAATTTTGCCTAATAATGTTATCATAATAATTTAAATATCTATACCCCAAATATGGAGAAAGTCATGTGTTGGCCACATCAGATTTTTTATATAACAATCAATGCAACCGTTTATGTAGATTATCAATGAAGAGAAGATAACCATGTAATGTGTTTAAAAAAATAATGTGTGTCCCTATTCTCATTTATTTTAAAATTTATGCGTGAGCCTATTTGCGTTAATAAACATTATGGATGCATAATATAATGGTTCTACTTACAAAGAGATAAGATTCCAGCATTCAAACGATGATAGAAAGATTCATTTAATTTCATTTGATTGAATCGTTAGAAACGCTTCCCATATGCAGTTAACTGAATAATTATCTGTAAATATTTATGTTGCTATATATAAATGTTGACGTCTAGCTCTGTATGTTGGCGAAAGCAAATTTCTTAGAAGTAATTAATGCAAGTAAAAATAGTCCAAACCCCTTTGTGTGAGCTGTGGTTTTATGTTGCTCTTACTATTTTTCACTGAGGCATTACGGACGTTACATGGGTATTAACAACATGTGTCCCAGAACGCGATTTTCCGATCGGGAGATTCGCATGATTTTGAGTGCGATATATTTTTTCCAATCGGAGGCGGATATAAGCGGTAATAAACTTTATCCAGTACATAAGTTTGTGTCAAAGTGTCTTGGAATAAGTTTGATATCTGTGAAAAGAATTGGTGCAAATCACAGGAAAAGTGAAAAAGAAAATTCTTTTGGTGATTCTCCATCGCCTAAAAAAAGGCGGAGTTTAACAGGACGTCCGAGGCTTTTTATTGACCAATTTACTGTTGGTGTGATTCGGAGAGCCGTTCATGATTTTTATTTGAAGAATATGTTTCCTACTCTCCATAATGTCAAACAGAAATTGCAAGACTCCATGCCAGATTTTCCGGAGATGTCCATTAGTACATTCAGATCGATTATAAGGAACGATTAAGGTTTTCGTTACAAAAAACTAAACAAGAAGCCTGTTTTAATGGAATCCCACACGATAGCGGCAAGTCGGCACAATTTCTTGCGAAGAATTAGATTCTTACGTAATGGTGGTTATAAAATATTTTATACGGACGAAACTTATTTATACTTATAAAAAAATTGAAAATGTAATTTACATAATTATTTATTACATTTGTCATATAATCTTTGATTTAATTTATAAAATTCACTAATTGCAATATAATAGTTTATATAAAACAAAGGAGAACTCATTAAATGTCATGTCTAGCAATAAATGTAGAAGACGTGGCAACAGCGCGTGCTCAGAAACCCTTTCTCCCTCCGTTTGCCATAGGGACTTCATTCCCTCCGGCACGCGCAAAATGAATATTAAATAAAAATCTATATCTTTTTCGGTGGTTAATTTCTTATGTTCTTTTTTGCATATATGTATTATATGTATCTATCCACTGACAACGGTACTACATACTTCGAAAACAATAAAAAAATGGCGAAGATAGTCGGATTTCAGAAATTTAACAAAATCGGATATCAATAATAATGTTATAAAATAACGCTTCCACATACTTATATGCAATAGATCAGCTAAATACTGTTAAAGTTTCAATTTGATTCATTGTAGGATTTCGGAATTGTAAGCATTCAAAATAGTCTTATCGGGTTTGCATGCCAAAAAAACGTGTTTTTATTCAAATAATGCGCAGTATAAAATATTTAATGCGAATTAAAAATTTGCAATGTATATGAATTAACGTAGAAATAAATTCTCTACCCGCTAATTTTCACCGCATCAAAATCGCTTTTACCGTTTTCGAGATATACCTCTTTAAACTCGGGTATCTAGACTTTTTGAAAGGACAGTAGGCATTTTATCATACTGAGCAGAGTATACATAGAAATGATTGACATTGATCAATAATTAAGAGTAGTTTATTCTACGCATTTTTAACAATAATTAAATTTTCTCGAAAACGGCTCTAACGATTTTGATCAAATTTCGTACAGTTACTTATGTTTACATCCTCAATAATACTGTATAGTTCATATTTCTCAAAAAATGAATATAAGGCTAGTTTATTCTAGGCAACTTTAACAATAATTCCAATTTCTCAGAAACGGCTCCAACGATTTTGATCAAATTTCACACAGTTACTTGAGTATACGTCTTCAATAATACTACGTATTTAATTTTCTCAATGGCTGTATATAAGGCTAGTTTATTTTTGGGTAACTTTAACAAAAATTGTATTTTCTAAAAACAGGCTCATACGATTTTCATTTTCTAAAGATAACTAAAGGACGCATTAGTACGTATATGAGAAAGTTTGTACAATGTATGTTGTACCGATTTTTTTACACCGATTCTAAGCCGAGTGGCGATTTCTGAGATGGTAAAAAAGGGTTGGCTTACAATCGATTAAATACGGTATTAGCAACACCTAATAGTTTAATTTTTTCAGAAATATTTACGTTTTCAGACCAACCATATTGCGCCATGCCGCATGTGGCGACTTGTAAATAAAACTGCTGTCAATCGCTTATCATGGTAGTTTGATTTCGGCTTTGTTTTCTGTTCGTTTTGCATCTCTGCGCATCTAGTAAATTTTGTTAACAATATTTTTTTGTGTTATTTCATTTATGTTATTCTTTAATTATGGCTACAAAAAAGGAAGAAGCTGACAATATTGGAAAAAGTGAAAAACTATTCACCATGTGGAAAATAATCCAATCCCGTCTGTGATGGAGATAACGTGAAAATCTTGCACCATCATCTATATGCTGCATTATTAAAAATAAAAATCGATTTTAGATGAATTAAAATGCGGAAGTGAAGCAAATAAAAGAAAAAACATAAAAGCTTCTCCACGTGACGAAATGGAAAAGCTGTTGATAGAATAGTTTGAAGGAATACGTTCTGCCAACCTCCAGATCAATGTCACATTGCTGAAGGAGCAAAAGCTGTCAGAGTGGCCTTTAGGTTAAAACTTGGAAACTTCAATGCTTCAAACGGATGGTTTGACAGGTTTAAGAAGCGTCATGGGCTCCCATATAAAAATCTTTGCGGGGAAAGTGCTAGTGTTGATAAAGACACAGTTGATTACTGGAAGACTGAATCATTGTTGAAGCATTTGGAAGGCTACAAACCAAATGACATTTTCAGTGCAGATGAGACTGGCATCTTCTTCCTCATCCTTCCTTCAAAGACATTTGTTATTAGAGGAGACTGATGTCATGGAGGGAAGAAAAACAAAGAAAGAATTACTGTTCTACTATGTGCTAACTCGGATGGCAGCAAAAAGTTACCGCCTCTAGTGGTGGGAAAATACACCAAGCCAAGGTGTTTTAAGAATGTTCGGACAATGCCGTGCAGATATTCCAATAACAAAAATGCATGGATGACACAACAGAACAATCAGCGCCATCTAGGTAGTTTCACGCTTCAATTGTTTTTGTTATCGAGATAATGGTCGTGTTCAGATGAAGCGATCTCGGAATCGGACCAACTCGAAAAGGACGAAGTCGAAAGGTTAAAAATCGTTTGTCAATAAAGTAAATGTTGAGCATGGAGGTATGAATGTACAATACCTTCATACCTCCATGGACGCAAGGATAACCTTCCTACACGGCTATATACGCTTGGCCCTCGTATATCAAATCTAAGCCAATAGCGCTGTATTTTACAGGAAAAAAGTGCATCTTATGGTCCGGCAAATACATGATGCACCTTCGAACCATAAGACGCAGGGGAAACCTATACTGTATTTTCCAGGAAAAAAAGTGCGTCTTATGGTCCGGCAAATACGGTATGTATTTTTTTAACGTACAAATTGTTTATTTAATGTAAAATATACGTGTGTAATTATGAAAAACTTATCATTTTAATTTGTGAATAAACTGTTTCTATTGAAATTACCAGTATAAAGAAATCATATAAGTATGTATGTATAGGAGTAAAAAAGACTTTGTTGATGCAATTTTGCAAAGCCCCCATTTAGTGAAAACCTTGATTTAGTTTAGAAAAAACCAATCCCCCAGTGATTCGTTAAATAGAGATTCTACTGTATATAGATAAGGGTGTATTATGAATGAATAACTATTTGCAATATAAAATTGTGACTAATATAGTCCTATTGACTTTATGCAGCAACATAATGACGATGGCTATAACTGTCTTGTCCATGAAAATGTTACAGGCAGTGTACACTTAACATATATCCGCTTAATGTACATTGCATATTGACACCATATATCCACACCTACATGCAATGGTGCAGTATTCCAACTTGATTTTTAGTAAAAAATTATGGACTTTTACATTATGGGAACACATCTCTATTTATAACATTAGTTTCTATGGAAAATGATTGTCTGCTTAATATACATCCGCTTAACGTATGTCTTTTCAAGAACGTAACCTGTATGTTAAGATGATGCTGCCTGTAATCATCTTTGGACCGAAGGTTGAGAATGTTTAGAGAATTGTGCTAATGTGAACCTCAAAAAATATTGCAAAGGCCAATTTTGATGCAATTTGTTCCAATTTAATGTTTATTTAGTAATGATTGACTTATTTATTGCTGTAGTTTCAGCCAGGATGCCATTTCGGTTAGATTGGCATCGAAGATATCGATAGAAGATTGCAGGCGTGTTCGGACATATAAAAATGATCCTCATCAATGGAAGTACTTGTGCATTGAAGGTAAGGACATTAATTAATGTGGAATTAGTCTTTGGTGCTATTTATATCATAAATATTATAATTATGGATGTAAAATTACTACTACTACTTTACAGAACCTTTTGATCTCACTAACACGGCGCGATCAGTTTATGACAAAGATGTGTTTGAACGTGTAAAGCATGTTTTTCGAACTTCCTGGGAAAAATTGAACGATACCAAAATAATAGACTGCCTATTTGAAGATGAAAAGGATTAACGTATGTTGTAGGAGGTTTACTCCTGCATTGGTACCTGTTCACCATGTGGAATGACTGCGCAACTGATATCTTTATTAAAAGAGAAGTATTGGTGTAAATTTTTACCTCTTGCTTCTTATTCATGATTGAAGTTGCAGATTTTTAAAGCCTAAGACAAAGAAATAGGCGTCGTTTACGTAAATTGCGAATACATGACGCCGATTGTAGGTGGTCGAATCTCATTTTCTGTGACACCATTGTTGCATGCATGGAGTACGAATGAGTTAGTACAGTTTTTTCTAAAGTTAAATTCAAAAAAGAACATTAACTAGTCATTCAAGAAGTAACTGACTGTGATTGAATGTAAACTACAGGAAGAATCAATCAATTGGTAGCTGGCTGTAAAGGCATTTACATTTCATATTGTCTGAAATAGGTCACTGAGAAATATATCTCCTTGAAGAAGTTCATGTTGCATATAGAACTGAATAAGGAGAAAGTTTGTTTTGTGTGTACCTTATTTGTATCACCTCTTCCTCCTCTTTAATAAAGCAATGAAGACTTTAAAAAGGTAAATGAGTTTTCCAGTATTTCTCAGTTTATGCCTTCAACTATAAATTATATTATAAACTTATTATATCAAATTTATGCAGCTTTCTGTTGAGCTTTAATAGCATTTTTGATTATATGAATTACCAGTGAAAAACAATGCTTTATGTTATCTTTAAAATTCTGGTTTAAAATAATATCCACTTTACCATTTATTGGGTGTAGCATTTTATCGTTTTGAATCCAATGTTATATTTCATGTATTTCTTTCCATATCCTTGCTTGGATTCTTCATCATTGCAGTTTTTTGAGAAGTTTAATTTTGTCAGCTAAAGACTCAAATTATAAAATATTTCAATGTTTAATTTCTCTGGGCGTTGATTACCTCGGTGTAAAAATAATGTTAAATGTTCAGTTGCAATTTCAATTTTCTTGTATAGTTACTTAAATGAGGTATTTCTTATAGTTTTTGAGTGCAGTTTATGAATGCCATGATAAGCGGAGCACAAAGACCAATTTACCTTAAGCTGATAAAAGTGTTTTCTCGGAATGAATGGTTACTTATTCTAATTGATTTTTCCTTTAAATGGTGCTCAATTATTTTTATTACATTTTGATACTGATCTTAAAGTGTGATCTAATCATCGAGAAGCATATTTATTAAGTATTTCATCTGTTAAACATTGTGTGAAAAGTTTAGACAAATATGAGTGTGATTGACTTTAAGGATTTTTATTTAGGGAAGTGTAATTGTGAAAATTGTGTGCAATAGATTTATTTCTAAATTTAAATGTTTGTACCCCTAAACATTCTTTTTTAAAAGATTAGCTTATTCAGAAACAAGTATGGTAATCTGATGGGTGTTATATTCTCTCAATTTGAGAACATGAATTTACTATTACCCTTCAATATTATTCATACTTATTGCATTTCAAAATCATCGAATAATTTTGTGTATATTGATATCACATTTTCCTCCAATTATCGCAAATATTTCCTCTGTGTTGTTGATTTCTTGTCCTATCAGTGTATGAATGAAAAAGCCCAAATTTATTTTGAGTCTGTATTAATGAAAATAATAAGTGAAATGAACATTTCTTTTAATATATTATGTGCCCAAGGAAAAGTGAAAAAGTTTCATGTATGGAACAAATATGTATTGAAATTATTAAAAATTGCTGTGCCATGTCTCAGTGCCAAATAAAATGATGAATGCAGTTGCCTGTTTTTCTGAAGTTTTTATCTATTTTTGGCCACAGCTGTTTCTATTGGTAGGAATTTTAATCCCATTAAATCAAGTTGATGAACATGGTTTAGGAAAAAAAACTGGAGGAAACTTATGTTAATTACCGTAAAACTTAATTTGTGCTTTATACTACTATGAATTTTCAATATGTAATAAAATAAAGCAAAATATTCCAGACAATATCATAGTGTGGTATATTTCTGTACTCTGATGTTCAGTTCTTTACTAAAATATCCATTCTCAACATTTCCGACACCAACGTCATATGTAAGAGAAAGCATTGAAATCGATTTTGTCCATAATAAAATTGCATTTTAAAATTAGTTAGAATTGAGGTACGAACTCGTGATGTGAGCAGTTATATAGACAAAAGAAAGAAATTTATTTTGGTTACCAAGAAAATGCAATTACATTCTTATTTTGCAGGAAGATCAGTTTTTAATACAAAAAATGCAACTTTTCAACAATTTCAGTTGTAGCAATCTCATTTGAGCTTGCAGTTTGTTTGCATTTTCATTTAGAATATTGTTGAGAAATAAATTTTATTTGACTAAAACTGGAAATATTCTGTAAATTTGAATCGTACTGTGAATGCCTAGTAGAAATGGAAACAAGGTGACATGTATATTGTATTACTGTGGTGTATGTTTCCAAAACTTTTATTGCAGCAACTTTAATAAAGAAAATATTACTGTTGTTCCTAGCAATGAGCATATAGTAAGTACGTTTTGTAGTTCGGATACCTACGTTAGAGGTCTGCACGGGCCGAAATCTTCGACCCAAGCCTGACCCATTCGTAATTGAGTCCGGGCTGGGCTTATGCCCATGCAAATCTCTCACCTACATACCGGAAGCATTTGCATTAATATGTACAAATGATTATCTACATTTGTATTCGTAAGGACATCTATATCAAGCACGTATATTTTTATATTTGTTACCATTTCATTTTCATAATACAGTGAAATGTCAGTATAACGAAGTCATGTGGACGACCAAAATATATTCGTTACAATGAAATTTTGTTACAATGATAGTAGTGCCAGAAACGGTAACTCTGAGAATGCAAGTGTCGTATTGGGCATTAATTTGTAAAACAACACCGTTTCATCTGCACTGTACACGTCTTCCGGAGAGTAATGTGGAATAATGTCCTTCAACTGCTCCTCTCTCCATGACAATGCAACATTTCTCGGAGCATCGCTTTATGGCGGAATACGTAACGTTCTTTAAATCTGTGCAGCCAACCCGTACTACCCTTAAATTGAGTTAGACCGAACGAGCTTTTGAAGGATCGTGCTCTCTCACACAGCAAGGGACCATTCACTCACTATAATATTCTTAGACCTTGTCTCCAAAAACCACTTATATAATGCTATGTCAACTCCTTCATTGTCTGCAGTACGAATCTTTTTCCTCTGTGGTCCAATAGTATCGAAACTGATGCTTTTTTCAATTTTCTCTCTATCTTTGAGAAATGTAGAGTGCGTCAATGAGCTAATTCCATACTTTCTTGCAACGTCAATGTTTCATTCCTCTGTCTATCTCTTCTAGGATTTTCTTCTTTTCATCCAAGGAAAACTGTTTGCGCTTCTTTTTCTCCTCCATATTACACCTCGCGCAAAGCAAAACTAATTAACGAATTTAACTATAACAATAAAAACAACAATGCACTATAACGTCATTTTAACAAAAACAATAACAAAATATAACACGTGGATTGGAACTGCTTTGAAAGAACTTCCTGCTGGATCAGTGTGGCCAGAAACATAAATGTCAAGTCACTACGCAGACGGCTAAATATCACTACAACATCGCTACACAAAGGGTTGATACATATCGTTACATTGAATTGAAAAAGTGGATGTGGAGTGGAGTGGCAACTTATGGAAAACAAAATTCCCCATAGGTGTCATATATTAGAAATTAAGTGAAGTGACATACATTGCGAAATGAAATAAAATTGAAACAAACAAAAAAATAATGAAAGAACCAATTAAATTAAAGAATAGGATTTTGTAAAACCAAAAACTTTTATGAAACACCGCTACATTCGTGAACTTGAAGCAAACTCTGCCGCTACTTTTCAACGGGACCAAAAAATCGCTACTTCTGGCCACACTGTACTGGAGATACTATTACATACTTACGATGCAATGTTATTAGAAACATGCCAAATAATTCTGCCGTGACGCAGATCTCGATATTTGATGAGTCCCAACCCCTACCACCCCACCCTACCCACTCCACCATCACTTTTAATGCCAGTCTACTTAAAGCCACGATGCAGCAGATCTCCCACGCAAGTTTGCGAGCCAATCGGAAAGTGGTTTGTCAAGCAACATGCAACGTGACCGATACGGCTGTGAAGAACCTGCCTATTGGTTGCTAGAAGGATAATCATCCAATAACTTGCCTGGACTGAGATTTTACCGAGTTTAAATCATTGTAGCATTGCCGGATGATAAAAACCAAACCCAGTAAAGATCAAAAAGTGTACATCGTATTGTTTAAGGAATTTCTTTTTACAAACTTCTTTATAATGATTGTATTTTTTCATACCAGGATGAATTTTTATTGCGTCAAACCAATATTTTTGTTACAATGATATTTGTTAAAATGAAACATTGTTACATAATGTTACATAGTAACGAAAAATAATATCGTTTTACTCAATATTTCGTTACTCCGGCATTTGTTACGCTGACATTTTACTGTAATCAGTCCATTAGTAATCTATCTCTTCTGGCATTTCCCAATTGAACTAAGATCTTGTCAAATTGGCAAATAACAGTCTCTTTAGAGTAAATGACATAACGGCGACTGGTGTAAGCCTGTTCAAATTTCCGTATTGCACTATTCATTAGAATAGATTTAATAGATTTGAAGAAACTTGGTATTTATAACATTCCACAGAGACTCCATTTGTGTTAAACAGTAAAATCTTAGGATTATTGAAGAGACATTATGGCCTAAGTTAAGACTAGATCCATTTTTATTTATTAAATGGTAAATAGTTATTATTTCCCTTAAATATTTATAGATTAATTCATTTGAGATTCATTTAAAAAGATATTTATTTCAAAAAGGCAATTTAAATTATTTTTACTAACACAATTTCAGGTCCTGTGTAAAATTAATTTAAAATCTTTAAAAACTGAAATTGAAAGTATTTCTTGACAGAGTAAGACAACTAATGATTAGATTGTGATAGAAAATGTGGTTAAGCAGGAAATAGCTTCCATAGTTAGTGATTTCAATGGTTGTGAAAATGCATTACGTCACAATAATTCTGCCATTAACACATTTTCTGATAAATTATGTTAATTTTGTTATATCATCAAATAATTTATGCTTATATTCCTTGATCATTGTGAATTAATTGTAATCTTGTTGAATTTCGTTTGAAGCATAATCAGCTGATGATATATTGTAAAATAAATGTTTTTAAAGGGTTCTGCTGACTTTACTGCTGTAAAATTTAAAATCAAATGACATACTATAATTTCTTTTGTTATAAGTGACAAAATGAAAACTGTTAAACATGCGAAGCCTGTAAAGAGGCTTCTTTATTCTCAATATACTTGCCAGAAGCAAGGTTTTTCAGTCTGTTTCTTGATTTTGGTGGCTGATGGGTATTTGGGTAAATTAACTCCATCTCTATTTATCATGTGAAAGAATACCGTTGTATCACATATCAATGCACCGTTTAACTTGAGTTGTGTATTATGTAATTACCATACTTTGCTTTTATTTCACTCATTTATTGGTTTGGAAACACTTGTAACTGCCATTTTTGCTAAAAATTATTTTTGTGTGAAAAACTTTTTTGATGCCTAGCATGCTAAAAATGCCATGCTGTTTTATCTAAAACAAGCTTGATTTAACACAATTTTGACTGCAATGATGATTTTAACTACTAACACCAAGAATGGACTGATGATGAAAACTATTGATCATGAATTGACTTATATTTGAATTTTATAAAAACATTTCCAATAATATTTTCGGTTTTTGAACAAGCTTTTATCACAAAATTATTTTCATATTAACTGCAGTTTGTTTGAATCTCTACATTGTTCTTTTCAATCTTAACTTTAAAAAAGCGAAATTTTACATATCCCAAGGACTAGTCAGGTGGTTAAATCCAAAGGATATAAGTTGCTTGTCATTGTTTGTGATATTCCAATGCAATCTTGTAATCATCTTCTGATCTTTGAGAGAGGTTTGCAGGAGGAGTTTTCATTTCCACTCTCAGGTGAGTAATCTGTAAATCAGAATGACGTATTGATTTACATTTGGATTCAAAGGAATTAAACCACCACCTGATGATTCCACATCAATGTCAAAGTTTCTAGGCAATTACTTTCAATGATTTTGCTGTCATCGACGAGCAACATGCATTTTGTCCATCTTCTGTTTAGATTTTGTTATTGTTAGCAGCACCTACTATACTGAATCCTTGGCATACAAAGGCATAGCCGTACTAAAAGTTTGCGAGGCCCTAGGCCAGGGTTCACTGTGGGCCCCAGTGCACCAAAAAATATGGGAGGCAGATGAATTGGTACTTCCTTATTTATGTAATACTAAAATGATTTTGTATAACACCTCTATCTTTAATATTGTAAAAAAATAGATACAAACTTAAAAAGTACTAGGTTTGTAAATAATTATTAAACAAAACAAAATTACAAGGTGTATGTTTTACATTGCCTTTTTTCGTGCTCTGCTTCTAGCGAAACTTTTATTTGGTCAAAATTTAAATTTCGAGTAATATGGTTAAAGTTGATAGATCACTCACTTTATCTTGACCTAAGTTGGAACGTAACCTGTTTTTTATGCGCGTGAGAGCAGAAAAGGAGCATTCTCCTTCTGTGTTTGCTACCGGCAGTGTCAGATATATACATATTCATAGAGCTATTTCCACGTTTGGAAAAACACCACCAAAACTGAATTCCCGGATGTGCTTTAATGTTTTGAGATGCATTTGGTAATCTAAGGATAGAAATATATAATTGATGATTTTCCTATGGGTATAAGATGCTTGGGAAAATACTGAAGTGATTTTGGAGGGAAAAGAAAAATGGATCTATTAGGATATCCAGGAGAAGGTAACAATACCTGGAAAGTATTTCTGATTTAACCCTTTGTAGTCCTATTATATTCCCCCCTTAATACCCTCCTAGGTACATTTAATTTTGTCAAAAAAAAGGAAAAAACATATTACATTTAATTCAACAATTTATCATACGTATAAATATATAATTTATTTGTAGCAATCTATCAAATATACATCTAATGATATTTCTTTAAAAGTATGAAACTTGGAAGAGTATGAATTTAGGTGTAGAAAATATTTAAGGCATGTTGAAATAGTTCCAATATGGGACCGGAACAAAAAGATGTCTGAACTATTCTGGCAGAGAAACACAAAAGATTAATCCATTTTAAAGGTGTAGTATAAGACATCTCAGATGCAAAACTCTGTATTTCAACATGTACTACTCCTCTTAAGATATTGATCCTTCTCTTAATATATGGGCAACATAGTGACAAAAAGAATCCTGGTTAAGGCAATAATACCTCTTTCTTCCTAGTCATATCCTCAGTTTTGGTATAGTTTCTCCAGACATGATAAAATTGGTGCCAAGATAGTCATCAATTTTAGTGCAACGTGATGTCCATACAGATTTTAATTTGTAGTAACAACTTTTAATTTGTAATAAATACAGATAATCATATACAAATGACAGAAAAATACATTAAAATAATTAGATAAAACGAAATTTTATCACAGCCCAGCTATTTTAAATTGATACTTGGACTAACATCGCTAAGTAGCTACTCAATAATTTGACAAAAAATAAAAATACCAACAAGAACATTAAACTCTTTGAAAACAAAAACATTTAAATAAAACCACAAGGTAGATTTGGAGGCAATATGAATAAACATAAATAATTCAACAATATGGCACCAACTAATTAATTTAAAAGTCAGATCCAGACTGGTTTGTAATTTATATATTTACATCTCTTAGTTAACCATTAAAAATATTTATTTATGAAATTCCAAACACATGGATTGATAATAATGCAAATAAATGCTGAGCACTTTTGAGAATATAATACTTAATGGAATTAGTTGAGTATTTTTTATGCATCTTTATCTTTAATTGTTTCGTTAGCTACAATTCCATTACTAGATTTTTCGCATGACTCGTCTCCACTCAATGAACTTGTATCTGTTTTATTCGAGTCTGTATTATCACTGGAATTTAATTTCTTCGGTTTTGATGAGCTTGTAGATTCAATTTGTTTCCATGGATTCCATAACTTCAAGACAATGGGTTGAAAGAAGCGGTGCCAAATGTATAAAAGCACTGGTATAACAATACATGGTATGCAAACCATATTGCTGAGAAGAAGTAAACCTACAAATTAAAACATTAAAATCAGACATTTTAATCGGATGATAAACGATAGAATAATACCAGTATTACAGATAATGGTTGAAAACATTTTCATAAAATTTGCACTAAATTATACAAAATAAACTTTTACTCTGATTGTGATGACTTTGCTAAATTGAAACTAAATAATTTACTGAGAATTTTTACGCGAGACAAGAAATCTTTCTCGATTTTCATCGCATTCATAACATAATTGTTCTTGCAAGCAGTTGCTATCAAACCATTAAATAGATTTTCAGCTAAGGCATTTTTATTCTTGTCATAGAAAAAGTATTCGTGCTTTACGAAGGGTTTTTTCTATTCGATCAAACAGATTCAATTAAGGTTTGCGAATAATTTCTCTATAACGCATTTTGTATGTAACTGTTAATAAAAGGGTTGTGAAGGCAAGATGGAGCTATTAAAATTGCTGGTGAAACACTGGATAATGAAAGTACAGATTTAAAAAACAAACATTACTTTAAAAAGTGATATTGGAATCTAAGGCATCCTGATAATGCCATAACTTCACGGTTAAGTAGACTTCCTTTCTATATTTAAACAAATTTAAAAATGAACAATGAACGATAGGAGCTGAGGTTTTGTACCAACCATACATTTCATTTAAAACAACAAATATGTACCGACATGGAATACTTCATATGTCACAAGGATTGAAAACAGTTGACTCCCATTACATTTCTTTCTTAGTTTTTCAAATATTCGCACAATATACAATGCTCTCAAAATGGCCTTGAGTGACACAATTATTTCGTTAAATATTTTTACGAAATTACAGGGATATACCACCTTACACTGAAAATTACAAGTAAAATTAATATACTCACGGATGGTTAAATGAAAATAACTCAATTCAGATTTTTTTGCATGTGAATAATTATATTACAGATAACTGAACCTCTGCTATACCAAATTTACAAATTTGCTGTTGTAATTCATAATAGTTGACAATCGAAAATAAAATGCGTTCTGTTTTGTCTAGTAAAAAAGAAGTGTTCTTGTTCGAACTGCAATTAGCACAGGCTCACTAAAATCATTGTTCTTGCTTAGAATTATCACGATGTCAATTTTATATGGAAATAAATATTAGTCGAAAATGATTTAATTTCAACTAAAATACTATCCGCTGTAAATTTTTTCTTTGTAGAAAATGATGGACACAATTATTTTGTCGATTAAGTCAATATCAAATGCTACTACTAGCAGTCTTTTATCAAAACATGATTCTATTTAAAAATAAATAATGCCTTTATCTTGGTCATATTTTGTCCATGTCAATTCATGTAGTACAAAATTGTAAATTTTGGTGCGTGAAGCTTTTGAAATTTATTTATTAAAATTTTGATTTGTATTTTGAGAAGGACCGAAAGTTTTAAATTTGCGAATATATTCCGTATAATAACGAAAAATCGAGCAGATTGCCTCTCGTTGAATCCAACTATCGTCTATCGACTGTCTCATCTCGTTTTCCGTTTCGGTAACAGGTGACTCTGCCGTCATAGCAGAAGAATCATGGAGAGAATGTTGAAGCGTGTGGGTTTGTGCAGCGGGAGAAGGACCATAGACAGTGATAATTCAGATTCAAAACAATACTGCGCTAGCGATCCTATAGATACTGGTATCGTTCCTAGGTTAGATGCGGAGTCGGATAAGAAGATCGATCGAAAGGGAGACGCTGTCAGGGAATACCCTCTATGCGACGTCGTGAATTCGAACGAGTGTGCTCTGCGCCAGCGTTTGGCGGGAGGAGTCGATGATGCCGCGGGGGTAATCGCCGGTGGTGAGCTCATGCTGGCGGAGGATGACACGGACGAAGCGGAGGCAGTCGTCGAATGCGGGCAGGCGGATAGGCGATGTTGGAGGCGATCGCGGGTGTTATTTCATTTCCAGCTGGATTCCCACATCATGGAATTCAAACCGAGGGCTCTGACGAGACGACTCTGCGGTGGAAAGAAGCACGACAACGAACTCTATCGGAGCAACAGCTTCAAGTTCGAAAGGTTCGAGAGGAAAGAAATAGGTCCTCTTCAGAAACAGGTATGCGGTTTCGCCCTACGCGGCTTAATCAATTTCTCCTATTCACCACTCACTTGTTCTTAATAGTTGACAGATGGAAGGCGAAATACTTATTATTTGGCGGATGACGTTTATGTTCGAGTGTTGGAAGGAAGTGCAGGGTTTTGAATATCCTCAGAATAATAATAAGCATTATTAGGAATGCAAAGTGTTTGTGAAGAACAGTAATAATTTATTCGCGCATTACGTTTTAATGTATCTTTTTAATTAAATTTTCTCTAATAAAAGATATTAGGAATTTCCGCAATCCAAAGAAATTGCTCTTATTTTGAGGGATACTTTGAAAACGAAAATTAATATCAACCGTTTTATCAGAAGCTGTCTCGTAATTGTGTTAAGTTGCTCGAAACTTTTTCACGGCAATTCTCTTGTAATTATACTGCATATTTGTCGTCTAATTTTCAGTACCATCCATAAAAATTCAAGTATTAGTTTGATCTTAATTGCAAATTTCATATTCTATCGTCATCTCACGAAATACAATTTTATCAACTGCTAGAATAGATATGATGGACGGGTTATCGAGTTCCGTCCACTGGACCAAATATCGTGGACTATTGAATTTTCGATGTGTTGTGTTTTATTCTCGATTTTTCATCAAAACAAGGTGTTATTTAATGTCGACGACTTGGAACTATTGTATTATACGGATGTCTTTCTACTGCTTCTCTTGGAATCATTCCAGAAGATTTGATAATGAACGTCCTATAAAATTTATCTCAACTACTCTCCGCTGAAAAATGAATTTTATGGAGTTCAAAGGCGCATAGTAATAAGCTCCCGTTCCTGTGGTCTTACGGTAGAGACTACTCTTATGGCTTAGCCAATGGAAAAATAGTGAAAAGATGACTATCAGTTCGATTCGAGAGTCTTTCCCAGGAAGCAATCGCTGAGATTCGGAAACCGCCCTCCGATTTTCATTTCCTCTCTAACCGATTTCGCACGGCTTTGTAGTGGGTGGGCGCTTCATCAGAATAACTTCCATGTTTAGCCTTTTACCTCAAAGGGATCTTTCTCTCTCTTCTTGTCTTTCTCCTCTTCCATTCCCTTCCCCTCCCTTCCCCTCCCTCCCCTTCTCCCCCTTCCCTTTACATCCACCCCCTCCCTCCCCTTACACCGCCAGGACACCTGTTGCCGCGAGCGACCTAAGATCGAGGCATCGGACATAGATGGGGGGTCGCACATGGCGCGCGCCAAGGGCCCCTTGAAATTAGGGGCCCCGAAAAAATGTTTCTCTATATAATCTCAGATATATTAAACATGTCACTTTGAAAATGACGTAGAAAAAGTTCATGTTTTTGCTTTGTGCTATTTTATTTATTAATGCGATAATTAAGAGAGGTAAGATAAAGTGGTAGTCGTTTAGCGAGGTTTCAGCATATATTTAAATGGAAGGGCCCCCAATCGTTCAGCTCCAAGGGCCCCAATAGTTTAGCGCCAGAGGCCCCAGAATGCCTAAATCCGCCGCTGAGTGCGTGTATGTGCGTGTACGACGGGACTGCGAACCGTTCTGCGTTTCGTTAAACGCTCCTAAATGTCTCTCGTTCGTTTGCATCTGCTGCTTCGGGTGACCGCCGTTGTCATAGTTCCTTTAAAGTACACACAATGGGGCTCTTGGGGTCTGTGTCACCCCAGATTCAATGTTTCTCTCAATCATCATGTTGTTGTTTACTCTATTTATGTAATGAATTGTGTTGATGGTAAATATACCGAAATGACGTATGAGAGCAAAAATTCACATCGTTGAGCAAACGTAACAAATAATTAAATAAAATCGTTTACGGTCTAATGCAGTGCTGTCAAACCGGTGTGCCGCTGCACATTAGTATGCCTCGAGGAAGGCACTACTATATAGCGTGCCGCACACACTCGGAGGATGTTTAATTTTCCCAAAAGCGTTTGGAACAAACAAATCCGCATAAATGTTACCGTCCATCGAATTTATCATGAAACTACGAGAGGAATTGATAGACGTTAACAATGATCATGCAACTTAAAATTAGTATTAATACCTTTAGATGTATTTTGACGAAAATATCTGAATATGCCATCACTATGACGTTCCAAATTCAACAACGTATTTACGCGAATTTAGTTGTTCGTCAACGGCTCTTATTAAAAAATATTAAACGGGCGTGTTTCAAGAACCTAGATGGAGAAGTTATTGTAGCTTTTCCTGTTAGCGAGCCTTTGCACTAAAAAGGAAAGACTAAATTTTCCGTCGAAGGGCATAACATTTTTAAGCGTTGAATTGTGGTACGTACTTAATTTGCAGTAACATTATTCAATTATTTGAATATTACTTTACCAATCATAACAATATAATATAATTGAGACTGTACTTGTTTTATGCTAGTTTTTTTCTTTTAAAATGTATATTTACGTAGTGAAATTAATTAGGGGTGGTTTTTTTGCCGCGATGTTTTTCAGCATGCATGAAGGTGTGCCGTGGAGCAAAAAAGAAGGTTCTTGAGGGGAGCAGTGCCCTGAAAAATCTCCTTTCTATCACTACCAACCCATCTCTCACCGATAGATAATTACTAGTTGAGGACTCCGAGTGTGTCTGGGCCTAAGTGAAGGTGTGTGCGCGCGCGCGCTTCTCTTTGGTCCTTGGTCGATGATTCCACACGGGCCCTCTGGAGGGGCGCGCTGCAATGCGGGCGGATGACGGGCCCCTCCGCCAACCCAACCCTCCAAATTTCACACGAAAATTCCCTCCTCTTCCTCTCCTGTCTCCCTTCCTCTCTCCCTCCCTCTCTCTCTCTCTCCCTCCCTCTCTCTTCTGCGTGTGCCTTGCTAGGTAGATCCAGCTCGTCCTTACATTCGTTTTCTCGACAAATATAAATCTTTCTTAAGATATTTTTCATTTGTATTTAATTATTTTCATTGTTAAATGTTTATTATTATCATTCCTATTGTATGTACATACCTATCTCTCACTGCGGGTTAAATGTAATAGTGGTCCTCATGGTCTGACTTTTATATCTCCCTTTATATAGGTAACTTCTTCCCTGTCGTAACGGGGTGGCTTAAATTGGACCGTTATTCTCGCCCTCTCACATAATACTTCCGGAAAAGACGTCTAATACAATCGGAAATGACAAAATATTCTTCAGAAGATCAAAAAGTTCGACCTCTAGATTAAAAGACAAATCCGGCAACCGTTTTCCGATTTAAATGCAAATTCTGCACTTTTTGCGGGATATCACTTTTTATTTTTGGTTCATAATTTTCAACCAATCTCTCCATTAGAGTGCAAATGATTTCCTTTACCAACTCTCCATCTGAAAACGTTTTCTTTTTTCTTCCCAGAGTTCACTCCGCTTTGTAGCGAGCCAAACTGACGAGCTCGGATGTGAAGAGAAAATCTTGTGAAATCAGCTGCTGATGATTCAAACGGGATTTAATACGAGCGATTTCGTTGACTCTGCTTATATCGCCAAAAGGAAACTTCCTATCAAACTCGTTGTGCATGTTTTGATAATGTCTTTCTGCATTGTCCACTTTGTTATCACTGAGGTTTTTCACACAGCAATCACAATGGCTTTTCGTTTCTTTTTATGAAAGCAAATTCCTACTCTCCCAAGCGTCTTGGAATTTACGTGCGACTTTCTTCCATTTCTTTATCTTTTCTTCACTTTCGGCTGAAGTGGAGTCATTTGGATCTTCGGTCGAATCTGCACCTCTCTCGGAAGCGTTTTTCCTTTTTCTAATGACGGACTTATCCATGTCTGAAATGGCAGAAGAGGGGAGAGTAGTAATTGTGGAATTAGAATGATAAAATACAAATGAAAAAATATTCTTTGAAAGATTTATATTTGTAGGAAAAACCTAGGTCAGAACAGGTTTGGTCTCCCTAGCAAAACCCACGCAGGAAATTACCGGCAGGGAAAACGTGGGTGAAAAAGCTGCGAAAACCCTAGGTAGATAGATAGGGTTATATTATATTTTAAATTTAAAAAAAGTATGCAAGTATTAATAGTCAGAAATCAGAGTGAAATTTTCTAGGTAGAGTAGGTACAGAGAGGGGCGAAGGAGAGAAGGGATGATAAAGGCAGATTGAGAGAGGGAAAGGGGATAAAGGGAGGAGGAGGGAGAGACAGGAGGAATGGGAGGATAGGAGGAGGAGAATAGGAATTGAGGAGGAGGGAGAAGAAGAAGGACGATTCTGTAGTTGCGTCTCCGGTGCTTCCTTCAAACACGCCGGATAGTTTTTCTTTTGTTTCCTCTCCAACTGAAGTTTGAATTACCGGATTACTGGGACCGATCCCATTGTTGCTCTATCTCCAATTCCAGAACGGGATTATAGGCGTCCCTGGGTTATTTATAATTTCGTGTGAAGTTAGTAATCCTGTGGAACGAGTCGAAGTCATTATTGACATTGTGCTTCGAATGTGACGATAGTGTAATAGTCATATTTCATATCTCCTATATATGGTTTCAGTTTCTATCGCCGTAGTGAATGCATGTTGGAATTGAGTTTGCAGTCTTAATATAAACGGAAATTCAATTTTTCCTTCTTCTCGACTGAGTTTTTTGGCTGCTTATCAGTGTCATTCTTTTTACGTTGGGCAATACTGACATCGTATATTTTATTTTCATATAGGAAGGATATTTTATGTTGTAAATTTGTATTTTTTAAAGTTTTAGTCGAACCACGGATTCAATAATTATGCATAAAAAGACAAGTTTATTAATATAAGTAAAATTATTGACCTAAACTCGGAAGATTATAATGTATGATTTCAAAGTAGAAGAGCCATTCCAGTTCTATGAGGAGTACAAATATCATTGGAAGTGATAATAGTGAATATGCTGACCATATTACCCTCTCTATATCAGCCAAATATGTCCTTAGATTGAAGCAAAATTAATCTGACGAGCCGTTTCTTCAAGCAATAGGAAAGACGTAAGAAGATCTAAGGTTTCCCGGAAGTAGATATTATGTGTGAGGGCGAGAATAATATTGGACCAATTTAAGCCACCCCGTTACGACAGGGAAGAAGTTACCTATATAAAGGGAGATATAAAAGTCAGACCATAAGGACCACTATTACATGTAACCCGCAGTGAGAGATAGGTATGTACATACAATAGGAATGATAATAATAAACATTTAACAATGAAAATAGTAAAATACAAATGAAAAATATCTTAAGAAAGATTTATATTTGTCGAGAAAACGAATGTAAGAACGAGCAGAAGAGAGAGGAAGGGAGAGAGAGAGGGAAGGAGAGAGAGAGAGGAAGGGAGAGAGAGAGAGGGAAGGAGAGAGAGAGAGAGAGGGATGGAGAGAGAGAGGAAGAGAGAGAAGAGATGGGAAAGCGCAAGACGTTAACCTAATTTCCTTTTCGCGCTCTGATTTATTAATCTGAGATGGAGCGCCATTGATAATTACATTTCCTGAAAACTTTGTGATAGGAATTTCATTTAAATGACTCCGTCTTCCAGCAAACGAGCATTTATAGCATTTCCTGCGAAACGCCCTCTCTATCCGATTTATCGTACAAAGAAATTACCAAAAGCGGCGATTTTTACTTTCTCCATACGTAGTATGGGGAAAGTATTGTGATCACGAAAAAAATCGACTTCGAGATTTCAACGGAAATGCACGTTTTAGGTCCCTAGAACACGTTTAGACTATTTTCGGAATGATGTCTGTGTGTGTGTGATTGTACTTGCCATATCAATACATACCAAATTTCATATATAACACTTTAGCATGAGCACAAAGAATTTATACAAGTATTATAGAGAATGTAATTTCCTACAACTTTCATTTGAAACAATTTTCCGTAGCAGTTATTGTTTAGGAATTATTTGTAAATAATCGGTTTCTTCGGTTTCCGTTTCGGTTTCCATTTCGGAGATATTTAACTTATTCTTAAATTTCCAGTATACAGCGCCACCAACTAGTGGTGAATTCTGTAAACGTATTCAACATGTAATTTACGGCAATAAGGACGACTATTCTTCTACGATACGAAATAATAATTTTGCTTTATAATGCTATTCATAATAATTTAAATATCTACATAATATATATATATATATATATATAATTTTACATCTATTTTGTATATTTGATAATGTAATGGTATTTCACTTGCTAAATAAATCGATATTACTAACTTGATTTTTATTTAACAAGTCTATAACGAATACCTCCCATCATACCAGTGTTTCCCAACCTGGGTGCCGTGAAGTGCCCTACGAGGTGCCGCAAAAATTATTATTCTGTTTTCCCGTTTTTAGCCTCATTCCTACTAATTTCCATTTTTTTGTTTGAGGAATTCATAACATGCCCCTTCAGTAGCGGTGTAATTTTTATCTTGACCTATACTAATGCGAAGTTGTACTTTCTTGTGCATTGTGTACCAAAGGAAATATGTTTGTCTTGTGTAAATATCTGTAATTAGCTGTTGAAACTTGGAAACGTTAATGACTAGTAGAATAAATAATGAAAAAATCATGATTTTATTCTTTAGATATGATGACAAATAAACCGCGATTATTACTGTTGGATAGGGAGGGATGCCGCGAAATTCTGAAAAGTCATTTTAAGGGTGCCGCGACTCTAAAAAGGTTGGGAAACACTGCACTATACAGTAAAACTCGTTTATAACGATCACGCCTAAAACGAAATCTCGGCTATAACGAAGAAATGCCTCGGTCCCTTGGACTTCTCCATAAGGGCATCGGTTAAATTTCTCGGATGTAACGAACACGCATTTTACGAATTCTCGGCTGTAACGAACAAATGTTTGGGCCCGTGGCAAAAAATGCCCCATATATAACGAATTTTGTCGAGCAGAGCGATAAGTAATGAATACTTTCCGCCCGTTTACAGCGCGCTTGTTCGTAGAGGTCCCCTTCCTCCATCTACCCCTTCCATACGAATTTCCACGCTCCCTTTCTTTTCAAAATAGATATTAAAAACGTGAAATTTTTATGTAAATTAATGACCATAATAATAATATTAATTGGCCATTTAAAAAATCGTATGTAATAGCAATCGAACATTTTACATTCCGCGAAGTTGATAAGCATCTCTTTGCATAAGTAAGTACGGCATTGACTTTACTGCAAATACAGTAAAGTCTGTGTTATCCGGCTATCTTGTGGATTGTGGATAGCCGATTAGGAGAAATAGCCGGTTAGGGGAGCGTTTTTCGATTTTGACATCGCAAATTTAGCAATAACCAAACAAAATTGGGCTTAGGTACACCATCGTACTCCCCAAACATAACTATGCATGGAGTTTGCATTTTCCATTTTAATTCTTCCACACGTAGTTAGATATAGACACTATTTACCCATTCGTATTTAATACGTTGCTACGCTTACATGCAAAACAAAAGACTCTTGAAAAGTTTAGGGCGTCCGGGAAGTTTGGGGAGTACGACAGTAAACCTGTTCCCAAAATTGAATTTATTGGATTACATCTTTATTATTTATCTTTATTTACTGTATTAGAAAAGGACGAAATTATTTAATTCTTCTGAACATTTCTGTGAAAACCAGTCATATAATATTTTATCGAGTTCCTCTATTTTTGGCATATGAAGCGTATGATGTTCATTAATTGATTTACTCGTCTCAGAAGATGACACAAATTTCATTAATGTAGCCTTATGAGCCTTGATATCGTAGAGCGTGGAAGATCCGATGTTGAATTCTTTTGCTATGGCTGCTCTACTTTCTCCTTTTTCCATTCGTTTGATCATCTCCAGCTTTTGTGTTAGCGTTAAAACGACTTTTTCTCTCCTGTCCCTTGCTTTTAGGTATTTATTTTGATGACATATTCAATGGATCGGTATTTTTTAAATAATAAAAAGCGATAAAACTGGAAATTGGAAAAGTACACCAAAACATCTAGACAATGCAAATGGCTTACGTAAACAATAACGCCATGCTTACTCGTGGTCCCAGAAGTATACGGAGTAAATATGTAATATACATCTTATATTTTAAGAAATTTTAAAGTGAAAGTTGTGGTATTACACAAATACAATTAACACAAAAATTCATAGAAAAAGAAATACAAAATGAATTGTATTTGTGTAATTGCCGGTATCTAAGGGTGGCCGGTTCTAAATAGCCGGATAGCACAGCTTTTACTGTATGTGTCTACGTGTTATATGGGATGTATAGTCCAAAAACCATGTTTCTCGTATATAACGAAGTCACGCTTATATCGAAGCAATGAGTCGGTCCCCTCAAATGTGTAATAAACGAGTTTTACTGTAGTTTAGTTGGTTCAGTTATTTATAGTAAATTTTAAATTCAAAACTATAGTGTTTAAAGTACAATTAAGCCCTCCGAATGCGAAACCCATCTTCACAAAATTTACAGGACACAAAAAACGGTTTTATCATATGCCTGTTGATTATTTTGAAATGATCAACTGCATACGCTACAGAGGCACAGATGGCACTGGCAAACCTGCCCGAAAGGGGTTTTTCAAGAATGAGTTACATTAAAAATAAATATATAACCACCATGACAGAAGAGAGATTAAGTTATTTAACCATATTATCAACTGAAAGTGATATAACAGAATCGCTAACATGTGATAACGTAATTAGAGACTATGCCACTGTAAACTGCTGGAGATTAATTAAAATGTAGTAATTTTTTATATGTATGTATCAGAGCTGCAAACCACTTCAAAATTTGGGAGTGGTTCGGTTCGCGGTTCGTTCTAAAATTTTGGAAGTGGTTCGGTTCAGACGAGAATTTTGACAAGTGGTTCGGTTCGGTTTGCGTTTCGGTTCAACTAAATTAATCATTTGAAATACTATTCAGAAATTAATTTATCCAATATAAACATGACACATTCAGTATCAATCTGTAAGTAAATCAATCAGCAGTCATTATTATTAAGAATAATTTATTTAAATGAAGGAAAAATTTATATTTTAAATATATTACAATCCCGTCATCATCTTCATTTATTTATATTTTAAAAAATGGTATTTTTGATCCTAACATGATATTTTTGTGGATAACAATAGTATCAGAGAGGAAAGAGATAGGCACTCTTTCCTTTGAAGCAAACCCGCTGGTTTTTCCAATGGAAATTCCTGGTCTTTTCGTTGGTCCGTACTTTGTGGATTGAGATCTAACCGAAACCGAACCACTTTTGCAAAAAATTACGGTTCGGTTTTCGGTTCATTGAAAAATTAATCAGTGGTTTTTCTTCCGTCTTCTTCATAAATCTCGTTAATTTGTTGATACATCTCCTCAATTTCTTCTTCTTCATGAGTGAACGTTGGCATATATACCTGGATTATCAATATATCCACTAGCGCTGCTTTTAGCTTTATTGCCATCAACCTATCGTTCGTTGCTGTTATTTTTGTCACGCTCTGCATCATATCTTTCCTAAGTACCAAAGCTACTCCCCTTGCCCCACGATTTTCTCCAGAGTAAACTACCGTGAATTCTTCCGAGTCGAACTGTCCTTCTCCTTCCCATCTAGCTTCGCTCAGCCCTATGATGTCAATCCTATTTCTTCTCATTTCTTCTTTCAGGTTCTCTAGCTTTCCTGCCTTCCTCACGGTTTTTACATTCCAAGTACCTAAGCGTAAGTTACCTTCGACAAATGCTTTCCTCAAGGCAGTCCCCGCCCGGAGATCCGATTGGGGGACTATTTTACCTCCGGAATATTTTACCCCGAGAGAACTCATATTGTCCAACCATATAATCATTACTAGGGAATTTTAATGTGGTAGTTTCCCTCTTGCTTTCCACATCACAGTACTGTAGCCGTTCAAATCGTCCCGATCACGCCTACAGCTCTATTGGATATAGACCCAGCCAACATAATTTGTTTTTGGCTCAATACCATACTGACAGTACTGCTGCCTACTGGCAGGCACCGATGATGGTTTTTTTGTGAAAAGCCTCCATTCGCGGGGTTCGAACCCCGGAACTTTGTAACGGAAAGCCGACACACACACGCACGCACGCGCACACGCACAGATATATACAGGGCCGTGCCCAGACATTTTGCCGCCTGAGGCGAGATATAATATGGCGCCCCCTTAATTTTTTTACTAAGTAATTTTATTATATGTTAGTCGAAAACGATAGGAAATAAATCTATTTATTCAAATCCATAATCACTTATATTTATGAAAAATCTCAACTCTACATAGTTTAATTTTCATAGCATTTGAATCAGAATCTATTTTAAAATTTTCTTTGGGATCAATGAAAAAATAATTTTCTTCGTGATCTAATTGCTTATGCTTATGCCGTACTCTTAGTCTTTCTTCTGTAACAAACACTGAATCAATTCCTAGTTCTTCCGCGATTTTTTCTGCTGCTACTATTATATCGTTGAATCCTGTCGTGCGATACTCTTAAAAAAAATCGGTACAACATACATTGTACAAACTTTCTCATATACGTACTAATGCGTCCTTTAGTTATCTTTAGAAAATGAAAATCGTATGAGCCTGTTTTTAGAAAATCCAATTTTTGTTAAAGTTGCCCAAGAATAAACTAGCCTTATATTCATTCGTTGGGAAAAATGAAATACGTAGTATTATTGAAGACGTATACTCAAGTAACTGTACGAAATTTGATCAAAATCGTTGGAGCCGTTGCTGAGAAATTGGAATTATTGTTAAAGTTGCCTAGAATAAACTAGCCTTATATTCATTTTTTGAGAAATATGAACTATACAGTATTATTGAAGACGTAAACTCAAGTAACTGTACGAAGTTTGATCAAAACCGTTAACGCCGTTTTCGGGAAAATCGGATTGTTGTTAAAAATGCGTAGAATAAACTACTCTTAATTATTGATCAATGTCAACCATTTCTATTTATACTCTGCTCAGTATGATAAAATGCCTAAGTACGAGATTTCATTCATTTTCGTTCTACCGTCTAGGCTCCAGCGCCAGTAACAGACAGACGGCATTGCGAAAACCACTTTTTCGGATTCAGCGATACCTAAAACGTGTATTTCCCTAAAAATCTCGACGTCGAATTTTTTCGCGAAAACAATACTTTCTCGATACTTCGTATGAGAAAGTAAAAAATCAGTAGTTTGATCAATGGCTTTAAGACATTCTGAAAGGTCAAGTTTAGGGCTTTTTAATAAATTTGAGAAAATGTTTGTTTTAAAAAGTAGCCTTTCTTTTGTGATATTCAACACCAGATAATTTTTGATGGCCAATCATCGTCCGCTTTAAAAACTGTAAAATAGTAAGGTATGGCCTCTTAACTTTTTATAAGAGTAATATTGAAAATATACTGAAACTAACAATTATTTGTAGTATTAATTGATATTTGTACAACAAAATACATTTACTCCGTATTTTTATGGACTGTCTTAATTAAAAAGGGAAGCGATAATTTTGAAGTTATACAACTAATATATCTTTCAATCTACTATTTTCAACAATAAAATAACATAAAATATTAACTAGTAAAGGTTTCCAATTAGCCCATAATCAAGAAACCCGAAACTCGAGAAGAATAAATCTATTTAATTGAAATGCAATTTGGCTCATAAAATAACGCAAGTTGACAGGACTCAGATCTTCTGTTCGATTTATAAACGTAAAAAATCGGTACAACATACATTGTACAAACTTTCTCATATACTAATGCGTCGTTTAGTTATATTTAGAAAATGAAAATCGTATGAGCCTGTTTTTATAAAATCCAATTTTTGTTAAAGTTGCCCAAGAATAAACTAGCCTTATATTCATTCATTGAGAAAAATGAAATACGTAATATTATTGTAGATGTATACTCAAGTAACTGTACGAATTATGATCAAAAACGTTAGAGCCGTTTTGAGAAAATCGAATTGTTGTTAAAGTCGCCTAGAATAAACTAGCCTTATATTCATTTTTTGAACAATATCAACTAACAGTATTATTGAAGGCGTATTCTCAAGTAACTGTACGAAATTCGATCAAAATCGTTAGAGCCGTTTTCGAGAAAATCGGATTGTTGTTAAAAATGCGTAGAATAAACTACTCTTAATTATTGAGCAATGTCAACAATTTCTACGTATACTCTGCTCAGTATGATAAAATGCCTATGTACGAGATTTCATTCATTTTCTTTCGATCGTCTAGGCTCCAGCGCCAGTAACAGACAGACAGACAGACAGACGGACAGACAGACATACAGACGGCATTGCGAAACCACTTTTTCGGATTCAGCGACACCTAAAACGTATATTTCCGTAAAAATCTCGAGGTCGAACTTTTTCACGATAACAATACTTTCTCGATACTTCGTATGAGAAAGTAAAAACATGATGTTAGTCAGTTGAGCATTAAAAATTACAAATAAATCAAGCAGAATTGATTTATTTGTCAGTTTTGTCGTGATTTTACCGAAAATAAAATTAATAAATATGGATTTAAAGTATACATGATTTTACTGCAAAAATAAATGAAAATGGTTTTCCTACGTCTCTCAATAAGTATTTAATATAATATGAAATACTGACACCTTTATAAACCCTGTCCTTTCCTACCTTTGCTGTGGTGTAAACGTTCCAGCGGTGGAAGAAGAAATAAATCCCTTCCCTCCAGCGATGAGAAAATTCCTCACACTCAAATATACACGGCACTTTCTCACAGAATGACCATTACACTACACAGGGAGGTGAAAAATTACCGCCAATATCTGGGAGGTGGGGAAAGATGCCTTTCTTTTGGTTCTTTTACACCGTCAAATGTAGACAGATACGTTTTTTTGAAAGACATTTATTGTGAGTAGGCCAGTGCGTGCCCCTGTTGCACTTTGGCGGTTTCGTGGAGGGCATTCCGAGTTCCTCCTCTATGCTGATACCTTTTATGGTCATAAGAAAGGCATTTTTCCCATTTCCCCCACCTCCCAGCACTTCATTATTGATTATTTAGAAGTCCAAAGTGACGTCGTCGTGACGTCTTCTGATATTGGCGGGAAATTTTCTAACGATTTGCTCAGTATACTTTGAGCTGTGAAAGTGTTCCGACGTGACGAAGGAAGTTAACGCGATCTCCTTTCGAAGAGAAGGCCATGCAGTCTCTAAAGATATGTAAGTATTTTATGAACGTTTGGCACATTTATTCGCCGAATTAAGGCAATATATAATCTTAAATAAATGTTCTTTTTGTAAAATTATAATATAATTTTTAAATTCTCGCGAGAATCAAAGCAGTTTCATGGTGTCTACGGAGAATTATTGCAATATAAGCTACGTGAATGGTTTTCCTAGCCTTAAATCTATTTAAGACGCATCTACTATCGTGTTTAGATAGTACCAGTGAATTGTTTTCTCTTGCCATTACAGGTGATACAGAATTGTGATTCCCACCAATTTCTTCATTTTCCAATATCAAACCTTTACCCTTTATTTCATTCGTCAACCCCAAAGTGCTTTTCATTTACCCCCTTTTGCACGTCCCTGTGTAGTGTAATGGTCATTCTGTGAGGAAGTGCCGTGTATATTTGAGTGTGAGGAATTTTTCTCATCGCTGGAGGAAAGGGATTTATTTCTTCTTCCACCGCTGGAACGTTTACACCACAGCAAAGGTAGGAAAGTTCGTACCTCTCATCTAACATAAGGAATAAAATCCTCCGTATCTCCCTTTAATTTCAGGCCTGGTTGACTGGCGTTTTGGTCATCGCAGGCAAAGATATCCGATTGATACGAAAATTAGTGTGCCCAGAATTTTCAATTTCGATATGACGTAATTATAAACGGGTTGAGTGAGGGCAAGCCTTTCGTTAAATATGGACGAATGGGTTTTATTATAGCAAGTAAAAGACGATTCGCCAACTATATCCCCGCACCGAATTAAATGAATTCAACTCACAATCAGTTTCGTGCGGCGATATTTTATTTGGGCTAAGCTGGTTGACAGACAGTTTACCTCTTAACTGCGTCGACCGCTTATACTCGTCAACCTGAGTTTTCAGTGGATGCTCGTGAACTGCTTTTAAGCTTCGTAGTGTATTTCTTTTGCTCTCAGCTGGTTACTCTAACCGGTTACAAAGGTTAAACTTACCTATTACATATTAACACCTATTGGTGTCCGAGTTGTATTATTTGATGTATGCTTGAACTTTTTCCTACAAAAATATAAGGTATTCTCCGTGATCATGTTGATTTTGCACAGAGATATCGCTTTTACGAGTATTAGTCTTTCTTCTAAACGCGGAAATCTTTGGTTAATATTGACATTTTAATTGGCAAAAAAATAAACCTCTAATGAGTGTTGACTGCAGCAAAGGGATGGGTCGAGTCAAACTTGCAGACCAGTGCCAGGAAGACACTAAAAATATTACGTGAAAATGTTTCACCAATTATTGGATATAAGAATTTTATTGCAAATGTAATATACAAAAAAACATGAGTAATTGAGTCACCTAAATTTTAAGCTAGTTAATGCCAGGAGAGAAAAATACAGTGAAAGTAAACCAAAAGCAAAGAGGGCAAGACAACCATCTATAGAAACACCATTACGACCTACTGTACGTCTAATCAGTCGCATTCAGAAGAAGGTGTGTGGTTTGCCTCTCAAAAAAAAAGAAATAAATAAATAGAAAAGAAGCAAGTTATTTGTGCAAACAATGTGAGGTACCTTTATATGTTGTACCATGTTTGGAAAACTATAATATAAAACATTTTTAAAAATTTTGAACTTCTTCTGGCTAAAATTATTGTATAATAATCATCATCTCGCGTTTCCCTTCTGATGTTCTTAAATACTTCCCCCCCTCTTATCCAAATATTTCTTTCGTGTTTTGAGTTATTCAAAAAAGAACAAGTTAGGAAAGTGTACAGCGTATGGAGTATTAGAAAGAAATGATATACCTGTACGTAGCAAAATAGCGTTTTGAAGTTCTTTTCTTCATCATAAATAGACCATTTTCTTCCTATTTAATAATACTGCATGCACACGTAAGGAAACCAAAAGTATTTTGTGAGATTGTTTATTTTAGCAACAATGATGAAATTTTCTTAGTTCAACTCGAATTAAGACTTTCTTGTATGATTTTCTTGATAACGGCTACTCCTACGATAATAATGTATAGGAAAAGAAATACTCCTCTTTACTAGTTCTGCAAGTTTTATTCGAAAAATATTTTGATATGAGCAATACTTTACGAGATATGATGGAAAGTTCATTTTTGTCACCAGTAAAGTGGTACCCCTGATTGTCTTACGCCATTAATTTTTGCGATTTTCTTATCAACTTTGGTTTTAAGCCCTTAATATGAAATTTCATGAAAATCCGTTTGGTAGAAGCCGAGAACGAACATGCGGGCGGACGGGCAGAGAGACGGGCACGTTGTTTACGGTCAAAGGACTGCAGAAAAGAAGTAAATATATGTATTATGGGAACATTCTAGCAAACTGAATACTTACGCTCTTGTCCCCTTCCACGCCTCTCGTCTTTCCAACTAGTCTCCTTCCCCTCCTCTTTCCACCGAGAAACAGGACAAGAATGAACACATGGGAAGCCTTGAGAAGCGTACCGTATGGACAATATAGTGACTATATTTCGCCAGCTTGTTTATCCCCTCTTCTTGCAGTTTAACCCGCTATTCTCTCCAGCGCATGCTCGCAATGAATGCGTCAAGATAAAAAGCTTGCCTCCTCTCTCGTCGCCTTCCTATTCTCTTTTCTTCTCGCACTTCACCAATGGCGATGAAGCACTCCCAATTTCTACTTTCTCATACGAAGTATCGAGAAAGAACTATTGTTATCGCGAAAAAGTTCGACCTCGAGATTATTACGGAAATATACGTTTTAGGTGTCGCTGAATCCGAAAAAGTGGTTTTCGCAATGCCGTCTGTCTGTCTGACTGTTACTGGCTCTGGAGCCTAGACGGTAGAACAAAAATGAATGAAATCTCGTACTTAGGCATTTTATCATACTGAGAAGAGTATACGTAGAAATGGTTGACATTGCTCAATAATTAAGAGTAGTTTATTCTACGCATTTTTAACAACAATCCGATTTTCTCGACAACGGCTCTAACGATTTTGATCAAATTTCGTACAGTTACTTGAGTTTACGTCTTCAATAACACTGAATAGTTCACCGCACTAGCTAGAGTTAGTGGTCCTATGTTCCGATGCATGATAATTGCTCCCTTCGTGGTAAACTGAACTTTTCACTGCCGTTAATATTATCATTTAACCTTTTCAAAGGATTCAATATCAGTAAAAGGAATATATTATAATAATTAGTTCATTAATATATAAGAAATCAATTGAAAGCAGACAATGGGATACATTTCTACAATACATCTGAAGGAATAAAATACTTATATTTCACACTGATTAGATTTTAGTAAATATTTATAATTGTTTATGTAAAATATTTATAATTTTACAAGATTTTAAAGCAACGTAAATATATGATATAACTTTACATTGTCAGATTTACATATACTAGATAAAGTGAATATACATTGACATATCTTTAAATTTTTTACATCTAAGGATTGTTTAATTCTTGTATTGTAACATTGTTCTGCCTGCTGAATTTTTCTCTCATTTACTTCACATCCAATTCTTCCTCAACTGTGCCAAAAACCTCCCCAACAGAGCAGGCTTTGCTGTCTTTCTTTGAGCAAATAGGAATTTTCCAGGATCCAGTTGCCTTAAACTTAACCTTAGCAATAAGTATCTGTCAATGAAATGCAACTGCCTGAATTAAAAAAGATCTAAGGTACTCTACAACAAAAATCAGAATAATTAATATGCAAGATTCAAATGGTGGTTAATGTGGCCTCCGATTTCCATTGTGTCACTCTTGCCCCAATGAGATGAAAGAAAATTTTCAACCTCGTAACAAAAAATATATACTAGAATTAATTGTCAACTTAACTTATAGTAACAAACATAAATAAACGTAAAACATAAAGTAAACATAAATAAAAATAAACAAAAAATAGCAGGATGAACACTCATTAAGTTATGTCATGAATTAATAGGAGAGGAGAACTAATATATTTCATCATATGTATGTAGGATATTATAATAAAAACACCATAATAAAGAACATATAACAGATTTTATTGACAGTATAGTGGCACAAGCTTATCATTTAAGGGTTTCTAACTTCCTTTTCTTACTTACAACAGTATGACAATATTCGTTTCTGTATTTTGTATAATTATTTAATAAAATATTTGCAAACATAGAATTCATTCTCTTGAAAATATCTCTCACATTCATTCCACATACACAGTCCATTTCTGAAGCACTGAAAAAATTGTTTGCTTCTAAACTTAGTTTTGTCATTGTCATTAACACTTGTCTCTGATTAGAGCCTGCTAAAAAATTTCTTCAAATTCATCATCGTTAACAATAAACACAAAAACTGCATACATATGAAAAAGTACATATCTAACATAATTACTTGGTACACACAAACCTCCCCTTTGAAAATGATCAAAATATACATTTCCTATTTCCTTCCCTTTTGATTCTTGTATTAAACCAATGCATAAGCTACAGTTCAACTCCTTCAACAAACAATGTGACACATAGCCACTAACATAAATGTGACTGGATTGATCAATTTCACAATTCTCTAAATAATCAGTACTTAAGATACTATGAAATTCACTCAATCCCACCGAGTTGGTTACTTCTTTTGTCATCTGTAATTTCTTTGAGAGACAGCAGGTTTTTTGCCATTAAACTGAAAATTTTTCTCATTCTCATTTTCTTCTCCAATTCAATTACTTGCCTATAAGATACATTATAGTTACATCCTGCCAAACGTCGATATTTACCAAAACGTTGTTCCAGATAATCTGTCTGAAATTTTCCAAATAAAACATACTCTACCTGGAAATCAGCTAGTGCCCTTTCAGTTGATTTAATTAAAACATAGGTGCATCTTTCCAAAGCAGTGAATGTATCAGCTGACAACCGTTTTATTTTTCAGAGACAAAACTTTCCAATGTTTTACCCATTCTAAAAATTTTAGCAGAAATGTGTATTTTGGATCACTTAAATCTGAAATTTCACCTGACCAGTCATTGCGTTTTATTATGCCCTTTAAAATGCATTTTGAGTTAATAATATCCCACCATTTTCGGATAATTTCTAAAAACTTGACGGTTTCACTATAGTACATGTTTCCTCTCTAAATTGGAAGGATATAATGATTTATTATTTAACTTGTAACTTTTTTGATCAATGAGTTCTGTTCATCCTTATGAAATTCTCTCAAATGTTCAAAACATGCTGTCCTTTCTACCTCACTGTCAAAATCTGGAAATATAATACTTTTTTGGTGATCTTTTTTATTTAACCAGTTGTTTCTTATGTTTTTAAAAACATGAACAGTATCATAAGTCAAATAAATTTGAATGTTTTCAAAAATGGGGTTTTGGAAAGATTCTTTTTTGGAGAGAAATGTAAACATACTTTGGTTTGTTCGATTATTATCTGTTACTATGGTAATAACTTTGAAATTGGCCTTTTGCACAAAATGAATCACTTCCAATGTTACATTCTTCAGTTCACTGCCAGTAATGCCTCTGACTGGGAATAATCGAACAATTTCTTTGAATGACCCAAAAGGTGAAATTATCATAAAACTGACAACCGTTTTAGCCAGGTGAGCGTTACTATTCTCTGCACTACCAACAATAGTTTGAGATTTGAAACTTAAACTGGTATGAATATACATTTCATCAATTAACAAATTGACAAACAGTTCTCTATCACTTAAATGTTTTGAAACATGTTTCAGATAATGGTTTGCGTTAATTCCTTCCTTGTCTGGTGTTATGTTGCACGAAGATGAAATTTGCTGTAAATATCTTTTAGTAGGCAAAAGTAAATATTCTCCAATGATGCTATAACAAGGTGGTGACTGAGAAAAGACCATAAACGAAAATAAAATAGTTGTAGGAGAATATCTGTGCCTTTTTGCAAGTAATAAACTAACTTGGTCAGTCAGAATCTCTAAGTTTTTTTTTTAAATGAACAATCTTCACTCTGTGCAATTGTTCTACACTTTTCTAAATAAATTTTACACTTTTGCAACAAATATTCTATTGATTCTGTCATACAATTACTGTCCTCTACATTTCTATATCTAATTAAAAGATTCTCAATTTGAGACCACTTACCAATTTTTGAATTATGGGGCAATGGACCCAACCCAAATCATGTGTGGGAATTTCTATCCCATTGAAATTCACCTGTACTGTTAAGTTGTGAGAAACATTTACACTACACACGATCTTAAGGATATCATCACTGTCACTATCCATTTCATTAATGTCATTATTCAAAATGTAAAACCAAACACAGTCTTTTCCCATTTTATGGTTCCACTGCTTCACAATGTCCATTTTAGTTTGGAAATTTTGTACAAAATCTTCATAGTCTATTATATTGTCAGACTCTAAAAATTGTTCTATTTTTCTAGCATTTAAATCAAGCGATGCACTTCTTCTTGACTTGGGATCCTTTCTAATTCTTCTTTATAGAAAGATACAATGGCAAACCATCGAACACGGTTGGAATAGCATCCTTTTTCAATTTTGGACGTCTAAGTAGAAGTTGCTGCACTTCACCATTCTCTTTTTTATATATCTGATGCCTTAACACATCATCTTCTCTAAAATGTTTTACACAGACGACAGAGGTTGACGATGGTTCCCAATCTTTTCTTGGGATAACACGAAGCCACTGTTTTTTTAAACCTTCATCTTTCGGAAAAGAGAACGTTGTTATTGTAGGTCCTCCACCTTTTGAAGTACTATCGTAATTAGAATTACACTTAGGTATGCAACACCTTCTTGGCATCTAAAAGAGACATAAGAAATTAATAGTTATTCGTGAAATTATACAGCTCAATTTTCGTATTTTTATCGGAACCATTTCAATTACGCTAACATTTCACATACTTACCGTTATTGTCTATGATTTAACTCGTTCACTGCTGTCTTAAAGATAGTATTAACGTAATAATATCTGAAAAAACTACAATATTTATAAATGTTTATGTTACACCACATGCTCCGCTCGCACTTCGACGCTAACACGTTTGTCTGGTGTTTCTGAGTAAGACCACCTACAGCGTTGCCAAATTTCGTACTTCATGGCTTGTAAAGATGGCACTGTCACGGCCGAAGGAAAAAATCCGAAATTTTCGAAATTCCCACTCTGAGGGGCTATTTTGGCCCTTTTTTGCCCCATATTTGGCCCACAAGAAAACATGTAAATTGGTGTAGAGGTTTTTATATTTGCACTTTAAAATTATTTCCCGTCAATATACGAACTCGAGACTTAAACTATCGGATAGGATATAAATTGTAGTATCTTATTTTTGAAGACAGAATTTCAATCCGAATAGAATTAGCGTAAATTTATAGTTTTTATCGGAAAAAAGTGGTAATTTTTCTGGGTCCAACAATCAGCTCCCTAGGCAACAGGTTTAATGCTTTCATATGGGTAAGCTTTTAATGGGAATCAGAGTCTTATATTTCTCCTTTAAAACCTTACTAACGTAATGCCCACTGAAATATCAACGGGAGTAAAGATTCGATCCTTCAACCTATTGATGGAGATCAAATTGGCATCAGAAAAATTAATTGTATTGAAAGTCATTTCCCTCTCTCACCCTCCCTCCCTTTGTCCCCTCCCTCCCTCCCTCTCTCTCTCTCTCTAGTATTAAAAGCAATCAAAGCACGTTTACGCCCATAATGATTGTGGAATAGTATCGATTACTTACCTTTGATATTACTCGTGTTGCGCTTCGTTGATTTGTATACGACAAGAAATGTCTTCAGTCTTGATATCCAGATTAATTGAATATAACACCTCCTCCACCAGTAAAAGGTAACTTATGCAGGTAATTTCACCAAATTTGAAGTAACGAATATATTAAATGTTAAAATATAAAAGTTATTCCTAAAAATTTATTTTTATACCCATTACTTGTTTATTATTTAAATAAAGCAAAAAGAAGATTTCGACAAACAAAAAAGAAGCGTTGAGTGAAAGAAAAATACTCTACCGTTTTCAAATACTAGTGCACAAATATGGAATTTTTAAGTGATAAAAACTATGAATTGTTTTCATGCATGCTTTTTTAATTTCTCATATACGAAGTATATTGAGAAAGTATTGTTATCGCGAAAAAATTCGACCTCGATATTTTTACAGAAATATACGTTTTAGGTGTTGCTTAATCCGAAAAAGTGGTTTTCGCAATGCCGTCTGTCTGTCTATCTGTCTGTTACTGGCTCTGGAGCCTAGACGGTAATGCGGAAATGAATGGAATCTCGTACTTAAGCATTTTATCATACTGAGGAGAGACTGTGATGAAATGGTTGACATTGATCAGTAATTAATTATTCTACGCATTTTTAAGAACAATTTGATTTTATCAAAAACAGCTCTAACGATTTTGATAAAACTTCGTACTTGAGTTACTTGAGTATACGTCTGGAATAATACTACATATTTCATTTTTCTCAATGAATGAATATAAGGCTAGTTTATTCTAGGCAACTTTAACAAAAATTGAATTTTCTAAAAACCGGCTGATACGATTTTCATTTTCTAAAAATAACTAAACGACGCATTAATATATGATAATGTTTGTACAATGTATGTTGTACCGATTTTTTACTTTCTCATATACGAGTATATTGAGCAAATATTGTTATCGCGAAAAAATTCGACCTCGAATTTTTACGGAAATATACGTTTTAAGTGTCGCTGTATCCGAAAAAGTGGTTTTCGCAATGCCGTCTCTGTCTGTCGGTTACTGGCTCTGGAGCATAGACGGTAGAGCGAAAAAGAATGAAATCTCGTACTTAGGCATTTTATCATACTGAGCAGAGTATATGTAGAAATGTTTGACATTGCTCAAAAATTAAGAGTAGTTTATTCTACGCATTTTTAACAACATTCCGATTTTCTCAAAAACGACTCTAACGATTTTGATCAAATTTCGTACAGTTACTTGAGTTTACGTCTTCAATAATACTGTATAGTTCATATTTCTCAAAAAATGAATATAAGGCTAGTTTATTCTAGGCAACTTTAACAATAATTCGATTTTCTCAAAAACGGCTCTAACGATTTTGATCAAATTTCGTACAGTTACTTGAGTTTACGTCTTCAAAAATACTGTATAGTTCATATTTCTCAAAAAATGAATATAAGGCTAGTCTATTCTAGGCAAATTTAACAATTCGATTTTCTCAAAAACGGCTCTAACGATTTTGATCAAATTTCGTAGTTACTTGAGTATACATCTACAATAATACTACGTATTTCATTTTTCCCAACGAATGAATATAAGGCTAGTTTATTCTTGGGCAAATTTAACAAAAATTGGATTTTATAAAAACAGGCTCATACGATTTTAATTTTCTAAAGATAACTAAACTACGCATTAGTGCCCATATATGAGAAAGTTTGTACAATGTATTTTGTACCGATTTTTTTATCTTCGTAGGAAGGTTGTCGGAATTTATTTCATAAGAGCCGAGATATACTCCGCCTCTATTTTTGTAACAAAGTCGTTCACTCAAACATGCATGGTTAGGCTGAGGGTTTCTTCTACGTATATGCTATTGTCCAACTCATGGTCAACTCAGTATAAAAGAGAGTTTTTGCAGCATTGTTTGAAAAGGAATAAACGATATCGAAAAGATCATTGTCAGCTCGAGATATATTTTGACGCCCGTTCAATCAAACAAACAGTGCCTCCTTTTGCATAAAAAAATTTCACATTCATTTTTATTTTCAACTATACGCTTTGTTGTAATAAATACGAAGTTGCCGCTTCGTTAATATGTGATTCACTTTGGAATACAAAAGAGAAATTTGCAATAATGGATAGATATATAAAAGTCGTTGAAACTCTCTAACTATGTTGATGCCTCGGGCGCGGGCTGGCCTTATGAATTTATTTTGATAGGTTTTCATTTTTGTCAAATTTTGGCGCCCCCCTTCGAGAGGCGCCTGAGGCGGTTGCCTAGCCGCCTCACCCATCGGCACGGCGCTGTATATGTATATATATATATATATATATATATATAAGCTTAAAGAAAAGGAAAGGTAATAATAAAGGTGGCAAGAAGGTGTTGCCCAGTGGTCACTTGCCTAGATTGGAGAGCCGCTGGGGGTGCTGAGGAGACACGAATAACACAAAAACAACACACACACACACACACACATATATATTAATTATATAGTCGTATTCATTATAATCTGTAAATATTTATTAACATTTTATGTGAAATATTTCTAAAATACTCGACAAGTACGTTTTGATGTAAGAGAGAGATCTAACAAGATTAAACCTCGGTCGAATAAAGGCATTTGTCTGTCTCTAATCCCTCCCCCCCTCTCTCTCCCACTCCTCACCTACCCTATGTTCACTCCGTATGATTTAAAACAACTCCTATCCGCTCCTCCTTCCTCTATGACCCTCTAATCTACAGCATCCATCCGTATTTGTCTTTATCAAAGGACTCCGAGGGCTTTTTCGTGTCCAGCACGGTCACCGGCCTTCAAAAGAGGCCTTTTCCCTCCATCGCCCTCCTAAATCACTCCTAACCCTTTTCAGCCTGCGAGGTTAGTGCACCTGAGCTACACAAAATGCAAAGGGCGCCTTTGAGCCTTCAAACGATTTTAGACGTGACCGGACGATAGCAAATGACCTCCATCCAGCCTCTAATGCTTCCTCACCCGTTCTTCTCCCTCCATCTCCTCCTCTTCCTCCCCACTCTCCCTCTACTCCCTTTTCCCTTCTTTCTCATTATTAATAATCTTAAAGAGGCAACAAGAGAGTCGATGATGGCGCTTCTTTTTCCCTCTTTCGCTTAATAACAGTGCTTTTCACGTTACTTATAATCCGAGAGGTGTTTGGAATTTATTTGAAAAATAGAATTAAAATAGAGCAAGTTGTCTAAAAAAGAATTTGATGATCTTTCGGCTGTCACTATCGACGCTGTCATTCTAAGGAGCGTTTTCTTTTTATGCCCTCGTCGAGGACATTTCGTATCCAAGGACAAGTGTATTTTTGGGAAAACCAATGCAAAAAAGTAAATTGTAATTCATCGGTTTTATGCCCCTATCTCTTGTTTCAGTTTATATTCTCGTGGCTTATCCTCTCAAGTTTTCTGTGTCGACCTTTACACGCCATACGTGTCACGTGGTTATAATTTCGAATGTTATTTATTTTGCAGCTGTCGAACGCATCAGAACAATCGATTCGTTTCATCGCTTTGGCAATCGGCGTTGATGATGAGTCTTGGTCTTTTCAGCTTTGGGATCACTTCTGTAAGAATCGAAGTCGTAGTCCACTCTAGTTAAACTATCGACTAGACATTTTGTTATGCACTGCACGCGAACGGAACCTTCCATTCTCGCCGATTAATGATCAGTTTTACTCTTCCTTTCATTGACTCAGCTGGATTCGTTTAAAATATTGAGATATTTAATCTGCATTAATTAATGATTCGGAAATTATATTTTAGACCATTGATTACCAACCTGTGGGCCGCGGCCCCCTGGGGGGTCGCGAGGTTATTCCAAGGGGGTCTCGAGTTTATTTATAGAAATCGGCGACTTTTTCTTAGAATTATAATATCAATTGCAAATGAAATTGCGATGTCATAACCCCTCATTAATATCTTAAATATTAATGCACTTTACTAATTATAATCCGTAAAAGCTTACCAAATACCCAATTACCAAATACGATGCTATTTCTTGCTACTTTAAATTTGCAGTTAGTTTTTGCTAGATAATAGAAAAGTATAGCTAATGCCTGTAAATATTTTGGTTCTCTCCATTTCGATACTTATTCAAAATTGTAAAAAGTTTCATTAAAATATTTAATTAGTTTGTTTTAAAAAATCAATAGATGATTGAAAATATTTACTTCATGCCATAGTTTCCACCTTTATTGGTAAAAGTTGTAGATATTATTTTTCTGCAACTCTCGCTTGAAATAAATTTTCATATGAGGAATATTACAAGAGATATTCAATTTCTTCGAAATTGACGGTTAGTGGGCAGCTCGCGCGCGTGGTAGTAAAGACAAATATGAATTTGCAACACAAATCAATCGCTAGCGCTGAAGCGTGTAAGTTGAACTGTTCTTATCGCCGTATTTATTTGATTTTAGTTGACAACTTACGTATGGAGAAAGTCATGTGTTGGACACATCAATTTATTTGTTATAATATATTTCCATAATTACCGAAGCCTATTAGCATGTCGAGGGCCGCGAAATTTTTTTAAGTTAAGAAGAGGGCCTTATACTAAAAAAGGTTGGGAACCACTGTTTTAGACGAAATGTTTTCTTTGACACGGAATAAATAACACAACACAATTAAGCATCGTCTAATCCTGTAAGAGGTCGTCGTACACGACCCGAATTTCGTAGAACGAAAAACTTTGCGTTATTTAGTTTGAAATTCTTCCGTTTCACAAATACTGAAATTACGAAAACGAACTCTGTCAACGGGATGGATATTAGATGAATCAATTACTTCTGTTTCATTATTTTTTTCAATGAAAAACATTTCTCTTAACAATTATCAGTTACGTTTCCATTTTTAATAGTTTCAGCTTTTTATTTGAAAGTACATTCTTCGATAAATTCTAGTTGATCCCTGAAGTAAGTTTTAAAATAAAAATACTCAGGAAATTAACTTTTCCGTAAAATGAAATTCGTATTTGAAAATGTTTTCTTTAGTCTAAATTTTACATGTAAATATTGGAATCGTTTAATCTGAAAAATAGTGTAATTCATCTTTAAATATATTTCTTGACAGTATAGACTTGGCGGCATTTATTATTATAGAGAGCCAATCGTGATGGAATGGAATGGAGATGTCGAAATAGGAGGGGGGAGGGGGGGAGAGGGGGAGGGGGGGGGAGAGAAGATTAATGGAAGGGAGTAAAAGAGAAAGGAACGCACTAAGATGCTGCTTCCGATTGCACAAGTGTCGAACGAGGGCAATGGGAAATGGTTGCGATTGTCATCGTGCGAATCAGTAGCCATGGAGACGCGCTCGGAATTCTCGTTTGAGTCGCATCTCCCCCTCACTCTGTCTCTCTCTCTCATCAGACATAGATATAGCAATTTCAAACATTATCCACGAATGTGAATATGTGATAATATCTTGTGACTTAAACGCTAACTTGAATTCAAATTCTCATAACTCCAATTACCTTAAAAACTCCTTCACCGCTCATAGTCTCGACATCCTTCCTTTGAATGCATCATATATAACACTCCTCATCATGGCTAGATCTAGCGGTCACTGCTAATAGCGATAAATGAATCACGCACGGTCAGATTTCAATTCCGGGAATATCTTATCATGACCTTATTTTTCTATCATATTCACTAAAATCTCCAAAATACAAACAAAGGTACATGAGTCACCGTGACCTCAAATCCATCAATAACGCAGACTTATTCGCAGAATCAACTTCTTTGTCATGGCATACCATTGCCTTCACTAATGAAAAGGTTGAAAAATTGGATATCCTCAATTCACTACTATTGCATCTTCTCGATATAAATTTGCGCCAGAAAAAAACTATTCGCGTATCAAAACCTCGAGCTCCATGGCTCTCTTCAGAAATTAAACAAATGATGAGTCATCTTGATGCAATTTTTCGCGCTTTCAAAAAGAAACAAAGCACGACGAAACTTTTAAGAAGTATAAATCAATAAGAAACAAAACTGAACAGCTTCTAAGGAACGCCAAAAACAGGTTTGCTCATTCAATCTCAAATGCAATACAATCCTCTTCAACTGTTTGGAATAATCTACGGCAACTTGGCATTGGTAAACCTAAAGATATTCAGGTCCCATCATATAATATTTCACTTGATACTCTAAAGGTAAGCTTCTCATCACTGCCTACCGTTATTGATGATTTGCTGAAGCTTAATATAATCCAGAATTTTTCTTTAGATGCTGAAAAACATAACTCCGTAAATGACAATTTCAATTTCACCGCAGTTTCACAATTACAAGTCCTTAACGACATACGAAAAATAACATCTAAGGCACAGGGTTCTGATGGAATCCCTCTCATAATGATAAGAAAATTCACCCCAATATTGCTACCATATATCTAATACTAGCAGAATTTCCCGTTGAATTTTAACGGATTTAGTGAAGCTACTACAGCACAACATACAAACTCTTTAAAATGTATAGTAGATACTTTTAAAATTACAATTACCTTTTCTTAACAATTACTCATATTTGCTTGTAACAATCCGTTTCTGAACGTATTGCATTCAAATATAACGATAATGTTATTTCCTATCATATATATCACTTTCGCCAAATCCAGCTTCATTTCTTGTGTAATTATGTCTATGAAATGTTTACATTTATGTCTTGTAAGCAAGAAATCCGTGAAAAAGCAACGTACAGTTGTCCATGATTGAACACTGGCTGGTAAATGTACACCAGATACGTGAGCCTATTTATGTTAATTAACATTATAATGTAGAATATAATTATTTTACTTACAAAAAATGTAAGATTCCAGTATTCAATAGACGAAAGAAAGTTCAATTACTTTCATCAATAAACGCTTCCTGAATAATAATCAGTATCTATTTACGTTGCTAACCATAAACATCGATCGTTTCGTTGCTTAAACAAAAGTGCGAAGAGAATAACGCTAAACTTTCGTCTATTTATAAGCTTCATTGAAGCTAACTGAATCGGAGGTAACAATGACGGCCGCCTTGGCAACGCCCGGGAGGGGTACGAAAAATCCACAAAATTTCGAAACAAATAGCGTATTTCTGAAAAATTCGACCGTGTAACATGTAAACTTCGCAGGAATAAGATAGTATAGAGTTTTATTCATCGAATAAAGTAAAAACGAAAAAAATCGGTCCATATTTACGTATTTTAATGCTTGAAGGAAGAATACCTTGCAAGTCAAGAAATGGATTCATACGTGTCTTATGGAAAAAGGTTAATCCCATATATTGGCAGCACTGATTAATCCTGGTTGACCAAACCTTGACCATTCACTAAGTTAGGATGTGAGGATGAATCGTACCAAATTTGGTTATTCTAGCTTTTATCGTTTAGGAGGAGTTCCATGAACAAACACACCCTTCAAAATATATTATAGAAGATAGATATAAAAATGAATGTGTGTGTGTGTGTATCATAATTTTAAAACTCGAAAACTACAGACCGTAGAAGCAAGAGAAAGGTATCATTTTAACCGGAATAACGAGTACGGTGGTATAGTAAAGTTTTTATATGGATTTGATGGACCTGTCTAATTTAAAAAATATTTTCTTTTTTTCATTTTCTCCGTTTGAATAACATAGGGACCAGTGCAGCTTATTTTTCATTTGAATTTTAAAATTACTTAGAAACATGTTACGAATTTGGGACTTGAATGGTTCTACGAAGAAAAGAACAAAGTTTATTTTTATTGAAGACGGAATCCGAATTCTGATCGAATTAGCATAAAAATTCATTTAGAATCAATGAAATACGTGATTTTATCAGTTTTTTACAATACCCATTATAAGCTACCATGACAACTTCCATTGTCGCCGAAATTGAGAGTTCAATGCATTTATATGGGAAAATTTTTAACGTAATATCTTTTGTCAATTTCTGTATACGAATTTAATTTGTTTACATGGAAACCAAATATTTGTTGTTTTTAATTGAATTATCTTCTAATCTAATACATAAAGGAGAATGTTTGTAAGTTTGTTCGCTTTGAGTGCTTTTAATACGAGATAGGGAGGGAGAGAGATGGATGGTAACGGAGGGGGGAGATGGAGAGAGGGAATTAGAGGGAAGGGGTGGAGAGAGGGAGGGGGAGTGAGGGGAAGAAGGGAGGGAGGGGGAGAAGGGAAGGAGAGGGTGGAAGGGAGGGGGAGGGAGTGTATACGTTATTTTCGTAAGATTTTCTTCCTTCATTCATCTAAATGGGAAAATACGGAGCGGTTTTCTTCATTTTTGCTTTATTCGACGGTTATAACTGTGTTCTATCTTATTCTTGCGATGCTTACATGTTACACGGTCGAGGTTTTAGATTCACTAAATCTGTTGAAATTCAACGGGCACTCCTGCTAGTTACGAATATATACAATACTTCTCTTCAACAAGAAAAGTTCCCCACACAGTGGAAGCATGCTTTAGTGCGCCCTATCCCCAAGAAAACAAAATCGCCCGACGTCAAAGATTTCCGACCGATTAGTTTCTTACCTATTCTATCTTTTGATAGACTGGTACATGAGCAAATAATATCATTTCTTGAGCCTGAAGGTTTATTTGATCCCATGCAGTCAGGATTTCGTGAATCACACAGCACAACTACAGCCTTACTGAATGTCACGAACAACATTCGGCACTCCTTGGACAAGAGGAAATTGACTATACTAGTCCGTCTCGACTTTACCAAAGCATTTGACTCTTAAGATAAGCTACGTTACTTAAGATTCTCACCGATGGTCATAAATTGGATGTCATCATATCTAACCGACAGATATCAGAAGGTAATATCTGATAAACTTTCCTCTTCTTGGATTGAATTAGCCCGAGGTGTCCCACAAGGCTCAATGTTGGGCCCATTATCATTCTCCCTTTACATTAACGACTGCTCGCGCGTCCTTAAACACTGCAAATATCACTTGTATGCCGAAGATCTACGATTTTTTCCAAGCACCACCTTTCCTCACTTGCAGACATCATTAGGGAAAGTCAACAATGACCTATCTCTGTTCGCTGACTGGAGCAAAGATAACTTTCTAAGCCTCAACCCAACAGGCAGTACTTATAGGATATCCTAAAATCCTATCTTCTATCTCCCCTAAAGCATTTACTCCTCTCTCAATCTACCATCGTCCCGTTCTCAAACTCTGTTAGTGATCTTGGAATAATTATAAATGAAACTCTTACTTGGAATCACCACGTTATTGAAATCTGTAAGAAAGTTTACTCCTCTCTTCACTCTCTTAAGCGTTTAAACAACAGACTTTCCTTCTCACTCAAAAAGCAACTAGCCAACGCGTTTATAATTCCTCAGTTCGACTACGATGATATAGTCTATCAAGATCTAATCCAAGAACTCTCTATAAAGCTTCAGAGAGCGCAGAATGCCTATGTTAGATACATACACAATCTAAAAACATCATATCACATCTCGGAACCTCTACTTAAACTATCATGGCTGAACCTAGAATCTAGAAGACGCCTGCACTTACTTTCGATATTATTTCAAATTCGTAAAAGTAACAAGCCTCCTTACCTCTCTTCGTAGTTCATTTGTATCAACACAGTTCACAATGTACATACAAGAGGGAACCACAAACTTCTCATTCCTCATCACAGTACCGAGTTACGGCTTGCAGATTATGGAATGAACTTCCAGATTTTCTTATAAACTCACAATCTTTAAATTCATTTAAACGAGCGTACCATAAACATGTACTTTCGTTAAAAAGGAATAACAACACTGAATGAACGGACTATTAATTCTCTGCTTTTCTCCCAAACCATCCGAGAACACTGACAAGAAAGCACAGAACAACTCACACTTACGTAAACTGATTGTTATTGCTACAGAAACTCGCCGCTAATTGTAAGATGAAAAGACTTAATGTAAATAAGCTTTTTTTCCTTTTGTATATATGTATGCATGTGTCTATCTGTTATTATTATTTACATATTTCTAGTTATTTTAAATGTTTAAGATGTCATTTAATTTCACTTAATTTTATTAATTTGCGTGTTCATTTTTCAATACTTTTAAATATATTTTGTGAATCTTTTATTTTAAAACTTGTACGTATATACTATTGTATTTCCACAATTGTTCTTTTATGTATGTAGGGTTTTCGCAGATTTTTTCCACCTCCCTTCCTTTCGTGGGTATTTTCCTGCGTGGTTTTTTACTAGGTTGGCCATGCCAGGGATTTCCTAGGTTTTTACCACAAATACTTCTTCTTTTTTTAGAAGTTTCCGAATCTGTACTTGGATCTTTAATTGTGTTTTTTTGTTTTGTCTTTTTTTTTTCTTTTACTAGTTTCAGGTTTTTGTTTTCTGCCAATGTGTTTGTATGTTTATGTGTTATTATTTTTTATTCTCATTTGTAATTACTAACGTAGGGTTAAATGTAAGAAGGGTATATATAGTCTCAATTTCGCCCTCAGTAAAGTCGTTTGTCTGTCTCTCTCTCTCTATCTCTCGGGACAAGCATTTTTTCATTTCTGAAAAAGAAATCAGTTCTCCAGTCTCTCAGTGCCTATTGTTGGTTTTATTAGAAGTTACATTTATTGTCTTCGTTTTTAACTAGCGAATAAACGTCACGTAACGGCCTTTGTGTTATGTATGTTGACTTCTGAAGTGTGAATTTAGTAAAATTTTCATGGAACCTCGTCAAATTTTCAGCACTCCAAAAATTTTAGCAAAGACGATTTAATTATAATAGAATCAATATATAATAATAATATATATTATAAATAATTAGTTGTTGAAACATTTACTTTAGAATCTTTCTATACTTTAAAAGTTTTTCCAACGGATTTAATGAGAATGAGAAAATATTAAATTACTGAAAAAAACACACAGAATAGGCGATATTTCATTTATGAAACTTTGATAAGCAAGCAGGATTTAGTTCCAGTCATTCACTTATCGGTGACTAAATTTACGACCGTAGTAATCCTCGGAAAGTCGCCATATTTTCGTTGTTCCTTTATTTACGTCTTCCTAATGTCAAAATTTACTTATAAATTTTAAGAAGGGGCTTATTCCAATCCCCTCCATTATCTGTGTTTCCCCATAAATTTTCGTGGTAATTAATTTCTCAAATAAATTATCGCAAATTACCATCTATGCAAGGCAATTAAAAAAAACGAGTCTCCTCCATCTTGTTTTCAGCGATCGAAATACCATGTGGGATTAATCAGCGATGAGTATCCATTAGAAATTCCGTAATGGCTGCGGAGACCTTTTTTTCAACTATCGTTTTTTTTTCTAACTTGAGAGAATAAAATTTTTTCCCTCGGTTGCCCATTCGCACCTGCCCAAAGGCAATTTTCTGCATCTCCTCCACTTCTTTCCCCCGGACGACCATTCCCTCGCTCCACACCCGCCATGATTAATCGCCTTATGAATATGATAATTCCACGACCTTCCTGGCCTCCCACTCCCCCCCCCCTCCGCCTCATATACCCACCTTTCCTATTCTCCCACTATCTCTCTCTCCCTCCCTCCCTCCCTCCCTCCCTCCCTCCCTCCCTCCCTCCCTCCCTCCCTCCCTCCCTCCCTCCCTCCCTCCCTCCCTCCCTCCCTCCCTCCCTCCCTCCCTACCTACCTCCCTCTCTTTTATATCTCAAAATTGTACGTACTCTATGTACTTTCACAATTGTTCTTTCATGTGTGTAGGATTTTTGCAGGTTTTTTCCACCCCCCTTCACTACGTGGGTGTTTTCCTGCGTTGTTTTTAATTTCTCCATACGTAGTATAGGGAAAGTATTGTGATCACGAAAAATATCGACTTCGAGATTTCAACGGAAATACACGTTTTGAGGTCCCTAGAACACGTTTAGACTATTTCCGGAATGATGTCTATGTGTATGGATGTATGTGATTGTGGGCGCTCTAACTCAAAAAGTACTTGCCATATCGTTACCAAACTTCATATATAACACTTTAGCATGAGCACAAAGAACTGATTAGTTTTTGGACAATACCGGTTAACCGGAAGTCGAGGTTTATTCGAAACCCGATACGGTTTTTGCGATATTTCTCCGTTAAGACATCATTATTGTATATGCAATTCTATGCAAAGATTATAGAGAATGTAATTTCCTACAACTTTCATTTTAAACAAATTTTCGTAGAACCATCCATTTCGGAGATATTCAACTTTTTTCGTAATTTCCAGTATACAGCGTCACCAGCTAGCGATGAATTCTGTAAACATATTCAAAATATACGTAATTTACGGCAATAAGGACGACTGTATTATTTTACGATAGGAAATAATAATTTTGCCTTATAGTGCTATTCATAATAATTTAAATATCTATACCCCAAATATGGAGAAAGTCATGTGTTGGCCACATCAGATTTTTTTACTAGGTTGGCCATGTCAGGTCCTTCCTAGGTTTTTACCACAAATACTTAGTCTTCTCTTTTTAGAAGTTTCCGAATTTGTAATTCAATCTCTTAATTGTTTTCTTGTTCTTTTTTCATTTGTTTAGTTTCGGGTATTTGTCTTCTGTTTGTGTGTTTATATATTTTTATTTTTATTGTAATTTGTAATTCATAATGTAGAGATGAATGTGAGAAGGGACTATGTAATCTGAATTTCGCCCCAAATAAATTCGTTAGTCTGTCTGTCTGTCCTCCCTCTCCCTTTCTCTCTCTCCTTCCCTCTCTTTTCTTATCTTCTGGCGCGTCTTCCTCTTCTCCATTTTTTTCCTCCTCCTCTCTCTCTTGCGGCAAGCAGTTATAATATTGTCAAAGATTTCCATTTATCCCTTTGTTTCGCAGCTTTATATTATCGATATTCTTTGTTTTATCAGCGAAAAATGTGAACTTCCCCCAACCCTCTTTTTCTCAGAAATATTCGTTCGACGATCCTTTTCGTTTGTGAACATATCTATTTCAGAACGAGGACCGAAATTGGGAACTTTCCCACCACTAAACCATCTCACTTCTGAGCGATGAACGACGTCTTTGCACTCTGATTCAATGTCCTCTATAAATCTTTGAATGGTTTTGAATGAATTAATATGTATACATAATGTATAAATAATAATTATGGCATAAAATAATATATTTAATGTTTTCGTATATTATACACTGTAAAAACAAATTGTTTTTAATGACGAATAATATAATTTTCGATGTAAAGCTATGATTTAGAAAGGAAAGAATTCTGTAAATTACGGTTTTGGAGGAATTATTTCCACTATAAAAATTCGCAGTATTCTCCATAATTAATTGTGAATGCTACGATATACTAGTTGGATTGCTTTTTAATTGGCATAACATAATGGTAACAAAATGATTTTCTTCTGCGGTAAAACTGTTGATTATTCGTTAAAAGAAAGCCAAAATTTAGTGTCAATTTATCTAAAATTTTGTTGACTAGTTTTCCTGTTTGTTGGGAAATATTTACTTGAACTAGAATAAAGGCGTAAATATATGAAAAGAATACGTTCCTCAACTTTAAGTTGATTCCAAACTCTTTCCGAAATTAAAATATTTCACAAACGAAAGAAATGTATTTTCTGTTGATCCAGCAAATTTCTGTGTGTCTTAATATTTAAAATCTTAAATGAAATGTGTCACTTTCGAATTTAAAAGTTAGCGAGAGGCGAATGTGTTTATCTTTGATTATTTATTATTCTAGAGATTATTCGATCCCTTAAAGCAGGGGTTCTCAACCCTATTTTGTTAGCGAACCACTTTAAAAAATTTGGGAAGTTATTGTACCACCACAGTAACCAACATATATATTAATTGAGTAAGGGAAGGTCATGTCAGTCACAACCCAAAGCGAAGCGAAGTGGAAGTTGATGCGCAAGGAGGATCTGCGGGTACCTGCAATTGGGATCCGAATCTCACTCACTGAGCGGCGACTTAAATGATTATTATATAAGTAAAAGTATTGGTCAAAACAGTTCAATCTGAATACCGAAATCGTACTTATTTCGTAAGAAAAATCTTCTCTTCCATTTTTAATAAGCCACGCTATCGATTGATCAGATCCATATATAACATATTGGGCATAATTTGTTACATCGGTACCCTCATCTAATTGTATTGAAAAGAATTTGCTTTGTTTAATCTTTTGAATAAGTGTTTCTTTTACTTTCATAAATACGTCTGCAAACGGTGTCGTTTGATAACGGAATAACATCTAACTTTCGTGAAGCTGTATGACCAAGAATACATTGATGTTACAATATCTTTGGCAGCAGTCAGTATTAGATTTTCAGCAATATTGTAAGGTTTTCCAGTTTGGGCCATTCCTAAACTAACAAGATAGGATGCTTCCAACGCTTTTGTATTGGTTTCCGTAAAAGAATTAAGTGATTTCTTGTTCTTTTTCAATTCATTTTGCATCCGCTGAAAAAAATCGAGAGACTTATTTTTGAAGGCTTCATGTTTGGAGAAGAAGTGACGCTTAAGAAGAGAAGGCTTCATCGATTTGTTTGATAGTTGTTCGTGGCAAATAACACATTGAGCTTTAGGCTCACTTTCTTCACTACGCCATGTAAATCCAAACGACAGACAATTTTCATCATATTTCCTTGTTGTTGTAACTTTTCTCCGCTTTCGGGGTTCATCAGCCAAGTTAGCACCAGCATTTCCGCTGCGAGTTGCTTCTGTTGAAGTAGCTTCATCTGTTATGTATGATTTTTTTCTTTTATCATGAGCTTGTGAGGGTGATTTTAGCCACATCCATTTTAGGGATTATTTATTTTATATTTTTTTTCGACTCAAAAAGAGCTACACATAATAGCAAGTCAAAATGTTAGTTTATTACAGTAAGTCGCCAAATGGCCAACACTCTTCAGTAGGAAAAATAAATTCGTAATCAGCTATTTACCACAAAAGTAAGCCGCAAACTGAAGCAAGCAAACGCAGACCAGGACTGAATGAAAGAAGTCGATGCGGAGTCATAACTGAAATAAATGACACACCCAACAACAACAGCGCAAAAAAAGAGAACTTGTATGAAACAGGTAATAATCAGAACGGCCATGGGTGTATTGGCTGACAATGCCGAAACAAACGTCACCTAGATACAAGGCCTGAGGACTGTCAAAGTCAACTTCACTGTTATTCACTTCGAAGTCACTGTGTGAGTCAAAGCGGGGTTAAAAATGAGTACAAGCGACAATAATATTGTGCGGGTATATTGTTATTGTGCGGGTATATTGTAACTTCATAGCTCGTTTAAATATTTATAATTTTTTTATGAAACAACACTTTCAATTTGACTTGTATATCATTAGACTTAGCAATTTAGTAAATTAAATCGTTGATACATGATTCGGTGCTTTTATGTAATTGTAATAAACTTTCAAATTTTGACGGCGTTTTCGCATATCACCTGGCACAATTTGGCGTACCACCAGTGGTACGCGTACCACAGGTTGAGAACCCCTGCCTTAAAGGAACGGTGTAAAGTCGGACGATTTGGTGACCTCGGAGAAAATAAATTTAATTATTTTAGGGAAAATAAAACAGCTAAGTTGCAACACACTATGTGCATCATTCATTAAACAAAATTCCACGAAATGGGAGTTTTCTCGACCATTTCATTCAGCTGAAACGAAATTGCTATGACACTGTAAAAATAAGTTGCTTTTAAGTAATATAGAAAAAACAGATAAAAAGTATAATTTCTTTTAATTAAATGTCGGGTTCTGTTTTGGATTCGTCCGCGAAAATAGATACAAGCGCTTAATTTATCGAGTATAGTACACTTTCTATTGGACTTATTATCTTTTAATGCCGGCCACCTTGCTAAATCTTGTAAACAGTGAAATAATCGCGGGATGTCGATTCTGCATCTAAACAAATACCGTAAGCCTAACTTCGAATTTTAAAATGGCGACTTTTCGCTATCGCAATGAAACAGGTGGCTTGCTTACGGAACGAGAGACCGGCAGAAGAACTGGAAACGTCACATATTGCGCGGAAATGGAAAGAATCTCGCCGTTGCCTAATAGAGAAAAACCCCGAATTCGGTCGGAGAACACCGAATAATGTTCGGATAATAGCGACTTGGTTCGAATCCAATTTTGACCCCTAATTAATGGCTTGTCGGAACTTAAAAGTCCCACAAAATATATTTTCCTATCTCTTTTGTTTATTTACATCTTTCATAAATATAATATAGTATAATTCGTATAAAATAACTTATATAAAAACATAATGATAATATCCCTTATGATATGCATATAATACCTCATCTCGATATAAGCATGTAGGAGCCTGTAGGGGTTTGCAGATCCCACTAATAGCGACAATTGAGCAAAATAAAAATTAATAGTTTCAACTTGCTTTTCAATTAAAAGAGAGCAAAAACAAATAACTAAACTAAATTTGAGTGAATATTTATGAGAAAAAAAGTTCAGGCCATAAAGGGTTAACGCGCAGGTCTGCCGTTGGAGGTGCCACGACGCGCAGGGTCAACACTCCCTAGAATTGGCTAGTAGAGGTCATAGTAGATCTGCAATTAAATCCGAAATTCGCGAGACTAGCACTTCTCGGTGGACGAATGAATGAATGTATAGCAGGAGAAGAGAGAGAGAGATTCCTTAAAAGGCGCACGTGACCGAAAGGTCTTCTTGTGGCGTGTTTCTCATATACACGTCTTTTTTATTCCCTAAAACATCGCCTAAGGGCAATTCTTTGCTTCCCTCGCTTATTTATGAAGCTCGAAAAAATGGCCACCGAGTGTCCTTTTTCACGTTCCAGGATTCAGAAGTCGTAGGATTCGCATTTTTGCATTCGTGTTCCTTTCGAGGAACTGAGGGTAGACCTCTTGAGGGAGAAATGGCAAAAGAGTGTTCCTTTCGAGGAACTGAGGGTAGACCTCTTGAGGGAGAAATGGCAAAAGAGTGTTCCTTTCGAGGAACTGAGGGTAGACCTCTTGAGGGAGAAATGGCAAAAGAGTGTTCCTTTCGAGGAACTGAGGGTAGACCTCTTGAGGGAGAAATGGCAAAAGAGTGTTCCTTTCGAGGAACTGAGGGTAGACCTCTTGAGGGCAAGAGGTGATAAGGAAATGAGGCTTCCGTGACCTCACCTTATAAAAGTAACCCAGAATTGCGAGCGCTACATAACATTTTCGTTAATTATGTTAATCATTAACTTTTAAAAACAAATATGTCGTTATTTGTATTACATTAATGTTTGCTGTCGAATAACCGTGTCCAAAAATGCGTTAGTGATTTGTCTCAATTTGCTCTTACGTACGTACGTTCAGATGCGTCTTTTTGCGCATCGCTGAGCGCACTTAAATATTTTCGGAAAAGGCTTTTGTCACTACATTTGTAAATCCCTTAATCTCTTTGTTTTAATTATTAGGGGTTCTTTTTCTGGTTCCCAACGGGACCCAAAAACCCGAAAAAAACGTTTTTTACTTTCTCCATACGTAGTATGGGAAAGTATTGTGATCACGAGAAAAATCGACTTCGAGATTTCAACGGAAATACACGTTATGAGGTCCCTAGAACACGTTTAGACTATTTCCGGAATGATGTCTGTGTGTTAATGTATGTGATTGTTTGGCGCTCTAACTCAAAAAATACTTGTCATATTAATACGAAATTTCATATATAACACTTTAGCATGAGCACAAAGAACTGATTAGTTTTTGGATAATGCCTGTTAACCGGAAGTCGAGGTTTACTCGAAACCCGATTCGGTTTTTGCGATATTTCTCCGTTAAAACATCATTATTGTATATACAAATTGATACAAGTATTATAGAGAATGTAATTTCCTACAACTTTTATTTGAAACAATTTTCCATAGCAGTTATTGTTTAGGAATTATTTATAAATAATCGGTTTTTTCGGTTTCCGTCAAATATCTCCTTAAAAACGTCGTAATTGGTAATCTTCGTGAGGACCAAAGTTGTTGCGTTGCATTGTGTAGATCAACCTTATCTCCGCTAATGAAAAAGGACATAGCCCTCGGTTGATTACCGACCAATGTCTGCTGGCATAAAAAAGTGCATTAAAAAGCTCTTTAAAGAGTACTTTGAAAAATAGATAAATAATTACTATATAAGCCGATATCGTTGTTCATTGATGAAAGAAAACAAAGCGTACTATCAAAATAAACGTGCTTGTGGGCGTGACGAAAGAGAATGCTGTCTTTCCATTTTATGAAAAAAACGTTTTTTTCACTTTTCTTTCGAGTCGAATGAAGAAAACATTTTTTTCAATCGTTTTAAACGTTTCTTTCTTTTCAAGGTGCCCATCTCATGTCTATAATAATACTAAATAGTTCATATTTCTCAATAAATGAATATAAGGCTAGTTTATTCTTTGGCAACTTTAGTAAAAGTTGGTTTTTCTACGGTATTCATCATATTTCGTATATTTATTTAAGTTGATGTTATAATTATTCTACATAGTTCATATTTTTCTAAAGATAACTAAACGACGCATTAGTGTATGAGAAAGTTTGTACAATGTATACTGTACCGATTTTTCTTTTTAATTTGCTGTGGATCTCTATTATTTTATTTTCTCGTCTTTCGTAATATTATCAAAATTTGAACGTAGATTTTAATCGAATAACATAAACTGAAGATGGCTTTAATTTGGTAATATAATAAAAATATATGTTTGATATGCCGAAGGAAAATCTTACAGATATTCCTTTGATAATTATTCTTTTAAACCGTTGTCTCTAATTAATGTCTTTTTCATCGCTAAATTTAATTTTCCTAAAATGAGTTTCACTGCATTTCTGCAAACACTTCGGGTAATAAATTATTGATTTTAAGGAGATGAAAACGCGGCGGCGACAAATTTGCAGCGTCTAATGCGAGAAAGTATTGTGCTTAAATCAACTACCGATTTGCTTTCATTGCAATCGTAGCCTTTAAACAGCCGACAAATTTTATGTCATTACTTTATGTGCTGCAGATGGTTTCCATCTAAGGATCACGTCTTGATCACGTGATCTGACTCAAGCATTTTATGGGAGCCTTTTCCTGTTTTTTCTGTTATTCATTTAAGCAGTATTCGGAGGATTAAATGAGTTCAGTGAAGGGAACGAAGGAAAACGCCTCTTTCTGTTTTCTCATTTGGAATCTGAAAAAAACACATCCCTTTTTCTCATTCCCCCCCTCCTCTTTATTCTTCGTCTCTCCTATCCCTTTCTCCCTCTCTTCCCTTCCACTGCTCTCTCTCTCCTTTATCTCTTTCTCTTTCCTTTCTCCTCGTAAAGCCTTTAAACGAGTGTTATTTTTTGTGTGAAAGACTTTTCTCAGTTTGTTTTCCAACGGTTTTTGATGGATAATTTCGAGAGAATCGCTAGACATAAAAGGATAAGTCGAGCGGAGAAAGTAGAAGTTCTTCTCTTCACGTATTTATTTATTTCTTCCGTCATTTTAAATTGCTTCCAGTAGAAGTTATTAGCTGCGAAACTATCCAGAAAATTAAACGTTGTTAGATTTTGGGTGCGGACGGAAATTTTTAATATTTCCCTCGCATTTAAAATGCGCTCGTGGAAGATAAGACTTGACAACTGCGTTAATTTCTGTTTTTTATTCGTTTATAACTCCATAATAGAAAACAACACAAATGGTACACTAAGTTTTGCATATTTAATATTTAAACGATTTTAATGAAATGGGATGAAAGATATTGTATTTGTTAAGGAAACACTGTTTTGTAAACACACGGGGAATCGATGGAAAGTAATTTATAAACTTTTTACGAAAGGCGATTGGTGTTTTAGATACGGACCAAATCGTAAATCAGATTTTTACTTGTGATTATAAATCCTCCATATTAACAGAATTGAAATCCAAGTCTAAAGTAATAGAACTAAAAAGCGGTAACGGCAATCACCGAAAAAATAATTTTAAATATTTTACGAGTAGATGTTAATTAATGTGACGACATTTAGATTTTAAAACTCATTTTCATTGAAAATGAATAATTATTCCACTGACGCAAGATGGAGAATGCGCATTGTTCACTTCATGATAATACATATCCCGCAATCCTCATCCCATTCTCTTTCCCCTATTCTTCCCTATTTCCCCCTCTCTCCTTCCCCTATTCTTCCCTATTTCCCCTCTCTCTCTCCCTCAGCACTTTGGTCACTTCAATACTTCTACGCTGACCCGAGATTAAGCTGGATTAAGCTCTCAATATGGACTGCCAACACAAGCGTCGAGAATTATTTAAGGAAATAATGGCCTTCTACGTAGTTACATGTGGTATTATTGAACTCAGTTTGGAGAACTTTGATTATATCTCGACCGTTTAGAGAACAACCTTACGTCACGTGATATTAGCGACAGTCATGCGGTTCATTTTTCAGCTTTCCTACGCCGTTTCATAGAAATATAGTTTTCGGAAGAGGTCAAGTTTAACCTTCTACTACTATCGTTATTTTTCGTTCAAGTAACTACTATGGCGGGGTCAAATATGACCCCATTTTTCAAAATTGGAAAAAAATAGAAAATTTTCATTTTTGGGTTTCAATATCTGGTCACTCGAAACGTGAGAAAGTTTTATTTATAGAAAAATGAATACAAATGTATACCGAAAATAAAACTGATAAAACTCAAAATTGACTTTTTGGACAATACCGGTTAACCGGAAGACGAGGTTTATTCGAAACCCGATTCGGTTTTTGCAATATTTCTCCGTTAAGACATCATTATTGTATATACAAATTGATACAAGTATTATAGAGAATGTAATTTACTACAACTTTTATTTGAAATAATTTTCCGTAGCAGTTATTGTTTAGGAATTATTTATAAATAATCGTTTTTTCGGTTTCCGTCAAATATCTCCTTAAAAACGTCCTTATAGGTAATCTTCGTGAGGACCTAAGTTGTAGAGAATAATATTTCTTCTTTGTTAAAACGCTGTTATTTACAATCTTTATAAGGAATAAAGTTATAGAAAATAACATTCCTTCCAACTTTTGTTTGAAACAAATTTTCGTAGAACCTTCCATTTCGGAGATATTCAACTTTTTTCGTAATTTCCAGTATACAGCGCCAATACGATGTAGCGGTGAATTTCTGTAAACATATTCAAAATATACCTAATTTACGACACTAAGGACGATTGTATTCTTTTACGATACGAAATAATAATTTAGCCTTATATTGCTATTCATAATAATTTAAATATCTATATCCCAATTATTGGAGAAAGTCATGTGTTGGCCACATCTGATTTTTTCTTCATCATTGCAAGTTCCGACTGCAATCGAATTAGGAATCCACTGGATAATTTTTGTAAATATTTGTTGTAAACTATAATAAGTGACGTTGATATTTTCCAACCGTATTCCCAAACCCGTATTTCAGTTGATTTCACTCTCATGGTCAAAACTCAGTTGTGGCACTTGCTCTTCTTTTTCGTTATCAGTTGCACTGTTCAAGTACTCATTCAAATCAGCATAGTGCGGCCCAACCACAACAAAACACTCACCTGACATTTTCATTTGCCCAATAACGAGAAAAGTACGACACAACTACTATAGTTGGGTCAAATGTCACCCAAAACGGCAATAACTTGAAATCAACTACGGCGTACGTTAAAAGTTCCACATCAACTGAGAGAGAGAACATCGCAGTAGGAAATTAGATTGACTTACAAAGCCACTGCGCGCGCCATAATCGAGTAAACAAAGAAAATGTTTTCTCTTGGGTCACTTTTGACCCCACGATAGTAGTTGAAGGTTAATATACGTTGTTATAATGTTTTTAAACAGCTGTTTTTAGGTAGATTGTCCGGTTCGATATATGATTGTTAACTCGCTTGTTTGGCAGCAATTGCTAGCACGATTCAAAGGGCTGCGGCAGATTAAGAGTTCTAATGTTGGACTTAAAATTGTATTTTCTGATTTGGCGAATAAGACCGTTGCTATGGCACCTTTTTCTGCGTAGTTTCATAATATCGTTTGCAACGAACGAGATATGCCCTTTAAATATTCGACGGCTAATTACGGAAGTGTATTTTTCGATATCCTTTAATGGCAACGCTTGCCCAAGTTCAGGTCACTTGAGAAGGAGAACAGTTTTATGCGCTGATTTTCCAAAGGCGACTTTGGAGTGTCGCCGGGAAGGAAGATGGCAGGAGGGGGCAACCCGACCGCTTCTTCTTTAAGCCCTCGCAAATTGCTAGGGGAGCGAGCGACCTCTGTAAAGGGGTTTTGTCTTAGTTGAGGTGTTCTCATCCTGCGCGAAGAATCCCTCGAGTCGACGGGCCGTCAAACCGTGTTTGTGTGCGTGTTGAGGAGGAGTTGGAGGATGCGGTGTTGGGAGGGAGAGAGGAGATAAACAACCTACGCCTTCCTGGTTTCTCTTTTATTCGCTTCGAATGATCGACCGACATATGAGGTTGTTTACTTTTCTCACGGAACATTAGAGATCGCAAAGCGTCTATTTCGAAACGAATGCGGTGTTTTTCACTACATGTAATCGCATATGCCTAATATGATACATTTTCATAGAAATCCTGCTAAAGGCAGACGGACGGACGCCGAAATTAATAGAGTTTATGCCTTTCAATAGCCACAAGTATCCTGCAATTCATAGCTTCCCAGATATCCACTTTGCTTCAAAATTTTGCGTACGGACAAAGCGAAAACATAAACGATTTGTAAAAGGGCAAAATATGTCCATAAGTTATGTTCTAGTCTTGGCGGCTTCTCCTGTTTCTGATTTTACATATCCTATCACAGTTTCTCGAAATAATTTCGCCGGAGAATGGGATGGTTAAAAAGTGCACTCTCCAAGAGTGAGCGCAGACGTGTGTGCATCGCCAGTGCACCGTGCATCCTCGTGAATCATATGGAAGTCCCTTCCTCTTGCCTTGCCTGGATCGAGGGGAGTCTAATGGGAGAAGGGATGCGGTAGGGAGGGTGAATAGGGAGGGTGAATAGGGAGGGGAGAATAGGGAGGGGAGAATAGGGAGGGGAGAATAGGGAGGGGGGATAGGGAAGGGAGGGGAGGGATACCTAAAATAAGCAGACCGATCGATCCCCAGCTTTGGCTTTGTGCTTTTTCTGCTTTAGTCTTATGGAATTGCCTTCGTACGCGTGTCTGTTGCTATCGATGAGTTGCGCGAGAATGTTGCGGCAAATATATCAAAAATTGAATTTTGTATCTATCTTTGATTTATTTTTCGTTTTTGTTGAGGCTCTTTGTTCGATAACGTGTCCTGCAAATATGTTTCAGAACAGAATATTTGAAAAAGAATGGGTCTTTCAATTTTGGAATATAAATTTTCTTCCCTGCAAAATTTGTAACATTTTTGTATTTATGGAATTATTTCATCTGTTCGAGCAAGTTTAGATCGTTAACTTTGCTTTACTTTAAACGTAAATACATTAACGAATTTGGAGATTCACTCTGTTATCTTCCGGAACATTGTTTCACATTTATCCTAATTTATCCCAAAAGTTTCATATTTATGAGTGAAATTCATTCATTGGTGAGTAGGTACATACATATTGAAATTACGCATCAGTCTAGCCGTTCTATAACCCCGCTTTGAATCTCGCTGGGATATAATTGAGTCAAGCTTGACTTCGTGGAAGTATGAAATATATTATTCATATTAAATAAGTCATTTCGTACTTTTCCACAAACTTTTTATTTTTGCGACTGGTTTCGCGCGCGATTTCAGATGCGAAAATATATGCTTCCGTTATATTCATTTTTCATACTAAACTTCATAGGTCCGTTTAGTTAAATTTTCCAGAAGTATTTTTGAAGGCTGCGAAATAATTACTGCGATTACTTACGAGGTGACACGTAAGGAAAACTATTCCTGACTACTCGAAGACATTTGTCGATATTATGTGTCGTTATCATTCTTTCTAAGTTAAGATTCTGATGGAAAATATATTTTTAGTGAGTATATATATTGGATTGCTAAGAAGTTAATTAATTGAGTAAGACTACTAATTCGATGTTAAGGAAAACACATTTTAAATATTGGTCTTTGACATTTCATGAATATTCATTTGAAGTGATTTTTTGCGTTCACATTTGTCAGAGGATTCTTTTAATGTATATGTTGGTAATTTCGTAAAAAACAATTGAAATTTGAATTTCGCTCAAATTGTTTCACGAGAATAATTCTTTCTGATCATTATGTTCTGAAGAATTTTTTACTCAAACATATTTCCGTTTTTCGAAGCAGCCAACTCGTTTTTGTTGATTCGATTCTCAAAGGGTCAACTATCAACTCTTCGCGAATTTCGAATCTTCTATTTCTTGCATTTTCCACTAAACACAGATGCTAGAATCGGCCTTTAATTACCTTCGCTTCAATGTGTTTCGGCTATAAAGTGTGGCTAACATCAATATGAAATTGTATTAAACATTCTCAATTTGGAAATAATCGTAATCTCGAACAAAAGACTTTTTAACTAAATCTTCGAATTCAAATTAATGCGTGCAAAGAATATATTATATTCGAATATATCGATAGGTTAAAAAATTTATTTTGAAATTGTTATAAATATTGACTAAATATTTACTAAATAAATTAAATAAAAAAATTACGTTATACAACTTTTAAACTAAACACTAAATAGCTAAACATAAATTAAATTTTGACATGGGGTGATAGTGTCATATGTTGAATTCTCAAAGCAATAACAAGTCTAGTGTTAGAATACCAATTAACGAAAATTTTACAGTAGTAGCACCAATTATTAAATTTAAGATAATTATAGGTATATCGAGGTTATATTCAGTAGTAACGTCAAACTTGTATATTATGACGCGTACAAATTTTGTTTATTAGGATGTCAAAATTTAATTTAGTGTCAGTTTGCGAGCCTTAAATACTATTTGGATTGCAGCGACAGAATTCGAATACATAAAAATGCATTATTTAATCGCGCTTTTAGATTGGAACGTCTCTCCGCTCCACGTTTCGCGTTCTGTCCAAACTAATAGAGTAAGAGAGAGCTGCTTCGACAGAAGAGCTCCTTTAGTTAGGAGTGAAACGTCACAAAACCGTAACAATAGCCTATAATTTTGCATTTCATTATAATTATTTTTAACGTACCTGCATGAAAATTGAAGTTTGCTTTCTCGAGTCCTCTGCTTACAACCAATAAAACTCTATAGCCATGAATGGCGTCGTTTGTTTGGCTGTTTGATTAATTTCACTCCACTTTACATTATTGCCTGGCGACCAAGTTGTCAAGTCGACAAATGACGAGAATAAACATTATACCATGAAACATTACTGGAAATAATTATAACTAGCAGCCCGTTGCAGCTACGCTTGCAAATAATCTAAATAGTTCGACCCTAGGTTAGATCTTCTTTGTTTCCTATTCATTTTACGTGTTTTCCTATTTCTTTGTCTTTCTTGTACTCTCCGCTCCGCATCTCTTTCTCTCTCTTTCCTATGATACTCTTCGTTTGATCTCTGGCTCCGCTTCATTTCTCTGGCAGCTGTACCTGGTCTAATAGCTCTCCTTATCACTGGTCTACCCCTTGGCATTTTTTAATTTTCTGCGATTTTACAGCAGTATATTAGAGCAATTACATGATCACAATGTCACAGAGTTACTCAATGCTAGTTTAATATCGCGGTATATTCAAAGGGGAAAAATTTTAAAATCTACCTTACCTTAGTTCCAGTGATTATCGTTGCACCCTTATAAATGAACTCACAAACAGTTGCTTTCCTTCAAGTGTCTATCAACGACTGCTTTTAACTTCTTACAGAACCTATTATAAAGGCGACGTCAATGCAAGCGTTTATTTAGATTATCAATGAAGAGAAGATAACAATAACGCGTTTCTTTCGTCTATTTGAAGGTTTAATTGGCCTTAAATGAATCGGAGGCAACAATGAGTCTCCTTGGCAACGCCCGGAATGAGTACGAAAAATCCGCAATATTTCGAAAAAGAATGCGTATTTCTGATAAATCCGACCGTATAACGTATAAACATCAAAAGAAGAAGATAGTACAGAGCTTTAGCCGTCGAATAAAACAAAAAAGAAGAAAATCGGTCCATATTTACGTATTTTAATGAATGAAAGAAAAAAACCTTACACTCTGAAAAATCAAAAATCCCGTGTAAACTTATGGGAAAATATGTCTCCTGGATTCGAACCCGGGACACTTTAGCAAACGAAAATGTTTTTCCAGGGACCTCATAGCCAGTAGAAACAAAACGCCGTTTACCGCATATCTTTATAACGAACGCTTCTCGAGAAATACGCCGATATAATTACGCGAGGCTTCATACGCACTGAGGGACGCAGCTTCACTACGTGCATAATATATGTATAGGATTGCTTTTGATATCTTCGATAGATTTAAAATGATGAGTACTTTCAATGAATTTTTCAGTTTCAGAAACAAAAGAAGGCCAAAATAGAGACGGTGGATGTTTCACCGTTCGTATTTAGTTATTGGCCAGAATTTGCTTCTTGAAAAGGCGAGAAGGCGGATTGCCCAATTGTCCGGTCAAAGATTCGTTATCTTTCGTCGAATGCACTGCCGTAAACGCGAAACTTGAAGGTTGCTTACTTGATTCGCTGTCTCTTGAGGAATAAAACATTTGTAATATAAAATTCCTTTGATGTTGGAAAAGCGGATATCATGTTTTTGACTTTCGATTTTGAAAAGCGTTTGTTTTCCGGAAGACTTTTCCATTAGAGCCAGATTTTTTCTGAGACTTAATGGAAGACCAACCACTCGTCAACGGTTACGTTTTTTTCCCAAAATCTCAGGTTTTCTCGGAATCATACCTGAAAGGTCTGAACGAATTTATTTCCTGCTCAATTTTTTGTTCGCTGTGATTTTTTGGCACCATATTTGCCCAGGCTTTCTTCATGTTCAAAATTTTGCTTAACGTGGAAGAATCGACGAATGCATGATTTCTTACTTGTTCAAACTTGACTTATCCGTTGCTACAATAGCAGTTAAAGATTAATATCCCATGAGAAAGATTAAAGGATGAACTTAGACTCGAGCGATTTCTGACTTTCGAGAGCCAAATTGGCGATAATCTTTCGTATGTACGTGTCATTCATTATGGAGGGCGCCTGGACGATTACTGCGACACAATCTCAAATACAAAGAGTGACAGACGTGCGCCTTCCTCACCCTAAAGAGACATTTGTAATTATTTCCTATCGATTGCAATTGCCGTACATAGTTCACTTTTGCCACTTGAAATTTTGAGATTAGTCAAACCGTCTTTCGCCATTCGGAAACATGGCGAAATATGTTATGGGTCATCTCTGTTTCGAATGACGTCTTTGGAAACAAAACGTGTTAAAATAATTGATTTTTGGGGCGGTGGCCCCAAAGAGAAAACTCTTGGAAAAGGACGAAAGATTGGAAGAAGTGGGAGCTATCTTATTAGGCTCAAAGAGTAGATGGCGATTAGTGTGCGACACAGAAAGTAGCAGTTTAGAGATGTATATATGCGGATTGCGATTGTCTTTTGAAGAAAGGCATGTGAAACGGGGAAATAGGATGGAAATTGATTGTAAGAGTTTTCACGGCGCTTGTGAAGAAATAGGAAATCATAATATTATGAGTGATTAGGCAACTTTAGTTGAATGAAGGGTTGGGTTGGTTGGAAACGGAGGTCATGTTTATCGTTTTAAGATTGTTTTAATTTACTATTTAATAATAATATATTTGCAGATAAATTTCAGGTTTCATAAAAATGTAAATTTTCTGAATTTGAATGATAGTGTTCACTTCGTGCATTTGACCAATTATTTTCTTTGTCGTTAGGAAAATATCATTTCTATTAGTCTTTCCGAGATGTATATTTATTCACAATAAAAGTTTAAAACATAATATTAAAAGTGGTAGTGCAAAATACAAAAGAGATGCCTCTGAAATAATCGAAAAATTCATTTAAGCTATTATGTGGATATAATTATCTACGCTTCTTGCGAATTATAACATTTAACAAAGGGCTTCCACAATCAGGCCCGGATCGTGCTTATCGGCCGCCCGTGTGCAAAACAAGTCGGCCGCCCACTAAGTTTCTATTACCCTTCACACGTTTCTATTTCATGTATCGCCCTAACTGCGGGGATTTCTCCTACTGTTGTTTTGACGTTGATTACGTATTCCATATTTCTTCGTTTCTGTTTCCTGTATCCATCGGTTCTCGCGGCCGCACAACTCAATTATAACGTGATCTTTCTTTAATTTTTGGGGAAGTTGCACCTGCACCACGAAACACCCTTAATGATAGGTTAGCTGCAAGTACCTTTATGTTTAACATTTACGGGTATTAAAATTATACAACTGTTTTAGAAGCATATTTTTCGAATTAATCTACTTCATTATTTCCAAAAATTTATTTTAATGATTGCGTCAAAAAGTAACAATACCTCATTGTAAACCAATAGAACCAAAATACATTTTGTTGCTTAAAAGGTCTAAATTGCGACATCCACGACTTCAGGAGGAAGCGCTTTTCAAATTCCAACAAGTATATACAACTACCGAAAATATCAGACAATACAGAAATTAATTTTCTCTCGTTGAATGATAGGAACAGATCAAAAAAATGTATATAGAATATATGACCATAGCCGCAACTTTGGAAGTACATCGGATGAAATTATTCAATAGTAGAACACCCAATGGGACAAACACCTTTCTCCTGGCGTTGAGGTAGGAAATATCTAGATGAAATAAAATAATATTTTATCGTATCTTCATCAGAAAATAGCATAATATTTTATATATGTATGTATGTTTGTAACTCACCTCGCCGCCCCACTGATCGAAAGGACGACCGGAAACGTTTTGGGTCGAAAGCAATTTGTCCTTGGACCCTTAAACACCCGTTGCACAGAATGAGGTGATGCCTGAACTTACAATTAGTGGAAACGTAAAAATGAAGGTTGACCGAATGGTAGAAAAAGTCTTTCGCTAGAGAGATTTTCCCGTCGCTGAATTTCTCTACGGCTTCATATATATAACACAGACAGTTTTTGGCTCAAGAAGGAACTCTTTGTGGCCGCCCCCACATTTTGGCCGCCCGTGTGCAATGCACGCGTTGCACCCGTGCACGCCCCGGGCCTGTGCACAATCAGTGTTGCGTTAAACGGTTTTTTATGCAATTATTTCTAATCTTTTCGGTTTTTATTTAAAATTCCTGAGTTAATAGTTAGAATGGGGAGTTTTGAAGGTAAAAAAAAGTAAGGAAGCACGTCTTGCTGCCGTTTTCTATTTCAATGCATTTTCGGCGATTGAAATAAATTGCTTTATTCGAACGCACACTTCTGAATCTGCAGGTTTAAACAATTTGACGACAGATGGCAACTCTGAATCTCCCGATTGCATATAGATTGACGGATTGACATCTCGGAAATCGACTGTCTGTCAAGTAATCTTTCAAAGGTCGTTTCTCAAACGCTTTCATCAATTTCATTGATTTCTGCTTCCATTTATCATTTCCTCATACAAGCACTTGTTAAACCAAATAGAGAATGCTTTTCTCAAATTAGGCATAGAATCTAATGAAACCTGGTATATTTTGCAATTTTTAACTTTTATCTTTTATGAACGCATATAAGCGTTTATCCGAATTCATGTTCTTGATATGATATTAGATGCCTCATTTGTGGGTTTCCTCTAAAAAAAAGCCATAAATAATATACAGCTGGAAATATACGAAACGCATTTTAGTATTCAACAGTAATGGAAGACATGGAATTTTTGTCATTCCTCGACAATTCTTTATTGCGGAAAATTTACTAAGTTTTCAGCTACAAGTTGTCACTAAATTAACAATAAAAATATTTAAATGGGAATGATTAAAAATATTATTTCATTTTAACATTATTTTTGTAATATGTTCGAAAAAATGGTAAATTTTTTGACATTGTCGATTTATAGGTAGGTACCTAAAACGAAATTCGAGTAGAATGACTTATTCTGAAAAATAAAGATGTCTTTACACTATTGTTTTGCTCCTCAAAGAAATGGTTAATGTGTATTTTGAACAATAAGGTTATTTCGAAAAGTTTCGACTTTATTCCGTGTTTAATTTTTATAACTTCACTAATATTATGAAAAAGAGTATCTGAAGGACCAGGCAAGTCTAACTGGCGGCCCGCTGGCCGCATGCGACCCTTTCTCTGTCCTGATGCTGCCCGAACTTTCATTTCTGTCAACTAAATTGTTTGAGATTTTAAATAAATTCTTTATTTTTGTGAAAAGGAGACAAGATTTTTTCTTAGTCGTTGAGATACAACAGAACGCAACAATCATTGTTTTTAATAGCAAAGCAAGTAAACAGTCTTCTAGGTAAAGTCTATTTTGCCAATTCTGGCCCTCATTAAACATCTTTAATCCTAATGCGGCCCTTCTATAACATCTATCACTTCAGCGGCGGTCATTAATACAGTTCATCAATGCAACACTAGAGGATGTGATGACTTCTGACCCCACTACATAGAACAGAAACATACAACAAATCCTTTACCGTCACTGCATGCAAACTCTGAAATGGCCTTCCATCGGGAATGAAAAACTCTTTATCTCTAGTATACACATTCAAACGTCTCTACTACAAATATCTCCTATCGTCGCTTTCCAATTCGTCGAAATCTTTCAATTTTTTATATTAGCTGTACTTAGGTGATAATCTTTACTGCCATATCAACACGTTTTGTCACCTTAATTTAAATTTTTATTTTTATATACAATACTTTGTGTATGTACCCCTCTCCCAATCTCTCCCTCCCCTTCCCCTCATCTCTCTCTCCCTCCCCCCTTTCCCTCCCCTCTCTCCCACCCTCTCTCTCTCCCTCCCTCTCTCTCCCTCCCTTTCTTCCTCCACTTCTTCTGCTAAATATGTATGTTTTCATCTTATTTTTGAATTATCTTGTTCATTACTCATAGCATTAAAATATGTTTTGTAAATCTTATCTTGTTAAACTTGTATGTATTATTGTAATTTCACTATTGTTCTTTCATGTATCAAGGGTTTTCGCAGGTTTTTTTCCACCCCCCTTCCCTTCGTGGGTGTTTTCCTGCGTGGTTCTTTACTATAGGATGGCCAAGTCAGGTCTTTCCTAGGTTTTTACCGCAATTACTCTGTCCTTTTATAGAAATTTTCCGAATTTGTAATTTGGTATTTTGCTTGTATATTTTTCTATTTATTTTATATTCTGGTTCTTTTCTGTGAAATTATTATTGCTATTTTATTCTCAATTGTAATTGTTGACGCAGGGTTAAATGTAAAAAGGGACTATATTGTCTCAATTTCGTCCTAATAAAGTCGTTTGTCTGTCTGTCATGCGAAGCAGGTTTGTAGTTGACGCGTCGCCCGCTTTCGGCGCCCCTGTCGCCAACAGGAGTGCCGTTCTTCTTACTTTGCGGATTCCCTTTTTTTCGTGTCCGGAAGTTTCGCTGCGAAAACATGCGACTCGAGGCGATAATTGAAGCGGCGGCCTAATGGCGCTCGCAACACTCCAACGCCGGCCAACATTGCCTACAGCATGACTCATCTCTTAGCTTGCAATCTAAAGAGAGGAATCCCCCTTCCCAGAATTCCCCACTCCAATCGCCGCCGGCGGGAATTCTGGTTAGAGAGAGAGAGAGGGAAAGTTTTCCTTACTAGGTGACGAGGAAGTTTCTTAATGCAATTATCGTCTTCCACTTCTCCTTCTCTCGCACCCTCTAATAATACTCTCTTAAAAAACATGGCTTCTCTCACTGGCGACCGTGCAAACCTCCTTCCCTGCTCTCCTAAAGACAGCAATAAACGTGACTCTCGTACGCATCCTAATTGTGATTCAGACAACCTGGGATTATCCTCGCCTTGCATTATATCGTTAAGGGTTTTCTTTCCTTTCGTGAGCGCGACTTTTCGTCTCCCAGTTTTCCTAACCCCCTCCCTTTCCAACTCCCTTTGTCATCCGACTACCCGGCCATAGCCGTGTTCCATCCAGCATGGACCAGCGCCACTATTAGCACCCGTGGGCTGAACGGGAACTATGGACCGGCACTTAACGGCCTGCTCTGCTACTTTTAATGCCTAGGATGTTTGTACGAAACTGCTATGAAAGCCATTCTCCAATTTTTCCCTGCATTTCTTTTCTGACTGTCATTACAGATTTTGCATACAAACTACCCTTCGAATCGTTTATCTTAATCATTCAGCAGATTAGTGTAATTTCCCGTCAAAAATGACGTGTGAAAATGAATGATGTATTAAAATAAAACGAAGATACTTTCCTTTCTCGCTCCCTCTCATCCTCTCCCTCCCACTTTCTATATCACATACTTCCTTCATCTCCCTCCCCCTCATATTCTCCCCTTTACTATCACATTCTCTCTCTCTCTCTCACCTTCCCTCTCATTCTCTCTCTCTTCCTCCGTGGAATCGCCCTGTTTAGACTCGGTCATATAAACTAATTTCGGCGCATCGATTGCCAAAGACGCGAATTTGCATAATTGTGTGTTATTCCGAAATAATCACATTTCCCATATAATCCCTGATTGGAACTTTATTCGTCGTAGGCAGCGAGTCGCTTCTCTCAGTGTCCCGTTATAGCACATATGAAAAGGGACAAACAAGCAAAATTCAATTAAATTTACTAATTTTATAACGTAACATAACTTTACTATTTTCACCCTACAATAAGACCTCGATAACCGTCGTTAATTGATTCCTGGAAACACCGTCGATTAACGAAACGAAAATAGTCGAAACCAATTTTCCCATAGCAACAATGTCATAGGTCAATAATTCGTTCAAAAAGACCTTACACGCATCACATAAAAATGAATTTTTAGGCTAGAAATTTTAAGCAATTTTATGCGGCTCACAGCCAGTGTTTCATAGTTTTCAAAACGTTTTTCATTTATTTTAATTAACTACCAAATACTATTTTCCGCGTAGCAAAATCTGTTAAGATATATAACGTTGAATTGCGATCTCTTACAAGTAGTGAATATTTCTCAATTCATTTAAGTTCTTTTTAATGCTGTTTTTGATTTTTTTCTCAAAAATATTTCTAAGATTGAATTGCCTCGTGATTTTTAATATTGAGATGTTAGCCCTAAAAAGCTAATTCTAACTTGATTTCCACGCATATGGCGCCTAAGATCTATAGGCAACTTGCGATTGGACTATAATCCATTGGCCATTTTCATTGCGACCCACAAAAGAATTCCCTGCCACCAATGCGGCCCCCACCAATGCTGAACAGGTTGCCCACCACTGCCGTGATAGCAATCTTTCTTTCTCTCACTCTCACAATTACAGCGCAGTCGTCATCTTATTCCTTTGTCTGCTTCATTAAAAATGGCTAACGAACGTTTTCATTTTTTTTGGGGACGGACGACGGTTGATCGAAACAACGATTATCGATGGCGACTGTTATCGAGGTCCTATTGTATTATAACAATGTTAATATAAATTTCAATTCCGCGTGTAATCAATTTCGGGAATCCAAATTCACTGTTCCTCTGTTATAAAGATTTTTGGGAAAATAAGATTTTATAAGTTTTGGCTCTGCGATTTAGATACATATGTACTATATTTTTTTTCTACCTCTGTCCGGCGTATACTCGTAAGACTTTCATTAGTACATTCTGTTAATTAAAATAAAGTTTAAGTGAAGATAAAAGGGGAAAATGAGAATTGGAGGTTTTAAATTTTTAATTGATTATATTTAAAATGTACAAATTTGATGTCTTCCTTGTTAAATTTTAATTGACTAACAGTAACTGATTCAGAAACTAATGTTATATTTAATTTTATGGTTCCTTTAAGATGATGAGTATACAATAATTTAGAAACCCAGGATTAGATTTATACCAATTTTTTGTGATTTCAGATACTTTAAAATGACGTAAATATGTACCTGTATCCTTTATCTTATGCAACCCATTAAACAAAACTATACATTTCGAATTTGATGGCCGAATTATTAATACAACAAATGAAGAAAGTCTTCGGGTGAAATATAAGAAAAAGAATTTGAGATGATACAGAACTGCGTCAGTAATCTGAATGAAATTGTGTTTGAATGCAGGAGAAGAGGAAGAGACGGCCATTAACAATGAAAACATTTCGGATTGCGAGAGTTGCCTGCTTTTCTATTTGTCATATGAAACAAATATAATATCGCGTGAATAATTACATACCATCGTAATTGTATCCCTCCTCGTCCTACCCTCCCGTCTCTCCATCCATAATCCTGCCATCCCTCCTCCTTTTTTCCCTGGTCTGCGGTTTTTGTAACAACCACAGAGTGCCAATCAGGAACACCGCTCAATTCACTCCAAACTCGAAACTCCACAGAATAATCCAGTGCTTAAAGACGTTTCCTCATCGGGACAACGTGTCCGCACCAATAACCATCGCTCTCCTCCCTTCCCCAACTCCCTCCCTCCAATCCCTCATCTTCTCCCTAATTACTTTCTCCATACGTAGTAATGGGAAAGTATTGTGATCACGAAAAAAATCGACTTCGAGATTTCAACGGAAATACACGTTTTGAGGTCCCTAGAACATGTTTAGACTATTTTTGGAATGATATGTGTGTGTGTGCGTGTGTGTATGTGATTGTGGGCGCTCTAACTCTAAATGTACTTGCCAGATCGTTACCAAATTTCATATATAACACTTTGGTATGGGTACAAAGAATAGATTAATTTTTGGACAATAAGGGTTAACCGGAAGTCGAGGTTTATCCGAAACCCGATTCGGTTTTTGCGATATTTCTTCGTTAAAATATCATTATTGTATATACAATTCTCTACAAAGGTTATAGAGAATGTAATTTCCTACAACTTTCATTTGAAACAATTTTCCATAGCTATTATTGTTTAGGAATTATTTATAAATAATAGGTTTTTTCGGTTTCCGTCAAATATCTCCTTAAAAACGTCGTAATTGGTCATCTTCGTGGGGACCAAAGTTGTAGAGAATAATTTTTCTGCCAAGTTTTGTTTGAAACAAATTTTCGTAGAACCATCCATTTCGGAGATATTCAACTTTTTTCGTAATTTCCAGTATACAGCGTCACCACCAAGTAGTGGTGAATTCTGTAAACATATTCAAAATATACGTAATTTACGGCAATAAGCGCGACTGTATTCTTTTACGATACGAAATGATAATTTTGCCTCATAGTGCTATTCATAATAATTTAAATATCTATACCCCAAATATGGAGAAAGTCATGTGTTGCCCACATCAGATTTTTTCACTTTATTCTCATTCCCTCCTTCACTATTCTACACATCCCCGCCTCCCCTCTGCATATCTCTTATTTTTCTTCCGTTTTGCATTCTATCTCCATCATAAATATTATGCTTAGTTAGCTTTTATTCACGTCTTGAGCTCTCAGTAAGTTTTAAAGGAAGCTAATGAAGTTCGGATAAGGACCTTTTAAAGGGCAAGAAGACAAGGAATGAAAATCACTTCATTTTCATTCATAACTGCTAAGTATCATATTATATTACTAACCAAAGAAATTTACAATTTAAAAAAGTGGTACACTATTGTACCAATAACCCATAAAGGGTTAAAAGAAGTCTATTTTGACCTTTGCGAAGATTTATAATCACTCGTGCGTTGGTGTTCCTCACATTACACACCGATCAACCTTTTTCAATCCCCTTTTCCTTCATTTCCTCTTCTTCGCTCCCCTCCATTCCCCCTCCCTCTCCCCTCCTCTCCCTCTCCCCTCCCTCCCTCTCCCCTCCTCTCCCTCTCTCCTTCTCTCCCTCTCCCCTCCCTCCCTCTCCCCTCCCTCTCCCCTCCTTTCCCTCTCCCCTCCCTCCCTCTCCCCTCCCTCCCTCTCCCCTCCCTCCCTCTCCCCTCCCTCCCTCTCCCCTCCTCTCCCTCTCCCCTATTTTTCAAAGAGCGCTCCCAAGCCGCAGCTTGTTGCGGTGGCAATGGTCGCCGGGCACGTGCTGCGCAAGTGCTCTTTAATAAACCGGAAGTGGACTCGAACTGTGAAGAGGAATGGCGTGAGGGGGAGCGGCCGAAGGGAAGAGAGGTTTCTTTTCTAGGATTCGAAGGGAGGCGGAGAGAGAGAGAGAGGGACACGACAAGGGAAGGTTTTCGTTTTGGGCTTCCCGGCCGGAGCAAATTCCATTTCGATTTTTATTTTCACGAGCAATTCGTCTCTTATTTCCTTTAAGTGGCCTTATTACGCCCAAGTGGACGGCACCCAATGGAGCCCATTTCCTCTCCTCTTTTTCCCCCTTCTCTCCTCCTCTGCCCTGCACCGAGAGGGCATTCCCCTCTCCTCGCCTAAACCCTCGCTCTTCCTTACGTAGATTATTGATCGCCGCCGCACTTCCATTCTTGAGGCGGGTTGGGGAGGTGGTTGCCTGGAGCCTTCTCTCCCTCCCCTCTCTCCTCCCTCCCCTCTCTCCTCCCCCCCTCTCTCCTCCCTCCCCTCTCTCCTCCCTCCCCTCTCTCCTCCCCCCCTCTCTCCATTCCCCGACCTATTCTCTCTCTCTCTGTTACCTCCTCTTCTTTCTCCTTTCCCACCTTCAATCTTTCCCATTTCCTCCTTTTTACACCTACCCATCACATTTTCTTTATTTTCGCCTCTCTCTCTCTCTCTCTCTTCCCTTCTTCCCGTATTAATCCTTTTTTCCGTCCCGTCTCTTCTATCCGTCCCTTTTCATGCTCTTCTAATTCTCCTTCTTTGCTCCTGTTTATTCGCACATCTCTACTCGCTCCCTCTTTTCGTCACCCTCTTCTCCCCCTTAATCTCATCACTTCTTCTCTTTTATTCCTTTTCTCCAAATTACGCCGAATGTCCTTCCTGGTCGCACGTGAGTCTGATAGCACGCTGCCGCACGCATCATAAATGATTGAACGGTGGTCTTCCGTCGAGTGCCTTTATTTGTATTACCTCGGGTTAAACTGTTTGTGGCGGCGAGATTTAATAGACAAAGTTTTTAGCAGAGCTCGGCTGAAAAGGGAGGTATTTGCGTGTTTATATTTTATGGTAACTTTTGATTTAATCTCCGTGTTTGTCTGCATAAAGATGCTGCTGGTTAGTATTGATGCTGTCTGGATTTCCTATGGATCAGTGTGGGAAACAAACTTAGAGAAACGTTTTACTTTCACCTAAGAAGCACATTCACTCACATAATTCTTTCTTTGTGAGAATGTCTTGATTTTTTCACTCAAATTGGATAATAGTATGAAGGATTGAATGGTTAATTACATGTCGAATTACATCTGAACGTATTTTTTCATGTGAGAAACAGCTGTCAATGTCTCATCCGTTAATATACTATGGAGTTTTCCAGAGTTACATATGAATCCAGGTTCACACAGCACGCTTCCAGTAGACCTTTAGTAGTTTGAAGAGCGATCTATCTAAAGGTTGCAGGTATTGCGTTGTACGACTCTGGAGGCAGAGAAGCACAATACCATTTTCAAACGCGTAGTCCAACACAGTCATGTCGGAACACTGAGAGCTATGGCTATCCAAAATGTGGAGGATTTGACCACTTTCCTTCTGTGTTAAAAATGTTCTCTCATCCATCCCATAAACAGGTATGTGTTAACATATGCAGACCTATCTCCCATTAAGACTCGTGAACCAGAGGACATTCCTCGTTCAACCTCATCACCTTTCCTCTTTCCTTTGAAGATGCAGTATGGCGGAAGGAACTTCCCCTATGCATTACAGCACGCAATAACATTGATTGTTTCTCCATTCTCAGCCAATGTTATGTGGTGGAGGTCCCTTGCACCTACTATATAATAAAGCTGAGTTATAATATAGTTGAGGGGAGATGCCATAAATAAGGTGGCATCATCTCCCCTCAACATACATACATATAAGATGGCATCTTACCCCAAAACCTTTCATTCCCATCTTCATTACGTATTGTTAGTACTATTTTAAAGAACACAGCGGCCCCTACAAAGTCTATTAACTTACCATTACCCAGTTTACGACTTCAGTTAGAAATAAGTTTACATTTATTTGCTATTTACCTACAAGGGCTCATATATAAACATCTTAATTTTATAGTATATGTGCACTCACAGAGAAATCTTGCTCTAGTTGCCACAAATATATACGCACTCAGATTAAACTCTTGCACAATGAACAATCGCATGTGTTCAACTGTTCTCTGTAGTCGGTACTTCCTTCAACTAACAAATTATTGTAGTACGCTATCTGTGGCATCTTCCCCACGCTGGCATCTTCCCCCCGCTTACCTTATAGCATTTCTTCCAAATACTCCATTGCACGAAACGCGCCCATTTGTGTTACGCTGTACGCTTTCCTAACTTGTTTTTGTTAGCATTTGTTCGATGTCCCGAAAAGCATAGACTTGATTTTTGCAGCATGCGTAAATTTATGGACTGAAATTTTTTCCTTTAAACCGTAGAATTGCACGGTGCGGCGTTCATACACGATGTTAGATAGATTTGGGATAGTTTTGGTCGCAATTAAAATTACCCGTGCGAGTGTTGGCATCGTTGAGTACGATCAGAAAATTTTTATCATAGCAAAGATATCACTTAACGAAGTGATTAATAAATTCTGAAAAATAATCAAACTAACAACTTTTCAGACCTTTGGTTACGATTAAAAATCTTAAATATAAATTTTTTTTACTGATCTGATTATTTGTTTTTGAGTTAAAGTACCCACGAAATCCCTATCTTTTAACTAATTCATTACTTTATTCTAAGAACGGTTGAAGTAAAAATTAAAGGCTAAAGTTTCGTGGACGATGAAATTACGGAAGCTCGATTCGTATCCTCGAGCTGTGTTCGTCAACTGTTTTCGCCCTCTCTCTCCCTTCCTCCTTTCTCTCCTTCTATTCCCTCCTTTCTCACCTCTCACCCTCCATCTTCCTCTGATTCGCCCTCTCCTTCCGTTTGCTTCTCCCTTTATGGGAGAAGGACCTTCTCTTCTTGTTGCGGTGGAATATGGAGGTCTGCGCTGCGAGCGCGACCCGCTCGCGCAGTAACTGCGACATCGATTCCTCTTTTACACACTCGACCTTCTTCCTCTCTCTCTCTCCCCTCTCTCTCTCCATCTTTCCTTCTTTCTACCATTCTCCTTCCTCACTCCCTCTCACCTCTTTCTGAAAGGGACGGAAAGGCGACGAGAGGAAATATATTTATTGCTTTCTCCGCTGGCTTAAAAGCTTTGTTCGAATTTTTCCGATGCATGTTTGTATCGATAATGTTCCCACGCTCTTATCGGGATTCAAATTCTTATCTAGGCGTATGGGACAAGGATTGCTGGTGACAATGGCCTCTCTTTCTACAAGACCGCGGTACTTCAGTATGAATATAGTAGAGTAGAACCTCAGGACCTAGCATTTGCCGGGTTTTTTTAAATTTATAAAAAATCCTTAAGTAATGTACATTTTTGGTAATTCAAATGATGAATAGCAATTAAAAGGGAACCAATTACCAATAAAGACTATTGCCTATACATGCAATAAAACGAGGAATTAAAAAAGAACCATAAAAAGTAAATAACGAACGTGAAATAAAGCGTATATATCTAATACGCATTTACAACATTATTTTCATCACACATTATTCTAAGAATTTTTTTTAAACGGATCAGGCAAACTAGCTTGCTTCATGCCTTTTGATTTTTCCTTCATAAGTTTATCATGTATTCGATACAAACACGTAATCTCTGGAAAATCAATGCAGGAGCGTTGTCTAAAACAGATATTATATCTGTGACCAACCGTACACAGCGATCTATTGAAGGTTTGTCCTTGATCATCGTCACTTTCATTTTCTTCATCCTTTTCATGCTCAGGTTTCAAAACCATGTCCACTATCACGACTATTTCACACATTTCCATCAGTTAGCTGAAGTACGACATTGCCGATATCATCCCAGATTTCAATGTCATCTTCGATCGCTCTTATTACTTTCTCCATACGTAGTAATGGGAAAGTATTGTGATCACGAAAAAAAATTGACTTCGAGATTTCAACGGAAATACACGTTTTGAGGTTCCTAGAACATGTTTAGACTATTTTCGGAATGTCTGTGTGTGCGTGCGTGCGTGCGTGTGATTCTGCTCGCTCTAACTCGAAAGGTACGTACCATATCGTTACCAAACTTCATATATAACACTTTAACATGAGTACAAAGAACTGGTTAGATTTTGGACAATATCGGTTAAACGGAAGTCGAGGTTTATTCGAAACCCGATTCGGTTTTTGCGATATTTCTCCGTTAAAACATCATTACTGTATATACAATTCTACACAAATGTTATAGAGAATGTAATTTGCTACAACTTTTATTTGAAAGAATTTTCCATAGTGGTTATTGTTTAGGAATTATTTATAAATAATCGGTTTTTCGGTTTCCGTCAAATATCTCTTTAAGAACATCGTTATTGGTAATCTTCGTAAGGACCAAAGTTGTAGAGAATAATATTTCTTCCAAGTTTTGTTTGAAACAAATTTTCGAGAACCATCCATTTCGGAGATATTTAACCTTTTTCAGTTTACAGGGCCACCACTATGTAGCGGTGAATTCTGTAAACATATTCAAAATATAATTTACGGCAATAAGGACGACTGTACTCTTTTACTATACGAAATAATATTTTTGCCTATAATGCTATTCATAATAATTTAAATATCTATACCCCAGTTATGGAGAAAGTCATGTGTTGGCCACATCAGATTTTGTTTTCAAATATCTCCTTAATTCATAACTCGAACTACGCTTCCGCTTCATGACGCATAGCAACAGGTGCGTGACGCAAACAAGATGGCGCAAAAAAATGCATACGTTCCCGCCATTATTTTGCGCCCTTATACTCTGTTCACTATCTAAAGTCTCTTGACCTTGAATACGGGGAGTACGCCACTTAGCAGCAGCCATTAGGAGACGGTTCGTTTGGGAAGGTAGTGGAGAGGAACTCAGTCTTACTCTTGCAGCGTTCACGTCGGTCTGCATTGCCATTTCTACCGCCGTTTCCTTGCTGTTGCTGTGAAGTTCTGTTATTGTTAGTTATTTTTTGTTATTGTTTTTGTTGTTAGTTTTGTTGTTTTTGTTACCCTGCTGAGTTCGTGATCTGCAATGGCTAACAGGAGTGAAGTTATTTTATTTAGAAATTGTGTAGTACTATATCAGCTGAATGCGAAAATCCGCAAGAGCTGGTAACGCGCACCGGTATCTGTCGTCCCGTGCGAAAGTTGTGAGGGGCGATTGAAGGGGAAACGTTCGTTATTGATACTTGCTCTATGAAGGTCAAGATACTTAAGGAAGTGAACAGACTATAGGACAGAATCGAACCGTATCGCTTAAGGAAACGAAACGTTTTTGGGGAATAAGTCCGACGAAGCACTTACTGTCTTCGAAAAATTTTTTCTCCAATATCGGTTCCGCACGAATAGTTATGCAAAGAAATTACGTAATAACCCAACGCGCCATTCCGACGTCGTCTTCCGAGCAAGCAAGAGTCGATCCTGGGGGCCGATTTTGTAACTCCTTCGATTCGATCAAAATCGTAAACTCCCAATTTCGAAGTGAAGCTTGGTAAGCGATCGAAATGAAATTATGAGGGAATATGCGATTTTGTAACTAATTTCGATTTCGATCGAAGGAAGTGAGCTCGGTCGAAAACAGTGTTGCAAAATTTATGCTTCGACCGGGTTGGCGCGTGCGCAGTTGACTCTGAGAGTCAGTTTGTTTTGGTTTGTTTACGTATTTCAGTTAGATAAAAACCTAATTAAAATGAGTAATTCAACGTAAGTCCTAATACAGTATCCTTATAATATGTTAAATAAAACGAATACAGCATACGTTAAGCAAATATTAGATGATTTTTGTACGTATTGTGTTTATTGAATCTATGCATTGCTACTTCAAATGTTGAAGTTTTTATTTATTATTATTTCGACGAATGGATATTAGTTTACGGCATTGGATGAATAATTTGTCATTAGTATCATTGACTACGGCAGAAACATTAGCTTATAACGTAAAAATTGGAAGGATATAGCTGAATATTGGCTGGTATATATAATGTATAATGTGGAACGCAAGACGAGGGATATTAATTCGTTTTTCGTAAATGAATTTATTTGAGGTTAACATTGTTTGTTTTGTTATGATTACTAGACTGTCTAAGATTTTGATAACACTTGTCAGCATAGTTTTGCAAGTTCTATACTTCGTAAGAAATGTCTTTAAGATAGCATTTATTTTGGTTTGTATCATTTATTGATATTGAAATACAACGTTAATGAATGTTATTAAATATTTTGAGAGTGTTGTTAAATAGCTACAAGTTTCCAAAAACCTGCATTTCTTGGACCGTAGTGATGTTAGTTCCTTTTGACATATGTTTCAAGTACTGGTACTACAGGAGGTACACATAAAAATCTTTCTTTATACTGAAGATAATGTAGTCTTCATTATTGTGATTTTCTATATTACGTTAAATAATACAGTGGGCTCTATTCTATAATTTGTATTTGATACCTACGCAGTTTAGGTTTTTACTGAACAGTTACATGTATATTTAATGATCATTGATATTTAACTTAGTTATTCATTAATTCATGGGCGATGCCCATTAATATGCATTAGAAATACATGGTCAAAATCGATAAGACACAATCCAAGAAAATACAATACAATACAAGAAAATATATTAAATGATAACATGTACAATTAGTATTTATCATAATTCAACAAAAGTATATGAAATATGCAAATAGGCGTTTAAGTAAATTGTTTATTGATTCAGCACAGTCAATTAAGAAATATAGTTGTCCAAAAAAGGAAAAATCATATTCCTGTCATTAAAAGGAAAGGAGTTGAAATAGGTAAAGGATACAATAAGTTACAGATAGCCAAAGGAGAAGATTTTATAACATTGGTATATGAAATATTAGAACAAAATATTAAATATGCTCTTTAAACATATAATGAAACTGAATAGGTTTTATGATTAACAGTATTAAATATAAAATATACAAAACGAATTGCTAATTTTCAGTTAGTATGGGTATTGCCACTTAAATCTTCAATTATTCTTTGAATAAAAGGTTTATAGTATGAACTTGAGCAGATTTCACGGATTTCACCAAGCAAAAGGAAATCGAAATGGATTTCGACGGGAATCGAGAGAGATTTCGATCGAAAGTGAAATCCTGAGTTACAGAATCGCAAACTTCATTTCAGTCGAAAACTATCCAAAGATGGCCGACATTTCGATCGAGATTGAAAAGTGAAAAGTTACAAAATCGGCCCCCTGTACGGGGCTCTCAAAGTCCTCCACATCGGCTCTGCAAGCGGAAAGAAGCTTTCGCATATCCCGTTTCCTCACTAATAAAGTTCGCCACTCCTTTCTCTCTCTCTTTCCCTTTTCTCGCACCCAATAAACAACGACGACGACGAAACATTAAGTCGATTGACAACACGCGTCCAGTCGCTTCCGAAGCGTGAAGACTACTGTGTACTTCCGTAAAGGGAGAATTCGGAAACGATCACCGATTTTTGCCAGTCATCGCCAACCAAGTCTCCCCCCCCCTCCTCCCCCTCCTTCTCCGTCCCAAATCCCTTCTCACCTCCCCCTTCCGCTTCCGCAATTCCTTACCGAAAAATACTAGGAACCTCGCGAAACTTAATATGACCCGCCATCTGTCACGGGTGTACCGTTTCTTCTTGGAAACAATGCACAAGTCGCTTCAAGAAATTGATATCTTCCGTAATAATAGCTTCCGTTTTTCGCTGTTCGCTGTGGAGAGAACCTTTTTGAGGGTGTCTGATTTGTGGAGATAAGCGTTCTGGGTATTGCTAACTCTAAGGACATGTCGCGACGTGATTGGTCGAAAACAAGTGGAGTGATCTAGAGGGTTAGTTGCTGTTCAGCCGCGATTCGGTTCGGATGCTTACTAATCGGAAGAATACGCGATTCACGGTGTAATTATATTTTTTCTTCGCTTCCAAGTTAATTATTGACTCGTTTACGTCAATGTTTATTCGTGTGTTAAGCTTAAAATTGAGGCGGGAGTGATACACAGAGCGCGGTTATGCCTAGAGCTGAGTTCGAATCAGGTCGGGGAGAAGACGCCGGCCGACAAGTTCACAGGTGCCGAGACAAGCGACCCTTCCGCTCCTACAAGAACGAGTCAACGGAATAGCGATGTGAGTACTGTTTTTACGTTTTGATGCATAAGTTAAGGCATGAAACACGCGGAAATTCGTATTTGCAGTGAAAATCGGACCTTCATTAATCCGACGTTCGAGCCGCCATATTGGTTTTTTGTTGGTCAGCCATTTCCGTAGGTGAATTACGTGGAAAAATATATTTCGTGTGGAGTGATAGAAAATTCGTGATTTTCCGACAATATTGTTTAGTTTTTTTTAAAAGAAACTCGGGTTATTGTGTTAGGTAATTTAGGTTCTCTCGATATACATATGTCCATAGCGGTGGCGTAACTATGACTACATGGGCGTAGTTGCGACATGTAATGGCCGCCGTCATCTTGGTCAGTAAAAGGATAATTAATTATAAAATAAAATAAAAATTGATTTTCGTAATAAAACACGCGATTTTATCGATTATTGTTTGGAAATAACGTAGAAATAGGATATATTATTATATATTATTGTTCAGATGCGCATATACATAAGAAATAAAAATGTATATTTGCTTCGCGGAACCTAAGGTGGGGTAGGCTTTGAATCGACTGAGCGTAAATAATGATCGACAGATATGCGGCGATTTCTTCGGAGAGAGGAAATCTATACATATCTATAAAGTAAGGTGTTTGTATGTATGTATGTATGTATGTATGTATGTATGTATGTATGTATGTTCTGCTAAGGCTCAGAAACTACAACACGCAGAAAAAAGAGGAAGGTGTCATATTAACCGTTATCATGTGTACGGTGGTGTAGTAAGGTTTTTAAACCGATTCGGTGTACTATTTAATTATAATAAAATATTTTCGTTTATATGGGATTTCCATTTAAAATTTTTTTGTAAATTTCTCGAATTTTTAACTCCTTACATATATATCGCAGACATATGCTCTCGCAGACTTTTTTGTGGTAAATTATCTCCTCTTTTGGAATAATTTTTTAAAAGAGGGGCTTACAGATCAAATAAGACGAATTGAAGGGAAAATCTTATTTTTCATTATAGCTCAGCATTTGGACATACTTAGCAACCGATGTAAACAAATTACGTTTGAACTATAAACATGTCGTAAACGTGGAAATAGTTGATGAAATACTCATTTAATATCTTCTGATTTGATTGTATGTTTTTCTTTCATTATCTATGGTCTTCTATACACAGGTTAATTCTGCGAATAAACATTAGTGAACTGTTTCTTTTTCTGTAATCGTGTCATTCGCATTATAGGTATGTTTGGATATAAGTTAAATTGTTTTTATATGCCTTTTGTCTTATTTTATTTAATATTTTGTTTAAGTGAAAATTACTGAAGATATATGATTAAATTACTACGTTAAAGTTTTTGTGTTTTGTTTTATCAGTTTATCAATAAAAACTGAATTGAGCATTTCATGCTAACATGCAAGTTTTTTCCCATGCTCATCCATTTTGCGTTTCAATGATAATTAGATACTTTTTTGTAATATATAATATCGTTTTGAATTAAAAGAGAGTTTTATCAATTGGAAATAAGGTTCACTCTTGAGTAATTGTTATTTTAATATGAGAACTAAATTAGATTAACATTTTGAACACGTAACGCAGTGAATTTCGAAAGATTTTATTTGAATAATACTTTTGTTGAACTTTATTATGTCTTCTGAACTAAAATTAAGAATTCGTGTCTGCGGTTCCATGGGTAAAATGTAAACACTACCGATACACTCACGTAATTAATTACGTTAGAAAAGTAAAACATTTTACTACATTATTTAAAATCGATTCGTTCGAATATCTCAATCTATTATTCAATTAATTACGATGGAAAACACAATTAAGATCAATAATTTTATATCTATTTAGAGTAATAATAGGTATTCTTATTTAGGTTCTCCTGTTATTATGTTGACATACAAACTCATATTCCGCGTAATCAATATTTACTCATCACTACGACACGCTATTTTGTGATTGTTGGTTGTTTATTTAGCAACTGAATAGAAAGCGTCAGTCGCCATCGTCAGATACATTGAGATTTAGGAGATTATTCGTTGGTTGGTTTCGGTTAGTTTGTTGTTTTCATTTGCTTTCGTTTCGTGTCCATTTTTTGTTTTCTTTGTTTTCGTTCTTAGTTGTTCATTTTGTAGTCTATGTTTATATTCTTTGGTTGTGCTCTTGATTTTTGTTCCTTGATTACCTATTTGTCGGTTTACACCTTTTATGCCGGCTATTGGTTAGAGTTTAATTCATTTCTTTTTTCTTGGTGGTTTTTACATTGAACTTATATTCTTTGGTTGTACTCTTAATTTATGTTCCACGATTATTTATTTGTCGGTTTACATCCTTTTCTACCGGGTATTGGTAAGCGTTTAATTCATTTCTTTTTTCATGGTGCTTTTTGTAGTTTTCGCATTGGTTCGTTTCGTGTTCTTTCCACTTTATTTCAAGACTCCTAATGTAGTTTACAGAAAGGAGAGGAGAAGTTTTAGTATGTATCATTTTCTCAAGCTGTCTTCTAAGCGGGAAAAAGTATAACTATTTGCAGTCCGAAATGCACCCGGGCGAAGCCGGGTACGAAAAGCTAGTCTCTTATAATGATAGATAAGTGTTGGTTCGTTGCTTGGTGATTATTTACAAATACGAATAACACGATAAAGAATCGAGATATGATAGTAACTCTAATTTTGGCAGAAATGCTCGATACCCAAATATGGAGAAAGTCGTGTTGGCCACATCAGATTTTTGCTATTGTGAAAAATTTTCGCTTGTTGTATCAGGATTAGGCCTGAAATATATACACCTTCACTTCTTCGCTGACGAAACCACTCCAACAATACCTTATCAACAATATTTACCCGGGATGTGTATTGTTTTACGGCTACACATAGCTTTAGGTGTATCACCCTCTACATAAAATTTCAACATTCCCGTTTTTATTTTCTCCAAACGTAGTAATGGGTAAGTATTGTGTTCATGAAAAAAATCGACTCCGAGATTTCAACGGAAATACACGTTTTCAGGTCCCTAGAACACGTTTAGACTATTTTCGGAATGTTTTCTGTGTGCGTGTGTGTGTGTGATTGTGGTCGCTCTAACTCAAAAGGTACTTGCCATATCGTTACCAAACTTCATATATAACACTTTAGCATGAGCACAAAGAACTGATTAGATTTTGGATAATATCGGTTAAACGGAAGTCGAGGTTTATTCGAAACCCGATTCGGTTTTTGCGATATTTCTCCGTTAAAACATCATTATTGTATATACAATTCTACACAAATATTATAGAGAATGTAATTTGCTACAACTTTTATTTGGAAGAATTTTCCATAGCAGTTATTGTTTAGGAATTATTTAGAAATAATCGGTTTTCGGTTTTCATCGAATGTTTGTTAAAACGCTGTTATTTACAATCTTTATAAGGAACAAAGTTATGGAAAATAACATTCCTTCCAAGTTTTGTTTGAAACAATTTGTCGTGGAACCATCCTTTTTGGAGATATTTAACTTTTTCGTAATTTCCAGTATACAGCGCCACCACCATGTAGCGGTGAATTCTGTAAACATATTCAAAACATAATTTACGGCAATAAGGAAACTGTATTCTTTTACGATACGAAATAATAATTTTGCCTTATAATGCTATTCATGATAATTTAAATAACTATACCCCAAATATGGAGAAAGTCATGTGTTGGCCACATCAGATTTTTTAACATGTAGTAGCTGGTATTTCATCTGGTTTGAACATTTTGCATACGGTCATGATGGGGAAGTTCCAACTTCTCTTGTATCTCGCGTAGTTTGTCTTTTGCAAGGGAAGAACGATTAGTGTCCCACAATCTGTCTGCTTACAGTCAGTAACTCGACTACATTGTAGTGGAACTACCAATGCTATATTCTTCGCCAAGTCTCTTCACTGAAGTACCCTTTTCACATTTTCTTAGTAATTCCACTTTTTTCAAATAGTGAGATTTTTCTGTTAACGTTTCGTAACACAACTTATGGGTTGTCTTCTTTTTCTGAAGTCATGTCAAAATAAAATTTAACAAAAGTACTAATTGCATTAATGAAAAACAATTGCTATCGCCATGAATCTAAACATATGGTTCTAATGAGATAAACGAAACAATGAAAATAGATGTGTACATCATTTAAAGTAATTTCTCGAGTATTAGGATTTTTTACATATAACTTTCAAAAAAGTGCCGAGTTTTTGAGAATGCCGGGTTTATGAGGTTCTACTGTGTATGCTTTCTATAAATTATTCTGCAGAGTACTTATTCTGCGAATTATATTCTATATATGGTTTCCGCGATCTGTTGGTTGGTTTGTGTGTTTGATGAAACGCTACACCCGCTCGCTAGAAAAAATGCGAATAATAATATTTATTTTTACGTGCCCTCAGCAGAATTCGAACCCACGACCCTAGCATTGGGAGAAAGATCTGCTAACCACCCCTCTACCAATCACACGAGAGAGAAACTCTGAATTTGGCAGGGATGCTTGATTCACATATTTTAAGGTGATGACGAGAGAGATAGAGAAATTTTCTGTTGAACAGAATAAAAATTATCTTTTGAAATTTCTTTTTTTAAGCGCGTTTCGCTTCCAACGAGAGCGCCCATTAGCGTAGGTCTGTCCGTCCGTCTGTTTGTCTCTCCGTCCGTCTGTTTGTCCGTCCGTCCGTTCGCATGTCGCTCTCGGCTTCTACAGAACGTATTTTCATGAAATTTGACATTAAGGGCATACAGTCAAAGATAATAATGAAATCACATGAATGAATTACGTAAGGCAATCAGGGGTACCACTTTACTGATGGAAAAACATGAATTTTCCGTCATATCTCTTAATGTATTAGCCATACCAAAATAGTTTTCAAATAAAACTTGTAGAACTAGTAAAGTATTTCTTTTCCTATACGTTTTTATCATAGGAGTAGCCGTCATCAAGAAAATCGAACAAGAGTGTCTTAATTCGAGATGAAATTTCTTGAATGGTTACTTCTTAATTGTTGCTAACATAAACAGTCTCACAAACAAACGTTTAATTTTCTTACGCGTGCATGCAATATTATTAAATAGGAAGAAAATGGATTATTTATTTCGAAGAAAATAACTTTAAAACGCTATTTCCCTCACGTACAGGTAATACTCCATTGCACGAAACGCGCCCACTTGTGATACGCTGTACACTTTCCTAACTTGTTTAATTGTTGAAATGCATCTCTATTAACCAGCCGATGGTTGATATTCGGGTCTCTCCTATGTATCTATTCTCCTCCTCCCCCCTCCCTCTCTCTCTTTCCGACATCAACTATCTCCCTCTGGATTATGCATACCTTCTTCCTAACTATAGTCTCGCTCTTAACACATCTTCCTCTCTCTCCCCAAAATTTTTCCTCAGCAGTTTGCTTGTGCCCACCGCAGAGGCGGATTCGAGGTTTTACTTCTCTCACTGGATCGTAAGCCATTATTCTTCTCTCTCTCTCTCTTTCATATGTCCCGTTTACAGCGAAAATCCCTTCTCTTTTTTGCTTCAATTTTTTTTGCCCCTCCATCTTCTCCGCACTCCCTCCCCCTTCCCCTCTCTCCATTATGAAATTTCCCTCGTATTCCGGGTTTATTAAATCCCGTACTTGTTGCTCGATTAATCAAATTTCCCACGGCCGGCCGAGTCTGAGGCGATTATCACCTCTTTCGCCCGAACAATTGGTTCGCTTGCCAGTGGAACATCGAAGCATGTCTGAACAACAAATTTGCACTTTGTCAACAACATTCTTGCGCAATTTAATGGATATGTATTTAATGTAATGTATATTTAATGTAGTTTTAATTTTTTAACCTAATCGAAACAACATTTTTTTCCACGTGGATTGCACATGAATGAAAATTCTCATGGAGCGAATATTCAATGGTTATTATATTGTCATCATCGTGTAATTGAGCAAACACTTTATTTAATATTAATTCTTATTGCCTGAGAGGTCCATAAATGTTTTCGCTGATGATTTGTGCCAGAGTGATTCTCGTCAATTTCGGTTAAAAATAGCTTCGCTTCCATTGCAGGAGTTCGTATTTTGTTTTTCGCATTTAAATGCCTAACACTCGATCTTATATTCGCCGCATTAAAAAAAGCCCGTAAAACACAAAATACCAGAGATGCTGAAAGAATGTTTGTCTCATCTGAAAGAATAATGATAATAAGAATTTGATTACACGAAGACATATAATTTAAAAATATATTTAGGTAGTGAGTTGAAAAGAAGGAACTTTCAATGTGAAAGTCATGTCTAATATGAGTGTAAGACTTGGAGTTGAGAATACATATCTGTAATATATAGACGCTTCTGACATAGGAGAATGAGGAGAAGGATACAAATTATCCACATGAGCTACGAACTTTAAATTTTGTATGTATGTAGGACGAGAAAAATTTTTAAAATGTTTATTTTTTGGCCGTAAAAAATTCTAAAATTTAAACAAATATTTCATTATTTAGGTATTTCTAAATGTGTTGCAAACTGAAATTTTTTGTAACAGTAGGAGTCATAAAATTTAAATCCATGCATTTCTAGATTTGCTAAATCATTAAAATGTACCAGAAATGTCTTCCATTTGTAAAAAAACAGGAAGAAATATAAAATTCATGAAATTGCAATTTTTAATGGCCGTTTTGTCCCATTGCCGATTTTGAGCATATTATTTGCAGTCTAGAAGAAGATGTCGTGATCGGTACAGAGAGTTGGCTCACGGACTAGATTGCAAGTCAGGAGGTATTCCCTCAAGACTCGAATTTTTAGGAAGGATCATAGCATCCGGACGGGAGGTGGAGCATATATAGCAGTCAGCAAGGAATACGAAAGTTTTCCACTACCGATTAATGACATCGAAATAAAAAGTGTTTGGTGTGGAGTTCGAGGAAGCGATTATACAATAGCAAATATATGCGCATTTTATAGGCCTCCCAATGCAAGTTTAGAAATGATTCATAATCTTGAGAAAAAAGTAGCAACGTTAATATCGAAAAATAGAGAGGGCCACGAGATCGAAAGATGTATTAAATTTACTCGTAACGAACTACCCCGAGCGTATGAACAAGCTATCCATAGACGGAGGAATAAGCGATCATAATGCCGTGTACGTAGAATTTAAGCTAAAAGTGGAGAAACAGGTTAAGGCTAGAAGACGCGTATATATGTACGCCAAAGGCGATTTCTCGAAATTGAGGTCTTTTTTACAGACACAATTCCCTAATTTCTGCGAGGCATCTATCGACGCTAGTACAGAGGAATTATGGTGCGTGTTCAGGGATATGATGCGAGAGGGTACGGATAAATTCATTCCACATAAAGTTAAACGTGATGGTGCGGAACCAAGATGGTACAACCAGAAAGTTAGATGCGCTCTTAGACGGCAAAGAAAACTTCACGCTCGCTTAAATACCAGTTCTTCAAAAGTCACAGAGGAACAGAGGTCAATGATACGGCATTAATACAGAGAGGCGCGGTCAAGAGCTAGAGTAACAATGCGAGAAGCATTTATTGATTACAAAAAGAAAGTTTTGCATAATAATTTGAAAGAAAATCCGAAAGCATTTTGGTCGTACGTTAGAGAGGTTCATGGTAGAGGCCCCACCATGGCGTCATTGAGAACGGAGGCAGGTGATGTAGTACACGATAGCGCGGAAAAAGCGAACTTGTTAAATGAACACTTTCAGAAAGCGTTTACTTCGGTGAGCAACAAATTTGAGGAACCATCTTTGAATGATGAGGGAAATTCGATGAAAGATTTGATATTCTCTGAAACAGGTATCGCGCACCAGCTAGAGTCGATTAAGTAAAATAAGTCACCCGGGCCGGAGGGTATACCCGCGCGAGGGCTAAAATCCGTTGCACCTGGTATCGTTCCGAAAGACTGGAAATCAGCATACGTAACGCCCATCCACAAAGGGGTGATAAAGAGAACCCAGAAAATTATAGACCGATTTCCTTGTCGTCATTATCGTGTAATATATTAGAGCATATAATCGTTTGCTCTGTTCTGCGCTATTTAGATGGTCGTTCTTCGCTAAGCAAAAGCCAACACGGGCTTTGGTAAGGTAGGTGATGTGAAATGCAACTCGCCCTGTTCGTAAATGGTTTGTTGCAATACGGAGAGAAAAACACTCAGGTTGACACCGTTTTCATTGACTTTAAAAGGGCGTTCAACAAAGTACCTCATAAGAAATTAATAGGAAAACTAGGAAAGTACGGCATAAACCCGAATATCGTGAGTTGGATAAAAGACTTACTTTCCAATAAAGAACAGTTAGTAGTCATTGATGGGAAATCTTCCTACCCAGTTAAAGGCGCATCAGGTGTTCCAAAAGGAAGTGTCATAGGCCCACTGCTATTCGTAATATATATATATATATATATACGTGGTAGAGTCAGTAAGTTCTAGGACTGGCCGCGGTGTGGGGCTGGTGTTGTCGTAAGCCATCGCCGCATGAGTGTGACAGGTAATGGTAAAGCAGCTCTACCTACATGGCTAAGAGTTTGGTTGTGCATGCACGCTAAGTAGTTGTTTAGTGAGATTGAAAGAAAGGTGTACGCACCGCATCGGCGAAGCGAAAAATGTCCACTTTTGAGCAACGTGTGAACATCAAATTTTGCCAGCTGCTTCGTAAATCGGCAACAGAAACACTACAGCTATTACAGCAGGCGTACGGTGACGAAACACTTAGCCATAGTGTTGTGTTCGACTGGCACCGCCGGTTCAAAGAGGGAAGGGAGTCTGTTGAAGATGACGACGCAAGTGGTCGTCCAGTAACGGCACGGACCACAGAGAACATCCAGAAGGTGCAACGAATTCTGCGTGAAAACCGTTCACAGACTGTTGACAGCATAGCTGCGCAACTCAACGTTTCTCACGAAAGTTGCCATGCAATCCTCTCAGAAGATGCGCATCGTGGTCATTGTTTCGGCAGAGCTGAAGACATCATTGCAGCTTCGACGGAGGCTCTCCGCGCAGCTTCACAAAATGCTTTACGATGTACGAGAGGTGGCAGAAGTGCGTTGTCGCTCAGGGGAACTACTTTCAAGGGGGATGTGTGTAAAGTAGAGATCCGAGTTCCCTACTACTAGCAGCTGCCCCAGTCCTAGAACTTATTGACTCTACCACGTATATATATATATATATATATATATATATATATATATATATATATATATATATATATATCATCATCATCAGCCTTTTTCAGTCCACTGACGGATGAAGGCCTCCCCCAGACTCTTCCAGTTTTCCCTGTCAACTGCCTCCCTCCTCCAAGTTTGCCCCAAGAACTTAACAAGCTCTCTGTCCCACCTGTCTTTCGGTCTTCTTTTTGGTCTCTTGATGTTTCTTGGGATCCATTCGATGACACTGGACGTCCAACGCTGGTCATTTCTTCTAGCAATGTGGCCCGCCCACTGCCATTTTAGCACCTTCGCTCTTCTAATCACGTCACAGACTCCCGTCTTCTTTCTTACCCTGTCGTTCCTCTTGCGGTCTCTTCGGGTGATCCCTAACATGCATCTCTCCATGCCCCTCTGTGTTGTTTGCAGGCGCTGTATCATTCTGGCATTCATGGTCCATGTTTCACAACCATATGTCAGAACAGGCAGAACACATTGGTCATACGGTCTCCTTTTTAGGAAGACTGGAATATTTGATTTAAAGATGTTCGCATTCTTGCCAAAAGCACTCCATGCCATCTTCACTCTCCGGTTGATTTCTCCATAAGCGAACCATCAGTAGTGATGAGTTGACCTAAGTAAACATAGCTGGTTACTTCTCCAAGAGAGTATATCAAGCCTATTAGAGGAGATTAACGTCAGCGAACACTGCGAAACGATATGGTGCTCCCTTCGTACGAGAAATGGTAAAAAATTATTTTTTTGCTCATTTTACCGCCCACCTGACTCGGGAGTCGAGAACATTAGAGAACTCAGTCGTACATTGCAGGTGATAGCTAGGAGAAAGAACGATCCAGTAATCATTCTTGGAGGAGACTTTAATCTTCCATCGATCGATTGGAAATCCGTAACCTATGTTAGTGGTGGAAAAAATAGAGAAGCTTGTCGTGAATTAATTGAAGCATTCACTCTAAACTCGCTAGAGCAAATCGTCAACGAGCCGACGCGATATGACAACAACGGAAACGGAAACATATTAGATCTGCTAGCCACTACCCACCCACTATCGACTAGAAACCTAGAAATCGACGACGGCATAGGTGATCATAAAATAGTAATTGCCGACTTCAAATACACCCCTGCGACAATATATAAGCCAACGCGATTAGTCTATATCTTCAGTAAAACAGATCTCCCAGGCTTAAAAAATTATGTTACAAACCAAATAGCGACATTTATCAATTTTGCGAATAGTAACAGCGTAGATGACTCTTGGACGGAAATTTTGCGAATCATTCGAGAAGGGCTAAAAACGTTTGTCCCAACTAAAGCAATTCGTGATCGCAAGGATCCGCGGTGGGTGAAACCGAAACTCCGTGCCTTGCTCAAGAAACAAAGACGGCATCACGCGCACATAAAGCACCTTAAAGAAGTTGGTAGGGACCACGCAAACGAGTATTTAATATACAGAAATATTCGTAAATCTGCAAGAGACGAAGCGCGTAAGGAATTTGACGTCTACCGATCCACAACACTGTCGGACTCACTCAAAAACGACTCGAAAGAATTTTGTACGTACGTACGTGCGAGAAATGCGAGGAGGACAGTCCACAGTACCTCTTCTACGTACAGACAACGGTGAAAGTGTACACGATTCATTTACTAAGGCTAGTATGTTAAATCGGTTCTTTGAAAATTGCTTCACAATAGACAGCGGTGATTTCATTGATTTCCCTACTCGTATAGACTCAAATATGAGCGACATAGAAATATCCGAAAGCGGCATCGCCAAATTACTAAGTCAGGTCCACAAAAGAAAATCGCCAGGGCCTGAAGCCATACCTGCATTCATTATAAACTCGTTAGCAAACGAATTAGTTCCGTACCTTAAGCTTCTATTCAGAAAATCTTTAGATGAGGGTGTAGTTCTTTTGATATGGAAAACAGCCCACGTTACACCAATACATAAAACGGGAAGTAAATTAAAAGTGGAAAACTACCGCCCTATATCGTTGACGTCAATCTTCTGTAAGGTTTTTGAGCACATTATCGGTAGCTCAATAATGCGATTTGTCGAAAGCAAAGAAGCGCTTAACAGTAGCCAGCATGGTTTCCGGAGAGGCAGGTCAAGCGAGACTCAGTTAGCTCTACTCACACAAGATATTGCGAAAGCAACGGATAAAGGAATAGGAGTTGATGCAGTATTTTTAGACTTTAGGAAAGCCTTCGACACCGTTTCTCACGTGAAAATAGTGCAAAAATTAAGGGCTTATTCAATTAACGAGAAAATTTTAAATTGGATCGCCTCGTTTCTTTCCGATAGAACCCAGAGAGTAGTCCTCCATGGTGTTGCATCAGACGTCGTCAAAGTGACTTCCGGCGTGCCTCAGGGAAGTGTAATCGGACCTTTGTTATTCTTGATATATATAAATGATTTAGCGGATAATATAAAGTGTAAAGTTAGACTCTTCGCGGATGACACACTTGTGTATGGAGAAATCAACACAATACACCATCAGGAGAATTTGCAAAAGGACCTTCAGGCTATCACGAAATGGTGTAAAGATTGGCAACTCGATCTGAATATAAAGAAATGCGCCGCAATGAACTTCACGCGCTCCACGAATTTCAACCGTTACCCGTACCAAATATCCGAACTAAAGCTAAAATACGTCAATAGCTACAAATACCTAGGAGTAATTCTCAGTAGCAATTTGTCTAGTAGAGAGCATATCAAATCCGTTATAGCATCGACAAACAGAATTCAAGGGCTTTCCTCTAGAGTCCTGCGGGGATGCCCCTCGAGTCCTGCGGGGATGCCCCTCGAATGTGAAGGAAATCGCATACTTTTCCCTAATACGACCCGTCGTGGAATACTGTTGCGCCGTCTGGGACCCTTTCGAGGAGGGCCTAACTAGAGAGCTCGAAATGGTTCAGCGTAGAGCGGCTAGATTTGTAAAAGGAGAATATCGGTATGATGCGAGTGTATCAGAGTTATTGAGAGATCTGAAATGGCAGACGTTGAAGAGTAGAAGAATTGAATACAAGAGGAAACTATTTGAAAAATTTGAAAGTTCCGAATTCGTTGAAGACGTACGCGGCATAGTCGTCCCCATCGGTGTTAGTGAACGTAATGTTAGATCACAGTGCAGGAGAAAATATGTCGAAATTACCGCTAGAACAGAGAAATACTACCGATCCTTTTTCCCAGACGCGATAAGACAATCCAACAGAGGAATTAGCTAGACTTCACTTGGTGTTGTGACACCCCCTGCCAAACGCTTCTAGCGGCTTGCAGGGTATTTATGTAAATGTAAATGTATCTCTGCATTACTCTGCAAGTGGATGAATAATGGATACAAAATTATCGCGGGGCAGGCGTGGGTCTATATAAAATTCCTTTTATTTTTCATTATCAATCATTTTACGAGGCAATGAATAAATTAACGACCTCTTTTTAGGCGCGTTTCGCATACAGCGTGAGCGCCTATTATCGTAGGTCGGTCCGTCCGCATGTTCGTTCTCGGCTTCTACCGAACGGATTTTCATGAAATTTGATATTAAGGACTTACTATAAAATATAATAAGAAAGTCGCAAAAATGAATCACGTATGCCAATCAGGGGTACCACTTTACTAATGACAAAAAATTAAATTTTCATCATATCTCGTAAAGTATTGCTCATATCAAAATATTTTTCAAATAAAAGTTGTAGAACTGGTAAAGAAGAGTATTTCCTTTCCTATACATTTTTATCATATAAGTAGCCGTTATCGAGAAATTCAAACAAAAACGTCTTAAATCGAGTTGAACTTGGAAAATTTCTTGCATGGTTACTTCTTTATTGTTGCTAACATAAACAATCTCCCAAACAAACGTTTAATGTCCTTACGTGTGCATGTAATATTATTAAATAGGAAGAAAATGGATTATTTATGATGAAGAAAAGAAATTTAAAACCCTATTTCCTTTACGTACAGGTATATAATTGCTTTCTAATGCACCATTGCACGAAACGCGCCCATTTGTGATACGTTGTACACTTTCCTAACTTGTGAAAATATCTTAACAAAAATTTACAGGGGGGGGGGGGGGGGGGGGGGGGGGCGCTGAACCGTTTCTCGCCTGGGGCGCCAAAATACCTCGGGCCGCCCCTGCTAGTAATACATATGCCTGAGAAGTGAAGTAGGTTGCGATTTCAGTTGTGCTCGGCCGTAAAATAATTTCTCCTCTCACAGCTCTAAGTGAGGTTCCTATATTTATCACACAAAGCGGAACCTGTGCGAAACGGAAAGAATAATCCGAAATGTGAGAGTAATGCTTTTTTCTAAAATAATGTCCGGTTTGTCCGTCCGTCCGTCTGTTCCAGCAATATCTCTACAACTCGGAAAAGCCGAATTTTCAGAATAGGTCGATCTGTATGATAAAAATTCGATGGATCCAGAATCAGCTGTTGAGGAATAAATCTCTAGAAAGTGGTCTAGAGAGGTAGGCAACAAAAAATGCATCGCATCTACGATTCATTATTCTAATGGAAAGATAGCAATCGGTGAAAAAAGCTTCTCGTGTAATTTACTCAAAATATTATTCGATTGCGCATTTTTGAAAGTCAGCCTAAAAAAAGTAGTTTTCAATCATATGCCGTAGTCTTAATTATTATTTCTATTTTTTGATATTTAGAATTTGTTTCTTCAGTTTAGAATATAAATGACGTATTTATATGAATGAATCACTGGAAAATTTTTCTTCTATACTAAAGATTTGAAAAAGACATTTAAAAAGAGCGATTGGAAAGTATTTTTCTTATCACTTAAGAAAGCCACGAATTTCCTATTATTTTCGCTTTTATGCATGCAAGAGGCTATTCAAATCTATTTAGCACCGTAGAATTCGAAGCTGTTGCATTTTAATTCCGTTTTCATTCATAAAAACCACAAAATCGGTAGGTAATGAATGCTAATTGCCGCCTCTCTTCTATTCGAAGCGACAACATTCAAAACGTAATCTCCCCTTTCGCGTCCTAATGAGCGCCCGCTGTTCCATTATTCGAGCCATTTTCGAGTGCTTGGACGAGCGAGCATTAATTTCATCCCATTCCCAGTGCAAATAATGGGCGACGTCTTTGCCTCCTTCTTGTCTCGTCCTTAAACGGATTGAATTCTGTTCGTGTGGGAATTGTTGCCTGGTGAATAAAACTTTTGGATAATTAAAAAGACGTGCGTTTAGATTGAAATAAAAATTCTGAAACAATTTTATAGCTTGGTAAATTTAAATAAAAGCTGGAAGAATGAAATTATAACGATATTAATATTGTTTTTAATATTTAAGGGATTCCTTGCTAAAATTAAAGTGAAAGACCTGTCTCATTTAGAAACTTTCCGAATACTACATAAATTCTTATCACAACCTTTTATGAACAAAGAAAACTCCTACAGTATCCGTTAATTTTTTATTTAGGCATATATAAGGGACTATAACGCTATTTTTCCATTCCTAATAATTTTTTGGTGTAATCTTAAACGCAATAAAAAACCATCGATTGCTACTTTCAATGAGCGGTAAAAATTTGAACAGAAATGAAGAAAAATTGAAGTAATCCCTTTGAGTTCCCGGTCAATCAAAGATATTCAATGTTAGCCAACATATGTCTAATGCAAATAATCTATAGGCTGATCGTTAGGAAAGCAGCCTTTGAGCTACATATTTAGGTTTTCCGTGCAGTCGCATAGCTCTCTCGGGACTACGCTTTGCACTGCATGCGACTTTCGAGCCCTTTAGATTCCTTATGCTCGCTAGTGCGCATACGAAGACTAAATTTCGACAGTTCATATTAAACGGAGTCCCTTTGGCATTGTCTATGACGTGTCCCATTCTCTCACGATAATCTCAATTCACCCGAGAAGTCTCTCTCCCCCCTCCTTCCCCTTCCATCCTCTCCTCTCTCACTCCCCCCACCCTTTTCCATCCTCCAATCCCTTTCCTTCACACTCCCTTTATCTTATTTTTGGTCTTTCCCTTCTCCTTTTGTCCTTGCTTAATTGAACAAATCACCCTAGGCCCCCCTCCCTTACCCCTCCCCATTCATAGCCACCTCCTCCCTACTCCTCCCACATTTCCTCCTCCATTCTCAACCTTCCCTATGTCCCTAGAGTTGCCTGGGATTATTCGGTCGTGCGTAAAGAGGAAGTTTCAAGGAATAAGGTGTCAGCGGTGTCCCTTGAAGACTGCAGCCGTGTAATAGCAGAGCGCCTGGGAAGGAGATCCGTTTTAATGACACGATAACCTTCGGCGTCATATGTTATCTTGGGTGTATATGGCAGTGGAGCACAGATTGTTTGGGGCCACTAGGGCATTGGTTATTGTTTATGTCGGATTCATATTTTCTTTTGTATCCTGATGCATATTTATTTTGTACATATTTATATTCATTTTGATAAAATAATTCTGAATTTATTAAACACAATAGTATATAGGCCCATCGATATGACAGGAAGGAATATATTATTTAACTTAAAATCTCGTACTCTGGCTCTACACGGTTAATTTCTCCGAGAATCCGTTGGATTTCTCAGTTGAGAATCGGAGGCGAGAAAGGCGCACGCGATCCAAATGGAAGCCATGTTTGCAACTCTCTCCGTTACGGAGTTGAGTGTTGAGCATCGGAGCAACTTGGTATAGTTTAATCGAATTTCGGTTTAATGTGTCTGCGGGTGATCCTAGTTGCGGATGACATTCCTACGCGCAAAGAAATCCCACGCAATTTGCGAACGAATCGCTCAATCACTTTGGCGTGAATATTTCCTCGCGTTCGAATAATTTGGGAGGAATTTAATTCGCCTCGACACGAGATAAAGACTCGAATCTGTCGAAAAATGAAATTACCAACGATAGAGCGAAGATATGCTAAGATAGGGAATCGATTCTTCGAATGCCGTCTATTTTGCGGTATTTACTCCAAAAACCGGTTTTTATAGGAACGGTATTTACAGCTAGGTTTTGGAATGACAAAATTTATCGAAGCGGAAGAAATCATTATTTTGGATTACCAAAAATGTTACCATTTTTAATTATTCTCTCCAGAATAGTTATCGTGCGTAAAATGTTATAATTCAGCTTCCATTAATTAGTCATAAATAAAATCGTATGTCTATTTAGACGCCGTAGCGTATTATTTTCCTATTCTCGAGACATTAAAAGTTAAGAGATTAAATTCTACGAGGAGCGAGATACGATTAGTTAGTCTCATGTTCAAAGTCATTCTTAGTTTCTAAAATGTTAGACATTTGTACCTCTCTTCCCATCACTTTCTCTATTTAAAAAAATGGCTTTGATGGAAGGAGAGAGCGTCTACTTCCAATCTCGACCAAATAAAGACGTTTACCTGTCTATATCTTCCTTTCCCTCTCTCTGTCTCCATCTCTCCACTTTACCTCTCTCTTCCTCCTTTCATCTCTCTCTCTCTCCCTCTTTCCCTACCGCGTGTTTCTCCTTTCACATTACACTTCCCATTAAATCTTCATCCCGTTGGAATGCGCGGACAGTCTGCTTTCCTATATTCTTATCATGTGTCCGCCAAAATCTCCGCTACGCTTCCCAACTCCCTTTGCTCATAAGTTGTCCATTACATGAACTTTTATGCCACCGTGTGTCTGTATTTAGTAACATAAAAGCTTTTGTATGTTATCCTGTGACGGTGTGGTCGTTGAGGGCGACCCTATTGTTGCTGTCTTCGTGGAATTGTATTTACCAAATTGGATTTAGGCACGGGACGAAATTACCTCTTTGCCTTAATAAATAATATGTGACGTAGAATGAGTTGAGCTGTGTATATTAAAGCTCATTTAATGGGCTTATTTATAGATTCGCAACGACAGTATAGATACGAAGCCACTAAATTATTAATATATTTTCATCGCAATAAAAATATTTTCGGACTGTTCGAATTAGAATTTTAAACTTTATTTTGCATCATATTTAGTATTTTTATGTTGCAGGCCGTCACACGTATTCGGTATTCGAAAGCTATCAAGTTAATTTTCATTTCATTGTTGAATTGTTATAAATGATTTCATTATTCATTTTCCCTGCAAAGCAACATTTATTTATTTAATGCTTTTATTTGATTGAAAGAGTTTCCGAAGTTGTATTTATCTTGTAATTATTCATACCGCCTGGCTGGAATAATATGCGACTTTTTATTGTTTCAATAAACATTCCAAATTATATAAATAACTACGTCATTTGTGTATGAATGTTTGTTTATCAGGTTTTTCGTAAGATTCGAATTCGGTCATTGAAGTATACAATATCAAATAATCAAGTTCGTCTTTATTTCTTAAAAAAATCTTTAAATTCAATGCAATTAAGTTCAAAGATTAATATGAATACAAAAATCGGAATTTTTTATCATTTATAACAGAAAAACATTTTCGATGCTTAGAGCAGCGGTGACAGCTATGTATGTATGTATGTCCGGAACATGATGAAACCGACTTTTCGGGACCTTTGGAGATTGCTTCTTAAGGACTTCCTTAACAAATTTCCATTAGTTTTCCTTTTCCTTGGAAAGTGTTGACTGCTTACAATGGAACCAAGCCTAGGGACATATGTATACGAAGACATTTATTCGTTCAAAATCTCAGATATTTCGCCGCGAAAATATGTTTCAGCAACATTTGAAACATTTTTAAAAATGTTATTTTCGATAACACTTTAATTTTATTACTTGTTTTAAGCCAAATATGTACCAAAGCTAAAACGTCTTATATAAATTCTATTAACGAAAAATATTCCTTAATTAGAACAATCTTTCTACTACGCGAAAAGTATTCTCTTAAAGGTTTGGAGATGAAGATTCCAGTCGTTCTTTTTGCTTCTTTTTCACTCTTTCACAAATAAAATGAGTTTTTTTGTGCGTACGTCCTTTCTTTCCGAGCTGAAAATTGAGTTTTATAAATAAGTTCGCGCGAGACACGGGCTTTATATCGGGGCGTCAATCTTCTAAAGATGAAGTATTCTTTACGTTGCACTGCATCACGGGAAGACGTGTGACCACCACTTTTACGGTATATTTCCTCATTTCTCTCTCTTTCCTAATGGCCTTCTCGCATTTCCTTTTTGGCTATCTCATCTTTCTTTAACGATTCGTAACATCCAATCAGCCAAAGAGCCGCTCTTCATATCTTCTAAACGAACATTTATCTCTGAGAGCGTGCGTCTCCATCTCGCGACCTTTCGGGAGCGAATTATTCGATCGCTAAAAGGGGCGCGGATTGATTTTCAGAGGATTTAGGGAGGAGGCAGGTTCGAGGGAGAGATGGGCCGCTTCCCCCCACCCCCTCCCTTATTCATCGTATTCACAGAGCGCATATAATATATAATTAAGGATTATTATTGATTTTAATTAAGGAGCGTTTCAAATATCCTGGTTTAAATCAGGCCCAGTACTATTATCGATAGGCTAATATTCGAGCAAGCGTGGAAATTTTTCCCAATTTTTATCCGTATTTTAAAATAATTTCTAACGAATCACTTGTAAAGGTATTGTTATTAAACAATTTCTGCTGAAATTCGCGTGTGAAAGAATGCTAGTTATAAAATATGAATATTAACTATTTCCTTTTCCCAACCAGTGACTCCATCTCTCGGAAGAATTACGAAATAACCAACGAAATGAGAATTCTCCAACTTTTGGAGAGCCATAAATGACGCATCGAGGAGAAAAACCTCGGGGTCAAGTACGAGCGGCCATAAAAATAACAAATGAAAGTGCGCCTGTTAATTCTGAAGATTGCTCGTCCGTCGTAACTTCGGAATAGAATTTTCCTCGACGCGGTCCTTGATTTCCCGCGAGTGCCAATTCCCGTTAACGATCCGTAATAATTAAAACTCGGATTATCGCCCTCAGTGCCTCTTTAACTCACAAAATTTGATTCCAAAATCATGCGTGAAAGCAGAATTTAGAAGAAAAATAAGACTATGAACGACGTCATAAAACTTTACAAAGCATCGTTTTGCCGACAAAGGGAAAACAAAATGTAAAAATGCTTTCGACATGTTTGCGTATCTCTCGAAATATTCTATTTAACATCGAATGATTTGGTCCGAGGACTTTGTTTTTATGGAAGAAGTCGCGCACGTTCGGTTCTACTGTTTTGGAAAGAATATTAGAAACATTTATCATATTATTTTTTAAAAATTTGATTGCCATTTTAAAATAGATCAGTGGTTCCGCGACTGTACATTTAAATTTCAAAACGAATAATCGTTCCGATCTATTTTTCAGTTTAAGGCATAAAATTCGTCGCTCTTTTTTCTATAAAAGGGATAAAAGAAACACATTTGGAATACATAATATCTAAAAATTTGCCTAAAACGCTCGAGGAATTAGGTTGTATAAATTCTAAAAAAATCGACTGAAATCGAGCGGACTATTGTTGTTTTATTCCATAGTATATGTATTAATGTTCGTGATTAGTGAAATTTAACTAAAAAGGAACGCATAAAAAAGGTCGGCTGAATTTTAATTAAAATTTCAGCATAGTCAATGGTCTTGAGGAATTCGAATTTTTTAATGGGCTCAAAAATGAATTGTATCATTCTCAATAGTAGCGCATCATATTTTATTAGAGAAAAGTACAATTAAAGTCTTAATTAGTGATGTGCTTTAGTGACGGCTGTGAATTGCAATTCTTCGTTCTCTTCCTCTCCTAGCAACATTTGGGATTGAAACCCAGATGTCACATTATCGTTTCCTATATTGTATCCGACATCAAATAGTGTAAATTGCGAATACCTTACTACGCTTCTTTAATAAAGTATAATTATGTTGTAGTGAGAATAAGACTTTTCATATAAAATTTTTTGAAATCCTTAAATAAGGTCGGCTGACGCAGTTTCATAAAAATAAATGTAATCTTTCCTAAAATACACATGAAAATATAAGATGTAGATCATAAAACCAATTTGGTTCGTGGCAGTTAGTGTTGTTAATCAACATTTATTACTCATAAACTTAATTTCTTCTGCTAGTTATGCTATTAGAATAGCGGCTTAATGTCCAAAAACGTTTTACATTCTTAAAAAAAATAATCTGCTAAATATCGAGTGCCCATGACCCCTTGTTTAGTGGTGACTACAAATAGAAAAAGATACTTTAAATTAGATAACGAAGTTTAGTATTCAATCGCAATATCAGTGTTGAAAAATCTGATGTGGCCAACACAAGACTTTCTCCATATTTGGGGTATAGATATTTAAATTATTATGAATAATATTACGAGGCAAAATTATTATTTCGTATCGTAAAAGAATACACGTCCTTGTTGCCGTAAATTACGTATATTTTGAATGTTTACAGAATTCACCGCTACATGGTGTTGGCGCTGTATACAGGTATTAGGATAAATCGAAATATATCCAAAATGGATGGTTCTACGAAAATTAGTTTCAAACAAAACTTGGAAGAAATATTATTCTCTACACCTTTGGCCCTTACGAATATTACCAATAACGATGTTTTTAAGGAGATATTTAACGGAAACCGAAAAACCGGTTATTTATAAAGAACTCCTAAACGATAACTACAATAGAAAATTGTTTCAAATGAAATTTGTAGGAAATTACATTCTCTATAACTTTTGTTTAGAATTGTACATACAATAATGATATTTTAACCAAGGAATATCGCAAAAACCGAATCGGGTTTCGAATAAACCGCGACTTCCGGTTATCCGTTATTGTCCAAAAACTAATCAATTCTTTGTGCTCATGTAAGAGTGTTATATATGAAGTTTGGTAACGATATGGCACGTACTTTTTGAGTTAGAGCGCCCACAATAACATACACACACAGACATCATTCCGAAAATAGTCTAAACGTGTTCTAGGGACCTCAAAACATGTATTTCCGTTGAAATCTCGAAGTCGATTTTTTTCATGAATACAATACTTTCCCATTACTACGTATGGAGAAAATAAAAAATCCTCCAATCGATCTCTTGTATGTACAGCCGCATGACGAACCAACAAATAAACTCTGACGTGGACATTTCAAATCCTTCTTTTAGGTTATATGTAGCACTAATGACATTCGTGAATCACTCCGAAATATAAATTCTTCATCAGTTTGAGATCTTTTGGCCATATTGAACGAAATTTCGAATTCTCCTCTTTTTAACATCGGAATTATGGCGCCAAAGTTAAACAAACCATGTATTAAAACTCAGTTTGCGCATTTAATTTTTCTCGCACGGAATAAATAGCAATAAAAACGGTAAAAATATATAGCATGGCCAATAATTAGAAAGAGTATATCATAAAATCCCCAAAATATTCTTCTTATCCCAAATGATGATCAAATGCATTAATGCTGCTGTTCCAGAGACTTAGACTACTTCTTAGAAATATCGTAATTATTTTCAACCGATGAGGTTCACTAAATTTCCTTTCACCAATCAATAAAATTGCTTTAAACTTTTTTCTGAACTGATATAAGCTCACACAAAACTTAATCGTCACTTGCCATGGGTGTCGCATAGTTAACACAAAACGATTGTTGTCTTATAATTTTATACAATCTTTGTGAATTTAGGGTTTCAATATGGTCGTTTGTCGAACCGAATGCTATGATACGGAATCACGCTTTTAAAGGGGTACAACTCGAACAACTGCATTTTTCAATGAGAATAGCATGCCATCAACGGAATAATTATCTTATCGTGAGCGGATAAATTACTTTTTCACTCATAAACAAATAATGTTGGTTTTTTCTAGTTTCTAGTGTCAGTGAGCATAATGGAGTGTTTTTCTCGTTCCGAGGCAGATACAAGGTGGAATTGCCTTAATGGCGTTTGTCTCCAAGAGAGTGTTTTGAGATGGAGTGTCGTTAGCGAAAAGAGGCTTTTTAGTAACCTATATGTGAGCACCAGGGATGCATTCTCTCGGCCTTTGCAGGCACTCTCTTTTTTGCGACCCCATTCCGATTAAAATGAGTCCTACCTCATGCAATACTCAAGTCACGTGACCGTGGCCACACACAGTTCCTCGGGGGAAAGGCTGGGGCGTGTCCTGATCAAGGAATTCTATGGAATGCAGAGAGATTTTACAATTTTTGTCAAAGCGGTCAGAAGCCGTAGCTAAATTCAAAACTAGAGAACGAGCCAGACATATTAGAGATATTGCGCGTGCAAAATATTCATACGGCTGTTTGTAGACTTAATTATATATGATAAAGACTCGTTTAATTATTATGCTCATTATTTATTCTTTAAAGTGTTGCAATATTTACGGCTTGGTTTATTATTATGATTATGTGCCCATCGTCTGTAGTGTGGAGTTTAAGCGCAATGGATCTGCTTAATGCCCATTGGTTACTCCACTTCCGGTTATATTTCGATAAACAAGAAGTCTTGAAATGCTTAACTCAATTGAGGAGCTTTAACTATTAAAACTTTCCGCTGTGGTGGCGGAGTGCCTTCTGCATAGCGGGACCGAGTTTGAATCTTCGGGGAGGCAGGTTTTTCCAACTTGTGCCACTTACTTGTGTGTTGTTAGGAGGAAATGCAATGTAAAGCACTTCATAAATAACTCAAAAGAGACGTCCTCTTTTGTGCTTTGCTTAGGCACCGGAATGTGTGTGTGTGTAATAATTGGTCTTGAGGGTTGGGCAATAAGACCTCCATTCGCTTAAAATTCACTCTAATTACCGGAATTAATCTGGGAAGATAACATTTCGCTGTAGCTCATTAGTGAATTGTGAACGAAAAACTTGGTTGAGTTTCGCTTCCGTTTAACGAAATCTGTCAAATGTTTTCTCTTTTTGTCCCATCGGACCTCACTGCTGCCTCGTCATGTTTCAATTGATGAACACGTCCACTATATCTTATTAATCATTGATTAACTGCTAGTTTCTCATAAAGATTTCGACTTTGCTCGATTTGATATTTTTCTGGCGGTGGATTGTAATTGACAAGGTGGTATTATATTTTTCTACGCTTGGAGACTGCCATAAGTAACTTCGGAGAGATAGTCGTGGTTAAATTCTATATTCGTTTAATGTATCTATTGTATCTTAAAAATTTCAAATCCATTCTCAGTCGATAATTTATTTTTATATCAGCTACAAATCCCTTAATTATTGGTTTTATCCGTGCAGTTTTATTATCTTTACAAAATAAAAAAGCATCCACAAGTCCAAATTTTGATTCGTTTGAGAAACGGTATATACAAATCTTCGGGAAATCCTCCTTCGGCTATTGCCATGAATAAACGGTTATTATGCTGTACGCATTTTAAGACTTGTAAATATCTCTCATAGCGGCATACATAAAATAACAACTATTACTGTAAAGTAGCCAGATACATACTAAGTCTTATTGATTACAACATTTCCAGGACCGCGCCGAGCATATTTGCAGCTCGGGTGCAATCGGTTTATGCCGCCCCTTACGGACTTATAAAAACTCCCTGGCCCAGATTTTTTTCGATTTTTAGATTAAATGTTTTATTTGATTTCAGAAATAAATTGTGCAAAACACATTGCGCAAACTTTCTCGTTACGAACCACCTCGATATATTACGTAAAATTACCTTATTATAGAAGGCGATCTATCACATGAGTTTACAAACACAGCGGAATGTAAAGGACGTTTGTATGTTTGTAAAAACACAAAATTAAGATATATTCTTGCTTCAGCCCCTGAATTGCCGCCCCTAATATGTTGCCGCTCGGGTGCAATGCACCCCTTGCACCCATAGCCAATATGGCTGTCAGAAATGATGCGGCAGACATTCCACAGAAATTCAGCTTCTTTCAAAGTTCCACACAACAAATAAGGTCTGGCCATAAGAAATCACTTCGTTAATCTTCTCATTCAGTTCCTTGGCATTTTGTGGAAATATTTGCTGGAACGCTATAATCTTTCATGACAACCCATAAAAAGAAGTTTAGTGCTGAATGAGAGGCCAAGCGATTAGAGCGCCACATGTAATCACCTGTGAATTAATCATTAAGAAATTCGCATAAGATGACGCAATGGCTGCTGAAAGCAACACGAAATAGATGGTATGCAAATCACGTTTTCTTTTCAGGACCACTCTTGTCACACTTTAAATTAACCATCAATGTCAAAAACCTTTAAAGTCATTAAGATACGTTGAAATTAACCTTAATATATGTTTGATTTAGGGTAACGCTACAAATTAAAGGAATACTCTGTTTCGATTACGTAATATGTTTCTAAGACGCAGCTGATTTACGAAAATATTAAATTGTATTTACCTATTATACTCTTGTTAAATTTCGTAATTTCGACCGTTAAGACTGGTCACCTCTTCTATACGATATGGATTCTCCCTCTGTTCCTTATCTTTATATCCCACACTCTCCCTCCCCTGCCATTTCCCTCCCCCCTCCCTTTTTAACTTCCCCTATCTCCCCCTTCCCATTTCCATTCCAAATACTCCATTTATCCCTCTCCCTCCCCTGCCATTTCCCCCCCCTCCCTCCCTTTCTAACTTCCCCTTCCCATTTCCATTCCAAATACTCCATTTATCCCTCTCCCTCCCCTGCCATTCCCTCCTCGGGTTGTTTGAGAAGAGATTTTTTTAGAGTCGATCACATTTATCTCTCTCGCGTTTTTGTAAGTATGGACCGCGGCCCAACGGTGGGCCGTAAAGCATTCATTAAGGGCCTCAAGGAAGGTTCGATCTAAGATATTTTGGCGCAAAGTTAGTTTACGTTTTTGCTAAAATAATCAAATCCAACTAATAGGATTTCCAGGTTATTTAAATTGTACCGTTCTGATTTTAGATACATCATCTGAAATACTTAACTCACAATATATTATTACGAGGTAAAATTTAGTTGGGCCGAATATTATATTTTTACATTCTCATATACGAAGTATAATGAGAAGGTATTGTTATCGCGAAAACATTCGACCTCGAGATTTTTACGGAAATATACGTTTTAGGTATCGCTGAATCCGAAAAAGTGGTTTTCGCAATGCCGTCTGTCTGTTACTGGCTCTGGAGCCTAAACGGTACAACGAAAATGAATGAAATCTCGTACTTAGACATTTTACCATACAGAGCAAATGCTATGAAGAAATGGTTGACATTGCTCAATAATTAAGGGAAGATTATCCTACGCTTTTTTTTAACAACAATTTGATTTTCTCAAAAACGGCTCTAACGATTTTGATCAAATTTCGTACCGTTAGTTGAGTTTACGTCTGTAATAATAGCAAATTGTTCATATTTATCAAAAAATGAATATAAGGATGGTTTATTCTAGGCAACTTTAACAATAACTTGATTTTCTCAAAAACGGCTGAAACCATTTTGGTAAAATTTCGTACCGTTACTTGAGTATACGTCTGAAATTATACTACATTTTTCATTTTTCTCAGTGAATGAATATAAAGCTAGTTTATTCTTCGCCAACTTGAACAACAATCGGATTTTCTAAAAAACGACTGATACGATTTTCATCAAATCTCGTATAGTTAATTAAGTTGATGTTTATAACGATTCTACACATAGTTCGTATTTTTCTAAAGATAACTAAACGGCGCATTAGTATATGTGAAAGTTTGTACAATGTAGGTTTTACCGATATTTTATTATTATTGGGCCGCGGAGAAAAAAGTTAGAAAAACTCGTCCAGAGAAATCAAAAGCCATCACTTGCGATGTGAAGGTTCTATTCTGCTAACGCTCCACATTCCAACCCTGTCAAATTCTCCTTGCTGTTGTGATGAGTGTGACGTTAGGTTTGCAGCTACACCTTCACATCCCGACTGCTAAGTAAAGGATACACGGCAGCAGTTTTGATTTTTTTAATCATAGAAAGTACATAGCTAACAATAAAATCTATTCCACAAAACAATTCAGTGATTTAGTAGAATTTTGTGTTAAGTTATTTTAAATTTTGTCAATTAAATTTTCTTGAGAATGCCTTTCCACAAAGTAACGGATTGCAGAAATAGCTATCCGTTTGGATATTCGCCTTATTGGATTTAGGTTATTGACATTCATTGAAATATTACCATTTGTTGTTTGAATCTGAAATAACGGATTCACCGTGAACAAAAATTTATTTTTATTTAAGTACAACATTTTTGTCATCCATAGTAATTCAAAACTTATACTATAAATAAAATTAACAAAAATCCAATCTTCAAAGTTATTGGTGGATTATTCCTATGTTAAAAAACTATCATAAAAAAGATTTATTTTCTGAAATGTAGGATTGACACCTATAGGTCTATGAGGCTGTGAATTTATATTTTAAATTTGGCCAAGTACACTTCATAATGTTTGTCAAAATATAGCGGAATTCACCTTTTTAAACTTAACTATAAATCACTCTAATTCACAGTAATCTGAATGAGTAGGTTGCCAATTTTTATGAGAAATATGAGAGAAAATTCGTCGTCTTAGAAAAAATATATAAAAAATATCTATAAGATATAGATGCTGCTGACGGGATATCGAAAAAAGCCTCAGGCGACGAAAGCCCCAAAACGTAAAATTGCGACAAAAGCCCCAGGTATCATTTTCTCATTGATGTTTAAATTTTTTAAATTTTTATAACAATTGAACGAACTTACAGAGTATAAACAATTCAATCTGATAATTTAAACACCGCTAGTATAAAAAATAAAATCAGAATGATGTCAGTGAACGAGTAAATTGTTCAACCTGCTATATAAACTATTAAAGGTAAAATTGTACCTCCAGTAGAATAAACAATTGAACAGGTAATGTTTAACAACATATGTATAAGAAATTGAACGTGTTGCATTTTGATCCAAAGCTACTGTTAATTATCTATTTATATGTTTATAATAGTACAGTAAAATGCAAAATATTAACATATTTAGATTACGGAGGTGGAGGAGGGTGGGAGAAATCCTAATGTATCAGGTGTCTATCGACTGAAAATGACATCCAGTTCAACATTATGTAATAAATTACCAAATTTAGATTACAAACGTGGGGGGAGGGAGGGGGGGAGAAATTCTCATTACGCACATACAATTCTCGATTCACATATTTTAAGGTAATGAAAAAAATCTCGAATAAAGTACTACTACTTCGACTACTAGTTTCGACTTCGAGTTTCCCATAAGGTAACAGGGAAAAATCGATTTTTCGACGTGCAGGCTTTCATTCTTTTTAAAATTAAAATTCGAAAGAATTAACTTACGATCTTCGGATCTGAACCATTTTGAAGGTAAAATTATATAGTTTCTCATTCTGTTCATCTTTTTCCCCACATTGTTCCGAAATCGCCCATGCTAAACGTTTAATTCACATATTTTGGGGAAATCTTTCCATTTTAACGGGATGTTGATTTACCTGCGAATTACATTGTTAGACCTCTATTTCCCCATGATATTTCAATCCTTATGGGTGTAAGGTGCATTGAATGCATTTAATAAGAGAGAGAGAGAAGGAAAGAGGGAGGGAGAGTGGTAAGGGAGAGGGGGAGGTAGAGGGTGGAGAGGAGAGGTGGAGGGGGGGAGAGGGAGGGAGCGATTGAAATGGAGGTAGGGAGAGGGGGAGGGAGATGGCGAGGGAAAGAAAGGACCCCCCTCCCCTCACGTTAGTAATCTAAATATGGTAATTTATCACATAATGTCGAACTGTATGTTATTTTCAGTCGATAGACACCTATATTGCTTGTTACTTCCTCCATATATGTACGTATAGAGAAAGTATTATTTTCATGAAAGATTCGAATTCGAGATTTCAACGAAAATACACATTTTGAGGTCCCCTGGACACATTTTGACCGTTTTCTCGATAATACTTTTGTGTGTGTGTGTGTGACAAATTTTGTGCGCGCTCTAATTCAAAAAACTATTCATCAGATCAGCATGAAATTCTATATTGTGATTTTGTATATATTCTTAAGATTTCGAAAGATTTTGATAACAATCGGTCAACCAGAAGTAGCGGTTTACTCCTGTGAAATTTGAGTTTTTCTTAAATATTTCGCTTAAAACGGAATTTTTTTAAATACACACACACGCACGCACACACACACACGCACGCGCGCACACGCACGCACCCACGCACGCACCCACGCACACACAAAGTTGTATATATTATTTTTTTATAAAACTCTTGTTTGAACTAAATTTTAATATGAGGAATATTTCAAGAGATATTCAATTTCAGAAAAAAATTTTAACGGTAGAATTAGCTAAATAAACAAAACGGGAATATAGAAATTTAAATGTTTATTTATTTGACCGCTAAAATAAAATGACTAATGTTTATGTACTTTCGGTGAAGCTAGGGAGATGAAATATTTCAGAAAGTTAGAGAAAATGGTGTTTCAGCGGTAATTAACATTGAAAATTATAATGAAATATATTTCTGTGGCTGTTGAAAATTAATAAATGTTAAAAAATTAAATAAATATGAATGCACTTCTAGAGGTGCTAAATATATGAAATTTTCCAGAAATGTGGGTTATTCGTAACAAATGATGGAAAAGTATAAAATTCTTTTATGTATACATACGTATGTTTTTACCTCTATATTTTCCAAAGAGAAAAACACGTAAATCGGGGGAGAGGTGCGAGCATTTGCGTTTAAAAATTATTTGTCCGTTCTTACTCTGTATATTAATAGGAGATCAAATGCTTGCAGAATGCAAGCACATACTACTAGTATAAAATGTGTGTGTGTGTTTGTGTGTATATATATATATATATATATATATATATATATATATATATATATATATATATATTGGGAGCGTGTATTTAGAGCGTGACTTTATTCGAAGCGGAAAATTTTTTCTTGCAGAGTAAGTTCCTCATTTGTTAAGAAGTCTAGAGCAGCGCTTGAAATTTTTCCTTGCCAGCTAATGAAAAAACGCCCTCAGCAGGGGAAACTTGCTTCCACGATAATGGGTTTTTTCGTAAGTTTTTCTGCGCGTCTTACAGAGGAAAAGTTTTGGAGGAAAAAAGAAGAAGATAATACTCTCTCCGCGTTCCTCAAAAAAATAAATAAAATAGTTGCGATGCTTTTAGCAGAGGAAATGTATTGAATTTCGCGGAAAGGATGACTTTAGTAAGTTTTTTGAATTTTTTAGAAATCTCAGTTTCCTATAAAAAGAAATTGTTTCCCTGTAAGCTTCTTCGGTGTCAGCGATCCGAGAAAACGACTCTTTCCAGGTCACCAACGTAGGCGCAGAAGTCGAAAACCCTTAAGAGTTATGTCGAAACTCGACAAGCATTTTTTTATCGGATTTTTAAAAAATTCCATTAAACCATCCGAATTTTGATGGTTTGGGAGTGACATTTAATGACTCGGGGAGTATAACTTGTCCTATATTTAAAAATCAAAGTTTAAAAGTTATTAACGGCTTATTCTAGTATAATTTTTAAAATTCCAGCAGTGTTTATTGATAGGAAACCTTTTGAACTTCTACTGCCTATAGGTAATTAATATAGAAAAAACGGGAAAAATCTCCGGAGCCAGTAAGTGTGTATAGAGAATTTTCGGACCGATACGTATTTAGGGTTCAATGTAGCCATATTCTGGGAAGGGACTCGAGGGCGAACCAACTGGTGGAAAGAAGAGTCCAGTGGAACACACTCAAGTGTTTATTATTTTGCTAAAATTATTCTCGAGGGCGTCATAGTTAATATTCTTCTTACACATCGGAGTAGAACAAATAAAACTAATATTAATTTAAGGAAGGTTGGCGGAAAGGTTAGATTTTCCACGCAGCGGGCTTGAGTTCGAATCCTGGCGGTAAGAGAGTGAAGGGGGGAATAAAGAGAGAGAGAGAGGGAATGATGGAAGTAGTAGGGCGTGGCCGTGGCGCCTCGCGTCTCCGGAGAGAGTCGCCAAGCAGTCTCCATGGCAACATTGGTTACAAAGAGGGGGAAAACGGCCGAAGACGGAGAGACTAATTAATATTGGTCGAGGGCAGAGTGAAAATTCCGAGTTTTGGTCCCTCTTTCCACACTCTTATTGTTAGATGAACTCTCTGTAGCATAGGACGTCTTCGTCTGCCTTTTGCTGTGGATGCTCTCGAATGGCGAGCGATTCGTCCCAGAAGAGCCAGCGCGGGCCCTGGGACAAATATCATTGTCGGGCCCCTTTTCTCTGTTTTAAGTTTAACAAGGGAACGTGGCCCCTCGGCAGGCCCAGGACAGCCGACTCCCCCCCCCCCCCCCTCCCCCTTCTCTACGGTATTGGCTCGCAGTATTATAAACAGAATTTGTCAAATTCCATTCAATTAAAATTTTTTATCAAAAATACATGTATAATATGTGTTGGTACTCTATGTATCACATCATAATTAGACTTGGTATGATTCGATTAATTTCGATAAACAGCGAATTTGTAAAAATCAAATATTTGACGAAATTTAATTGCCGTCGATAAGTGTAGGTTTTTCATGACTAATTTTTTTTCGAAATTACATGTCATGGTTTTTAAATTTGGTTTCCCAAATTAACACCCAAAATGTATTTTAGTACCAAAAAGCAACGCGTAAAAAAATCGGTACTTATCATAACAGACGACCACATTTGGATCGGAATTTCCTACACTATGCATTGTGAGGTCCCCCGTGACATTTTTAAGTAGCTGCGTATCTTGCGCTGCAACAGAGTCCAAAAGTACGAATTACGTAAGAGTAGATCTTAGTATGAATGAATACCTACCGATCGCCAGATGTCCCTATAGTACTTTAACTAATAAATTTCCATAAAATTTACATTTCTAGGGGCCATACATATAATCCATCCTCCGAAAGAGAGTTTCCCATCATCATCGTTCTGTGTTTGCGTTCTAGGCAATTTTCTAGATTCCTCCTGATTTTTTTATCAACATCGCAACTTTTTCCTTCATAACATTTACGTATAAAGTTGGTTTTATATTATAATGGCGTAACATTAAGTTTGTTATTGAATGGTCACGGTTTCGTTATTGTACGATTCAACGAATAAAATTTAGTTTCTCATCTCTAAAAAATTGGGAGCAAACAGTATTATTCTTTATAACTGACCGCACGACGACACTCCGAGTGCTTGTGGGTCCGGACCCCGGGCCCAAAGACGGAATATTCCCGAAGGGGAGAAAAGTAAGAGTACTGTGGAGGAGGAGTTTCAGGGTGCTAAGGGGTGAGAAAAAAGCAGTGGGTTGGGTTGGGAAAACCCAAATCCAAAATCTGAGAAATGGAGAAAACGCCGCCCGTTGGTATTGGTTGCACCCGCGTATTGCGATAGGAAAACCTTATGACGGATCCTAATACCGGGCCCCGGGGAATTTACTCCGGTATCCCACCCTCTCGGTGGCCCTGTATGTTTGTATAAAAATGCTTAAAGAAAAGGATAGGCAATAATAAAGGTGGCAAAAGGGTGTTGGAGGGAGCCCAGTGGACACTTACCTAAATTGGAGAGCCGCTGGGGGTGCTGAAGACACGAAAAACAACCCAGATTTGAAGCTTTCAGGCTGACGCCCTTCCTCAGCTACGGAAAGACGTGTGTGTATAGTGTATACATACACAACGCCTACAAATGAGTCTCTCCGACAACCCAGCGGCTCTCCTTCCAGTATACACTCATTTGGTTTCCTTCCACACCTAGTTGTCCTAAATATATATACAGTATAACTCGGTTACAACGGCATTCAAGGGACTGGAAATTTGTTGTCGTTATAATCGAGTGTCGTTATAACCGAGGTGCATGGGAACATAGAATTAGTTTCCAAATTTTACATTTTACGTTATGATCTAATAAGTACATTAAAGATTAGATTATATTATGACATAATACAAAATACATTACATTATGATATAATAAGTACATTAAACATAATAAAAATATTTTTAATAATTAGTAAAATAATCTGATATTTTTTTGTGTCGTACTTGAAATGTTTTTCGAGGTCCTCCTCAATGAAGTGAATAATAGTAAATGTCTTTTTATAAGTCTCCTTCGATTCATAAAACCGTGATATCACTTTTATTGCTTGCATAGTTTCATTAACCGCTGGAACTGGTTCGTCTTAACATTTCTTCTTCTTCCTCTTCTTCGATACACTTTCCATGCTGCCCTTCCGTGACCTCCCTCACGATGCCTAAGGTCCGTTTGAGCTTCTGTTATTATAAACAGTGGCGCACACACGGAGGAGAGGGAAGGGGGTGGATCTCCCCTCCCCTGGAAAATTGTCATTTTTCCATACTGCGGAAACATACTTCGTTATTTTAAATTTGGCTTCATGGACGCCGTCAGAAAGCAATAGGAGACGGTTTTCCCCCTTTGTTTGTAACATAAATATAATAAACAATGCAATACGCGACATTGATGTAACTTGCATACAACTTTTGTGCTTGTCAAATATTTCGTATCTCCTTGAGAAAATCCTTTGTGCACTACTGATTATAATATCATGGTCGATTTCTATATATGAATTGATATCTTCATAACTTATAAAACTTTCTATGTTCATCTCGCATAACCATTCTGTTAGTGTTGTTTCAATGAAATTGACGTCTACTGACTTTGTTTTAGAAAAGGGCTCGTGCAAACCACACTGAGTAAAGAGTTTCCGCTGTTGGATCCCTCCCCAACCACGGTCAAGAGGCTGCTTTTCGTACTTCAATGTATTGGCGATCAGCAAAAATTAATAATAAAAGCTGAATCATGTATGGGAGAATGAGAGGGGGGTCGGGAGGGGGGGCGTAGAGGGAGGGTCTACTTATTAAGCCAAAGGAATGGATAGATTCCCGATGCGAAAATCGCTAATGGATTCAATTACGCGATTTGATTAATGTGCCTTTCTGCGCGCATCAAGACGGATACGCTCTGTGTAAGAAAAAAAAAGATCGCACTATATGAAAGTCAGCGCGCTCTTCGGGGAGTGATTGAATATCCATCTGATACGGAGGAAAATGGATTCGTTGAAATTCCGAATATAATGTGGGATGTGGTGTCACTTTCATTGAGATTGATTTGCGAGGAAAACGAGGATTATGCAAAAAGAAATACGAGTGTCGAATAAAGAGGAATATTGTTCACAGATCCGGGCCAAGTCTTAATGGTACAATTTATAACTTCAATTCCGAAAAGCGTTTCGACCTCGGGCATTCTTAGGAAACTTGAAGATCAAAATTTACGATGGATTGGTAATATGTTTAGAAGAAGAAGAAGAAGGCAAAGGAAATAAAAAGAAAACTGGCGATTCCCCAAGCAAGGATTGATTTATTTTATCTCACGTGAGGCAGGAAGGTATAAAATCCGAAAAAATTGAAATATTCGTCGCCACAAGTTATTTAAACTAGAGCCTAAATTGGTTGGGATTCGCTTATGGTGAAAAACACGAAACATTTGATGACGCTTTTCAATAGTTTTCAGGGTAACAGCGATTTTTTTATAGTTGAATCTCAGCTATTTTCCCAAATGGGAACGGGGAGAGAAGTCGTGTTTCTTGAAAAGGGAACATGAAATGGCCCCGCATATCCTCAGCATGATTAGGAATTCCTCTGAAGCAGTAATAATGACTAGAGCGCATCTTTCGCTCATTAGGCGAATTACGGGCAAAAGCATATTGTAGCGAGCCACGTCCCAAAGCACTATTAAATGATGAAACTGACGAGCACGCCAGGATGGCTCAAAGACCTTACAGTTATTTCGGTGTAGACAACTTGCTACCTAGAGGTTACTACTTCAATACATTGGATAAATTGGTAGAAAGCAAAATACTCTCCGACATTCCTCAGGCTCTTAATAACGTCAAGTTAAAGAGCATATTTTTCTCGCTGTGGAAACTTCGTCCGATATAATATTCCATTGTCATTATTTCCTGATAATTTACCATTTATCACTGTTTTGGAATTAAGTGCGATGTGGATTGGATGCAAAATTCAACATTTTTACTTTCTCATATACGAAGTATATTGAGAAAGTATAGTTATCGCGAAAAAATTCGATCTCGAGATTTTGACAGAAATATACGTTTTAGGTGTACCCGAATCCGAAAAAGTAGTTTTCGCAATGCCGTCTGTCTGTTACTTGCTCTAGAGCCTAAACGGTAAAGCGAAAAAAATTAATATAAGGGTAGTTTATTCTAGGCAACTTCAACAATAATTTGATTTTCTCAAAAACGGCTGTAACGATTTTGATAAAATTTCATACGGTTACTTGAGTCTACGTCTGCAATAATACTAATACTTCATTTTTCTCAATGAATGAATACAAGGCTAGTTTATTGTTGGTCAGCTATAACAAAAATTGGATTTTCTAAAAACCGGCTGATACGATTTTAATTTTCCAAAGATAACTAAACGACGCATTAGTATATGAGGAAGTTTGTACAATGTATGTTGTACCGATTTTTTTCTTCGTTTTTCATTATCACCGAATTGCGTCCATGTGCAAATTTTCTTCATATTAATATTATGGCATTGTGTTTAAACTAGTCCGCAGCCAAGTGCCGTGGTGAATATATTAAATATGCCAAATTTAACGGTTCATCTTGGATTTGTTTCCAGTTCAAGCTGCCTCTTTAATGAGTTTCTTTGACAGACATTATGAACTAACATTTTCAACAACGTACAATAAAGCATATTTCCCTTATTGGAACTATGTCCGCGAAAATTACCAATTTCCGAGATTTAAAGAAGTTTTCTTTATCATAGCCGAGGAGTTAATCTTAATTAAAACCATTTCTTAGATTAACTTTATCAAACTGTTTATCTAAAGTAAACACGATCTAGTGTACGTATTTCCACACACGAGCTAAAAATTCTACAGGTAAACTAACCACATATATTCATTTGCAGGATTTTATTTTTATTCAGAAACGTCACAAATTACATCGAATGCAGAATTTAACTAACGAAGGTGCATTTCTACTCGGCACATAAGCAACGCCAAAAATACCCCATTGAAATCTGCCGCGAATAAATTGCGGTCGTAAAGCCTCGCCTAATTAGGAAGCGATCTTTTTCTGCTCAATACAAACGGCGCTCACAGTAAAATACCAAATAAAACTGAATCTTTTAATTGAGTGCGCCCAGAGGCTATATGGAAGCAACCATATCCACCCCTTTAAGTTGGTATGTTTCAAAAGCTCTGACGTAGAGAAAGGAGCGGGAAGGTTGCGGAAGGACAGGGAGAGGAGAATGGTGGAGGGAGGGAAAGGGGCTGAAGAGAGTATCGGAATAAAAATCCACCGATTAGAACACCTTCGCTGAAAAAGGAAACCGTGACTCACATCTGTCTCTGTCCATAACGCTCAATTGTAGAGCACCACCGGGGCATGGGACCCAGGGGCAGGTTGACCATTCCTATTTGAATCACACTTTCAAGATTTACTTGGCCTTACCACCTTTATATTTCAGACTGCTCAAAGGTCTGCAGTAACGCCATGGGTTCATTTCAATAGTTTCTTTTCTCCGTTTGGTTAACGCAGGAATGGAAGTAGCTTATATTTAATTTCCTTTTAAAATTATTGATAATCATCAAACGAAATGCAGACTTGGACCAAATAACGCCTAAAGGAATCGAGCCCACGATGTGTTTCCACCATTCTTTAATTTTGTCCCAAACTGGCTGCACTGTAACACACCGAAATATTATATGCATCGAATCACCAATTTCCCCACAAAACTGGCACTTTCCGTCCATAGTTTTTCACCACTTGCAAAGTTTTTCAGGTCTGACTAGTCTATCGCGCCACAATCTCCACGTGATCTCCGCGTCGCAGCTGTCGTTCGGTATTTGGTGAAGCTGCTTCCAGTCAAGAGACATCCTGCAACAACACTGACTTCTCTGTGGGATAGGGGATCCCCGGTACTCTTTTCAAAAATGCACCCTTTAGGTTTTTAAAATCTCCCGGGAGTACTAAAAAATCATTTTTTATCCCTGTTTTAGGTTTCATCTACAGTTGGGGTAATTAATGGGCTGCAGGTATAACAGGTGCCATTCCCCGAGTACCGAGGCGTAAAAAGGATCGAGAGACTTATTACTGTCCGCTTTTTCTTTAGCTAGCAGCGTCGACACTATGCCTTTGCTAGGGATATCAACTGTTTCGCTCAGAAAATGTGTTGCAAGATGGACGAAGGCTGAGTCTTCTTCCTGTCTTGCATGTAAATTTGTTACGAATTTGAGGCGAAGGTATATAACGGACATTTCTGGGTGTGTGCACATGATTCCTCCAGTTGCCCTTAGGTTTCCCACGTGTTTTTCGCTTTGGAAAAAGTTGCCTCGCTCTAAGAAGTGCGGGTGATAGAAGTATTTTACCGGGTACCTCCGTCACCTTTCCCAGAGTAGCCGTAAAGAAGTCTTAAATACCAAACGAATTAGCAGTCACCTTCTCACGGTGCTCGGATCGGGCTGGGTTGTTATTGTTATTGTGGGACCTTTTGACTTCAAACAATGACGAGCGCTAGTAGGCTACTAAGTCTAAATCACAAAGCAAGGGAGGGGATAAACCCGGTGCCGGCTTTAGCCTACTCTTAACGAGAGACACAAAGGGGACCAACGGCTTTACGTCCCTTCCGAAGGACGGAGCGCTGATTCGCGTGCTCTCCTCTAAACACGCAAATAGGGGGCCGCTAAATCTCTGAAAAATCCCTACTTTTGCAGGATTCTTACCTGGTTCGCACCGGGTATACTCAGCGTAGCAGGCCACCGCCCTCGCCACTACGCCACGGCACCCCCTGGCTGGGTTGTCGCTTCGATGGGTAGGGTTCCGCCGCTTGCCGTCTCGGGATTAGAGGGTCCGTAGGCAGTGATGTTTCGCTGCCGGTGACGGCGGCTGCGTGTCGCTCCGAGCAGTTTTTTTTAGCCACGTGGCCTTTCTTCTTGCATGAGTAGGGTTCCCAGACATTTTCATACAAAAGGTAGTACATTTTTACGAAAAAGTAGGACTTTCGTTTGCAAAAAGTAGGATATTTTTTACAAAAAGTAGGACACATAAATTTACAACCTTCATTAAGTAATGTTATCTTACAAAACAGTAATTACATATATATTTGTATTTGAACGTATATTGTCTTTTGGCAACTTCTCATACATTTCTCTCCATCAAGGAATAATTACATTTCACTTGTAGCAAACTTTTAACTGTTACAATTTTCAGTCTGTTTCTATTGCCAGTCCATGTTTTTTTTACAGAAAGAGAATACTCGCTAAACATCAGCATTCGATGTTGGAATCTCGAAAATTATGTGCACTAATATCTTTAGATGAACGAAATTATCATTTTTAAATAAAGTGGCCTACTTTATATCAAATGGGAATTTATTTAATTCTTTTGAGGTATTTATAAGGAATCAAATCAATTAAGTCGTTTCATCAAACAAAGAATCCTTTGCAATGATTTCTTCAATTAGAAATTCTGCCGTTTTTCAAATTTCATCGTATTGAATATCTTCGGTACTTTTCAACATTAACCATTTAGTCGAGGAAGGATAGTAATGATACGCTACGAAATACACAGAATGCGCTGCTTGCCTCCGTTGCGATAACACTTGTGTTGACAAACTTCAATTTCATAACATTTTCCCTCTGGTGAAATGCGGTCAGAAAATTTACTCCGTAAAATAAAATGATAATCCAAAACCTTTCACTGAACGAAACGCCGAGTGTTTGCTTCGAAGCACATTGAGAAAGCTTCTGCAGTTGAGAAGAATTGCTAATACTAACTCGCACCATATCTACATCTACATGATACCCTGCAAATCACCAGACTGTTGGGTGGCAGGGGTTGCAGCACACCAAAACCTACCTAATAACGTCCCTCGTGGGAATCACTCTCCTGTTATGATCCCGTGTGGTCCTTGGGAAAAACGAGCTCCGATATCGCTCGGTCCTACAGTCGATCTCTCGTATTTTATTCTCGTGATCGTGCCTGCCCATGTACGTAGGTGCCTCTAATATTCCTGAGACCTCTTCTAAGAGAACATCCTACCTAAATTTCTCCAGAAGCCTTAACCTAGCGCTAATTCTGCGATCCTCTAGCGATATCCAATTCAACTCTTTCAAGAGTGATGTGACGCTTAATTTTTGCTCATATTTTGGTTTACGAATCTGGCTGCTCTGCGTTGGATTCTTTCTAACTCAAGTATTTGTCCCTTTTCGTACGGATCCCATACGCTAGAAGCGTATTCGACCTGAGATCTGACTAATGATAAATAACACGTTTCTCGTACCTGTTCTGCGCTACTTCTTACTATTCTGCCTACGAAGCCCAATTTCGTATTAGCTGCGCCTACGATCCTTCGAATATTCATATTCCACGATAGATCAGGACAAATGGTGACTCCTACACATTTTAACGTACTCTGCAGATTGGATATTCAATCTATCAATTCTGTACTCCGAGTCTAATTCATTGTTCTTACTCTTCCAGAAACTCAATAGGGAACATTTGCTGTGATTAACTTCGATTTTCCAATCTTGACGCCATGCTGAAAGGGCGTTTAAATCTTCCTGCAGCGATTTTTGGTCATCCTGTCTCATTATCTCCTTATATAAAACGGTGTCATCTGCGAAAAGTCTTATTTTGAAGCGAATTACCGAGCAGATATCGTTTATATATATCAGGAATAGTAGTGGGCCTATGACACTTCCCTGTGGAACACCTGATGCGACTTTTATTGGGTATGAAGATTTCCCATCAATAACTACTATCTGTTTTCTGTTGGAGAGGAAGTCTTTTACCCAACTCAAGATATTAGGGTTTATGCCGTACTTTCCTAGTTTTCCTATTAATTTATTATGGGGTTCTTTGTCAAACGCTTTTTTAAAATCAATGAAAATGGCATCAACCTGATTGTTTTTCTCTCCGCATTGCAACAAATCGTTTACGAACAGGGCGAGCTGCGTTTCGCATGACCTACCTTTCCGAAACCCGTGTTGGTTTATGTTTAGCGAAGAACGACCATCTAAATAACGCAGAACAGAGCTAACGATTATATGTTCTAGAATCTTACACGATAATGACGTCAAAGAAATCGGTCTGTAATTTTCGGGGTTCTCTTTATCACCGCCTTTGTGGATGGGCGTTACGTATGCTAGCTTCCAGTCTTTTGGAACGGTTCCATGTGCAACGGATTTTTCGAATATTATTTTCAAGTAAGGTGCGATTACCGAGGCTAGCTCTTTCAACACACGCGCGGGTATACCCTCCGGCCCGGGTGACTTATTTTACTTAATCGACTCTAGCTGGTGCGCGATACCTGTTTCAGAGAATATCAAATCTTTCATCGAATTTCCCTCATCATTCAAAGATGGTTCCTCAAATTCGTTGCTCACCGAAGTAAACGCTTTCTGAAAGTGTTCATTTAGCAAGTTCGCTTTTACCGCGCTATCGTGTACTACATCACCTGCCTCCGTTCTCAATGACGCTATGGTGGGGCCTCTACCATGAACCTCTCTAACGTATGACCAAAATGCTTTCGGATTTTCTTTCAAATTACTATGCAGAACTTTCTTTTTGTAATCATTAAATGCTTCTCGCATTGTTACTCTAGCACTTGACCGCGCCTCTCTGTATTGATGCCGTATCGTTGACCTCTGTTCCTCTGTGACTTTCGAAGTATTATTATTTAAGCGAGCGTGAAGTTTTCTTTGCCGTCTAAGAGCGCATCTAACTTTCTGGTTATACGATCTCGGTTCCGCACCATCACGTTTAAATTTATGTGGAATGAAATTATCCGTACCCTCTCGCATCATATCCCTGAACACGCACCATAATTCCTCTGTACTAGCGTCGATAGGTGCCTCGCAGAAATTAGGGAATTGTGTCTGTAAAAAAGACCTAAATTTCGAGAAATCGCGTTTGGCGTACATACATACGCGTCTTCTAGCCTTAACCATAGTGAGTGAATGTGTAATGGATTTGTCCAATGGAGGAGTAGAATTCGTTTCAGGTACACCTAATTTAGTTTTTCGATTTCGAATGTAATAGCTCAGCGCGGTAGACCAATTAGTGATGGAGACTACGTTAAAGAATCGTGGATGGAATGTGCTCCATTTCGTTTTGTAGATTTTCCAGATAAATTAAAAATCCTTCAGCCTATACGAGACATGCCGGTGAGTAGTAATACAGTTAAAGAAAGGATAATCAAAATGAAAACCGATATAGGAAATCAGCTAAAGGGTGATATCATTTCTTGTGAATACTTTTCCATATGTCTCGACGAAAGCACTGATGTCACGTCATTAGCTCGAGTAGAAATTATTGCTCGATATCCTTGCGGTGATGAACTGCGTGAGGAAGTAATTAATTTGGTGACTTTAAATGGAACCACTACTGGAACAGATATTTGCAATGCAGTTGTAAACGAACTTTTGAATGCCCAGATAAATATTTCAAAATAGTTGCTGTAACTACAGATGGTGCACCTAGTATGGTTGGTAGGAATGCTGGTTTTGTGTCGTTGTTTTCAAAACATGTTGGGCACCCTTTGCTGGGATTGCATTGTATTATACATCAGGAGACATTGTGTGCTAAATCTGGTTTAAAGGCACTTGAGGATGTAATGATAGTTGTTACGAAAGTTGTCAACTCTATTGCATCCAGCGCAGCGGTTTAAAAAAAGCGAGTTTCATTTCCTACTAAATGAAGTTCATTCAGTATGCAACGGATTACTTACGTATGATAACGGTCGTTGGCTTAGTCGAGGGTGTTCTTGAACGTTTCGTGGAGTGTTTGGATGAAATTGTCATGTATATGAATGAGACAAAAAAAGTGTTACCAGAACTGTACGATCTTGAGTAGCTTATTAAGCTGATGTTTTTCACAGATTTCTCTTCGCATTTAAATGAATTAAATATTAAGCTACAAGGTTTTGCAAAAACAATTGCTATTATCATTGATACCATAAAAGCATTTGAAATTAAGTTGAAAATATTTAAACGTGATTTTGAAAGTTGTTGTTTCAAATGTTTTCCCCGCTTGAGAGGATATGTTGCCAATTTCAAAATTCACGAAAAGGTGTAAACTGAAAAACATGCGATTTTATTTTTGGAAATAATAAATACAACATCAGACGGATCTTCGTCAGTATTTGCACAATTCCGGGAAATCGAGGATATTGTGAAATTCGTCAAATATCCTGACACTTTTATTTTAGGAAATGTAAATCTGGATAAGTTTGAATGGATGGATTTGTATGACTTTGAAATGTTGAGTTACAGTCCAGTACATCCTAGAAGCAATAGTTTGCTGATTTAAGAATTCATTTGGAAGCTATTGAAAGTGATCAGTAGGTGGGATCCAAGAGTTTTAACTCAGAAAACGAAGTATTAAAAGTTTTGAATAGTAGTCCTAAGGCATTTGAGTGTCTAAAAAATTAGCCATGGCATTTTCAACTCTATTTTCAAGCATTTATTCGTGTGAGGCATTATTTTCAACACTGAATTTTATAAAGTCGGATATGATAAACCGACTAAATGTTGACTTGAGTGCTTGCGTTGCATTGAAAACTATTAAGTACAAACCTGATATTATCCAGCTTTCATCTATGATACAGCAGCAGAAATCGAACTCAGGAAATTATTATTTGGTTTTATTATTTGGTAATTTGTAATTTGTAATTTGTAATTTTTACATAAACTTTGATTTGTCTAACTAAATTTTTGTAAAATAAAATGATGTAATTTTTATTATCGTTCTTATATATATATAAATATTTATTAATATAAAAATATTTTAAGCTCTCCATTTTTTAACTAATTATTTCGTAACATCAGCAATTTATGTAGAACAACATGGATAATAGCTTAAACATAACGGATTATAGTTAAAAACCTTATTAAAACTTAATAAATATAGAGATGAACCCAGTGGCACGCGAAAATTTTACTGCTTCCCCTCCCTTTCTTTTTGGGCACGCAGCAACAAAAAGGTTTGCCATCCCTGGTTTAGGCTGTAGAGCCGCGAACATAAAGATCCACAGACAGACGGCATTGCGAAAACCACTTTCTCGGACTCGGGTACACCTAAAAAGTATATTTCCGTATAAATGTCGAGGTCGAATTTTTTCGAGATTGCAATACTTTCTCAATATACATACTTCGTATAAGAGAAAGTAAAAAACAAAAACGATGAGCGAGCAATATAACCGCGCAATTGATCGCTACTTGAAATGCGATCCGTTTCGATCGTCCGTCGCTTTGCCGTTGAGAACACCAATTATTTAACACTTTCGCTAAGAGAAAGAGGACTATATTCGGCCCGCAATACATGTAACACGAGATCGAATTCCGAAGAGGAACTATTTGGCGTTGTTCTCAGCGACGACGTCGCACTCAGCAATGCTTCTAAAAGCATGCTACCAGCGAACATTGAATCCAGGTCCGCGGAACATTCTGCCCTATTAGACGTTTATTAACCCACAGCACTGAATCCATTATGGCGCTTTATATTCACACAGATAGGATTTCAAAAACATTATAGTGTATCCTACATTTCGCTAAGGCTATCACTTTTGGTTAAAACTTTTCATATCCATCTTCTCTTTATGACAATTCTCCTATTTGCCTCTTTCTTATGCGCCTCTTTTTAGTTACAATAAAAAATTATCTCTCCTATTAAGATCTTTCCAAACTGTATTCACAAAGTCCTCATTCATTTGTTTTTACTGCATAATTTCTTTTCTCATAATATTCGCATCGTTTCATTCCTATTCTAGAAATATTATATATGATTCTTATCCATACAAATCAACTGTAAAACACAATTTCTCCCCGAACGCATTCGCTCCTTGTAAAGCGAGAACCTGATCACTTAAGGTAGTCAATAGATGTGAGAATAGCCGTCTCAATTAAATAATTATAGGGAAGGATGAGGAAAGGTGGTCTTAGGTCAAAGCTTCATGCAGTCTGGCAAAGATTAAGTATATGCAAACTCACGGGAATGTTCATTCTTTTACCTGGCTGTCGAAGTGAGTGGACGTGCCTTTCACTTCCTCCTCCAGTGAAACCCAGCGGATTTGCGAGCGACCATTCTATCTACATCTACATGATACCCTGCAAATCACGAAACTGGTGGGTGGCAGGGGGTGCAGCACACCAAGACCTACCTAATAACGTCCCTCGTGGGAATCGCTCTCCTATTATGATCCCGTATGGTTAGGGTGGTTCTTAAAGGGGGTTCAAATTTTTCTCTCACATTTTCTCAGCTCCCACCCCCGGAGGTTGTTCCTTTTAGTGTTGTAAGAACACTTGTAAAATTTCAGCTCGATCGGATGACGTTAAGGGGTCTCGCACGGACCTTAAATTTCAAGAATTTACATTAAATTGAGATAATATATAATTTTAACAGATTTTCATACCGCTATGTAAAATATCACATTTTTTTACAAAACAAGCAATCTTTTGAAAAGAATTAACGAAACAGTGATCTGCTCCCCTCATAATTTAGGCTAATTTAGCGGCAATTGTGGACTTTTTCATGTCAGGAATTGACGATGATCTTGAACCACGAGGAGAAGTTTCTGTTTCTTCTGTTCGTTGTTCGTGATGCATTTATTGTACTGTGACACCAGAGCCACTCCACGTTCAGCCACGTCATTCACGACCCTCAGTTTACTGACGAACATGCGACCATGCATGTAATCCTCATGCTGGACCCACTGCTCCGGCTCAAAATCCATGAAAGCCACTGAAAGCTCATATCGTTTGAAGAACTGGGCTGTCTTGGCAGTGACGAAATCGGAGAGGTCCTTTTCCCACCACGCCTTCATCCAGCTTTTGCATCTTACGTCCAACTCGCTTAGCAGACTCCTGGACCGAAGGTCAGTAGGGGTTTCCTTAATGGCTTTTACCATCTTCCGCTTGATATCCGGGGGAACTGTATTATCAAAGAAGCCCATGGCTACAAGTTCCTTGTTCAAGTACCATAAATGACCAGCAAACTTTTCCCGTGCAGCGACAGAAATGGTACGGTTGATATTGTTGTATTCTATGAGGGCTTGGAGAAACTGAAGGTCATTGTTTGGAGCAGAAACAGCTGAGCTTGTTGAAAACCATGGCCTAAGATAAAGTTTCACAATAAAAATGCACACATTTCGGAGGCCTGCTTGTTCAGCTGACGTGAGGGCAATCTGCTTCCGAAACATGAAAATCTTCAGAGAATACAAACTCTGTTCATCCAGCGTGCGGAATGAATGGCACCCGGGACTCTAAAGCTGTATTAGCCGCAAGGGACTACGCCAAGAAACATGGGGATGAGTTCCAGGAACTCGCAGTAATCTTCTCTGGATTGGGTACCCTGCAAAATGAGAATCCCGATATTAACGTACTCTATTTCGGGAAGAATATGAAGATTGCTTATAATTTTTCTTTATCGTAACTCCAACTGCAGCTTTATATATGTTAAAATATTCTTTATAGCTTCAATTGTAGCAGCAGCACACTCCCTATTTCTTTTCTTTAAAACCTTCGTCTGGTAGAAAAATAAACTCAGGGTTTGCTTGTTTGAGGGCAACTTGCAGCCAGTGATCTCGGACTGAGGGCAACACTCGACAAGGTATACTTTCTCTCGCGACATTCTGAAAATCGGCGGCACTACGAAATCGTTTGAACAATCACACAGCGCATAGTCACACCTCGCACTGACTGTTCATTTAACAAGTCGCCGGAGAGCGCGCTGCTGCAAGGGCGGCGCATACTGCGCAGCGCAGGTTTGGACACGTTATTTCAGCCGGACAGGACAGCGGAGGCGCCGCTGGGAACTGATAACCCACGAAAATTGTGTCTACTGAGAGTTTTCGAACTTGAGTTGCATTCTTAATAGGAGGTGGTGAAAAAAAATTGGTTTTAGCATGTGGTTACAATATTGCTAATTTTCAGAACTGCAGGGCCGATGCGAGACCCCTTAATGCTATCCGATTGAGCTGAAATTTTACATGTGGTGTTACAACACTAAAAGAAACCAAATCCGGGGGTGGGAGCATAACATTTCAAACTTTCGAAAATAAGGACCACCCTACCGTACCTGCCCCACCTAAGAGGAGTCGGGTTGGGAAGGGAGGGTTGTTAGTGATAGGTAGCTCTAATGTCCGGCGTGTGATTGCGCCTTTGCTATCCATAATAAATTAATAGGAAAACTAGGAAAGTACGGCATAAACCCTAATATCTTGAGTTGGGTAAAAGACTTCCTCTCCAACAGAAAACAGATAGTAGTTATTGATGGGAAATCTTCATACCCAATAAAAGTCGCATCAGGTGTTCCACAGGGAAGTGTCATAGGCCCACTACTATTCCTGATATATATAAACGATATCTGCTCGGTAATTCGCTTCAAAATAAGACTTTTCGCAGATGACACCGTTTTATATAAGGAGATAATGAGACAGGATGACCAAAAATCGCTGCAGGAAGATTTAAACACCCTTTCAGCATGGCGTCAAGATTGGAAAATCGAAGTTAATCACAGCAAATGTTCCCTATTGAGTTTCTGGAAGAGTAAGAACAATGAATTAGACTCGGAGTACAGAATTGATAGATTGAATATCCAATCTGCAGAGTACGTTAGAATGTGTAGGAGTCACCATTTGTCCTGATCTATCGTGGAATATGAATATTCGAAGGATCGTAGGCGCAGCTAATACGAAATTGGGCTTCGTAGGCAGAATAGTAAGAAGTAGCGCAGAACAGGTACGAGAAACGTGTTATTTATCATTAGTCAGATCTCAGGTCGAATACGCTTCTAGCGTATGGGATCCATACGAAAAGGGACAAATACTTGAGTTAGAAAGAGTCCAATGCAGAGCAGCCAGATTCGTTAAGCAAAAATATGAACAAAAATTAAGCGCCACATCACTCTTGAAGGAGTTGAATTGGATATCGCTAGAGGATCGCAGAATTAGCGCTAGGTTATGGCTTCTGGAAAAATTTAGGTAGGATGTTCTCTTAGAAGAGGTCTCAGGAATATTAGAGGCACCTACGTACATGGGCAGGCACGATCACGAGGATAAAATACTAGAGATCGACTGTAGGACCGAGCGATATCAGAGCTCGTTTTTCCCAAGGACCATACGGGATCATAACAGGAGAGTGATTCCCACGAGGGACGTTATTATATAGGTTTTGGTGTGCTGCACCCCCTGCCACCCACCAGTCTGGTGATTTGCAGGGTATCATGTAGATGTAGATGTGACCTCAAATGAATAATTTCGCGCATGCCTTGTTAGAAATAAGGTAACAGATGAACGAGGGAGTTCGGGTGCGCGGCGGTGGCGACACTTAGGGACTAGGAACACATCACGTGCCGTCATTCTGGACACGTCACGCTTGTCCAAAGAGCTAACGCTTGAGCACGTACGTCTATTATATAGTACAGTGGTTCTCGACCTGTGTGTCGCGGCACATTAGTGTGCCGCGAGGAAGGGACTAGTGTGCCGACGAAGATATTTAATTTTTAAAAGCGTTTGAAACAAAGAAATTCGCATAAATTTTATGATGCAAAAAATTTATCATGATACTACGAGAGGAATTTTCCCTCTAATTGTAAGAGCATAACATTTTTACACGTTGAATTATGTATTGTACAATAAAATTATACATTTATTGCTTTACCAATCGTAACAATGTAATATAACTGCGGCTTTTACTTGTTACGCTAGTTTTTATCTTTAAAAATGAGTATTTTCGCAATAAAATTAATTACGGGTAGTTTGCTGTGCCGCGATGTTCTTAAGCATGCAAAAGGGTGTGCCGTGGAGCAAAAAAGGTTGAAAGCACTGATGTAGTGTACAAGTGATATGTGCTTGCATTCTGCAACAAGCATTTCACCTCACCTTAATACAAAGAGTAAGAGCAGACAAATAATTTTTAAACGCAAAAGTTTGTACCTCTGCACCGATTTACGTGTTATTCTTTTTGGACAACATCGGGGTAAAAACAACCCAAAAAATTTATAATTATAAATTTTTATAGTTTTTAATCATTTGTTTCGAATACCTCAGATTTCTGCAAAATATCATCGATGTAGCACATTTAGAGGTGCATTTACATAAATTTAACTGTTTAAATTTTATGAATTTTTAACAGCAACAATAAGATTTTTCTGAAAGGAAAGCGTCCAGTTCTTCTACTGTACTTAATTTACTCGGAGGTTCTGTATCGCCAAGCTATACGTTGGCATTAACTACCAAAACCTCATATTTATTATCCTGCATTTGAAAGAGGCATTTATTAATGTCTTTGGCTGTCTGGACTATTTCTAGCGGAGACGAACGTGGAAGTGGAGAGTTATCATCTAAGGCTGGGATTTACCGACTTGTAACCTCCAAACGTAGTAACAAACCAGAATGATTGGCATTTCTTAACTCGTATAATGCCAGATCCATAGTGTTTCTCTCCCAGTGCATGAATATTAAGGCACATTATAAATTCTGTTTCTTTTAGAGGTCCACGCATCCAATGACAAGGAGAATCTCTCCTTTGTTTTATTTCAACCATGAGAATTGAATACGTTTAAAGGTGGATCGGAAAATTTATCGTTTTCCAATTTTCATTTTTGATTACTTATCGATTAAATTTGGAAGGTGATTAATCGTAACCATGCCTTACCCTATAAGGCTTTATTTTTATCTCGCCTCCATTTCGTCGACTAGTATCATCATCCAGGGCCCGGGAGATGGGGGGTGGGGGGGGTGCAACCGGTTTAAATTACCGGGATCCGATATTTATCTCCCTGGCCCTGGCTTCATCCCTTCTGCTTCTACCCTCCACCCCCCTCCACTTCCCTTCTCCGCCCTCCTCTGTCCCTTCACCCCCTCACTCCCCCCTTCTATTCTACACTCCCCATTCTCCCTACCCTTCCTGCCCCATCACTCCCCCCCTCGTTTTTTTGCGGTCAATTAGCAACAACTGCAGTATCAAGGATATATTCGAATTTCAAAATTTCCTTTAATAATCCCTCAAATGAGAATCTTTAGGTATTTCCGTGCATGATAATAGTGCTTCGTTTACTCTTCAGGTTAGTGATCAAGCCGAACTACCGCTTGAGACTTAAGTAATTAATTTCCTTAATATAATAGCATTTACCTATATTTTCTCAATATAATAGTTAGAATTTACAGCTAGATGCTAAATTTTCTCATATACGTATTATGTAAAGGTAACTTGAAATAAATTTCGAAATTTTACGTTTGTGCTTAAATGATATGATATGTGACGCAAAACCATTTTGCGTTCGTTACATATTCCTTACACGCAGTGGCGGATCCAAGGGAGGGGGTGGGGGGGGGGGGGGTGGGGGGCGATCGTACCCTCCTTGGATAACCCCATTGCTCTCAACTGGGCGCTTTCTTAAATTCATTCCGTATAAAAATCCTCAATTATACGCCGCAGGTTAGGTCTGTACAGCAAGAGAAAGAAGCATTCTGATAGGGGTAGGGATTTTCCTAATATAGGGCAGTTGGGAGGGGCTGATTCGATAGGTTGAGGGGCGATCGTCCCCCACCCATTGAGAAGTTTCTGGATCCCACCTTGATTATACGTGCTCCCAGGTTCTTCCTTCTCAGTTTATTTGGAAATCCAGGAAGACGACGATAGGCAGCGACGTACTAACAGAAGGAGAAACCGTGCAGTTGCCCGGGGCGGCAAATTACAGAGGGGGCCTTTGCATAGAACACTTTTTTGGGTTTAATTAGTTTCATTATATTACCTATTCCACGATTCGAGTCCTAGTGCAATTTCTCCGTCGATTACGGGATTTACACTTTAAACAGTCATCTACATCTACAGTTGACCCTGCAAGCCACCGCAATGGTGTCGGGCAGTGGATGCAATAGCACCAAGGGAAAGCGCTTAATAATGAGGATGTATATACACCCTACGTAGGCTGATTTTTACAGTCTCAATACGTAGTAATGGGAAAGTATTGTAATTGAAAAAATGTGGGAGACTACGGCGAGATGAATTAATTAAATTAAAACATAAATAATCCTTAACCGTACAAAGTATGTCGGCAGCAATGGTACTTTGTACGGTTAAGGAGTATTTATGTTTTAATTTAATTAAGGAAAATATTGTGTTCACGAAAATAATCGACTTCGAGATTTCAACGGAAATGCAGGTTTTGAGGTCCGTAGAACACGATTAGACTATTTTGGGAATGATGTGTGTGCGTGCGTGTGTATGTGATTGTGCGCGCTCTAACTCAATAAGTACTTGCCATATCGTTACCGAACTTCATGTATAACACTTAAGCATGAGCACAAAGAATGATTGGTTTTTGGATAATAACGGTTAACCGGATGTCGAGGTTAAATCGAAACCCGATTCGGTTTTTGCGATGTTTCCCCGTTAAAACATCATTATGATATATACAATTCTACACAAATGTTTTAGATAGTGTAATTTCCTACCACTTTCATTTGAAACAATTTTCCATAGCAATTATTGTTTAGGAATTATTTATAAATATTAGGTTTTTTCGGTTTCCGTCAAATATATCCTTAAAAACGTCGTAATATGTAATCGTCGTGAGGACCAAAGTTGTGGAGAATAATATTTCTTCCAAGTTTTGTTAGAAACAAATATTCGTAGAACCATCCACCTCGAAGATATTCAACTTTTTCGTAATTTTCAGTATATATCGCCACCACCGTGTAGCGGTGAATTCTGAAAACAATACAAAATATAATTTACGGCAATAAGATTGACTGTATTCTTTTATGTTACGAAATAATAATTTTGCCTCATAACGCTATTCATAATAATTTAAATATCTATACCCCAAATATGGGGAAAGTCATGTGTTGGCCCCATCAGATTTTTTGGTTTTAATTAGTTTATTTATATTACCTATATTGCTACATTTTTTGTTTGTGTAATCTTACTTACTAAAGTGAGACAGAAGAAAATATCTTAATAGGTAAAACAGCTAGCCTCCCGCCCCCACCCATCGCCGCCGGGCCGACTGCGTGGCCATACACCACGTCGGTTGCAATGCGCGCGCCGCAGTACAGAGAGGCACGCGCCTTCAATCGGTTGTGTGTGTGTCACGTACTCTGGTTTATTTGTGAGTAGAAGTTATCGCATTGTTTTGTTATACGTTTGTTGTGATACAGTCACTATTTGTTACAAATAATTTATTAGTACTAATAGCACTATAAAGAAGCGGGAAACCAAGAAAGGCCTATTTATTGCTAAATGTTCCAAACTGGAAAGGTTTTTATAAAACGAGGAATTGTAAAGAATTCTCAGACTCTCGAGGAACTTCATAACGAAAGTGTTAGCGATGTCGGAATTGCTAGCACCAGTCGCGTGATACTAGCATTGACGCCACCCGCCTCGTGGAAAGTGAAGTGACGGCATCATATATGTTTATTGCTTGCTTGGAATTGAAAATATGCTATATAAAATTTGTCTAAACAAAAACTTTAATATAATAATAATAATAATATTATTATAATATTATAATAGCCAACTGCGGTAATGAAAGTCTGTTTTAATCTCTCAGAGTAGTTGACACGTTTTAAGTAAACTTTAAGGAGCGAATTGTTTAGCTCAGCTTGTAGTTTGCGTCATTATAATTTATTATATAGCGGCTTCTTAATGGGTACAAGAGTTAAGAATGTAACTTATCAAAAGCAATGTGATGTGACATTTGAAATAAATAAGCGTTTCGTTCGTGTTGAGGAAGGAACCTAACCAACACACGGACCGCCAAAAGTTGTTACGTAACTTGTGAAGATTTGGCGGAAGAGCTATCTGCCATATTCAACGTGGATAATTATGGAATTTCTAAATAAAATTCTTTTTAACTTTTAAAGCCATAAAAACTTTGGTTTATAATAACGTAATACATCGCGACGTAAACACGATCTAAACACATATCCGGTTCGCCGTGGAACGCCCTTCCTGTAATGCAGCATTCACAACTGTCCACCGCGGAAAATGTTGTACGAGTCGGATGCCATACTAAAACGATTTAAGCGAATTTGAATGAAAAAGTGAATCAATTTTTAGCCCAACTACCATTTCTGAAAAGAAATTTGTAGATACGAAATAAATTTCACACTGGACCGAGAATAGAAGCCGGATCTGTCACGTGGAGTGTAGGTGTTTAAACCAACTAAAGTATGAAGCCAATGTAATTCTCCATTCTCGAATTAGGGTATTTAGGGAGAAGTAAGTAAGGCTTACGACACTAGATGTCCCCACTGAGGCACAGCGGACAACTCCAGAAATTGAGACGTTCTTAAATAAACACTAGTGAAATGATGGAAATTAAAATTACATATATTTGTGCATGAAACTAAAATGATTTAAGCGAATGTTAACGAAAAAGTCAATCAATATTTAGGGTAACTACTCTTTCTGAAATCCCGATATGTTTTATTTCAGACGCAATATAAAATGTTCTTGAAGGGTGTAAGTTACTATAGCTTCTGAGTTTCCCATCATGAATAGGTAGTCTCTGTTCATGTAATAATATATTCCAATCATTCCAATTATCAATGACATGTCCACGCACAGTAATCCACAGTAATAAATAAGGGACCCTAACCGGATCTTGGTCCTAGTTGCTAATATGTCCGTATGGAGGCCATAAAAAAAAAGATAAACTAAGTTGAAATTTATCTGTGTCGAACTGTTCATTTGGTTTTTTAATACATAAATGATAGTCTGAAATAAGTAGCGTGAAAATATTTTAAACGAAGTATTGCAAGTCATATTGATGGATTGTATTAAATAAATTGCTCATTGTGAAAGATAGCAGGTGTGCGTAAATTATGCTCAGAATGAACATTTTGTTCTATTCGAATCACTTAATAATATTTTAGAAAAAGATGACTGAAAAGATTTACGGAAGCAAATAGTAATAGAACATTTCATTATATACATATTGCAAACCCATTGATTTTTTATATTCGAAATTTTATCGTTATTGATATCGATATGATTTTTACGGTTTTGTCTTGTAATTGACACGTCTAAACCTTATATCTCATATTCCATATAGCTCAATAATTTCAGTTGAAAAATTCGGCTTTAGAACGTTCATCAGGATTATTTCTGTCCAAAACATGTTATTTTATCACGTTATATCGATATTAAAATATACCTTAAAATTTTTATGATTCTGGTTAAATTTTGTACTTATCGTTTTGTTGTAACTCAACGTTAAATTTGTCTTACGTGTTTATATGATTAGGTATTCGTTGTTTGTCAATAAATAAGCCGTAGTTAGGCGAGTCCTTGTGGAAATGTAAGTTAACAGAACGATGCGTATAATTTCACTTACTCTCGCATCATAAAATGACAAATCTCACAGCAATGTTTTCATGGCGTCATAAAATTAAAACGGTAAACAGCGAAGCCCGCATCCATTTAAAACAGCAATTGAAATCGAACGATAGTGCCAGAAGAATGTTTAACTAATTACTAAATATAAATATATGTAAGCCAGAAATTGACTCAGAATACGTTATTTTCTAATGTTTCAATATGTGAAGCCGTAGTATTTAATGAAACCTCTATAAGAAGGAATTGAATTGAACTATATGACCATAGGACTTGTCCGATAAGTGATATACTAAACAGAATATACCGGAAGGATTAATATTCATATATCATATCCGACTTGTTTAAGAGTTACATGTAGCTTTTTATTAATAACTAGTGTAATTACCGTTGAAATATCGACGGAAAAATTATAGATAGATAGATTATTAATATTTTCATTTAAAATAATTAATATCACACTTTTACATATGAAATATTTTGCCATATGGGTGATTCTACGATAATGGGACAATTCGATGGTCGGTGCTTATTTTTTAATACAAATACCACTAAAAGGAAAATTAATACGTATGATGATTCGAAAAGTATTTCTGTGCTTAGTACAGTGCTCAATTAACCGATACCTACGTATTTTGACTTTTAAAAAAAATTTTAGTGTTAGAAAATCATATAACCTGGATGGTCACCTCACCAGAACTGCCCATGTTTGTGAGGTTTTTTAACTCTGAAAGCTTCTTTTAACTAATGATGTAATAAAACCGTATTACTGGAGTATCTAGTATTACTTTTCTAGAAATAAAAACGTTAAGTTCTTATTTTATACAACTTGATTTTAATGTCACCATTGGCAAGCATCATTCACCTGACAATAATATAAATTCAAATATTGTGCCATTTTAAGCAACGATCACATTGGCCACTGTAACAGCCAGTAGCTTTCGTGTTTCTGTGGACTACAATGCGGCGCCATTTTGAGGTTATGTAAACAGTTGAGTAGAAACCAAGTATGAGTGCATTCTTCTGTGACAGTGTCAGTAAAAGTATCATTAACCTGGTAAGTATGTTATTGTTTTAATAAGCATTTGTTTTTTACCGTCTTCCTATCACATGTAGTAGTCATAGAATGCAATCAAAATGTGTACATTTGTGTTGCCAATTTTAATTAGTTTCTTTCAAAATGTTGCAGATGTCATTAACCTGTTTCCATCCTAACAGGTGATTGATCAGAATCAAGTTAACGACGTTCTTGTGACGAAATAAGGTTTTTTATTAAAATTTTCAAAGATTTAGGAATGGGATGGGAATTTAAGGTTGTTAGTTTTTAGAAACAATATTGTGTTACTCTTGTTACAGGTATTTAAAATGTCACGGAGGAAGAATAATAAGACTCATGAAGAATTATTGAAACGGAAGAGAGAATTGGAAAAGAAACGATATAAGAGAATTAAGGAAAACCCCGAGTTATATGAAAAGTATAAAGAAGCAAACAGACGAAAATATGAGAAGCGAAAGGCAGAAGGGGCGATCAAGCCAATCAACGAGCTAACAGAAAGAGAAAAACGGCACAAAGGAAAAAAATGGCGGGAAAGTGCGGTAAAATACAGAGAAAAACAAGCTGCATTGAGGGCAGCCTGTCAATTCATAAAAGAAACGACACTTCCTAAATGTCGTCAAGGATCACCAGCTGCAGTACCGGTTCAACCGCCAATTCACAATCAAGATAGAAGAGTGATTGTAGCTAGAGCGATATCTGTGCGGATTCGGAAGGCTAGAAACAAACTTATAATGAAAAAAGACCAAGAAATCGCACATCTCAAGCAAAAATTACGCAATTTTCAGAGGTTGCTTATGCGTCAAGCGAATAAACGCGACCGCCAGGCTGCAACACCAAATTCAAAAGTAAATAACTTACTCAAAATTTCGGAATCGCAAAATGATGTTATCAGAAAGCGACTTTTATTTGCGGAAGTAATTGAGGATCAGTTGCAAGATAATTTTAATAAACTGTCTTCGCAAAAGGAGAAACAAATATTTACCAAACCTGTCACGGGAAAAGTTGTGAAAAAATACCGTTTACTAAATGAATGTAACAAATTTGTGACCTATAAACGTGCTCGTTCTTCAGAGTCTCAGCCAGAGAAACTTTTGGATGTAAATAGTTCTCCAAGAAGTGACAAAGTAGTAAAATCACAAGTTATCCAGTTTCTTGAGGAAGATGTAAACAGTAGGGTTTGTCCTGGAAAAAAAGACCGTTTCAAAACAAAAGGGAAAAGAAGTAAAACAAAAGAGAATTTTGACAGACTCACTTAAGAACTTGCATAAAAAGTTTACAGAGAGCATTTCCCTTTGTCATATTCGCTGTTTTGTAAGTGTCGTCCTTTTTGGACACATGTATGTGTAAGATTCACTGTAATATGGATCTACTCATTAAAGCCTTGAATAAGGTTAGCATAATAAACATTACAAATTACAGAAGTGTTTTAGATGAACTTTGTTGTTACAGTTATGACGAAGATTGCTTATCAAGACAATGTTCAAAATGTTTTAATTCTGTCGTAACTTATAACGAATTGGATAATTCTATTCTCGTCTGTTATCAAGAATGGATAAATATTTCTGAAGACATCCTTGATTCAAAAACAGGAAAAATGCGTACCATAAAAAAGATAAAGAAGACCACTCTAACAGCTCATCCGTACGAGATAGTAAAGAAATTTGAGAAAAATATTTCTCGTAGCTTAAAACATCAATATAATATTGTTCACCAATATGCTGAAATAAGTAATTTCAAGAAAAGTTATATAACAGAGCGCGATGCGTTGATTCATCTCGATTTTAGTGAGAACTACGCCACCAAGTATGGAGAGAAAATCCAATCATACCATTTCGGAGGATCTGCACACTGTCGTGGTCTATGTAAGAAATGTTACAAGTGATGAAGATGAAAAATCTCTGCACACTCAGTGTTTCCGTACTTTGTCAGAAAACTTGCCACAGTCCACCAGCTATCTGGGCACACTTAAAGCCTGTTTTCAAATGGTTATCATCATATGAAAATATTACCAACCTACATTTTCTGAGTGATGGGCCTGTTACCCAATATCGGAATAAAACAATGTTTTACATCCTAGGTAACAAGCTGCAAGAATTTTATCCGAAAGCCATCAATTTTACATGGAATTACCATGAAGCAGGCCACGGAAAGGGCGCACCAGACGGAGCCGATAGGCTGGTGGCTGAAGGTAAAGACGTTCCGGATCTATCATCACTTGCTAACACATTAAGATCCAATTTAAATGGCGTGATAATTGAAGTGGTATTAGATGAAGATATAGAGTTTGTACAGCTCATGATTACTGAAAAGGAGATTATTCCATTCGTAGGTACCATAAACGTTCACCAAGTTACAGGTTCTAAACTAGATAATTTTATTCGAATGAAAACGTTAAGTTGTTATTGCAGTCAACAGTGCGAGCATTTTAAAATAGGTACTATTCCATGCAGTAATCAGACTAAAAGCAAGCTAAAGGCCACTGAAGTTTATGACTTTTCAGATACTGATTTTGATACTCCAGGGCCCAGTCATGAAGGAGTTGCTGACCAAGAAAAAATTAAAAAAGGTGATTACGTGCTTATCAAATTTGAAGGAAAAAAATGCGAATATCGTTATGTTGGCGTTTGTGAAGACAATATTGACGAAGAAGACAACGAAGTTAAAGTAATGTTTTTTAAACTTTGTAAAGATGATGGTACCTTGTTTAGAGTAGACGAAACAGACGTATCTTATGTGAGTTGTGATAAAATATTAAAAAAGCTTCCCAATCCAAAGCTACTCGTGAAAGGTTATCGAATTTAATAAACCTGTTGATGTTTATGAAAAAGAAAGTAAAATTACAGGGTAATTTTTAGGTTTGTAATAATTACAGGGAGAATAAACAATTTTAATTTAGTTTTTGAGCTATGCGCCAAAAGAATTGGTTGTGATTTAGATTTAATTTTATGTTTGTTGATTAATATTTTTGATTAAAATAAATACATTTAACAAGATTTCTTGTTTTTTGCCCTTTTCATTTCAATTTTGTCTTTCAACTGTAAAGAATTCATTCATCTGTTCATTAACCTGCAATGCAGTCATTCACCTGACTCATCTTTTTCATTTTTATCCATTAAATTCTTAAAAAAGCAAAACTTGTCTGGCCTTTTTGGTAGAATGTTTCTATTGATATCCAGAATCGAATAACAAAGAATCAACCAACACAGTTACTTTTTTTGCTTTGACCAAATTCATATATCATTCTGTCCCATTTCCGTAGAATCACCCATATACAAGATTTCTAGTGAATATTCTGTTGTTGACGGGCTACGTTTAGTGAAACTTAAAATAGTTCCCTCTCTTTCCCTCCCTCTCCCCCCTCTCCCTCCCCCTCCACACATCTGCCCTCCCCCTCATTTCTACCCCTCCCCCCTCTACTTCCCTCTCTCCCCCCACCCCTCTCGTATTAAAAACATTCAAAGCACGTTTATACCCATAAGGATTGAATTAACAATATGATACAGAGGTCTAACAATAGTTTGTTGCTCATTCTCATTAGCTCTCTGAATTGTCATTATTTGAGCATAACGTTCATTGTGTCTCCTGTTGGAAGCTCTTTCACGATCCTGTGTTCTTTTCCTTCTTCTATTTGCTCATTCGGTTGTCGAGCTCTACGTCTTACATGTGCTTCTCTGTTTTGTCGTCGACGTCTTTGCAGTGGTGTTTCTTCATGCACACTGTGGTTATCCATTTTATAATATCTCAAAAAAGAACGAAAAATAAATTTATTACGTTTTAAAAAGAGAATATTAGATGAGCATACAATATAAACACATATACTTGTTCTTAATTCACATACGTAAGAAATGAACGCATGAATAATCGTTCTCCGCTGGCTTTTTTGTACTACTTTTTCAACTTAAAGTTAAAAGTTTTAAACTCTAATATTACAAATATTTATCTTCATTAGCAACGGAATAATTAAGTTAAAATTCTAAATTCGGTAAACAAATAATACTATTTATACAAAAGTCAATCTATTCTCAGGAAATGGTTCATATAGTATGGTAGTTTAACTCACTGCAATATGATGTATTTCATGAATAATCGCAGTTTTTCAGTACATAATATTTCTCTTCATGTGTTTTTCACAGTCAATAATTAAATATTGAAATAATAGTTTAATAAACTACCTTTTTCACTGTGAGCATCAAATACATTTTGATTAGCATTCTTTCAGAATAATAATAACGTACGAATGTTGTTTACTTCGGTTGCTATGTAAATCAATTCCCTCTCCTCTCTCACGTAATGAAAATATTCAAATCTGGCTTATGGGTGTAAGGTCAGATTCAAAAATAGATTATATTTGCTAACTTTCAGAATAAAAATCATTTACGTTAAATGCAATGAAAATAATACCTATCATTCCGGCTCTCGTATATTAAAATTATTGTTTCGGAGTGTTTATTTCGGAATGAACCAAATAATAATAATTCGTAATAAACGTAGAGTACGCTGTTCGTCGTAATGTCTCATAGTGTTTCGCTGGCGGCCATCTTGCTGACAGACACGCAGACATTGCCTTTTATTATAGTAAAGATAGCAACAGTTCCTTTCCGATGAGCAGCAGCCATGCCTCTGGTGGCAAGGAATTTAACTATGTTGGTATAAGACTGGAGAACCTGTTTTAAAATTGTCAGATTATCGTAATTTTCCGATGAATTAATACTTTAGCGGTTTCCACGTTTAAATGCAAGAGTTCAATTACGAACTCCTGATTCATCGGGAATTGTAATCGCTCGAATATTATGAAAATTGACCTTTCGAATTGATTGTGCAGTAATTTCCTAAAAGTATTAAATGGATATCAATATTAAGATATAAATAAACATTTTTATGATTCTGGTTAAATTAGGTACTTATCGTAGTGTTGCAACTCAACGTTATTAGTATATTATATTCGAATTCGAAAATTTCCTTTAATAATCCGTCAAATAATAATCTTTATGTATTTCCATGCATGATAATAGCCTCCAGCACCTACCCATCGCCGCCGGGCCGACTGCGTGACCATACACCACGTCGGTTGCAATGCGCGCGCCGCAGTACAGAAAGGCACTCGTCTTCAATCGGTTGTGTGTGTGTCACGTACTCGGGTTAATTTGTGAGTAGACGTTATCACATCGTTTTGTTTTACGTTTGTTGTGGTACAGTCACTGTTGGTTACAAATAATTTATTAGCACTAATAACCGTATAAATTATCATCATGAATGAGGGAAGGGAAAAGTTGAGGGTTCAGAATAAGGAAAACCAACAAGGAAGCGGGAAGCCAAGGAAGGCCTAGTTCTTTCTAAATGTTCTAAACTGGAAAGGTTTTTTTAAAAGGGGGAAGTGTAAATAATTCTCAGACTCTCGAGGAGCTTCATAACGAAAGTGTTAGCGATATCGGAATTCCTAGCACCAGTCGAGTGATAGGAGCATTGACGCCACTGACCTCGTGGAAAGTGAAGTGACGGTATCAAATATGTTTATTGCTTGCTTGTGATTCAAGAAATACAGTGTAAAATTTGTGTAAACAAACACTTTAATGTAGTTATTTCAAACAGCATTATAATTTATAAAAAACTAACTAATATAGTATACATATATATTTCGAGAGCAGCATATGTATTCTGCTCATGGGCGGCAGCCACCTTTAATACGTCTCTGGTCTTAGGAGGTGTTTCGGGCGACCGGTTGGAGTTATGGGTCTCGGAGAAGGGCTGTCTTATGGAGTAAGGAGATTGCATGCTTCTTCATCAGTAGCCTTATTTTTTGGGGCCTTATCTACTATCTTCAGAAATAGTATTGAGAACAGCTGAACCAACTGCGATATAGAAAATCTGTGTTAATCTCTCGGATTAGGTGACACGTTTTCGGCAAACTTTAAGGAGAGAATTGTTTAGCTCAGCTTTTAGTTTGCGTCAATACAATTTATAATACCGGCTTCATTATGGCTACATGAGATAGGAATATAACTTATCAAAAGTAATGTGATGTTTCATTTGAGGTAAATAAGCGTTTCGGTCGTGTTGAGGAAGGGGCCTAACCAACCCACGGACCGCCAAAACCTTTTACGTAACTTGGGAAGATTTGGCGGAAGAGCTATCTGTCACATTCAGCGTCGATAATTATGGAATCTCTAAATAAAATTCTTTTTAACTTTTAAAGCCATGAAACCTTTAGTTTATAATAACGCCAAACCTCGCGATGTAATCACGATCTAAACACATATCCGGTTCGCCGTGGAACGCCTAATTTCTAATGCAGCATTCACAACTGTCCACCGCGGAAAATGGTGTACGAGTCGGAAGCCATACACAAACGTTTTAAGCGAATTTTAATGAAAAATATATTAGTTGAATGAATTTTCAGTCCACCTAGTATTTCTGAAAACCGGATATGTTTTATTCAAGACGCAATTGATTTAAATAGGAAAAAAACGTGACGGATATACATAAATATATTTACCTTTGTCAAAGAAGATAATGCATGGAAGTACATTAACAAAATGTAGATCCAATGCAGTTGGTGTTTTATCTTCTTCTGGCAACCTTCAAAATTAAGGGGGCCAAGTCCGAAGACGTCGAAGAGGTCTTTAATGCACGGCCCCCTTGTGGGCGTGCAACAGCTGGGCGGTACGTCATATTTAAAATTTTTATTGCTGAAAAAAAGAATGGCATTGATAAGCAGGGCTGGTCGCATATTATGCGTCTTGCAGACTGCATTTTGCCGCGGTCACCCTGTATTTCTTAAAGTTTTTTTTTACCCGCTGCCTGAGTAATCGTCGGCAGATATTCTAGCAAACCGGCAGTTGGGGAATTGGGAGCGATTTTCCCTTACGATAATGATATATGATGGGAGAATATCACATTTCTGATCCTGTAAGCGAATGATAGTGGGAAGCGTTATAATCAGACGTCTGTTGTTAATTAATATTTTTAATTTGCAACAACGCCGGCTTGTGTATTTGGTGAATTCCAAGGGACCAACGTAGATAGAAATATATACAGAGATGTTTATTTCTTGTTGTCTACCGTAAAAGACGCTGATTTCAGTGGATTTTTTTTGCATTGATTTAATTGGCAGTGTAGAATCGAGGGTTTGGAGGATGTCCCATTGAAAATATTCTAATTTAAATATGTACAATTACATAAGATTTAGTGTCACTCACGTGCCAGCGCATATGTTGACAGAATCCCTTAGGTTATTCGCCAAAGGAGACAATTTTTCCTTCTCCGTGCACCATTTAATGTCATACCATTCCATGTAGCTTGTTTGTCCGCAACACTGCAGACTTTGTTGTACCGAATCTACGGCATTCCTATATTTTTCGTTAGTGTTGTATAACTTCATACTCTGCACCATTCCGTTTTCTCTCTGCCTTCCATCCAAAGCATAACACATGAAGGCCACGCCAGCGTTAATTCCCGCCATGAGTAGGAAGCATATCCAGAGAAACTTTGGAAAAAGTACGTTTTTTATAAGGTAATATTAGCGTTTTTGGATAAAAATAATCTTACCGCTATTATCGTAAGAGTTATTATATTGTAGTGATTTTGACGATTTCCAGCATATCCTTGTGGGTATCGGTAACATTGGGTGGATCTTAAAATCCAAGGAATTAGGCTAAACATTGTGTAAATTGACACTCATATTAACGAAGAGAATAATGACGTTGTTAATTTCCACAATTTTTTATTTCACGACCGATTTGGCATCATCAGTTGAGAAAAGTGAGCAAAATGTCCTTTATATGATGACGGAGGGGAGGAAAGCAAAGGAGGGGGGAGAAAAAACCAACCTTGGGGTAGGTAATTGGTGGATGATGGGGGTGGGGTTGGTAACCGATAAAGAGAATGTAACAGACCAACCAAAGGTGGCGAAGGAAACGGGGAATCTTTTAAGATCGAAAAAACTTGAAATGCCGGGTCCTTAAAACGAATCATTTCCTCAAAATATAAACGAGACCTAACTAATCCGAGACAAACAACGTTTGCATTCAAGAATACCTACATGAGGAGCGTTGTGCACGTAGTGTTCCATAGTTGATCTGAACTTTGAACTCTGTTCGTCGGCATCTCCCTCTTCTTCAAAGTTTATAGACCTCTTCTGCGTTTCCGTTGGTTTATTTAGCCTTCTCACCCAGAGCCCAAGGATGACTGCTGCTAAGGCTGGGAAGAAATCCATCATCCCCTCTAGCATTAAAATAAGTTTTAATTTCTCTCCAGCTTCTGTGTTTCCCATATAGAAGAGGTAGTCTCCGTTCACGTAATAATATATTGATAAACATTCGCTGATCAGCGATGTGTCCATGTTTAGCAATCCAATGTAATAAATTACTGACCCTAAGCGGATCTTGGTCCTAGTTGCTAAAATGTCCGTATGGAGGCCATAAAAAATAGATAAACTAAGTTGAAATTTATCTGTGTCGAATTGTTCATTTGGTTTCGTTAATACATAAATGATAGTCTCAAATAAGTAGCGTGAAAATATTTTAAACGAAGTATTGCAAGTCATATTGATGGATTGTATTAAATAAATTGCTCATTGTGAAAGATAGCAGGTGTGCGTAAATTATGCTCAGAATGAACATTTTGTTCTATTCGAATCACTTAGTAATTTGTTAGAAATAGATGACTGAAAAGATTTACGGAAGCAAATAGTAATAGAACATTTCATTATATACATATTGCAAACGCATTGATTTTTTATATTAGAAATTTTATCGTTATTGACATCGATATAATTTTTACGGTTTTGTCATGCAATTGTCTCGTTGATACCTTGAATTCGGTATCGCTCAAAAATTTCAGTTAAATGATTCGGCTTTAGAAAGTTCATCAGGAGTAGTATTTCTGTCCGAAAAATGTTATTTTAAATGGAATCACTTACTTTGGGTATCATATTTAGATGCTTGCATGTCGTATACAGTTAGTTATTATCGATAAAGCACGTTAGCTGCTGCGTCTTTAGGTGCTGGATGGCGCCGTTTATAGTCGTCATGGTGATGAGTATTGTTGCCGATTTCGGATAGGAAAGGACGATCCGAAATTTAATGTATAATGAAGTGCTTCACTAAATAGTGCAAATTTAAAAATAACTGTAATTTATCATTTATTCAATTTTCAAATATCTATTAATTCTAAAATGTATATTAGATTGCCCTGACGTCTGCTGTTACTTCAATATGGCCGCGCTGAGCGTTTTGATTGTTTGGCGAAAAGCAGCAGCGATGCCTCTGGTGGCAAGGAAATTGACAATGTTGGTATAAGACTGTTTTAAAATTGTCAGAATATCGTAATTTTCCGATGAGTTATTTCTTTAGCGGTTTCCACGTTTAAATGCAAGAGTTTAATTACGAACTCTCGATTCATCGGGAATTGTAATCGCTCGAATATTATGAAAATTGATCTTTCGAATTGACTGTGCAGTAACATTAAATGGATATCAATATTAAAATATACCTTAAAATTTTTATGTTTCTGGTTAAATTAGGTACTCATCGTTGTGTTGTAACTGAACGTTAAATTTGTCTTATGTGTATATCTGATTAGGTTTTCCTTATTCATCAATAAGTAAGCCGTAGTTAGGCGAGTCCTTGTAGAAATGTAAGTACATATACAGAAAAATACTTATTACCTACGTATTACTAAAATAAATATATCTAAGCCAACAACTGACTCATAATACGTTATTTTCTAATGTTTCAGTATGCGAAGCTGTAATATTTAAAGAAACCTGTATAAGAAGGAATTGAGATGAATTATATGGCCATAAGTCTTGTCCGATTATATATGCAAGTAATATACTGAACAGAATATACCGGAAGGACCAACATTCGTATTTCATATCCTCAGTGTTTAATGTAAATTTATTGCATTTAGCTTCTTATTAATAATAGTAACAGTTCCTACCGATTCATATTGGGTAAAGTATACAGTTGATGGGCACTACACAGTTTTTGGCACCCGTTTTAATAAGTGCTAAAAATAACTGGCTCGTACAAAAATGTCAAGTAGGTTTCTGTTTTAAACATTGACATATGTGAAATCTTCAATACAATTAAATACTTTCCAGGATAGATGTCAGTATGTCGTTAAAATTATTATAATACTACATCATATTTGACAGTTAAGCCGTGTCGCTGTAATCCTTGGATAAGCGATCGGTTTTTGGGCTTAGAACTGTAATGGTAGCCAATTTCTCTAAATGCGAAAACTACTTCATGTAATTAGGTACGTAAAGTAAATGGAAGGAAATATGTTGAGGAGAAGGATGAAGCCGATGAAACAAATGAGGTAAGAAAACCAAAGCGAGAGGAAATAATGTATAAAAGGTTGAATTAGAGAAATAAAAGAATTACAAATACACCGGTATACATTAGTTTAAAATAAAATTACAAGATGATAAAGATACAACAAAAACCTGAAGATATTTTAAAGAATACTAAATAAATTCGAATAACAATATTAGCAAACAGCCTTTCATAGTTTACATTTGCGAAAAGTAAAATTGAGGAAATTAAACAAAAAACTGATGTGGCCAACACATGACTTTCTCCATATTTGGGGTATAAATATTTAAATTATTATGAATAGCATTATAAGGAAAAATTATTATTTCGTATCGTAAAAGAATACAGTCGTCGTTATTGCCGTAAATAGGTATATTTTGAATATGTTTACAGAATTTATCATTTAGCATTCACAACTGTCCACCGCCGAAAATGTTGTACGAGTCGGAAGCCATACTAAAACGATTTAAGCGAATTTGAATGAAAAAGTGAATCAATTTTTAACCCAACTACCATTTCTGAAAGCAAATTTGTACATACGAAAAAAATTTCGCCCTGGACCGAGAATAGAAGCCGGATCTGTCTCTAAACTATGAAGCCAATGTAATTCTCCATTCTCGAATTGGGGTATTTAGGGAGAAGTAAGTAAGCCTTACGACACTAGATGTATCCACTGAGGCACAGCGGAAAACTCCCCTTCTTTATCCCAGAAATTGAGACGTTGTTGAATAACACTAGTGAAATGCTGGTAATTAAATTTATAAGAATAAAACTATTTAAGCGAATGTTAATGAAAAATTGAATCAATTTTTAGCATAACTACTCTTTCTGAAAACCCGATGTTTTGTTTCAGTCGCAATATAAAATGTACTTTTTCCTGTGCCACATCATACCTCCTTTCATTTTGTATTTAACCTTCTCGTTGGCATCTTTTTTTTTGGAGGTATTCTCCTCATCTTCAGGCTGGGAAAAAATCTAATATCTCTTCTAAAATTATAATAAATTTAGCTTCTGTCCAGCTTCTGATTTTCCCATGTTGAAGATGTAGTTCCCGTTCACTTAATAGTAGATTCGAATCGATTCGATAATCAGGTACAAGTCCACGCTAGGGATACGATATCGAAATGAAAATATCGAAACGAAAGTACTCATATGAGTAGGTATCGTATCAAAACAATTAAAAATATTGGATTTATTGAACATAGAGAAAGGCACATTCATCAAAGTACAATAAAATCTCCACCTCCCACTCCTTCCATGGTAACACCTTTCATGTTAATTAGGGATGTCTAATTAGTGATAAAATGTATACATTATTAGCTTTAATCGCCAGAGTTTCTCTGAATCGCAGCCGGAAGTTGAAGATTGTTGTGGCGCCGTTTTGAATAGATTAGCAATTTAGTTTAATTATTAAGCTACCATTATTAAGGAATCTATACAATGTGAGCCACTCTTATTTTTCTGACAATTTTAGTTAATTTTAGGTTTAGAAAACCCATTACGTGCACTCTGGTGGGAAAATATGGAGGGTAGTGAGCAATTTCAACAACCCTTGCGTAGGGTGGTCCTCGAAAACGAATTTCAATTTTAAAAGTTCTCAGCCTCTCAATCGATGCCAATGTTTAAAAGGAACCACATGCAAAATTTCGTTGGAATTGGATAATATTTAGAGGTTGCCCAAAACAGTTTAAATTGTACCATATTTTACATTTTTCACCTTTGAGAACGATTTATCCCCCTTGTCAGTTTTTGAATCCGTGATCATGTATGAAACTTTGAGATTACTTTTCAATGTAATTTGTACTCTATATGCCCCTTTAAGTGCATGGAGTTAAGGATGAAAAAAAAAGATCTGATACAAAATGACTGAAGATTGGCATCCTAGTAAGTAGTCGGGGTAAGCAGTCGATGGTGGTAGTCCTTCGAAAGAATACGCATGTCAAGGGCTCCAATTGTTTCATTTTGGGGGTTCTATGTACACGAATAGGTAAGCCTCACTTTAAGCACACTTTGACGTTCTGTTGATCGTATACGCAAATGTCAAAATAAAAATGTCATTATTCGCATTTTTTCTAGCGAGCGGGTTTAGCGTTACATCCGACAAACAAACCAACCAACAGATCGCGGAAAATATCTATAGAATTTCTGAGCTATATAAGCATAGGGGCATTCGGTGTATGTTTGGTGCAGTAGAGTATATATCGCTTGGCAGAAGAGCGTGGGGAGTTTGACACATCTAGGGAGGAATATGTTATAGCGGCTGTCAATGCAAATTGGGTGGCATAAATCAGGGGGTAATTTCGTGTGTTGGGTGGTCTATATCGAAGGGGATATCAAGTGACTGATGGTCGTATATATATTAGGCCCTAATAATTAGGGGTTTGTTGTGCAAGTTGGATGTCATATACTCCAGCTGATTTTTGATGCGTTTATGGTGGCACACACACACACCCTCACACGCACACCCTCACACACACACCGTCACACACACACACACACCCTACTCACCCTCACACACCCTGACACACACACAACCTACTCACCCTCACACACACAACCTCCACACACAACCTCCACACATACAACCTCACACACACATACAACACAAACATCATCTCCTTCACCCAACACTGTTTTCTCTCACGCATTTACAGGCAGTCGTTTTCGCTCATTCACTCACTCACGCATACATCCCTTCACGTACTTCATCGTACGTACTGGGATATCAAAAGAAATTTTCTCATTCTACTGTTACCGTAATATCCTCAGGCTATCTTAACCCATCGATACGGCTAAAGCGACCGCGTAAATTAACCTAATACATCTCTGAATATTCCATTTAATCTTCTTCTAGATACTTCTCAATCTACAACGTAGCAGCGAAATTAGTTGAACCATGTTTTCATCATTTTATAATTCCTTTATATCAACCTACAAATCATTCATTGCATTATTTATCCTCTTCTCTGGTCACATTAGCAGGTATAACATGCTGCCATGGTGGCGAGCTCTTATGGGCGCCAAATTTGAAACCCTCGTTCGCTTGCGTGTTTTTGGATACCGTTGTCGTCGCCTGGCTGATGTAGAATGGGCTTGGTTGGGCAAATCGCAAAATTCGACGCACGATGCGTACAGGATCCCTCATGTAATTAAACATACATCATATGATGGAAAGGTATTAAAAACGTAAAAACAACGTAACCCAGGAAAATGAATGGCGATTTTACCATAAAACATGAGCCATCAATGTTTGAATTCACATCACTGTTTTTTGACATATTTATTAATCTTCCTTTGCTTTGAGGCCGTATTGTATTTTGAAATATGATATGAAATCGAATAATTTCGCCATTCTTTGACTACACTGTCATCTACTTCAGTACATGTAATAACTTTATTCGTGTAAAACAAGCGCTCTACAGGCCTCATTGCGAGCTCAAGGAGTCTCTACTCGTCATCATCTTCTCTCTCGATCGCTGGAGTTTCTTTGAGATCATTCTAATCTTAGCGATTGCTAGAATATCCATTTAATTGTCAGGAAGTTGCTACCATGTAATCGTCGAAATGTCCCGGATGGTGAGACATTTCCATTTACATTTACATCAATACCCTGCAAGCCGCTAGAAGCGTTTAGCAGGGGGTGTCACAACACCAAGTGAATTTAGCTAATTCCTCTGTTGGATTGTCTTATCGCGTCTGGGAAAAAGGATCGGTAGTATTTCTCTGTTCTAGCGGTAATTTCGAGATATTTTCTCCTGCACTGTGATCTAACATTACGTTCACTAACACCGATGGGGACGACTATGCCGCGTACGTCTTCAACGAATTCGGAACTTTCAAAATTTTCAAATAATTTCCTTTGTATTCAATTCTTCTACTCTTCAACGTCTGCCATTTCAGATCCCTCAATAACTCTGATACACTCGCATCATACCGATATTCTCCTTTTACAAATCTAGCCGCTCTACGCTGAACCATTTCGAGCTCTCTAGTTAGGCCCTCTTCGAAAGGGTCCCAGACGGCGCAACAGTATTCCACGACGGGTCGTATTAGGGAAAAGTATGCGATTTCCTTCACATTCGCGGGGCATCCCCGCAGGACTCTAGAGGAAAGCCCTTGAATTCTGTTTGCCGATGCTATAACGGATTTGATATGCTCTCCACTAGACAAATTGCTACTGAGGATTATTCCTAGGTATTTGTAGCTATTGACGTATTTTAGCTTTAGTTCAGATATTTGCTACGGGTAACGGTTGAATTTCGTGGAGCGCGTGAAGTTCATTGCGGCGCCTTTCTTTATATTCAGGTCGAGTTGCCAATCTTTACACCATTTCGTAATAGCCTGAAGGTCCTTTTGCAAATTCTCCTGATCGTGTATTATGTTGATTTCTCCATACACAAGTGTGTCATCCGCGAAGAGTCTAATGTTACACTTTATATTATCCGCTAAATCATTTATATATATCAAGAATAACAGAGATCCGATTACACTTCCCTGAGGCACGCCGGAAGTCACTTTGACGACGTCTGATGCAACTCCATCGAGGACTACTCTCAGGGTTCTATCGGAAAGAAACGAGGCGATCCAATTTACAATTTTCTCGTTAATGGAATAAGCCCTTAATTTTTGCACTATTTTCAGGTGTGAAACGGTGTCGAAGGCTTTTCTAAAGTCTAAAAATACTGCATCAACTCCTATTACTTTATCCGTTGCTTTCGCAATATCTTGTGTGAGTAGAGCTAACTGAGTCTCGCATGACCGGCCTCTCCGGAAACCATGCTGGCTACTGTTAAGCGCTTCTTTGCTTTCGAGAAATCGCATTATTGAGCTACCGATAATGTGCTCAAAAACCTTACAGAAGATTGACGTCAACGATATAGGGCGGTAGTTATCCACTTTTAATTTACTTCCCGTTTTATGTATTGGTGTAACGTGGGCTGTTTTCCATATCAAAGGAACTACACCCTCATCTAAAGATTTTCTGAATAGAAGCTTAAGGTACGGAGCTAATTCGTTTGCTAACGAGTTTATAATGAATGCAGGTATGGCTTCAGGCCCTGGCGATTTTCTTTTGTGGACCTGACTTAGTAATTTGACGATACCGCTTTCGGATATTTCTATGTCGCTCATATTTGAGTCTAAACGAGTAGGGAAATCAATGAAATCACCGCTGTCTATTGTGAAGCAATTTTCAAAGAACCGATTTAACATACTAGCCTTAGTAAATGAATCGTGTACACTTTCACCGTTGTCTGTACGTAGAAGAGGTACTGTGGACTGTCCTCCTCGCATTTCTCGCACGTACGACCAAAATTCTTTCGAGTCGTTTTTGAGTGAGTCCGACAGTGTCGTGGATCGGTAGACGTCAAATTCCTTACGCGCTTCGTCTCTTGCAGATTTACGAATATTTCTGTATATTAAATACTCGTTTGCGTGGTCCCTACCAACTTCTTTAAGGTGCTTTATGCGCGCGTGATGCCGTCTTTGTTTCTTCAGCAAGGCACGGAGTTTCGGTTTCACCCACCGCGGATCCTTGCGATCACGAATTGCTTTAGTTGGGACAAACGTTTTTAGCCCTTCTCGAATAATTCGCAAAATTTCCGTCCAAGAGTCATCTACGCTGTTACTATTCGCAAAATTGATAAATGTCGCTATTTGGTTTGTAACATAATTTTTTAAGCCTGGGAGATCTGCTTTACTGAAGATATAGACTAATCGCGTTGGCTTATATATTGTCGCAGGGGTGTATTTGAAGTCGGCAATTACTATTTTATGATCACCTATGCCGTCGTCGATTTGTAGGTTTCTAGTCGATAGTGGGTGGGTAGTGGCTAGCAGATCTAATATGTTTCCGTTACCGTTGTTGTCATATCGCGTCGGCTCGTTGACGATTTGCTCTAGCGAGTTTAGAGTGAATGCTTCAATTAATTCACGACAAGCTTCTCTATTTTTTCCACCACTAACATAGGTTACGGATTTCCAATCGATCGATGGAAGATTAAAGTCTCCTCCAAGAATGATTACTGGATCGTTCTTTCTCCTAGCTATCACCTGCAATGTACGACTGAGTTCTCTAATGTTCTCGACTCTTGAGTCAGGTGGGCGGTAAAATGAGCAAAAAAATAATTTTTTACCATTTCTCGTACGAAGGGAGCACCATATCGTTCCGCAGTGTTCGCTGACGTTAATCTCCTCTAATTGGCTTGATATACTCTTTCTGACGGCGATGAAAACTCCGCCTCCGACTCTTTCCCTCCTGTCATTGCGATACACCACGTAATCTGGTGGGAAAATCTCGTTAGAATTAATGTCGCCCGATAGCCAGCTCTCAGTTCCCAATACAACGTCTGCACGATGGCTTTTAACTAAGTGGCAAAAATCAGCCTGTTTCCTTCGAATGCTTCGGCAGTTCATAATAATAATTTTTATTGTGTTTTCTACGGATATTTTCGTTCTGGATTTCCCCGCCACTTGATCTAACAATTTTATTTTTCTACTTCTCACTCTGCCGCTATTCTTGGACTCCCTACGGTTAATGTTGGCGGACTCTTTTCTAACAGATATATTTGTGTTATCCTCATCTAACCTAAAAACACCCTAGCGTGTTCAAAAACCCTACGCGCTACCGCATCCGCTGCCTCGGCCGTGTAGTGGACACCAGAACCGTTTAGGGGTACCCTACATGAGTCCAGCACCGGCCTCAGGTCAACGAAGATTACAGCGCTTAAGTCAGCCGACGAATAAGTTAGCCCAGTATTTTAAGTTATATTTTAAAAACATTTAGCTAGTTCAGATTAGTTTCGAGTTTAGAATGGCTACCCCAAGGACTCCCGTTTCCTCTTTTTTGCGCGACGCTGGTGTGGAGGTCATGAGGTCTCGAATCACGGAGCTTGAGAGGGTGGTTGCGGACCTCCTTCAGAGGGTGGAAAAGTCCGAGGCGGCTTTGGTGCGTGTGAGGGGTGCGGGGTCATCCCTGAAAGCAAACCGCGACAAATTGGCGGCTCGGGTTAGCCTGGGTGCGGAAGCCAGTAGAGCGATCGGGGTTGTCCGTCACTCCTTATCGCAGGCTGAGGGTGTTCGGGCCGGGAAACCCGATGAGTGGAGAGTGGTGTCCACTCGGGGGGATCGTGGGGTGGTCCTGCGGAGGCAGGGAGCTGGGAACACTTCGGTGGACCCTCTTCCTGTTCGTAATAGGTTTGCGGTGTTGTCGGAGGACGACTCCGAAGCCGTTGCGCCCGCACCCGCTCCCGTCTCCTCGGTGGGGACCAGGCCCAAGGGGAGCTCGGGGGGAAAGAGGGGGCTGTTAGTGATAGGGAGCTCCAATGTCCGGTGTGTGGTGGCGCCTTTACTGTCACGGGCCCGCCGGGAGGATGTTCATGAGCAGGTGTTCTCCAGGTGTATACCAGGAGGTACGGTGCCCCAGGTGACGAAGGAGGTCAGGGCGTCGGTTTTGGGCACGGGTTGCTCTTCGTTGCGGGTGGTGGCCCATGTTGGGACCAATGACGCCTCGAAGCGCGGCTCCGAGGAGGTTTTAAGTTCTTTTAAGAACTTGGCCGCTGAGGTTGCTCGTGTCCGAGAGGAGTCGGGTTCTGATGTGCGGCTTACCATCTGCGGTTCTATGGTTTGGAGCCGTGTGGTGGGCTTGAACCGTAGGCTGTGGGACTTCTGTAGGGGTAATGGAGTGGACTTCGTTGACCTGAGGCCGGTGCTGGACTCATGTAGGGTACCCCTAAACGGTTCTGGTGTCCACTACACGGTCGAGGCAGCGGATGCGGTAGCGCGTAGGGATTTTGAAGACGCTAGGGTTCTTTTTAAGTTATACGAGGACAACACCTATATATCTGTTAGAAAAGAGTCCGCCAACATTAACCGTAGGGAGTCCAAGAATAGCGGTAGAGTTAGAAGTAGAGAAATAAAAGTGTTAGATTAAGTGGCGGGGAAATCCAGAACGAAAATATCCGTAGAAAACACAAAATTATTATTATGAACTGCCGAAGCATTCGAAGGAAACAGGCTGATTTTTGCCACTTAGTTAAAAGCCATCGTGCAGACGTTGTATTGGGAACTGAGAGCTGGCTATCGGGCGACATTAATTCTAACGAGATTTTCCCACCAGATTACGTGGTGTATCGCAATGACAGGAGGGAAAGAGTCGGAGGCGGAGTTTTCATCGCCGTCAGAAAGAGTATATCAAGCCAATTAGAGGAGATTAACGTCAGCGAACACTGCGGAACGATATGGTGCTCCCTTCGTACGAGAAATGGTAAAAAATTATTTTTTTGCTCATTTTACCGCCCACCTGACTCAAGAGTCGAGAACATTAGAGAACTCAGTCGTACATTGCAGGTGATAGCTAGGAGAAAGAACGATCCAGTAATCATTCTTGGAGGAGACTTTAATCTTCCATCGATCGATTGGAAATCCGTAACCTATGTTAGTGGTGGAAAAAATAGAGAAGCTTGTCGTGAATTAATTGAAGCATTCACTCTAAACTCGCTAGAGCAAATCGTCAACGAGCCGACGCGATATGACAACAACGGTAACGGAAACATATTAGATCTGCTAGCCACTACCCACCCACTATCGACTAGAAACCTACAAATCGACGACGGCATAGGTGATCATAAAATAGTAATTGCCGACTTCAAATACACCCCTGCGACAATATATAAGCCAACGCGATTAGTCTATATCTTCAGTAAAGCAGATCTCCCAGGCTTAAAAAATTATGTTACAAACCAAATAGCGACATTTATCAATTTTGCGAATAGTAACAGCGTAGATGACTCTTGGACGGAAATTTTGCGAATCATTCGAGAAGGGCTAAAAACGTTTGTCCCAACTAAAGCAATTCGTGATCGCAAGGATCCGCGGTGGGTGAAACCGAAACTCCGTGCCTTGCTGAAGAAACAAAGACGGCATCACGCGCGCATAAAGCACCTTAAAGAAGTTGGTAGGGACCACGCAAACGAGTATTTAATATACAGAAATATTCGTAAATCTGCAAGAGACGAAGCGCGTAAGGAATTTGACGTCTACCGATCCACGACACTGTCGGACTCACTCAAAAACGACTCGAAAGAATTTTGGTCGTACGTGCGAGAAATGCGAGGAGGACAGTCCACAGTACCTCTTCTACGTACAGACAACGGTGAAAGTGTACACGATTCATTTACTAAGGCTAGTATGTTAAATCGGTTCTTTGAAAATTGCTTCACAATAGACAGCGGTGATTTCATTGATTTCCCTACTCGTTTAGACTCAAATATGAGCGACATAGAAATATCCGAAAGCGGTATCGTCAAATTACTAAGTCAGGTCCACAAAAGAAAATCGCCAGGGCCTGAAGCCATACCTGCATTCATTATAAACTCGTTAGCAAACGAATTAGCTCCGTACCTTAAGCTTCTATTCAGAAAATCTTTAGATGAGGGTGTAGTTCCTTTGATATGGAAAACAGCCCACGTTACACCAATACATAAAACGGGAAGTAAATTAAAAGTGGATAACTACCGCCCTATATCGTTGACGTCAATCTTCTGTAAGGTTTTTGAGCACATTATCGGTAGCTCAATAATGCGATTTCTCGAAAGCAAAGAAGCGCTTAACAGTAGCCAGCATGGTTTCCGGAGAGGCCGGTCATGCGAGACTCAGTTAGCTCTACTCACACAAGATATTGCGAAAGCAACGGATAAAGTAATAGGAGTTGATGCAGTATTTTTAGACTTTAGAAAAGCCTTCGACACCGTTTCACACCTGAAAATAGTGCAAAAATTAAGGGCTTATTCCATTAACGAGAAAATTGTAAATTGGATCGCCTCGTTTCTTTCCGATAGAACCCTGAGAGTAGTCCTCGATGGAGTTGCATCAGACGTCGTCAAAGTGACTTCCGGCGTGCCTCAGGGAAGTGTAATCGGATCTCTGTTATTCTTGATATATATAAATGATTTAGCGGATAATATAAAGTGTAACATTAGACTCTTCGCGGATGACACACTTGTGTATGGAGAAATCAACATAATACACGATCAGGAGAATTTGCAAAAGGACCTTCAGGCTATTACGAAATGGTGTAAAGATTGGCAACTCGACCTGAATATAAAGAAAGGCGCCGCAATGAACTTCACGCGCTCCACGAAATTCAACCGTTACCCGTAGCAAATATCTGAACTAAAGCTAAAATACGTCAATAGCTACAAATACCTAGGAATAATCCTCAGTAGCAATTTGTCTAGTGGAGAGCATATCAAATCCGTTATAGCATCGGCAAACAGAATTCAAGGGCTTTCCTCTAGAGTCCTGCGGGGATGCCCCGCGAATGTGAAGGAAATCGCATACTTTTCCCTAATACGACCCGTCGTGGAATACTGTTGCGCCGTCTGGGACCCTTTCGAAGAGGGCCTAACTAGAGAGCTCGAAATGGTTCAGCGTAGAGCGGCTAGATTTGTAAAAGGAGAATATCGGTATGATGCGAGTGTATCAGAGTTATTGAGGGATCTGAAATGGCAGACGTTGAAGAGTAGAAGAATTGAATACAAAGGAAATTATTTGAAAATTTTGAAAGTTCCGAATTCGTTGAAGACGTACGCGGCATAGTCGTCCCCATCGGTGTTAGTGAACGTAATGTTAGATCACAGTGCAGGAGAAAATATCTCGAAATTACCGCTAGAACAGAGAAATACTACCGATCCTTTTTCCCAGACGCGATAAGACAATCCAACAGAGGAATTAGCTAAATTCACTTGGTGTTGTGACACCCCCTGCTAAACGCTTCTAGCGGCTTGCAGGGTATTGATGTAAATGTAAATGGAAATGTCTCACCATCCGGGACATTTCGACGATTACATGGTAGCAACTTCCTGACAATTAAATGGATATTCTAGCAATCGCTAAGATTAGAATGATCTCAAAGAAACTCCAGCGATCGAGAGAGAAGATGATGACGAGTAGAGACTCCTTGAGCTCGCAATGAGGCCTGTAGAGCGCTTGTTTTACACGAATAAAGTTATTACATGTACTGAAGTAGATGACAGTGTAGTCAAAGAATGGCGAAATTATTCGATTTCATATCATATTTCAAAATACAATACGGCCTCAAAGCAAAGGAAGATTAATAAATATGTCAAAAAACAGTGATGTGAATTCAAACATTGATGGCTCATGTTTTATGGTAAAATCGCCATTCATTTTCCTGGGTTACGTTGTTTTTACGTTTTTAATACCTTTCCATCATATGATGTATGTTTAATTACATGAGGGATCCTGTACGCATCGTGCGTCGAATTTTGCGATTTGCCCAACCAAGCCCATCCTACATCAGCCAGGCGACGACAACGGTATCCAAAAACACGCAAGCGAACGAGGGTTTCAAATTTGGCGCCCATAAGAGCTCGCCACCATGGCAGCATGTTATACCTGCTAATGTGACCAGAGAAGAGGATAAATAATGCAATGAATGATTTGTAGGTTGATATAAAGGAATTATAAAATGATGAAAACATGGTTCAACTAATTTCGCTGCTACGTTGTAGATTGAGAAGTATCTAGAAGAAGATTAAATGGAATATTCAGAGATGTATTAGGTTAATTTACGCGGTCGCTTTAGCCGTATCGATGGGTTAAGATAGCCTGAGGATATTACGGTAACAGTAGAATGAGAAAATTTCTTTTGATATCCCAGTACGTACGATGAAGTACGTGAAGGGATGTATGCGTGAGTGAGTGAATGAGCGAAAACGACTGCCTGTAAATGCGTGAGAGAAAACAGTGTTGGGTGAAGGAGATGATGTTTGTGTTGTATGTGTGTGTGAGGTTGTATGTGTGGAGGTTGTGTGTGGAGGTTGTGTGTGTGAGGGTGAGTAGGTTGTGTGTGTGTCAGGGTGTGTGAGGGTGAGTAGGGTGTGTGTGTGTGTGTGACGGTGTGTGTGTGAGGGTGTGCGTGTGAGGGTGTGTGTGTGTGCCACCATAAACGCATCAAAAATCAGCTGGAGTATATGACATCCAACTTGCACAACAAACCCCTAATTATTAGGGCCTAATATATATACGACCATCAGTCACTTGATATCCCCTTCGATATAGACCACCCAACACACGAAATTACCCCCTGATTTATGCCACCCAATTTGCATTGACAGCCGCTATAACATATTCCTCCCTAGATGTGTCAAACTCCCCACGCTCTTCTGCCAAGCGATATATACTCTACTGCACCAAACATACACCGAATGCCCCTATGCTTATATAGCTCAGAAATTCTATAGATATTTTCCGCGATCTGTTGGTTGGTTTGTTTGTCGGATGTAACGCTAAACCCGCTCGCTAGAAAAAATGCGAATAATGACATTTTTATTTTGACATTTGCGTATACGATCAACAGAACGTCAAAGTGTGCTTAAAGTGAGGCTTACCTATTCGTGTACATAGAACCCCCAAAATGAAACAATTGGAGCCCTTGACATGCGTATTCTTTCGAAGGACTACCACCATCGACTGCTTACCCCGACTACTTACTAGGATGCCAATCTTCAGTCATTTTGTATCAGATCTTTTTTTTTCATCCTTAACTCCATGCACTTAAAGGGGCATATAGAGTACAAATTACATTGAAAAGTAATCTCAAAGTTTCATACATGATCACGGATTCAAAAACTGACAAGGGGGATAAATCGTTCTCAAAGGTGAAAAATGTAAAATATGGTACAATTTAAACTGTTTTGGGCAACCTCTAAATATTATCCAATTCCAACGAAATTTTGCATGTGGTTCCTTTTAAACATTGGCATCGATTGAGAGGCTGAGAACTTTTAAAATTGAAATTCGTTTTCGAGGACCACCCTACGCAAGGGTTGTTGAAATTGCTCACTACCCTCCATATTTTCCCACCAGAGTGCACGTAATGGGTTTTCTAAACCTAAAATTAACTAAAATTGTCAGAAAAATAAGAGTGGCTCACATTGTATAGATTCCTTAATAATGGTAGCTTAATAATTAAACTAAATTGCTAATCTATTCAAAACGGCGCCACAACAATCTTCAACTTCCGGCTGCGATTCAGAGAAACTCTGGCGATTAAAGCTAATAATGTATACATTTTATCACTAATTAGACATCCCTAATTAACATGAAAGGTGTTACCATGGAAGGAGTGGGAGGTGGAGATTTTATTGTACTTTGATGAATGTGCCTTTCTCTATGTTCAATAAATCCAATATTTTTAATTGTTTTGATACGATACCTACTCATATGAGTACTTTCGTTTCGATATTTTCATTTCGATATCGTATCCCTAGCGTGGACTTGTAGCTGATTATCGAATCGATTCGAATCTACTATTAAGTGAACGGGAACTACATCTTCAACATGGGAAAATCAGAAGCTGGACAGAAGCTAAATTTATTATAATTTTAGAAGAGATATTAGATTTTTTCCCAGCCTGAAGATGAGGAGAATACCTCCAAAAAAAAAGATGCCAACGAGAAGGTTAAATACAAAATGAAAGGAGGTATGATGGGGTCTAGGACATCTCGACGCAGCCATCTCGCCGCAGCCATCTCGCCGCGGCCGTCTCGCCGCGAAGACCTTTCGCCGCAGCCGTCTCGCCGCGAGACCTTTCGCCGCAGCCGTCTCGCCGCGAGGACTTTCGCCGCGGAGACTTTTTGCGGCGGATGTTTTTAAGTGCATTCCAGAGTTGAATTTTTAGAGAAGATAGATAAAAGTTTACTTCCGAATTGTAATTTTTACCTATGGTATTATCTGCAATACAAACGATATACAAAGCATATAAAATGTATAGTGTGTAGTTTTTACTTTTCTAGAAGCGAGTCCAAGTTGAAAAACATCAGTATGTATTGATAAACTGAGAGAAAGTCTTTGAATTTTAGTAAGTCGAGTGTTTAAGGGAATTTTTATGGTAAACGAATGTGAGTTAAACTAGAAACGAAACTCTAAAATTCAGAATAACCAATTAAATATTCCGAAATTCTTTTTTATTAGGTTATCTTGACTGTAAAATTAAATTCTTTAAGTCAACCCGCATGAATGATCATCATGAGTTACATTCATTTTTGAAATGCATATAATTATAAAATGTGCTTTTACGCAAATTATTATCTCCTCTTTTGATCTAGAAAACTTTATTAAAGCGTCTATTCAGTACATTTTATTCGTATTCTGAAGAAATTATTTTCTGTATCATTTGAGTTTATAATGGAACTAGGGGTTAATCCAAATTAGACTTCCTATATTGTGTACGTGCTTGATATCAGCAGTCATAGGAATGGTTGACTGGCGGCCATTAATGTAGAGAAGTTGTCTTAAACTTTTGAAAATTATTGCATGATTTTGCCTATCAAAAAGCACAAAAACAAGGTTTTTGTATAATTACCATTTGAATAAATTTTTCTTTCTGAGAGGATACCCTATTTTTAAAAATCGACTTATTGAGATGCACTAATGGCTTCAAAAAATTCTCTCGATGAGATTCATGCATAATTTGCCGTGGTTATAGCTCGATCGTTTTACAATGGCAGGCGACGACGCAGGAGTTAGTGGAGGAGAAACGTAATTTAATAGGTGAAAATGAGTGGAGAACAGTATGCCAGAAAAAATACAGAAAATGAGTACATTCAAAGAGAATGTGTAATGAACGGAATTGAAGAAATACTTGTTAATATAAATTTGGAGAATGAAAGTGATAGCACTGAAGCAAGTGACTAATAAATATCAAAATAATTATTAACTATTATTGTAACTATTATATTTTGCATGTATAAAATGATAAATAAAGGTTTCCTTAAAAATATATTTCAGTAGTTGTTATACTTAGTATCAAAGAAGCTTCCTCCTCTATTGACCACCTGCACGAGGAACTGAACTAGAAAATAAAACTACTCCCACTAGGCATTCATAAGATTCAAGGAATTCTCAAATGAGTAAATTTCCCCATGGAATTTCTGGAAGTCGTTAGATATTATCTTAATGTCAAATTTGTGGAACGAACCAAGGGACTTGAGGATTAGTGAATTTGGTTGGGGTTTGGACCCCATGGCGACAGGGTATGGGAGCGTGAGGGTGTCGATGACCATGGAAGGTAGGACAATTCGGCCTTTCGCTAAACAATCGAGCTATAGCCTAAGATCGACCATGATTATGGCAGTCTTATCTTTGCTACCGTATGGTAAACATCCGTCCTCCGAGTTCCCATTCACGGTGTGATATCGTCTGTGGATCCTTGCTAACTTGCTCAGTGAACATTTTTATTCACTTTACAATAACATTCCGAAAGTTTTTCTAACTTTTGCTAATCCCTTAAAATGGAAATTATTCTGTCTATCCGTGGAAAGGAGAAACTATTAGTGGACGGTTTTGTGTATCTGTTTGAGCGGTTAAGTAGCGATGAGCGTGAGAAATTTTGGCGTTGTGAAGAACGTGGAATGTGCAAAGCTAGAATACCCACTTGTATTCCAAAGTGAATCACATATTAACGAAGCGGCAACTTCGTATTTTAAGAAAATCAAATTATTCTTAAAGTTTTCTAGAATAAACATGAACTATGTAGTATTATTGAAGACGTAAACTCAAATAACTGTACGAAATTTGATCAAAATCGTTAGAGCCGATTTTAAGAAAATCAAATTGTTGTTAAAAATGCGTAGAATAAACTTCCCTTAATTATTAAGCAATGCCAACCATTTCTTCATAGCTTCTGATCAGCGCCAAGCTTATGGTGTTTCGCGCTCGGGTGCAAGATATCTCTGTGGCGCCCTCCTACTAGCGAAATTTCGTGGTATAATCATACACGGTTTTTTTCATCGGTAGAGTGTGGAGATGTATCTCATAAAGAAATGACTGAAGAAATTAGCTGCATAATTGTAAATATAAACATTTCATTTAATATCTACTTGAAGGAAAATTATAAAACCCGCCACACATATGATTATAATTCAGAACTCTGTCCGTTACATTAATGATCAATCAAAAATTCCTATATTTCTATATAATTGAAGTTTTGTTTTCTTACTGTCAGAATAAATATCGAATCTAGTTTGGCTTGTCAATACAAGCCAAACTAGATTCGATATTTATTCTGACAGTAAGAAAACAAAACTTCAATTATTTATGCATTCCTACGTCAAAGTCCCAACTTCGTATTTTCATTGTAAGATATTTTAAAATCCAATGAAGAAGTAGATGTCAATAATTCTCTCAGTATTTGGAGAAATTGTTTCAATATTTGAATTTGGTACTATTTAGAAACGAATATGAACGTTAACGTATGTGGGAGATCGTGAAGGAGTAAGGAAAGCTAGTTTTTGCAAAAGCTATATCAAGCCGATTCAAAACAGATTTAGGATTTCCAAGACTCCATAAGTGTGAGAAAAAGGGTAGGCACCTGGTATTCTTCCAGCGAAAGGATTTGTGGTAAAGGTCGATGATACTTTACGAAAGGACTGCCGCCTCAGCTGGAGCTTCTCGCTAGGGTCGGGATAGCAATTGGCGACTCCTACGGTAAACCCATTTTCGGTCGCCGCTGATGCGTGTTCTAGCGACCCTGAGCCATGCGACCGCGTATCGCAAGGGATCAGAAAAATTTTGCCTACAAATACTTTGACGAGAAACGCCCCGGCAAGTTGGCGCCCGAGAGCATTGCATCCACTGCACCCCGGGTAGGCGCGCCCCTGCTTCTGATCAGTAGGATAAAAGTACGAGATTTCATTCATTTTCGCTCTTCCTTCTACTGTCCTTTCAAAAAGTCTAGATACCCGAGTTTAAAGAGGTATATCTCGAAAACGCTAAAAGCGATTTTGATGCGGTGAAAATTAGCGGGCAGAGAATTTATTTCTACGTTAATTGATATAAATTCCAAATTTTTAATTTGCATTAAATATTTTATACTGCGCATTATTTGAATAAAAACACGTTTTTTAGGCATGCAAACCCGATAAGACTATTTTGAATGCTTACAATTCCGAAACCCTACAATGAATCAAATGGAAACTTTAATAGTAATTAGCTAGATCTATTGTATATAAATATGTGGAAGCGTTATTTTATAACATTATTATTGATATCCGATTTTGTTAAAATTCTGAAATCCGGCTATCTTCGCCCACTCGGGTATCTAGACTTTTTGAAAGGACAGTAGGCTCCAGCGCCAGTAACAGACAGACAGACGGCATTGCGAAAACCACTTCTTCGGATTCAGCGACACCTAAAACGTATATTTCAGTAAAAATCTCGAGGTCGAATTTCTTCGCGATAACAATACTTGCTCAATATACTCGTATATGAGAAAGTTTAAAATCGGTACAACATACATTGTACAAACATTATCATATACTAATGCGTCGTTTAGTCATCTTTAGAAAATGATAATCGTATAAGCCGGTTTTTAGAAAATTCAATTTTTCTTAAAGTTGCCTGGAATAAACTAGCCTTATATTCATTCATTGAGAAAAATGAAATGTGTAGTATTATTGCAGACCTATACTCAAGTAACGTTTCGAAATTTTATCAAAATCGTTAGAGCCGTTTTTGAGAAAATCAAGTTGTTCTTAAAAATGCGTAGAATAAACTTCCCTTAATTACTGATCAATGTCAACCATTTCATCATAGTCAATGCTCAGTATGATGAAATGCCTAAGTACGAGATTCCATTCATTTTCGCGTTACCGTGTAGGATCCAGGGCCAGTAACAGACAGATAGACAGACAGACGGCATAGCGAAAACCACTTTTTCGGATTCAGCAACACCTAAAACGTATATTTCCGTAAAAATATCGAGGTCGAATTTTTTCGCGATAACAATACTTTCTCAATATACTTCGTATATGAGAAAGTACGAAGCATGCATGAAAACAATTCATAGTTTTTATCACTTCAAAACTCCATATTTGGGTACTCGTATTTGAAAACTCAACGCTTCTTTTTGGTTTGTCGAAATCTTCTTGCTTTATCTCAATTCACTCAATTTAATAGTGTATAGTTACATGTTAGACGAATCGCACCCAAAGCATTTTTATCAAATTAGCGATGGATAATCGATTAAATTTCTTCGCGATCGTCAGAGTTTTGTTGCTTCGGTAGAGCAATATGTTAATTGCATAGGATAATCAGCACGTTTAATATTAATATTATGTTAAACACTTATTATTACTAAAAAGACGAAAATCAGACAAACACGTGAACGTCATGTTTTACAGAAAGTAAACTCAGCATTGCTCACATAGGCCGTGAGATTTTCATATATACCTACTTAAAAATAAACGTATAATGTAAAATAAAACTAATATGGAATATTCAACGTGATTTTCTGTTAATTTTTAATAAATCACGGCGAGAGAAGTCCTCGCGGCGAGATGGCCGCGGCGAGATGGCCGCGGCGAGATGGCCGCGGCGAAATGTACCTTCGCGGCGAGATGGCTGCGGCGAGGTGGCCGCGGCGAGATGGCTGCGGCTAAAAGTCCCATTCCCGGTATGATGTGGCACAGGAAAAAGTACATTTTATATTGCGACTGAAGCATTCGAAGGAAACAGGCTGATTTTTGCCACTTAGTTAAAAGCCATCGTGCAGACGTTGTATTGGGAACTGAGAGCTGGCTATCGGGCGACATTAATTCTAACGAGATTTTCCCACCAGATTACGTGGTGTATCGCAATGACAGGAGGGAAAGAGTCGGAGGCGGAGTTTTCATCGCCGTCAGAAAGAGTATATCAAGCCAATTAGAGGAGATTAACGTCAGCGAACACTGCGGAACGATATGGTGCTCCCTTCGTACGAGAAATGGTAAAAAATTATTTTTTTGCTCATTTTACCGCCCACCTGACTCAAGAGTCGAGAACATTAGAGAACTCAGTCGTACATTGCAGGTGATAGCTAGGAGAAAGAACGATCCAGTAATCATTCTTGGAGGAGACTTTAATCTTCCATCGATCGATTGGAAATCCGTAACCTATGTTAGTGGTGGAAAAAATAGAGAAGCTTGTCGTGAATTAATTGAAGCATTCACTCTAAACTCGCTAGAGCAAATCGTCAACGAGCCGACGCGATATGACAACAACGGTAACGGAAACATATTAGATCTGCTAGCCACTACCCACCCACTATCGACTAGAAACCTACAAATCGACGACGGCATAGGTGATCATAAAATAGTAATTGCCGACTTCAAATACACCCCTGCGACAATATATAAGCCAACGCGATTAGTCTATATCTTCAGTAAAGCAGATCTCCCAGGCTTAAAAAATTATGTTACAAACCAAATAGCGACATTTATCAATTTTGCGAATAGTAACAGCGTAGATGACTCTTGGACGGAAATTTTGCGAATTATTCGAGAAGGGCTAAAAACGTTTGTCCCAACTAAAGCAATTCGTGATCGCAAGGATCCGCGGTGGGTGAAACCGAAACTCCGTGCCTTGCTGAAGAAACAAAGACGGCATCACGCGCGCATAAAGCACCTTAAAGAAGTTGGTAGGGACCACGCAAACGAGTATTTAATATACAGAAATATTCGTAAATCTGCAAGAGACGAAGCGCGTAAGGAATTTGACGTCTACCGATCCACGACACTGTCGGACTCACTCAAAAACGACTCGAAAGAATTTTGGTCGTACGTGCGAGAAATGCGAGGAGGACAGTCCACAGTACCTCTTCTACGTACAGACAACGGTGAAAGTGTACACGATTCATTTACTAAGGCTAGTATGTTAAATCGGTTCTTTGAAAATTGCTTCACAATAGACAGCGGTGATTTCATTGATTTCCCTACTCGTTTAGACTCAAATATGAGCGACATAGAAATATCCGAAAGCGGTATCGTCAAATTACTAAGTCAGGTCCACAAAAGAAAATCGCCAGGGCCTGAAGCCATACCTGCATTCATTATAAACTCGTTAGCAAACGAATTAGCTCCGTACCTTAAGCTTCTATTCAGAAAATCTTTAGATGAGGGTGTAGTTCCTTTGATATGGAAAACAGCCCACGTTACACCAATACATAAAACGGGAAGTAAATTAAAAGTGGATAACTACCGCCCTATATCGTTGACGTCAATCTTCTGTAAGGTTTTTGAGCACATTATCGGTAGCTCAATAATGCGATTTCTCGAAAGCAAAGAAGCGCTTAACAGTAGCCAGCATGGTTTCCGGAGAGGCCGGTCATGCGAGACTCAGTTAGCTCTACTCACACAAGATATTGCGAAAGCAACGGATAAAGTAATAGGAGTTGATGCAGTATTTTTAGACTTTAGAAAAGCCTTCGACACCGTTTCACACCTGAAAATAGTGCAAAAATTAAGGGCTTATTCCATTAACGAGAAAATTGTAAATTGGATCGCCTCGTTTCTTTCCGATAGAACCCTGAGAGTAGTCCTCGATGGAGTTGCATCAGACGTCGTCAAAGTGACTTCCGGCGTGCCTCAGGGAAGTGTAATCGGATCTCTGTTATTCTTGATATATATAAATGATTTAGCGGATAATATAAAGTGTAACATTAGACTCTTCGCGGATGACACACTTGTGTATGGAGAAATCAACATAATACACGATCAGGAGAATTTGCAAAAGGACCTTCAGGCTATTACGAAATGGTGTAAAGATTGGCAACTCGACCTGAATATAAAGAAAGGCGCCGCAATGAACTTCACGCGCTCCACGAAATTCAACCGTTACCCGTAGCAAATATCTGAACTAAAGCTAAAATACGTCAATAGCTACAAATACCTAGGAATAATCCTCAGTAGCAATTTGTCTAGTGGAGAGCATATCAAATCCGTTATAGCATCGGCAAACAGAATTCAAGGGCTTTCCTCTAGAGTCCTGCGGGGATGCCCCGCGAATGTGAAGGAAATCGCATACTTTTCCCTAATACGACCCGTCGTGGAATACTGTTGCGCCGTCTGGGACCCTTTCGAAGAGGGCCTAACTAGAGAGCTCGAAATGGTTCAGCGTAGAGCGGCTAGATTTGTAAAAGGAGAATATCGGTATGATGCGAGTGTATCAGAGTTATTGAGGGATCTGAAATGGCAGACGTTGAAGAGTAGAAGAATTGAATACAAAGGAAATTATTTGAAAATTTTGAAAGTTCCGAATTCGTTGAAGACGTACGCGGCATAGTCGTCCCCATCGGTGTTAGTGAACGTAATGTTAGATCACAGTGCAGGAGAAAATATCTCGAAATTACCGCTAGAACAGAGAAATACTACCGATCCTTTTTCCCAGACGCGATAAGACAATCCAACAGAGGAATTAGCTAAATTCACTTGGTGTTGTGACACCCCCTGCTAAACGCTTCTAGCGGCTTGCAGGGTATTGATGTAAATGTAAATGGAAATGTCTCACCATCCGGGACATTTCGACGATTACATGGTAGCAACTTCCTGACAATTAAATGGATATTCTAGCAATCGCTAAGATTAGAATGATCTCAAAGAAACTCCAGCGATCGAGAGAGAAGATGATGACGAGTAGAGACTCCTTGAGCTCGCAATGAGGCCTGTAGAGCGCTTGTTTTACACGAATAAAGTTATTACATGTACTGAAGTAGATGACAGTGTAGTCAAAGAATGGCGAAATTATTCGATTTCATATCATATTTCAAAATACAATACGGCCTCAAAGCAAAGGAAGATTAATAAATATGTCAAAAAACAGTGATGTGAATTCAAACATTGATGGCTCATGTTTTATGGTAAAATCGCCATTCATTTTCCTGGGTTACGTTGTTTTTACGTTTTTAATACCTTTCCATCATATGATGTATGTTTAATTACATGAGGGATCCTGTACGCATCGTGCGTCGAATTTTGCGATTTGCCCAACCAAGCCCATCCTACATCAGCCAGGCGACGACAACGGTATCCAAAAACACGCAAGCGAACGAGGGTTTCAAATTTGGCGCCCATAAGAGCTCGCCACCATGGCAGCATGTTATACCTGCTAATGTGACCAGAGAAGAGGATAAATAATGCAATGAATGATTTGTAGGTTGATATAAAGGAATTATAAAATGATGAAAACATGGTTCAACTAATTTCGCTGCTACGTTGTAGATTGAGAAGTATCTAGAAGAAGATTAAATGGAATATTCAGAGATGTATTAGGTTAATTTACGCGGTCGCTTTAGCCGTATCGATGGGTTAAGATAGCCTGAGGATATTACGGTAACAGTAGAATGAGAAAATTTCTTTTGATATCCCAGTACGTACGATGAAGTACGTGAAGGGATGTATGCGTGAGTGAGTGAATGAGCGAAAACGACTGCCTGTAAATGCGTGAGAGAAAACAGTGTTGGGTGAAGGAGATGATGTTTGTGTTGTATGTGTGTGTGAGGTTGTATGTGTGGAGGTTGTGTGTGGAGGTTGTGTGTGTGAGGGTGAGTAGGTTGTGTGTGTGTCAGGGTGTGTGAGGGTGAGTAGGGTGTGTGTGTGTGTGTGACGGTGTGTGTGTGAGGGTGTGCGTGTGAGGGTGTGTGTGTGTGCCACCATAAACGCATCAAAAATCAGCTGGAGTATATGACATCCAACTTGCACAACAAACCCCTAATTATTAGGGCCTAATATATATACGACCATCAGTCACTTGATATCCCCTTCGATATAGACCACCCAACACACGAAATTACCCCCTGATTTATGCCACCCAATTTGCATTGACAGCCGCTATAACATATTCCTCCCTAGATGTGTCAAACTCCCCACGCTCTTCTGCCAAGCGATATATACTCTACTGCACCAAACATACACCGAATGCCCCTATGCTTATATAGCTCAGAAATTCTATAGATATTTTCCGCGATCTGTTGGTTGGTTTGTTTGTCGGATGTAACGCTAAACCCGCTCGCTAGAAAAAATGCGAATAATGACATTTTTATTTTGACATTTGCGTATACGATCAACAGAACGTCAAAGTGTGCTTAAAGTGAGGCTTACCTATTCGTGTACATAGAACCCCCAAAATGAAACAATTGGAGCCCTTGACATGCGTATTCTTTCGAAGGACTACCACCATCGACTGCTTACCCCGACTACTTACTAGGATGCCAATCTTCAGTCATTTTGTATCAGATCTTTTTTTTTCATCCTTAACTCCATGCACTTAAAGGGGCATATAGAGTACAAATTACATTGAAAAGTAATCTCAAAGTTTCATACATGATCACGGATTCAAAAACTGACAAGGGGGATAAATCGTTCTCAAAGGTGAAAAATGTAAAATATGGTACAATTTAAACTGTTTTGGGCAACCTCTAAATATTATCCAATTCCAACGAAATTTTGCATGTGGTTCCTTTTAAACATTGGCATCGATTGAGAGGCTGAGAACTTTTAAAATTGAAATTCGTTTTCGAGGACCACCCTACGCAAGGGTTGTTGAAATTGCTCACTACCCTCCATATTTTCCCACCAGAGTGCACGTAATGGGTTTTCTAAACCTAAAATTAACTAAAATTGTCAGAAAAATAAGAGTGGCTCACATTGTATAGATTCCTTAATAATGGTAGCTTAATAATTAAACTAAATTGCTAATCTATTCAAAACGGCGCCACAACAATCTTCAACTTCCGGCTGCGATTCAGAGAAACTCTGGCGATTAAAGCTAATAATGTATACATTTTATCACTAATTAGACATCCCTAATTAACATGAAAGGTGTTACCATGGAAGGAGTGGGAGGTGGAGATTTTATTGTACTTTGATGAATGTGCCTTTCTCTATGTTCAATAAATCCAATATTTTTAATTGTTTTGATACGATACCTACTCATATGAGTACTTTCGTTTCGATATTTTCATTTCGATATCGTATCCCTAGCGTGGACTTGTAGCTGATTATCGAATCGATTCGAATCTACTATTAAGTGAACGGGAACTACATCTTCAACATGGGAAAATCAGAAGCTGGACAGAAGCTAAATTTATTATAATTTTAGAAGAGATATTAGATTTTTTCCCAGCCTGAAGATGAGGAGAATACCTCCAAAAAAAAAGATGCCAACGAGAAGGTTAAATACAAAATGAAAGGAGGTATGATGGGGTCTAGGACATCTCGACGCAGCCATCTCGCCGCAGCCATCTCGCCGCGGCCGTCTCGCCGCGAAGACCTTTCGCCGCAGCCGTCTCGCCGCGAGACCTTTCGCCGCAGCCGTCTCGCCGCGAGGACTTTCGCCGCGGAGACTTTTTGCGGCGGATGTTTTTAAGTGCATTCCAGAGTTGAATTTTTAGAGAAGATAGATAAAAGTTTACTTCCGAATTGTAATTTTTACCTATGGTATTATCTGCAATACAAACGATATACAAAGCATATAAAATGTATAGTGTGTAGTTTTTACTTTTCTAGAAGCGAGTCCAAGTTGAAAAACATCAGTATGTATTGATAAACTGAGAGAAAGTCTTTGAATTTTAGTAAGTCGAGTGTTTAAGGGAATTTTTATGGTAAACGAATGTGAGTTAAACTAGAAACGAAACTCTAAAATTCAGAATAACCAATTAAATATTCCGAAATTCTTTTTTATTAGGTTATCTTGACTGTAAAATTAAATTCTTTAAGTCAACCCGCATGAATGATCATCATGAGTTACATTCATTTTTGAAATGCATATAATTATAAAATGTGCTTTTACGCAAATTATTATCTCCTCTTTTGATCTAGAAAACTTTATTAAAGCGTCTATTCAGTACATTTTATTCGTATTCTGAAGAAATTATTTTCTGTATCATTTGAGTTTATAATGGAACTAGGGGTTAATCCAAATTAGACTTCCTATATTGTGTACGTGCTTGATATCAGCAGTCATAGGAATGGTTGACTGGCGGCCATTAATGTAGAGAAGTTGTCTTAAACTTTTGAAAATTATTGCATGATTTTGCCTATCAAAAAGCACAAAAACAAGGTTTTTGTATAATTACCATTTGAATAAATTTTTCTTTCTGAGAGGATACCCTATTTTTAAAAATCGACTTATTGAGATGCACTAATGGCTTCAAAAAATTCTCTCGATGAGATTCATGCATAATTTGCCGTGGTTATAGCTCGATCGTTTTACAATGGCAGGCGACGACGCAGGAGTTAGTGGAGGAGAAACGTAATTTAATAGGTGAAAATGAGTGGAGAACAGTATGCCAGAAAAAATACAGAAAATGAGTACATTCAAAGAGAATGTGTAATGAACGGAATTGAAGAAATACTTGTTAATATAAATTTGGAGAATGAAAGTGATAGCACTGAAGCAAGTGACTAATAAATATCAAAATAATTATTAACTATTATTGTAACTATTATATTTTGCATGTATAAAATGATAAATAAAGGTTTCCTTAAAAATATATTTCAGTAGTTGTTATACTTAGTATCAAAGAAGCTTCCTCCTCTATTGACCACCTGCACGAGGAACTGAACTAGAAAATAAAACTACTCCCACTAGGCATTCATAAGATTCAAGGAATTCTCAAATGAGTAAATTTCCCCATGGAATTTCTGGAAGTCGTTAGATATTATCTTAATGTCAAATTTGTGGAACGAACCAAGGGACTTGAGGATTAGTGAATTTGGTTGGGGTTTGGACCCCATGGCGACAGGGTATGGGAGCGTGAGGGTGTCGATGACCATGGAAGGTAGGACAATTCGGCCTTTCGCTAAACAATCGAGCTATAGCCTAAGATCGACCATGATTATGGCAGTCTTATCTTTGCTACCGTATGGTAAACATCCGTCCTCCGAGTTCCCATTCACGGTGTGATATCGTCTGTGGATCCTTGCTAACTTGCTCAGTGAACATTTTTATTCACTTTACAATAACATTCCGAAAGTTTTTCTAACTTTTGCTAATCCCTTAAAATGGAAATTATTCTGTCTATCCGTGGAAAGGAGAAACTATTAGTGGACGGTTTTGTGTATCTGTTTGAGCGGTTAAGTAGCGATGAGCGTGAGAAATTTTGGCGTTGTGAAGAACGTGGAATGTGCAAAGCTAGAATACCCACTTGTATTCCAAAGTGAATCACATATTAACGAAGCGGCAACTTCGTATTTTAAGAAAATCAAATTATTCTTAAAGTTTTCTAGAATAAACATGAACTATGTAGTATTATTGAAGACGTAAACTCAAATAACTGTACGAAATTTGATCAAAATCGTTAGAGCCGATTTTAAGAAAATCAAATTGTTGTTAAAAATGCGTAGAATAAACTTCCCTTAATTATTAAGCAATGCCAACCATTTCTTCATAGCTTCTGATCAGCGCCAAGCTTATGGTGTTTCGCGCTCGGGTGCAAGATATCTCTGTGGCGCCCTCCTACTAGCGAAATTTCGTGGTATAATCATACACGGTTTTTTTCATCGGTAGAGTGTGGAGATGTATCTCATAAAGAAATGACTGAAGAAATTAGCTGCATAATTGTAAATATAAACATTTCATTTAATATCTACTTGAAGGAAAATTATAAAACCCGCCACACATATGATTATAATTCAGAACTCTGTCCGTTACATTAATGATCAATCAAAAATTCCTATATTTCTATATAATTGAAGTTTTGTTTTCTTACTGTCAGAATAAATATCGAATCTAGTTTGGCTTGTCAATACAAGCCAAACTAGATTCGATATTTATTCTGACAGTAAGAAAACAAAACTTCAATTATTTATGCATTCCTACGTCAAAGTCCCAACTTCGTATTTTCATTGTAAGATATTTTAAAATCCAATGAAGAAGTAGATGTCAATAATTCTCTCAGTATTTGGAGAAATTGTTTCAATATTTGAATTTGGTACTATTTAGAAACGAATATGAACGTTAACGTATGTGGGAGATCGTGAAGGAGTAAGGAAAGCTAGTTTTTGCAAAAGCTATATCAAGCCGATTCAAAACAGATTTAGGATTTCCAAGACTCCATAAGTGTGAGAAAAAGGGTAGGCACCTGGTATTCTTCCAGCGAAAGGATTTGTGGTAAAGGTCGATGATACTTTACGAAAGGACTGCCGCCTCAGCTGGAGCTTCTCGCTAGGGTCGGGATAGCAATTGGCGACTCCTACGGTAAACCCATTTTCGGTCGCCGCTGATGCGTGTTCTAGCGACCCTGAGCCATGCGACCGCGTATCGCAAGGGATCAGAAAAATTTTGCCTACAAATACTTTGACGAGAAACGCCCCGGCAAGTTGGCGCCCGAGAGCATTGCATCCACTGCACCCCGGGTAGGCGCGCCCCTGCTTCTGATCAGTAGGATAAAAGTACGAGATTTCATTCATTTTCGCTCTTCCTTCTACTGTCCTTTCAAAAAGTCTAGATACCCGAGTTTAAAGAGGTATATCTCGAAAACGCTAAAAGCGATTTTGATGCGGTGAAAATTAGCGGGCAGAGAATTTATTTCTACGTTAATTGATATAAATTCCAAATTTTTAATTTGCATTAAATATTTTATACTGCGCATTATTTGAATAAAAACACGTTTTTTAGGCATGCAAACCCGATAAGACTATTTTGAATGCTTACAATTCCGAAACCCTACAATGAATCAAATGGAAACTTTAATAGTAATTAGCTAGATCTATTGTATATAAATATGTGGAAGCGTTATTTTATAACATTATTATTGATATCCGATTTTGTTAAAATTCTGAAATCCGGCTATCTTCGCCCACTCGGGTATCTAGACTTTTTGAAAGGACAGTAGGCTCCAGCGCCAGTAACAGACAGACAGACGGCATTGCGAAAACCACTTCTTCGGATTCAGCGACACCTAAAACGTATATTTCAGTAAAAATCTCGAGGTCGAATTTCTTCGCGATAACAATACTTGCTCAATATACTCGTATATGAGAAAGTTTAAAATCGGTACAACATACATTGTACAAACATTATCATATACTAATGCGTCGTTTAGTCATCTTTAGAAAATGATAATCGTATAAGCCGGTTTTTAGAAAATTCAATTTTTCTTAAAGTTGCCTGGAATAAACTAGCCTTATATTCATTCATTGAGAAAAATGAAATGTGTAGTATTATTGCAGACCTATACTCAAGTAACGTTTCGAAATTTTATCAAAATCGTTAGAGCCGTTTTTGAGAAAATCAAGTTGTTCTTAAAAATGCGTAGAATAAACTTCCCTTAATTACTGATCAATGTCAACCATTTCATCATAGTCAATGCTCAGTATGATGAAATGCCTAAGTACGAGATTCCATTCATTTTCGCGTTACCGTGTAGGATCCAGGGCCAGTAACAGACAGATAGACAGACAGACGGCATAGCGAAAACCACTTTTTCGGATTCAGCAACACCTAAAACGTATATTTCCGTAAAAATATCGAGGTCGAATTTTTTCGCGATAACAATACTTTCTCAATATACTTCGTATATGAGAAAGTACGAAGCATGCATGAAAACAATTCATAGTTTTTATCACTTCAAAACTCCATATTTGGGTACTCGTATTTGAAAACTCAACGCTTCTTTTTGGTTTGTCGAAATCTTCTTGCTTTATCTCAATTCACTCAATTTAATAGTGTATAGTTACATGTTAGACGAATCGCACCCAAAGCATTTTTATCAAATTAGCGATGGATAATCGATTAAATTTCTTCGCGATCGTCAGAGTTTTGTTGCTTCGGTAGAGCAATATGTTAATTGCATAGGATAATCAGCACGTTTAATATTAATATTATGTTAAACACTTATTATTACTAAAAAGACGAAAATCAGACAAACACGTGAACGTCATGTTTTACAGAAAGTAAACTCAGCATTGCTCACATAGGCCGTGAGATTTTCATATATACCTACTTAAAAATAAACGTATAATGTAAAATAAAACTAATATGGAATATTCAACGTGATTTTCTGTTAATTTTTAATAAATCACGGCGAGAGAAGTCCTCGCGGCGAGATGGCCGCGGCGAGATGGCCGCGGCGAGATGGCCGCGGCGAAATGTACCTTCGCGGCGAGATGGCTGCGGCGAGGTGGCCGCGGCGAGATGGCTGCGGCTAAAAGTCCCATTCCCGGTATGATGTGGCACAGGAAAAAGTACATTTTATATTGCGACTGAAGCATTCGAAGGAAACAGGCTGATTTTTGCCACTTAGTTAAAAGCCATCGTGCAGACGTTGTATTGGGAACTGAGAGCTGGCTATCGGGCGACATTAATTCTAACGAGATTTTCCCACCAGATTACGTGGTGTATCGCAATGACAGGAGGGAAAGAGTCGGAGGCGGAGTTTTCATCGCCGTCAGAAAGAGTATATCAAGCCAATTAGAGGAGATTAACGTCAGCGAACACTGCGGAACGATATGGTGCTCCCTTCGTACGAGAAATGGTAAAAAATTATTTTTTTGCTCATTTTACCGCCCACCTGACTCAAGAGTCGAGAACATTAGAGAACTCAGTCGTACATTGCAGGTGATAGCTAGGAGAAAGAACGATCCAGTAATCATTCTTGGAGGAGACTTTAATCTTCCATCGATCGATTGGAAATCCGTAACCTATGTTAGTGGTGGAAAAAATAGAGAAGCTTGTCGTGAATTAATTGAAGCATTCACTCTAAACTCGCTAGAGCAAATCGTCAACGAGCCGACGCGATATGACAACAACGGTAACGGAAACATATTAGATCTGCTAGCCACTACCCACCCACTATCGACTAGAAACCTACAAATCGACGACGGCATAGGTGATCATAAAATAGTAATTGCCGACTTCAAATACACCCCTGCGACAATATATAAGCCAACGCGATTAGTCTATATCTTCAGTAAAGCAGATCTCCCAGGCTTAAAAAATTATGTTACAAACCAAATAGCGACATTTATCAATTTTGCGAATAGTAACAGCGTAGATGACTCTTGGACGGAAATTTTGCGAATCATTCGAGAAGGGCTAAAAACGTTTGTCCCAACTAAAGCAATTCGTGATCGCAAGGATCCGCGGTGGGTGAAACCGAAACTCCGTGCCTTGCTGAAGAAACAAAGACGGCATCACGCGCGCATAAAGCACCTTAAAGAAGTTGGTAGGGACCACGCAAACGAGTATTTAATATACAGAAATATTCGTAAATCTGCAAGAGACGAAGCGCGTAAGGAATTTGACGTCTACCGATCCACGACACTGTCGGACTCACTCAAAAACGACTCGAAAGAATTTTGGTCGTACGTGCGAGAAATGCGAGGAGGACAGTCCACAGTACCTCTTCTACGTACAGACAACGGTGAAAGTGTACACGATTCATTTACTAAGGCTAGTATGTTAAATCGGTTCTTTGAAAATTGCTTCACAATAGACAGCGGTGATTTCATTGATTTCCCTACTCGTTTAGACTCAAATATGAGCGACATAGAAATATCCGAAAGCGGTATCGTCAAATTACTAAGTCAGGTCCACAAAAGAAAATCGCCAGGGCCTGAAGCCATACCTGCATTCATTATAAACTCGTTAGCAAACGAATTAGCTCCGTACCTTAAGCTTCTATTCAGAAAATCTTTAGATGAGGGTGTAGTTCCTTTGATATGGAAAACAGCCCACGTTACACCAATACATAAAACGGGAAGTAAATTAAAAGTGGATAACTACCGCCCTATATCGTTGACGTCAATCTTCTGTAAGGTTTTTGAGCACATTATCGGTAGCTCAATAATGCGATTTCTCGAAAGCAAAGAAGCGCTTAACAGTAGCCAGCATGGTTTCCGGAGAGGCCGGTCATGCGAGACTCAGTTAGCTCTACTCACACAAGATATTGCGAAAGCAACGGATAAAGTAATAGGAGTTGATGCAGTATTTTTAGACTTTAGAAAAGCCTTCGACACCGTTTCACACCTGAAAATAGTGCAAAAATTAAGGGCTTATTCCATTAACGAGAAAATTGTAAATTGGATCGCCTCGTTTCTTTCCGATAGAACCCTGAGAGTAGTCCTCGATGGAGTTGCATCAGACGTCGTCAAAGTGACTTCCGGCGTGCCTCAGGGAAGTGTAATCGGATCTCTGTTATTCTTGATATATATAAATGATTTAGCGGATAATATAAAGTGTAACATTAGACTCTTCGCGGATGACACACTTGTGTATGGAGAAATCAACATAATACACGATCAGGAGAATTTGCAAAAGGACCTTCAGGCTATTACGAAATGGTGTAAAGATTGGCAACTCGACCTGAATATAAAGAAAGGCGCCGCAATGAACTTCACGCGCTCCACGAAATTCAACCGTTACCCGTAGCAAATATCTGAACTAAAGCTAAAATACGTCAATAGCTACAAATACCTAGGAATAATCCTCAGTAGCAATTTGTCTAGTGGAGAGCATATCAAATCCGTTATAGCATCGGCAAACAGAATTCAAGGGCTTTCCTCTAGAGTCCTGCGGGGATGCCCCGCGAATGTGAAGGAAATCGCATACTTTTCCCTAATACGACCCGTCGTGGAATACTGTTGCGCCGTCTGGGACCCTTTCGAAGAGGGCCTAACTAGAGAGCTCGAAATGGTTCAGCGTAGAGCGGCTAGATTTGTAAAAGGAGAATATCGGTATGATGCGAGTGTATCAGAGTTATTGAGGGATCTGAAATGGCAGACGTTGAAGAGTAGAAGAATTGAATACAAAGGAAATTATTTGAAAATTTTGAAAGTTCCGAATTCGTTGAAGACGTACGCGGCATAGTCGTCCCCATCGGTGTTAGTGAACGTAATGTTAGATCACAGTGCAGGAGAAAATATCTCGAAATTACCGCTAGAACAGAGAAATACTACCGATCATTTTTCCCAGACGCGATAAGATAAGACAATCCAACAGAAGAATTAGCTAGACTTCACTTGGTGTTGTGACACCCCCTGCCAAACGCTTCTAGCCGCTTGCAGGGTATTTATGTAAATGTAATCTAGGGTTAACGCAGGTAAAAAGTGAAAGGGAGGGGGTGATTCACTACACAAACAACGTTAGTATCGACCTGCAATCTTTGAGTCAAGGTCGACTATAAGAATAGGAAGTGAAAGGAGGGTTCCGAAATACACAAGTAAAAATATAAAGCCTTTGCTTTACTAAATTTTATGCACAGGAATGATATTGTTAGTTAAAACTAAATATTACATCTACGAGAAAGAAAATAATATTAGCGAATGTTAAATAAGATAACTTATCCCTATAGTAGGTGTTAGTAGAGCTTAAGCACTTATTATCAGAAATTTAGGATAGTAGAAATAATAAAACAATAAAGATCGTGTATATAATTCAGAAGGGAAAGGCGAGAACTTTGTCACGAAAGTGAATAAACAGCACTACATATAATAAATGAACAACGAAGTTGAAACTAAATTAGCCTTAAATTAACGAAACGAAAACTTAAGTCACGAAAGTGAATAAACAGCACTACATCTAGTATGCAACAAAGTTGAAACTAAATTAGCCTTGAATTAACCAGGTTAGTTAAATATTAGTTAAGAATATAAAAGTATCTATTTGGATTTGGTAACGTAGGATATTATAAGTGGGAACACTAACAAAAGTATAAACTACAAATAAAACGTGGACTCCGGGTATTCTCCGAATAATGATTACAATTAAGACAAATAATCTAAGGCATGCAACAAAAAATAATAATAATAAAAACTAAAGTAAGTAAGTAAATAAGCTATAAGAAAGGTTGACAAGTAATATAAAAGAAAAGTTAGTTCTACTTAACAGTACGTCTACTTCTACTCTAATGCTACTGCAACTATGGTCGCTCGTAAGTCCGTTGGGCTCCACTGAAGGAAGTGAAAGGCACGTCCGCTCTCTTCAACAGCCAGGTAGAGAATTTGGTTAGTTAACAGAAAAACATTTTTTTCTTCAGAACTTGCTATTAGCTAATTACAGGTTTTTTGGAAAGTGTAAATGATTTATTGTATTAGCAATTCCATTTCTTGTTAACAATAAAATACAAAACCAAAAACAAGCTAGGAAAATACGGCGAAAGTAGACATTATAAGAAATATTATAATAATATGTTATAAGAAATATTATTCTCTACAACTTTGGTCCTTACGAAGATTACTAATAACGACGTTTTTAAGATGTTTGACGGAAATCGAAAAAACCTATTATTTATAAATAATGCGTAAACAATAACAGCTACGGAAAATTGTTTTAAATGAAAGTTGTAGGAAATTACATTCTCTATAACTCGTGTATAGAACTGGAAATACAATAATGATGTTTTAACAAAGAAATATCGCAAAAACCGAAACGGGTTTCGAATAAACCTCGACTTCCGGTTACCCGTTATTGTCCGAAAACTACTCAGTTCTTTGTGGTCATGATAAAGTGTTATATATGAAGTTTGGCAACGATATGGCACGTACTTTTTGAGTTAGGGCCCCCAAAATAACACACACACGCACACACAGACATCATTCCGAAAATAGTCTAAACGTGTTTTACGGACCTCAAAACGTGTATTTCCGTTGAAATCTCGAAGTCGATTTTTTTCATGAATACAGTACTTTCCCATTACTACGTATGGAGAAAGTAAAAAGCAAAATATCTCCGAAAAGGATAGTTCTACGAAAATTTGTTTCAAACAAAACTTGGAAGAAATATTATTCTCTACAACTTTGGTCCTTACGAAGATTACCAATTACGATGTTTTAAGGAGAAAACCGAAAAACCGGATATTTATAAATAACCCCTAAACAATAACTACAAAAGAAAATTGTTTGAAATGAAAGTTGTAGGAAATTACCTTCTCTATAACATTTGCATAGAATAGTAAATACAATAATGATATTTTAACGAAGAAATATCGCAAAAACCGAATCGGGTTTCGAATAAACCTTGACTTCCGGTTACCCGTTATTGTCCGAAAACTACTCATTGTCAGTTCTTTGTGCTCATGATAAAGTGTTATGTTACTTTCTCCATATTTGGGGTATTTAAATTATTATGAATAGCATTATGAGGCAAAATTATTTTTACTTTCTCCATACGTAGTAATGGGAAAGTATTGTATTCATGAAAAAAATCGACTTCGAGATTTCAACGGAGATTCACGTTTTGAGGTCCCTAGAACACGTTTAGACTATTTTCGGAATGATGTCTGTGTGTGTGTGTATGTTATTGTGGGCGCTCTAACTCAAAAAGTACATGCCATATCGTTACCAAACTTCATATATAACACGTGAACATGAGCACAAAGAACTGATTAGTTTTTGGACAATAACGGATAATCGGAAGTCGCGGTTTATTCGAAACCCGATTCGGTTTTTGCGATATTTCTTTGTTAAAACATCATTATTCTATATACAATTCTATAATAATGTTATAGAGAATGTAATTTCCTACAGTTTTAATTTGAAACAATTTTCTATAGGAGTTATTGTTTAGGAGTTATTTATAAATAACCGGTTTTTCGGTTTCCGTTAAATATCTCCTTAAAAATATCGTTATTGGTAATCTTCGTAAGGACCAAAGTTGTAGAGAATATTATTTCTTCCAAGTTTTGTTTGTAACTTATTTTCGTATAACCATCCCTTTCGGATATATTTCGCTTTATCTTAATACCAGCCTACAGCGCCAACACCTTGTAGCGGTGAATTCTGTAAACATGCAAAATATACGTAATTTACGCATGGACGTGTCTTCTTTTACGATACGAAATAATAATTTTGCCTTATAATGCTACTCATAATAATTTAAATATCTATACCCCAAATATGGAGAAAGTCATGTGTTGGCCACATCAGATTTTTTGAATATATAAAGAAGCGGTGCGCGGCACCATCGCGCCGCTGTCCGATGCCTTTTTTAAAAACTTTCATCAGGAAACTCATTGTCCTTTGCGTCTATGGCCGACTTAATTTTAAGCTATTTTGGTATTCACCATAGCAGCCTATGGAAATCCATAGAAAACCATAGGCAGAATAGTCGGTACGTAAACTCAAGTGAGTTATATAAGTACCTCTGGGAAAACAACATTCTTCGCCTTGGCTCGGTTCTGTTTAGATAAAATCCGCAGCGCATCTCTCCGTCTTATCCGTGACATAGATACGTAGAGTTGTCCATGGCCAAAATTCGATCACCTAAATGTACGCTAAAACTTTTCCAAAAATACGCCGCGTAAACAAATCGTTTTGAATTTCTTTTCATTTCACGTGGAAAACTCTTGCCACAATGTCGGGAGGATTCAAAGGTGATTCATTTGCTGAAATGCACCGCTGAATTTCATTCCATTTTGGGTTGCATGTAACCGTGATGAAGAAATTTGGTTTCCCAAATCGACGTACTACAGACATTGAATCTTGATACGCTTGAACAAATGATCTTGGACTTCCTGTAAATGAAGCTGGCAAAATCAATCTTCTTCCAATGACAGCGTTGTTGTCTGCAACTCCAGCTTCTCCCATGTAATCCATAAGTCTGTTGTGTGTTTCTGCGCGAAGTTCCACCTGATGCGTTCTTATGTAATTGAGGCGATTCTGCTCCATTTTCACATATGAATCAACTGCATATTGTTGAAACAGCTTTCCCGCTTTATGGGTTGTAGAAAATTCATCTCTTCTTATGGCCAGACGATAGCAGTAATATTCCTTCTGTGATATTCGAACTCTCTGTCTCCCACTCTCTTGCTTCTGAAGTCCTTCATGCCAACCGAAATCGCCAAACGGGAATAAAAGCCGATCGCATTCCCTCCGAAGTTGTGATATGCTTTGCAGTCCACCACCTCGTAGATGAACAGCAACACTCCGTCTCAAGGGTATTTCACCATCTTCAGACATGTACACAACCGCAACTTCATTCGCTGTTGGAACTTTGTAACGTCTTCTGTCCACTTCACTAACGTCAAAAACCATGGTAACCTTCCTCACTCCACGTTGCTCATGTTCTGCCAACAGTTCTTCAGCTACCTTCTTCATCATCTTGTACGACCGTACAAATGGGTTGACGGACACCAGTAGGCGATCAAGCTCATCCATTAGTTCCGGAAGACATCCAATTTTTGCTGGATTTCCAAGACGTTCTTGTAAAGCTTCTTCAGAATCCATAAAATAAAGAGCGCCATAATTTAGTTGATCGTTTTGTGATGGAACTGCTGGACCAATACGATGATAAACCATACCGTGTATTCTAAAACAAAAAGGCCCTTGTCCATGTGGCGTTGACAGTTTTGCTCCCACTGAAACCATTGCCAAGATGTTGTTGTAATTTCTTATGTACTGCTTAAAGTTCGCAGCATGAGTTCCGTTGAACAAATCCTGAAGCAATTGTGGAACGACTCGAACAGGTTCAAGAACAACGTTAGCAAAATTGCAGCAAGAATTGAATTCATTTCCTTTTCGTCGTTTTTCTCCACTAAAATGAAGCGCGCGGCAGTTTAAACACTGGACTGACATTAGGCCAATGTCATTCAGTTATACATTTCCAGGCCGTTTCGCTGCGCGATGAAATCTTCCCAGTGCTTGCTTTCGACGCCTCGCTTCCTGATATCTTCTTTGTTCTCTTTCTTCCGAATTTCCTCTTTGTAACCGTTGCCGTCGATTCTGTGATAGCGTTGCCAGACGTTGCTGGCGTTCCTCTTCTGTCTCCATTTCCAAACGTTGTCGTCGATTCTGTGAAACTCTAGCCAATCTTGCCTCTTGTTGTGATTCTGTCTCTTCTGCTAACCGTTCTTGTTGACGTTGTGACATTCGAATTAATCTTTGCCGCCTCTCTTCTTTAGTCTCATTGGCACGTCGCAATGGGGCGCGATCACGGTAATATTCCCCTCAGTCGCGTTGAGAAGTATTTGAACATGTCGGTTCCATCCTTCGAAATAAGTTAATTTGAAAAATTCTAAACCCACACTAACTTATATAACAGTCACTTCCGGTTTTAGCACCAAATTCCTCTTGAAATAATGTAACTGTAAATAATTATTTATTATTAGGTAATCAATAATACTCGCATCTTTATGTGATAACAAATTTGTTTACGTCTGTTGCTATGCAAGTTAATACCGTAATGGACAATTGAGAAACCAATTTTGCTTTTCCTAGCCCTTATATGATCTGTAAGGCCTAGATTTAAAAGTATATTAAATAATTAAAATTCACCCATGGATAAGTAAGCTATAATGGTGGCATGGTATATATTGTATTGTGTGACATCTTATAAATATTTTAGAGTGTATGTGTGTATGTTCTTTATACGTCCTTCGAATTCGAATGCTAAAGTTTCATGTTCTTGTATGGACCAAAGGAAGAACTTTATTTAGGTTTGCAGACCGCGGGGTCTCTTATACCCCATGAGGTCAACAAAATACTATTTCCATAAGAATTCATTGGAAATGGTGTGGAGAAACCCCAAAATGCTATGCAGCCCTTCACTGATGTGAATATAAATATACCTAAATATTAACTTACGATCACGGGAAATGGATTATTTTACTCATGAAAGACTGAATATTTTAATTCTACTCATGTTTTGTGGTATTACATGCTAAATCGCTCGTAATTTTCCTTTAAGCGCAAAATTTATCGGTTTAGATGTCCATTTTCCAGGCGGCAACAAAGCTAAATTTCTTAATTGTTTTCCTCTTCAAAGGAGATATACACGTAAGATTAATGTAAGGAAAATCCACGCCGTGGTGCGCGGTAGAGGAAGAATAGCTAACGCCAAGATATGCCTAAATATAGTCTATGAATACTTTTAAAATTAGTCAAATGATTTTTAAGGAATATTAGAACATTGTTATCTTTTACCATTAACATTGAAAGATTTATCGCAACATAAATCGATACTTCTACTTACATTTGTTTGGTAACCAAGATGTTGTTTATTGTTTATGTTTTGGCTAATAGTATTAACATAATCCACATAATTTTATTGCCGTTTTAAAGGCTTCGGTGCATCTATCCATGTGAATATTAGGTAAGACGTTAATGCGTACAATACAATACATAAAATAGTAAATGTTAATGTAAGCATCGCTTGCGTAATTAAGGAATGGGGAACGTTTGCCCCGAACTATGAAAATCGTTTGCCAATCTTTTCCGAGCGAAGCCGGGCGTTTATTCCTTTATAATATAATAGATGATATATGTCCTTTCTTTTTGATATAACAATCAATGAAACCGTTTATGTAGATTATCAACGAAGAGAAGATAACCATGTAATGTGTTTAAAAAATTAACATTCCTATTCTCATTTAATTTAAAATTTATGCTTGAGCCTATTTGCGTTAATAAACATCATGGATGTATAATATAATGATTATACTTACAAAGAGATAAGATTCTAGCATTCAAACGATGATAGGAAGATTCAACTGGTTTGACTGAATCGTTAGAAACGCTTCCCATACGCAGTTAACCACAGTTAACTGAATATTTATCCGTAAATATTTATGTTGCTATGTATAAATGTTGACATTGCTACAGCAATAATTTCGATGCTTAAACAAAGTGCGAAGCGAATAACGCTATTCTTTCACCTATTTGAAGTTTTAATTGGCATTATTTGAATCGGAGGCAACAATGACGGTCGCCTTGACAACTTCCGGAAAGAGTACGAAATATCCGTAAAATTTCGAAAACAATGCGTATTTCTCAATAATTCGACCGTCTAACATGTAAACATTACAAGAATAAGATAGTATAGAGTTTTATCCGTCGAATAAAGCAAAAACGAAGAAAATCGGTCCATATTTACGTTTTAATATATGAAGGAAAAAACCTTGCACTCTGAAAATTCGAAAATCCCGTGTAAACTTATGGGAAAATAAAATTTTCTCCCGGATTCGAACCCGGGACTTCATGAAAATGAGAATAGTTTTCTAGGGACCTTCTAGCTTGTAGAAACAAAACGCAGTTTACCGCATATCTCTACGATGAACGGCTTTTGAGATACAGGGTGGGACGGACGGTATATATTGTTTGTGTGACATATATCTATCGGTGTTTATTCCTTTATAATATGTGTATATATATATATATATGTATATAATTTGAAAATAAGCTCTTAAAACCCGAAATGCACATTCATTTCTACAAATGGATCCCATTGATGTATCCATAAAATAGAAGCTTATGATCTGCAGACAATGAATTCCCATTCCCCTATCTTTTCATCGGACATGAATACACTTTTCAAAAGGGTTGTCCGGAATGGCTTTCATCAAAGGGAATTCCTTGGCCCTCAGGAATCTCCACCCACCCTTTTTATCCTTTCTCCTTCTCTCTCTCTCTCTCTCTCCCACTCAACCAAAATCCGTCTCATTGTCTGAGAAATCCGTTAACTCTCCTCCTCTCCCTCTTACGAGATTGCTTCTTCCTCTCTCCGAAAGGACCCCCCCTCCCTCTTTCTTCATCCCCCTCTTCTCTCCCTCCCATCTTTTCCCTATCTATCCCTCACCCCATTCCCTCTGGATCGCCTTCTGCGAGGTTGCATTGACGTGAACTTCCTCTCAACTCCTCTTATAGATGGCACTTCCGGAATTCCCACGTCGTCCATTTCCGGTTCATCTCCCTCGAGAGTTGTTGTCTTGACTCATTTCTAGGATAAAGAAATTAAAAAACCCATGGCCCTTTTCGCATTATGAACAATCCCATCCGACAAGCTTTTATGACGTCATGAGCGAACTATTGAGAAACTTCTATGACTTTCCGTAAAACGAAAACCAAGTTCAGATGGCTTATAAGAGTTAATTTTGCGGTAGAAGGAGTTAAATGATGTGGAGTGCAAAGTCGTAGTTATTGACCTACTTCAATGGCATCAAATAATTCTAATTATAGCTTAGGCATGCACGGAGATATGGAATTATATCATTCAATCCTCCGCAATAACGAACAATTTGGCGCAGAATGTTCGAACTGCTTACTCATCTGCCAAACTTTAAATATTGCACATTAAATAATCTACACGTATCCATCTGTTATAATTTGGTTATATTATGTACAGAGAAGCAGAAACGGCAATGTTCCCCGAATAGTCTGTAGAGAAACGAGATATGCCGAAGCGACCGCCTCATTCAGAATAACAATGCCGCTCTGGGCTTGAAATTAAATTCGTTGCATAAAGACATTTTTAAGGATCTCATGTTTTGGATCTTATTAGTTTACCCGAAATTAATTTTATTATATAATATGAGCGATAAGCAATCAGTCAGTCGCCTCCCTTCAAAACGACATTTTATGTTTCTCTGCCGGACAAATTTTCAATAAAAAATATATCGTAATGGGATGAAAGCTGAGGTGGCTCTTTAAAAATTAGGTATTGTTAATGCGACGAGATAGAACATAACTCGGTACGGTATCACTCAGCCATTTATATTTTAATTTAGAAAATAATTTTATTTATTAGTGGAATTCAATGAGTTATTTATCCAACCTCATATATTGCTACATCTATCGAGATAGGACGCCGCCCTAATTACACTCTCTTCGACTTTACAAAGCTTACAAAAGTGTTATTAAATAAAATGTCGTGTTCGCCACACACGTGAATTAAGGATAACCATATTTAATTAGAGCAGAGATTCGATCAAAATGAAAGCGTAAAGAGGAATTGGAGCATTAATAGGGCGCAAAATATAATTTACGTATGAAGAAGGCGTAATTAGCACTCTGTTTGCGAAGACTTTAAGTTTTTAGCAGGAATATGTGGAATGGCTGCAGTAGAGTAGTTTCGGCAGATGGAGGAGGCGAAGAAGTTGGACGACTGGGAAATTGAATTTCGAATGGCGTGAGAATGTTAGGAGAGGGCGAATTTAGACGGAGGTATGTAGTACGGAGGTGTAATGGAGGAGGAAATGAAATGTTCGTGGAACACCTCTCCGAATAAGATTATTTGTTCAGAAAGCAGCCGAGAAAGTGATGCGATATAGAATGATACATTTAGTACACGGAGATGATTTGATAATTTGTAGTAAGAAATGATAGGTTGTGTTAACTCAGGGAAATATTCGTGAATCAATAATAGTAAGTGCAAGAATCGGTTCAAGAGAATGGATATGGCATTGTTCACAAGTATTCGATCATTTTCGTCTGTCATTTTGTTTTTAGTGAGCGGATTAGTATTATTATCTCTGGGAAACTTAGAATTTCGACTTTGAATTGTTGATGGAAAGTTTTCTTCGATTCTAATCATAGAAGACATACTAATGGCGACCTAATCCCATTACCAAATTGTAAGGTCCATTACTAATATCCATTCTTTCCATAACAGTTTTAGTGATGAAAATAAAAATTTTCATCCTTGAATGCAGGTTTTCATAGATGCAGGTCGAAATAGCTTTCGACGCTTCGTACGCTTTTTCACTCATGAAGAAGCTCTCTAATCTATTTCAAACTAAATAAAATGAGGAGGATAACTTAGTAAAAGTTCCACTTTTATTAAAGGAAGAAGCGACCGGTTTCGACTAATATCTAATCATCATCAGGTACAAAAAACAAGAAGCAACACAAATATACATATACGGAATGGGAGGGGAGTGGGGGAGGGAAATGTGTGTAGAGGCGGGGGGGCAATGAATGGGTAGAGCGAGGGGGGAGGGGGGAAGGCTGAATCAAGGTATTGGGGAGGGGGGGGGTGTTAGGAACCATACATAGACGCCCTCACACCTTACAATTCGCAATTTTCAGGAAACCGACTTACACCGATCACACCATTCACTCTTCTTCTTTCCACCCCACTCCACACAAACACGCGGCTTATCACGCTCTTATAACACCCTTTAACCCATTCCCCCCTCTCACAGGTAGAATTCGTTAAAGAATTAAATGTCATTTTCAAAAATAGACACCGCCAACGGTTTCCCACATAAATTAATAGACAAAATCCTATTTAGAAAACAGAGGAAACTAACCCTTGAACGTCGCTTTAATACTCCGCCCTCTGTCAACAAACCCCGTTGGTGTAAATTACCTTACATCCACCACATTTCCCGGTTAATTGCGAATTGCTTCCCCAAAGATAAATTACGTACAGCTTTCTACACCCTCAATAATCTAGGAAAAATATTTTCTAACAATAAAGATAAGGTTGACCATTTATTTAGGAGCGGTGTCTATAAACTGTCATGTAATGACTGTAATGCCATTTACATTGGGCAAACAGGGAGAAATTACCACGTTAGGACCACCGAACATAGAAAATCTTTCTTACAAAATTCTTTCAAATCACACTTTGCCAAACACTTATTCGAATTCAACCATTCTTCCAACTTTAACCCGGAGGTAATCTATTTCGCAACTAAAGGTCCCAGTTTAAATCTTTTAGAACAGTCGGAAATACTTTTACACTACAATGATAACACACTCAACCTCGTTAACGAACTTATTTCCCCCACCCACTCTCCCTTGCTTACTTTGTTTCTCCCTAACACCCAATACCTTCATTCAGCCTTCCCCCTCCCCCCTCGCCCTTCCATTCATTGCCCCCCCCCTCTCAATACACGCATTTCCCTCCCCCACTCCCATCAGATTCCTTATATATTTGTGTTGCTTCTTGATTTTGTACCTGATGATGACTAGATATTAGTCGAAACCGGTCGCTTCTTCTTTTTTAATAAAAGTGGAACTTTTACTAAGTTATCCTTCTCATTTTATTTATGATGGAGTTCCACAAAGTAAAGTCTTCCTCCGTTGATTTTATTTCAAACAATATATTTTCATGTTAATCCATATATATTTTATAACAACACTAGCTGAAAGTACCCGGCGATGCCCGGGTTATGCCAGACGTCTTTGGCGAATAAAATGATGTATTATATGGTAATACAATCATTTCTCCCTTTGCGCACCTCAAAACGTGTATTTCCGTTGAAATCTCGATTTCGAATTTTTTCATGAAAACAATACTTTCTCTATACTTATTACCTATATTGGAGAATGTAAAAACTAATTCTGAGATATCTCTGATACCTATTAATTGGGCCGGGAGGGTCCATGGAGGTCCGGAGATAATGTGAGCATACGTGAGAGCAATAGGATTTCGAGTTTAACAATGTAATCGGTTGGCAAGGCAACTTCACGTTAAAAACGCTAAATTTTGTCAAAATATGATATTAAAATGTTAAATTCGAAAAACCACCAAGAAAAAAGAAATGAATTAAACGCTAACCAATACCCGGCAGAAAAGGATGTAAACCGACAAATAAATAATCGTGGAACATAAATTAAGAGTACAACCAAAGAATATAAGTTCAATGTAATAACCACCAAGAAAAAAGAAATGAATTAAACTCTAACCAATAGCCGGCATAAAAGGTGTAAATCGACAAATAAGTAATCAAGGAACAAAAATCAAGAGCACAACCAAAGAATATAAACATAGACTACAAAATGAACAACTAAGAACGAAAACAAAGAAAACAAACAAAGATCACAAAAAATGGACAGGAAACGAAAGCAAATGAAAACAACAAACTAACCGAAACCAACCAACGAATAATCTCCTAAAGCTCAATGTATCTGATGATGGCGACTGACGCTTTCTATTCAGTTGCTAAATAAACAACCAACAATCACAAAATAGCGTGTCGTAGTGATGAGTAAATATTGATTATGCGGAATATGAGTTTGTATGTCAATATAATAACAGGAGAAACTAAATAAGAATACCTATTATTACTCCAAATAGATATAAAATTATTGATCTTAATTGTGTTTTCCATCGTAATTAATTGAATAATAGATTGAGATATTCGAACGAATCGATTTAAAATAATGTAGTAAAATGTTTTACTTTTCTAACGTAATTAATTACGCGAGTGTATCGGTGGTGTTTACATTTTACCCACGGAACCGCAGACACGAATTCTTAATTTTAGTTCAGAAGACATAATAAAGTTCAACAAAAGTATTATTCAAATAAAATCTTTCGAAATTCACTGCGTTACGTGTTCAAAATGTTAATCTAATTTAATTCTCGTATTAAAATAACAATTATTCAAGAGTGAACCTTATTTCCAATTGATAAAACTCTCTTTTAATTCAAAACGATATTATATATTACAAAAAGTATCTAATTATTATTGAAACGCAAAATGGATGAGCATAGGAAAAAACTTGCGTGTTAGCATGAAATAATTCCGTTTTTATTGATAAACTGTTTCCATGATAAACAAACACCTTAACGACCCGTGTTTTTAAATAAAATCAACATAAAGCAAAACAAAAAAACTTTAACGTAGTAATTGAATTATATATCTTCAGTTATTTTCACTTAAACAAAATCTTATATAATAAAATTGAATGTCTGTCCGTGTGTTCCTTATACATTTCCACGCCCTTTGAGCTATCGGGGCCAAACTTTGCAAATTGACTTCATATGACTCTGCGAGTAACATAGGGTACCTGGGATTTCCAAAATCGACCCGGGTTCGATTACAGGAGACAATTTTATTTTCCCTTAAGATTACACGGGATTTTCGATTTTTCAAAGTGCAAGGTTTTCTTCCTTCATTCGTTAAAATACGTAAATATTTACCGATTTTCTTCGTTTTTTCTTTATTCGACGGCTAAAACTCTATACTATCTTATTCTTGAGATGTTTACATGTTACACGGTCGAATCATTGAGAAATACGCAATTGTTTTGGAAATTTTACGGATATTTCGTACTCTTTCCGACGTCGTCAAGGCGACCGTAATTGTTGCCTCCGATTCAATTAATGCCAATTAAACCTTCAAATAGGTGAAAGAATAGCGTTATTCGCTTCGAACTGTTGTTTAAGCATAGAAATTAATGATGTATAGCAACGTACATAGTTAAGGATAATTATTCTGTTGACTGCGTATGGGAAGCGTTTATAACGACAATTCATCGTGTGTATGCTGGAATCTTACCTTTTAGTAAGTAAAACCTTTATATTATACATCTGTAATGCTTACTAACGCACATTTATAATACTGTCCATAGAAGTCACTCGACATCAGTTTGTCGTTGTGAATAAAACGTATACTCTATACAAGTTTTTCTAGGACGCCAACATTTCCCCAGAAAGTGACAAATGCTTCTTTGGTTCGTAAATGACACACTTACCGCGCAGCAATATATGTGGGGCAGTTGCTGTAATTAGAAGGTAAGTATGCTTTATTAAAGATTCGATCCCATTTTGAATGTTCTTACAAGTTAAAATTCTTAAGATTTATGGATTACAGTGTAAAGGCGACTTTCTCTTGGTCACTTGGTTACGTGTCTGGCATAACCCGGGCATCGCCGGGTACTTTCAGCTAGTATGAAATAAAATAAGACAAAAGGCATATAAAAACAATTTAACTTATATTCAAACATACCTATAATGCGAATGACACGATTACAGAAAAAGAAACAGTTCACTAATGTTTATTCGCAGAATTAACCTGTGTATAGAAGACCATAGATAATGAGAGAAAAACATACAATCAAATCAGAAGATATTAAATGAGTATTTCATCAACTATTTCTACGTTTACGATATGTTTATAGTTCAAACGTAATTTGTTTACATCGGTTGCAAAGTATATCCAAATGCTGAGCAAAAATGAAAAATAAGATTTTCCCTTCAATTCGTCTTATTTGATCATTAAGCCCCTCTTTTAAAAAATTATTGCAAAAGAGGAGATAATTTACCACAAAAAAGTCTGCGAGAGCATATGTCTGCGATATATATGTAAGGAGTTAAAAAATTCGAGAAATTTACGAAAAAATTTTAAATGGAAATCCCATATAAAAGAAAATATTTTATTATAATTAAATAGTTCACCGAATCGGTTTAAAAACCTTATCACACCACCGTACATATGATAACGGTTAATATGACACCTTCCTCTTTTTTCTGCGTCTTGTAGTTTCTGAGTCTTGTAGAACATACATACAAACACCTTACTTTATAGATATGTATAGATAGATGGATAGAGTGACCATTTTCTCATACAAATATTGTGTTCCTGGCATCCATACTTAAGCCGGCGTGAACATGAATAAAGTTTGAAGAAATCAAAACGATACTAGTGTAAATGCCTATGAAATGATTGGGGATTAATATTTCGGTAATTTCACCCATTTAGCACCGTAAATGCGCTGTAATTAGCAAAATACGTAAATGGAATAAAGTGGGCACGTGAGGACACGAGCTGTCAAAACAAACACATGAGGCGTTTTATAGTAATCGCTGTTTGGTTGATGATAGGGGTCCTCTGACTGACCTCTCAGATCAGCACTGTTTTCTGCAGATATTTTTATTTATTGAAATGTTCGTTAAACATTTTTGTTACTTTTTCAGCGTTGAAAATAAATTAATTTTCAAGACATTACGCTACAGTGAATCTTCACAAATAGAGCCTCAACTGAACGAGACATTACCATATTATATAACCAGAAATATAACATAAGCCATGTTGAAATTAACCATATCACGGAACAATTCAGGGTGAATTATTCTAGTTGATTATTCTAGTCATTGTTAATAAAATGTCGATTCACTCAAAATATGCCGAAAGTATCTTGATTAGAAATTTCCAGTGATGGATAATAATACCATAAATGACGATATATATAATTCTGATATTAATTAGAACAAGTATTAATTGAATGTTTGCCCGATTTTCAATCCTACGGTCGGCTATATAATTTAACATCCATGATCCAAATAATCTATTTTAACCTCTCAATAGGACTGCATGCATATTCATCTCTGCTACGAGGCGAGCGGAATTTAACTGGAGGACTTACAAATGCGACCTAATTTCCTTTGAACTGCTACGGAATTGCAAAAGGTCAAATCAAAAGCCGATCATTTTGATATTCAGTTGCCCTTATAACAACGCAATCACCTTAATTTGATGAATAGTTTATTAAAAATCAATTCGTTATCATTGTGGTATTCTTAACTTATTCCTTGTCGTACGACTAAATCTTCCATTAACCACGTTCATCGAGAAAAACATATAGTAGTAATTCCTTTATATTTCTTTAGTGGATCGCTGTCCGTGACTTTCGATCTAATATTCTCTTTAAATTGCGACTTTAATTGGTTTGTTTTGCGAAACAGTGGCTGAGGTGAAAAGGGGACTTAAAAGATACGTAGAGAGACAGACAGGCAGATAAAGGACTTTATTAGAGCGAAATTGAGACTATATAGTCCCTTCTTACATTTAACTCTACGTCAACATTTACAAAGGAGAATGAAAATAATACGCTCACAGAGAAGGACCAGAAACTAAAAAAGTAGAAAAAACACAAGCAAAATAGCAGATTACAAATTCGGAAAACTTCTAAAAAAGAAAAAAATAATTGTGGTAAAAAACCTAGAACTACCTGACTTGGCCATCCTAGTAAAAGACCACGCAGGAAAACACACACGAAGGGAAAGGAAGGGGTGGAAAAAACCTGATACATAAAAGAACAATAGTGGAATTACTATAATACATACAAGTTGAAAAGATAATATTTACAAAATATATTTTACAGTTATGAAAAATGAACAAGATAATTAATAAAATAAAATGAAATTGAATGAAAACATACATACTTATCAGAAGAGGGGAAGGGGTTGGATTAGATTAGATATCGTCTTTATTTGGGGCGAGATGGAGACCATCTGCCACCCCACCCAACCCCTCGTCATGATACAACGAGAAGGAGAAATATGCCATTCATTCTCTGCTTTCTGTCTCTTCTTCTTCCGCTTCAGCTCCGATCTTTTGCAGAGAGAGAGAGAGAGAGCAATTGAAAAAGCAAGAGAGATATGCACTAGTTGCGTCTCCATGGCGAATAAATAAAAGGCCACCATCGCTCACGCGGAAAAAGACTCTAGGTTGAATGAGAGAATGGTCGTATATCCGTATTACAACGCCACCTGCTTTTAATTCCCTCCATTATTAAGGGGATGGAGCTCACTTGTAATCGTATGGGAGTCTCGATTTACGTACGTACGCCGGATGTTGTCTACATCTACATCATACCCTGCAAATCGCCGGACTGGTGGGTGGCAGGGGGTGCAGCACACCAAAACCTACCTAATAACGTCCCTCGTGGGAATCACTCTCCTGTTATGATCCCGTATGGTCCTTGGGAAAAACGAACCTGATATCGCTCGGTCCTACGGTCGATCTCTCGTATTTTATCCTCGTGTTCGTGCCTGCCCATGTAAGTAGGTGCCTCTGATATTCCTGAGATTTCCTCTAAGAGAACTTCCGACCTAAATTTCTCCAGAAGCCTTAACCTAGCGCTAATTCTGCGATCCTCTAGCGATATCCAATTCAACTCCTTCAAGAGTGATGTGACGCTTAATTTTTGCTCATATTTTTGCTTTACGAACCTGGCTGCTCTGCGTTGGATTCTTTCTAACTCAAGTATCTGTCTATCTTTTCGTACGGATCCCATATGCTGGAAGCGTATTCGACCTGAGATCTGACCAATGATAAATAACACGTTTATCGTACCTGTTCTGTGCTACATCTTACTATTCTGCCTACGAAGGCCAATTTCTTATTAGCTGCGCCTACGATCCTTCGAATATTCATATTCCACGATAGATCACGACAAACGGTTACTCCTAAATATTTAAGATACTCCGCAGATTGGATATTCGATCTATCAATTCTGTACTCCGAGTCTAATTCATTGTTCTTACTCTTCCAGAAACTCAACAGGGAACATTTGCTGTGATTAATTTCGATTTTCCAATCTTGACACCATGCTGAAAAAGGGCGTTTAAATCTTCCTGGAGCGATTTTTGGTCACCCTGGCCTATTATCTCCTTATATAAAACGGTGTCATCTGCGAAAAGTCTTATTTTGCAGCGAACTACGGAGCGGATATCGTATATATATATATATATATATATATATATATATATATATATATATATATATATATATATATATATATATCAGGAATAGTAGTGGGCCTATGACACTTCCCTGTGGAACACCTGATGCGACTTTTCCCGGGTATGAAGATTTCTCATCTGTTTTCTGTTAGAGAGAAAGTCTTTTACCCCACTCACGATATTAGGGTTTATGCCGTACTTTCCTAGTTTTCCTATTAATTTATTATGGGGTACTTTGTCAAACGCTTTTTTAAAATCAATGAAAATGGCATCAACCTGATTCTTTTTCTCTCCGCATTGCAACAAATCGTTTACGAACAGGGCGAGCTGCGTTTCGCATGACCTACCTTTCCGAAAGCCGTGTTGGTTTTTGCTTAGCGAAGAACGACCATCTAAATAACGCAGAACAGAGCTAACAATTATATGTTCTAGAATCTTACACGATAATGACGTCAAGGGAATCGGTCTATAATTTTCGGGGTTCTCTTTATCACCGCCTTTGTGGATGGGCGTTACGTATGCTAGCTTCCAGTCTTTTGGAACGGTACCATGTGCAACGGATTTTTCGAATATTATTTTCAAGTAAGGTGCGATTACCGAGGCTAGCTCTTTCAACACACGCGCGGGTATGCCCTCCGGCCCGGGAGACTTATTTTGCTTAATCGACTCTAGCTGGTGCGCGATACCTGTTTCAGAGAATACCAAATCTTCCATCGAATTTCCCTCATCATTCAAAGCTGGTTCCTCAAATTCGTTGCTCTTAGAAGTAAACGCTTTCTGAAAGTGTTTATTTAACAAATTCGCTTTTCCCGCGCTATCATGTACTACATCACCTGCCTCCGTTCTCAATGACGCTATGGTGGGGCCTCTACCATGAACCTCTCTAACGTACGACCAAAATTCTATTCAACTCCCTTTCTCCCATCCCTCTATTCCACATCTCGCATTCCATGTCATATTATGGAGACTTACTTATTAGTGATCTCCTCGCAAAAAGGAGATATTTGACTGGCCACAGATATATTCCAGCGGTGAAAATAACGCTTTAAAATAATCACTTATTCGGAAACTGCATACTTTGAGTTCCAGATAACTGATTTATTTTTAGGTGCGCCTATTAGCTTCCGGTCGCCCGTTCGCACGCGTGTTCGTTCGCGGCTTCTACCGAACGGATTTCATAAAATTATTATTTAGGACTTATGGCTAAATCTGTTGTTTCAAATTAGCATCTCGTTGTTTTACGTACAATTTCATATTTAAAAGGTGTAATTTCTCAGAAATTCTTCGCTCGCTTTTTGTTTTCCTATCTCCTTCCTCATAGTATTTCCACTTCAAGCATCGCACATCTCTATTTCAAAATTAATTATCATCGTATATCTCGCCGTAACGCCTCTCAATTGTTCACCAAACCAAATAAATCAGTGAATAAATCTATGAAGAGAATAAGTCAGTCATACTCTCAATCATTTCCGAGTAATTTATGAAAATGTTTTCCATTGAAGATTGGAAGTGAATCTGTAACTGATTTGGAAGAAGGAAAACAAAGTGATTCGAACCGAGGATGTCTCGCATGGAAATCGACCGTATTTAGGTATACCGTCAACTCGTCGCAACTTGCGACCAGTTGTCTTGCGACGAATTGGCTGCGACGAGTTGTAGTAGAACCCCGTATTAATAGGGAGAGCGGCGTCCAAAAGGCGCTCTTTCTGATTGAGACTTGGAAAAGAAAAGGCCGAGTGGGGAGCCATAAGGGTGGGGACCATAAGGGTGGGGGCCAGAAGGGTGGGGGCCATAAGGGTGGGGGCCATAAGGGTGGGGGCCATAAGGGTGGGGGCCAGAAGGGTGGGGGCCAGAAGGGGATGATGAGCCCTAGGCAAGCTGTCAGTTTCTTCGCACAACCTTTCAAATCCAACTCCTGATCCAGTTTCGCCTCCTGGTCTATTCCATTCCTCTTTCTTCATTTCTGTTCCTTTCATTCTTCTCTCTCCCCCTTCCACTCTCTCTCTCTCTCTCCACCCCCTCCCCCTCCCCCTTTCCCCTCCCCCTTTCCCCTCCCCCTTTCCCCTCCCCTTCTCTTTTTTAAATCTCCTTCCCTCATATATCCTAGATTTTTCCTTCCATGGTTTTTTTCAATCATTCAAACGGTGTTTTTAGTCTATTTTATTATATTCGCTCAGTCTCTCACGCCTGTGCAATCGAATCAAAATAACAAGCAAACGGTAAGAGATGGAAAGCTGAAATTTGCAGGGTTTATGTGATCTATGATCTCATTTACTACGCTTCTAATTATATTTTTGGTTATCGGTTGGTTGCAGGGAGTGTCGTTAAAGTTTTCAAATTTATATCTTGATTAAATTGTTTTAGATAGAAAATTTAGAGTTTTACTATTTGTGTAGCCTTTAATTACATTTATAAAACTGCAGAAGAACGGTATTTGAAAAATCGGTGGGCGGTTTAAATTAAGATTTAGAGTAAATATTAAAGATGAAACGTTAAAGTTTCTTAATTAATTATTGAATAAAATACTTCGTGTCATAAAATTACAGTACTAAACTTATAGAGAGAATTTTAAGTTTACAATTCTAAATTAGCCTCAATAAATAAATATTCATATTGAGTCAGCAAAGAAATTTCCAATTTTATATTCCGATTCTGACGGTAATGAAATGAAATTCCCGCTTGCTTCTACTCCAGTCGCTAGATTTTCGCATTTTTTGTCCACACCCTAATTCTCTAACGGGTTTCTTGCTTTGAAATTTGGTGGGCCAATTTCCTTGATAAGTATAGCCTACGATTGGATACGAGTCAGACATGTTGAGAGTGTAAACTCCCTTAATTATGTGTATTATATATTTATGTATACGGATTTTGAGTCTAAATTATTAATATAAAATCAATTTCTTAACGTCTACGGCAATATAGAGCGCAAAAATATAGCTAAGATTCGCATATAAAAGGTACCGTAATTTAAATAATCATTGTCGTTATAAGTGGACTGATTTTAATTGCAAGCGAAATAAATTAATTATTTTCGATGGTGATACAGAAAGACATATGGACGTGGCAATTCCAAAATAAAACTTCGGGAAAATTACACACAGGTCCTTCTAACGTACCACATATTATGTCCTCTTCCTTATTTGAGCTCCACTCTCCCTTCCTTCTCTCTCCCATTTTCGCCTTCTCTCTCCCTCTCCTTTATTTCCCCCTCCTTTCCTCCCATCACCCGATCTCTGTTCTCTCTGTTCTTCTTTCCTTCCATTTCAATAAGAAAAGTTTCCATATCCGCTACGGTTGTTTTCTCGAGCAAACTTGAAATAAGATATAGTACATACTATGTAGGCTGAAAAATGCGACATTTTTCACATTATCGCACAAAAAGGAAGTCTTTATCACTGAATATCAAAACTTTTATAGAAATTTATAAGATATTTTCCACATTTCATGGAAATTTTGGAAATATGAAAAGTGACGACATGCCATACAAAACGTGCTACAACGTAATTTAAAGCGACTTCACATGAGAACCCGCCAAGTCATTTCATTCTTAAATCCTTTCTAGACGAGTTATTAGATCTCGGACAAAGAAAGAGTGATTCCGTGTGTGATTAAAACTTACAGAGGTGTAATGGAAGGAAGTAACATCAGTGAAACTTTTTTTATGCACGTGGGGCAAATCCGATTTCCGCAGCTAAATGGTTAAATCCCTGGAAAACGAAATACGAAATGTTATTTTTAGTGTGGCGGTCCTCGACTTAGGAGTCATTTAGTCTATGTTACGACGCTAAAGTGGTTGTGGAAAACTGCATACCGTTCGCATTATTTTTTTAAACTTTAGTTGTCCTTAAAAATGTCTGATAAGAGAAATTCAAGTGCTGGAGGTGTTTCTGGTTCTAAGAAACGTAGAACAATGGAAACGAATATTGACGTAATTAAGCGCTTTGAAAAAGGTGAGATGCCTGCCGACATCGGTCGGGCCTCAAGTACCTCGGTGGTGACAGTCACCTAAAACGGCAACATTACAACCTCCAATTTTTACGAGTACATACTTTATTCCTTCAGTAATATTTTCTACTTTCTACTTTTAGATGATGTTTTTACAAGTCATTGTTATATTGCGATTAGAATAAAAATACTTATCTGATCTTTAATAAGATATATTGATGGTTATCTTTGCCTGAGTGCAATATTACGGGTCATTTTATAAAAAGGTATATTATCTTGCCGTTGGGACAGGAAAGTAACCCAAAATTTTAACATTGCTTTTATGAGAAAACACAATTGTGTTGTAAGTGCGAGAACTGTCTGTAGTATATGCTAGCCTAGTTTATTATACGGCAATGTAAAAATCGAATTACCTACTAGTTATTCGCGCGGCAACAACGGTTCATGACTGCGCCAGAATTCGTTTTTATAAGACTGTTTCGAATATTTTCATATCTGTTTACAGTAGTCATTAATGATCTTGGCCAAAGTGTATTATATCCCCCTCTCAAGGTTACTATGTTTTTGTTTATTATTTCGTGTTTTCCTTTCTCCAGTTACTGTGTTGTTGTTTATCTTTTTATTTCATTCGTTAGTTTAACAATCGATGATAATTTACCGTTCCAGCATGATTCCAACTCTTGAGGAATTAATGTTTACATTCGGTAATGAAGAAAAGTTTTTGCAACTCTTGATCGATCACAATATCATTGAAAACATTCGGAGATGTCAAACGTGATGTTGCATCTCTCAAGCTATCAAGAAAAACTTATCGTTTTTCCAAGAAGAATTGTCTAAGTGACTTATTGGCCACAAAAGTGGTATCACGTGGTCCCGGCTGTGATGATTCGAATCAGTTTTAACCGTTCTAACAGGATTGAACGGTTGCAACGGTTAGAAGTAGAACGTATCGTGTTAAAACGTGTTAGAAATAATAATTGGAATAGATGTGAACAGCGGTTTTGTTATATACATATCGGTACACGTGGGAAGTGAACTTATGGGTTGGCCAAAGTGCTACTTCCCCAATTGCGGGGAAAAGAAGATTTCTCGAGTTGGGTATATACGTTGTATATAGTACATCTAGTTCGATACCTTGTTTATTTTTAGAGATTGTGTGTTTTTGAGTGCGTCTGTATGTGATTGGTTTGTCTGATAGGTCTCTGTCGTTGCCGAAAAGTGCATAAACCTTCAAAGTGTGCTATACTAGGTCCCTGAAGCCAAATAATTTCCCGTAAACCTTTTCCCTCCTTGCGTGTGTTGTATATAAGTTAATTCTTAATAAATTTTGTTTGAAACAATTTTTCGTAAAACTGTAGTTTAAGAGATACGTTGATATACATATTATGATATATCCATCCTTGTTTATACTTGACGTGAAAAAAATTAAATTTCCGTCATATCTCGTAAAATATTGCTCATATCAAAATATTTTTCAAGTAAAAGTTGTAGAACTAGTAAAGAAGAGTAATTCATTTTCTATACATTTTTATCGTAGGAGTAGCCGTTATCGAGAAAATCAAACAAAAATGTCTTAATTCGAGTTGAACTTTGAAAATTTCATGAATTGTTACTTCTTTATTGTTGCTAACATAATCAATCTCACAAACAAACGTTTAATTTACTTATGTACGTGTTCATGCACTATTTTTAAATAGGAAGAAAATGGATTATTTATGATGAAGAAAAAACGGCTTAGATTTGGTATGACACCCACGACGACAGTGCCTCTGTGTATGGAATCACGAACTAACATTTAAACAAATGGAATCGCTTGAATTTTGTGGATATTAGTCCGAAAACATTCAAATTATTAAAGAATGTACGGAACCTGAGGAAGGGAAGTACAAGAATCGAATTTATAGCGAAATTTAGTTCATTTATAACAATATTAAGAATACCCTTTGCGAGGCCATTGCGATCGAAGTATCAGTTTTTTAAAAATGATTATAAGTGATTGCCCGGATTTGGGAATATAATTAATGAATTGTTCGATGCTATGACTATGATCGTAGTAGTGATAAGTGCTTACTTATGGAGTATGCGTAGATATGATAAAATTCGTCCTTGAATTAACTCTAAAAGTTATGCTCCTTAAAATCGCAGTGTTGCTTTCTAAACTCATTTTATTTCTTGTGATACACTCTTAAATATTTCAGTTACGGCTTAGGAGGTTTTATTTTTATTTTCCAATTTTGCGAAGGGGGTTTTCTAGCTTTGCCAGGAAAAAAAAAATATATTTTCAACTACAGCTGATTTCCACGAGATAACTTAAGGATTCGTTACTCTTTCAAATGGAACTCTTATAAGAAGAATACGTTGCTACTTTTTGGAACAGAAGATTAATGCTAAGCATAATATAATTGCAGGATTGAACAAAAGGGGACGAATTTTTAATTAGGATCTAGAGGAAACTAAGGTCAGCGATCGTGAAAATCAAAAATCCTTTTCCTTTTACGATTTGCTAAACTTTTAGTTTTACACGCGAACTTCCCACTGGACCGTCTTCTGTTATTTTTCCAATTTTCCTTATTCCTTTCTTTTCCCATCTACTGCCTGCCCTCTCCACATCCCCCTTCTCTTTTCAATTCCCTCCCCCCCCCTCTCTCATTCCCTCCTTCCTTCCTCACTCTCTCACCATCTCACTTCCTCCCTCTCTCACTCCCCTATGTCATTTTCTCCCTCTCTCACACACACTCTCCTAAACCCAAATTCCTCTCTCTCCCATCGTTTTCTCTTTCTTTCTCTTGGGAATGCACCGCGTGAGATATTGAACGTGAATTCTAAAGAGAGAGAGAGAGGGGTGGGGGGCAATCGAGTGATTCTGAAAATAAAAAATCTGATGTGGCCAACACATGACTTTCTCCATACTTGGTGTATAGATATTTAAATTATTGTGAATAGCATTATAAGGCAAAATTATCATTTTATATTGTAAAAGAATACAGTCATCCTTATTGCCGTAAATTATATATATTTTGAATACAGAATTCACCGTTACATGGTGGTGGCGCTGTATACTGGAAATTACGAAAATGCAAAATATCTCCGAAATGGATATTTCTACGAAAATTTGTTTCAAACAAAACTCGGAAGAAATATTATTCTCTACAACTTTGGTCCTCACGAAGATTACCAATAACAATGTTTTTAAGGAGAATACCGAAAAACCGGTTATTTATAAATAACTCCTAAACAATAACTACAATAGAAAATTGTTTCAAATGAAAGTTGTAGGAAATTACATTCTCTATAACGTATATATAGAATTGTATATAGAATAATGATGTTTTAAAGAAGAAATATCGCAAAAACCGAATCGGGTTTCGAATAAACCTCGACTTCCGGTTAACCGTTATTGTCCAAAAACTAATCAGTTCTTTGTGCTCATGTTAAAGTGTTATATATGAAGTTTGGTAACGATATGGCACGTACTTTTTGAGTTAGAGCGCCCACACTAACATACACACACACACAAACACACACAGACATCATCCTCCTTATTGCCGTAACTTAGGTCCATTTTGAATATGTTTACAGAATTCACCCCTACATGGTTGTGGCGCTGTATACTGAAAATTACGAAAAAGTTGAATATCTCCGAAATGGATGGTTCTATGAAAATATGTTTCAAACAAAACCTGGAAGAAATAATATTCTCTACAACTTTGGTCATCACGAAGATTACCAATTACGACGTTTTTAAGGAAATATTTGACGGAAACCGAAAAAACCGATTATTTATAAATAATTCCAAAAAAATAACTGCTATGGAAAATTGTTTCAAATGAAAGTTGTAGGAAATTACATTCTCTATAACATTTGTATAGAATTATACATCAAATAATGATGTTTTAACGGAGAAATATTGCAAAAACCGAATCGGGTTTCGAATAAACCTCGACTTCCTGTTAACCGTTACTGTACAAAAACTAACCAATTCTTTGTGCTCATGCTCATGTGTCAGTTTGGTAATGGTATGGCTAGTACTTTCTGAGTTAGAGCGCCCACAATCTCTCTCTCTCTCTCACACGCATGCATGCACGCACGCACACACACACAGAGGGACATCATTCCGAAAATAGTGTAAACGTGTTCTAGGGACCTCAAAACGTGTATTTCTGTTGAAATGAGAATTTTTTCGAAATGGAAGGTTTCCATGAAAATTTTTCAAAAACTGGGAAGAAATATTATTCTGTAGAACTTTGGTCCTCACGCAGATTACCAATAATGATGTTTTTAAGGAGATATTTGACGGAAACCGAAAAACCGATTATTTATAAATAATTCCTAAGCAATAACTGCTATGGAAAATTGTTTGAAATAAAAACGTAGCGGTGAATTCTGTAAACATATTCAAAATATACCTAATTTAGGTCAATAAGGACGACTGTATTCTTTTACGATAGGAAATAATAACTTGACTAATTAATAAACTTCAATAAATGTTCACAAAATGCATGAATGCAAATTATTAAAATACACTTATTCTTTAACCTTCAGTCACGGTAAAACTGACTTAACTGAAGATTTCCTTTACTTGAGCAGTTTTTAAAAAGTTTTGTGTAATAAATTTTAAGAACATAATATAAAACGTGTAAAGACGTTCATTGGAATCTATTATTCCATAATCCCACTGGAAGAATTTCACCGAAATCGTAGTGATCTTCTTTGAAGCACTTTATTTTCGATCACTATTATATTGGTAATTACAAAAATATGTAATATATTATTACATGTTATTATAACATATTATTATATTATGATAAATGTTTTACTGATATTTGGCTCTCACTATTATTCTGAATGCATTAACGAACGAACTGATAAGACCAGCGGAAGTCTTCACATCTTGTTTTGTTTCCTAAAATTAATAAATGCGTTTTATGTTTTCCAAAAGCGGTTCGTAGCCTAATTTGAATTAATTTGGCTCACAAAAATGAACTTAATAATGGGATATTTAGTGCGATTCATAAATGAAAACGAATTACCTCGCCTCATAGATTGTGTCGCGTAATTGTTTCTGGAACAATTAATTGCTTTGTTTTGCTCGTATTGAGTGAGCCAATCCAGCCAACCGATGGAACTCTGAGATCAAATCTCCATTGTGCGCATTTCAGTTTAATAGTTACACAAAAGTCCTTAACAAAAATACCACGTAAATAGATAACGATGCAACTATTCAAGAAATGATATAATTAATTATCGATAAAAATTTTCCTATAGTTTATTATTTAACCTTAGTAGTGTATCAACCAGATCTAATTGACCGGAAAATTCACCCAATTGTGACTTTCAGTGAGTAAAAGCAGTTTTTGGTATGTTAAAGGTAGTATGGCAAAAAAACATTAGCGGTGATTAATTCGCTAAACTTTTGCATGTTCTTAGTTTCTATACCATTTAATATTTATATTTTACTTTTTAGTTCATATAAAAGGTGGAAGTCAAATTAAAAAAATTTGAGTTTTATTTTATTTTGAGGTACACTATTCTTATAAGCTCATTTTTGGACCAATTCGATGCGAGTTCAAAAATGGACGACAAGAATATAAATTTTCGTTTTTTAATCGTTCTTTATTTCCACTCACGGATTCTTACGATTAGGGATTGCAATCCCGGAGGAATTTCACAATCCCGGGATTTCGGGATTCTAAATTTCCAATCCTGGGATCCCGATCCCGTTTTATTACATTTTGTAAAAATATAAAAACCATGCTTTTAGCTGCAGAAACTAATGTTTTATTTATCCCATTTCCATAACGCATATAAACTGCTTCAGTGCAATAAGTGAAGGTAGAAGACAGCAACACAGGTGAAACAATAATAATGAAATATACTATTATCTTATAAAACGCCAGTGGTTTTACTGTATGCTACTATACGAAAACGAATTCAATTTACACTTTCACTGTATAATCAGGTGCACTTATATTATAAAGCACAAGGGACGAACAGCGACGAAGATGTTGGGCCGAGCAACACCAAAGAATGCCACCAACTAGCCATAGCAAGCGTTCTATCTTAAATGTGAGCAAAGCGTTTGAGAGAGTAGTTCCTTTTGTTTATACCGACGTGCCCGGCCAACCTTTCTCCAACCGGCACAAGAGTGAAAATATTTTCAACTCATTAGAGCTGGAGCAGATTTTCGACTGTGAAGTGCGATGCTATGGGAACCCAGTAAGAAAAAAAATGAAAAAAATACTTCATTATATTCACAGACATCTCGGAGCCACATAACCAATAAAGAAGATACGAATTTGTTAAGGGGATATGAGAGATACAGCACTTGAGCTCAAGAGCTGAAAGATATATTAAACTGCACCAAAGCGGTATTATGGGAACTCGAGGGTAAATTAGAATATGCCTTAACGTAAACAAAAACATCCTAAATGTAGTCGAACTAAACAAATTAAGAATCGTTGAGGGTACTCGAGTATGAATGTGATTAATGCATAAAGATAAGCAAGGAAGCAAAAGATCTGGCCCCTTTAGAATGGAATTTGAGAGCGGTGCAACGTAGGTCTCACGACTAGGACAGAAGTTGTATTGTATCAGCCAAATCTTTCTCGCCCCAGTTTGGAAAACACAGACCTAAAAAGCGATGATTGTAGGAAGTCGTCGGACCAAACTAATTTGGTTATAGAAGCAGAGAAATATCCAAATGACGAAGCAAAGGATTGTGAATTTTCATTCGTTAACAAAAATTTTTCGGTTCATTTATACATAAGCTTGAAGCCGAACAATGCCTGGTAATTCTTTATTAGCAATTAATATAAATACAATAATAATATTTTCAGATTAGTCTCGCTATAGAATTGAACCATTGATATGTTAAAACAGCGAATCTCAGCAAAAAATGACTAATATTAAATATTAGGAAATCCCGAAATCCCGGGATTTCCTTGATAAGAATCCCGGGATATCGGGACTCGGATATTTCGCGGGATCCCGGGATTGCAATACGTACTTACGATGATTATAAGTAATTCAAGTTCACACAAAAATGGTCTCCATCCATTCCCACCCTATTCGAATGGAATCGAATCGGAAGCATTATCATACATGTTGGCTAACCGAAATCTTCCTAATAATTACGAAACACTGGTCCAAAATAAATAAGTCGTAGCCGAGGTATTCGCACTAATTTCGAGCTTGACACAACAACTTAGCTTTTTATTATTGTAACTAGAGTAAATTCCCGTAAAAAATGACGAGACGTGAATTTAATTGTCCTCGAGTTAATTCATAGTGCAGACATTCGTACCAATATTGGAATTGAAAAATCAATAGAAGTTGGAGTTTTGAAAATAAGGCAGTAAACGGTGAAGAGGCAAAATTTTCCAATTAATATGTGACTAGCTTTTCGTACCCGGCTTCGCCCGGGTGCATTTCGGACTGCAAATAGTTATACTTTTTCCCGCTTAGAAGACAACTTGAGAAAATGATACATACTAAAACTTCTCCTCTCCTTTCTGTAAACTACATTAGGAGTCTTGAAATAAAGTGGAAAGAACACGAAACGAACCAATACGAAAACTACAAAAACCACCATGAAAAAAGAAATGAATTAAACGCTAACCAATACCCGGCAGAAAAGGATGTAAACCGACAAATAAATAATCGTGGAACATAAATTAAGAGTACAACCAAAGAATATAAGTTCAATGTAAAAACCACCAAGAAAAAAGAAATGAATTAAACTCTAACCAATAGCCGGCATAAAAGGTGTAAACCGACAAATAAGTAATCAAGGAACAAAAATCAAGAGCACAACCAAAGAATATAAACATAGACTACAAAATGAACAACTAAGAACGAAAACAAAGAAAACAAACAAAGATCACAAAAAATGGACACGAAACGAAAGCAAATGAAAATAACAAACTAACCGAAACCAACCAACGAATAATCTCCTAAAGCTCAATGTATCTGATGATGGCGACTGACGCTTTCTCTTCAGTTGCTAAATAAACAACCAACAATCACAAAATAGCGTGTCGTAGTGATGAGTAAATATTGATTACGCGGAATATGAGTTTGTATGTCAACATAATAACAGGAGAAACTAAATAAGAATACCTATTATTACTCTAAATAGATATAAAATTATTGATCTAAATTGTGTTTTCCATCGTAATTAATTGAATAATAGATTGAGATATTCGAACGAATCGATTTTAAATAATGTAGTAAAATGTTTTACTTTTCTAACGTAATTAATTACGCGAGTGTATCGGTGGTGTTTACATTTTACCCACGGAACCGCAGACACGAATTCTTAATTTTAGTTCAGAAGACATAATAAAGTTCAACAAAAGTATTATTCAAATAAAATCTTTCGAAATTCACTGCGTTACGTGTTCAAAATGTTAATCTAATTTAGTTCTCGTATTAAAATAACAATTATTCAAGAGTGAACCTTATTTCCAATTGTTAAAACTCTCTTTTAATTCAACACGATATTATATATTACAAAAAAGTATCTAATTATTATTGAAACGCAAAATGGATGAGCATAGAAAAAACTTGCATGTTAGCATGAAATACTCAATTCAGTTTTTATTGATAAACTGATAAAACAAAACACAAAAACTTTAACGTAGTAATTTAATCATATATCTTCAGTAATTTTCACTTAAACAAAATATGAAATAAAATAAGGCAAAAGGCATAGGTATAAAAACAATTTAACTTATATCCAAACAGACCTATAATGCGAATGACACGATTACAGAAAAAGAAACAGTTCACTAATGTTTATTCGCAGAATTAACCTGTGTATAGAAGACCATAGATAATGAGAGAAAAACATACAATCAAATCAGAAGATATTAAATGAGTATTTCATCAACTATTTCTACGTTTACGATATGTTTATAGTTCAAACGTAATTTGTTTACATCGGTTGCTAAGTATATCCAAATGCTGAGCAAAAATGAAAAATAAGATTTTCCCTTCAATTAGTCTTATTTGATTTGTAAACCCCTCTTTTAAAAAATTATTCCAAAAGAGGAGATAATTTACCACAAAAAAGTCTGCTAGAGCATGTCTGCGATATATATGGAAGGAGTTAAAAAATTCGAGAAATTTACGAAAAAATTTTAAATGGAAATCCCATATAAAAGAAAATATTTTATTATAATTAAATAGTACACCGAATCGGTTTAAAAACCTTACTACACCACCGTACACATGATAACGGTTAATATGACACCTTCCTCTTTTTTCTGCGTGTTGTAGTTTCTGAGCCTTAGCAGAACATACATACATACATACGACACCTTACTTTATAGATATGTATAGATTTTAAACCATCAATATGAGCGATTTCGATGGCGAGATTCGACGAAGAAAATAAGAACTTTTATTCATTCTTCTTGAAAATAGTCCCGGTTTGAAGATTGTTCGTCAATTTTTTCTAATTTAATTTTGCAAAAGAGTCAAACCCTGTATTTTTAAAAATAGGTTTTTACGCGCTATCTCACGGAAAACAGGAATTATATCCTGGAATCGAACTCGGGCCATTATTTTTCTTCATTGACTTCTAATGCGCGATTGAAGTGTTCCTGCCAAATTTAAATTTTCTACATATTAAAAACACGTTTCAAAAGTGTAACGCAGAGTATCAGATGAAGAACATGGACGGTAGTTCGTCCCGAGTATAATTTTCGATTTTAAATAATATTTAAATGTAACATCATTGATTTAATGAAATAAAGTTGTAATTATTGTGTGTTGTGGGACCGAGTCTTGTATAATTTTGTACGTGATATGTCGCTTTGTTTTGGAAAAGACTTAATTTTTTAATGTGCGCCATATACACTATACTTTATTTTCTTGATAATAGGATGATCGTATTCAAACATGTATGCAGCAGAACCAAAAGTTTTTCTTTTCCCTTTGATTAATTCAATTTGTAATTAATTTATAGTTATAATTTTTCTGTTGTTGTCGTCCTTTTGGCTATCTCATCTTGGAAACAATATTTATGTAACTCACTGCGTAATCCAGTTTCAAAATTTTTACACGTATAATTTAATCTATTTGCATTCGATATCACTAGTGAATTGCGCTTCATGTCACTTATAAGTAAATATTATATTTTAACGGGTGTTATTGTTAATGTTTAGAATGTATGTTTGCGTTGCCACGAAGTCACCGCTTTGACTAATAAGGCGCAATATTCTGTGAGCAACTGTGGTTTTAAATTTTAGATAACTACGCCTCCAGTACGCGGGTGTGACCTCATTCCGTTGTTCCTATATTGCTTCCATATAACGCCGCCTCTGACATTCGGACTCGAAATGAATGTGCTCTATTACTCTCCAGACTATAGTTCGACCAAATAAAAATTAAATTTCGTATTGAAACGTTTCATAATTCAGAACAGGTCCGCAATTTCTTTTCGCGAAAGCGTATATTTTTTAATGCATTACTACCACTAGCAGATTTACAATAAGGCCAAAGTAGGCCATGGCCTAGGGACTGCGGGATTTTGGGGGCGGCGGAATTTCGAGATGGGGATATGGGGCGGTCTGATTCAAGAATGAAAATTAAAACGGTATTTCATGACAGGGATGGAAAATAGTATTACTGTAAAAAAATCATCACAATTAACTATTCCGATTTTATAATCAATAATTCCAAAAATAATAGTTCGAGACAATTTCGACGGTACGACGTCCCTCCGACCCAGTCGCACGACTTGAAAGTTCTCGTGTCAGTTTGTCCTCTCAGCCTTGTCATGCAAACGTGACACACGCCTCGAGAGCTTCATATGCGGGATGTATAGATATTTATATTTTTTACACAATACACAATCTTAAATCTGAAAAATCTTGATATATTTTAAAAGATTGCCACTTCACCTTCACGTTATGCTTCCATTATGTTTCCAAATGTTGATATTGCATTGAGAATGTTTTTGTGTATGCATGTAACAAATTGCTATGCTGAGCATAGTTTCTCTTTATTGTAAAGATTAAAAAATTACTTGCGATCAAGAACGACCGAAGATCGTTTGAATGCATTGAATCTTGGCAATTGAATATGAATATACCAAAAATATTGATTTCTTTGATGTTATTGAAATGTATGCAGAAATGAAAGCAAGACGAAAAATTTAGGTTTATTTTTTTCAATTTTTCTATTACTTACACTAGGCAATGCCAATTACTGCTTATAATGATAGTGTAAAAATTGAAAATTTTCCTGAGAATGAAACTAAAAAATTTTAACTAATTGAAATCAGAGGAAGAAAGGTTGAATTCAAAAATTATTTAAAAAAATAATACAGCTGAAAACCACCTAGTACATTAAACAAATGTTATTATGCATTTTTTAATTTTAATTTTAAGTACCACTGGTACTTAAAAAAGAATTGAATCAAAATAAGAATAAAAAGTCTATTGTGTAAAACAAAAAGTGAAGTTTATTATTTAATTTATGCCATATAAAATAATTTTCCTTTGAATTTTAAAGTTGATTTAATTCATCGAAAGAAATTAAAACTTGTACTAAAGAACGGATAAGAATAAGGTTCTTTTTATTGAGCCCAATCTTCCAATATGGACCACATTTTCTCAAAATTAAACTTTTAAACACAAAGTTTCAAGTTTTTTCTTATGGAATAAATTTCCTTTTCGTGACAACCCAACGGTTGCCGATTTAACGCAACATTTTTATTAAAAAATTATACAGTGGAGACGATAAAAGAATAATACTGCGCTTATTGAATGTCGGGAGTAGACAAAAGACAGACGATGAAGGACGAAGAAAATCACTTCGAAATCACGAGAGATCATTGAAACCAACGTATCGAGACCCGTCACGGATCTAACCATAAAAACCGACAAAATAATATATTGTTTCTCTGGAATAATATTTAAATTAAATCAATTTATCGAAAAAATGGAAGGGCGGCAAAAAAATTGGCCTAGGGGCGGCAATTTTTCAAATCCGTTACTGATTGCTACCGAAGCACATGGAGATTAATTATTCAAACGAATAAATGACGTTTGAAAATTAATACCTCAGTGGGCAGCGTTGGAACAATGGCTGCTCTTTATCCGAACGAAATATTATTTTGGAAAATACGTGCGCATGGCGCTCTTCTCATTTTCTCTATCAAGAACCATCTGAGTTGAATTCATAGCGATACATTATCAAAATGACAGCTGCTTACGAAGCGATTCCAATTTTTTTAAATTTGAATTCTCTTAATTAATTATTAGATACATATTCTAAATACGAGTTAGCAGTTCTTTGTAGCGTCATATAGGTGTTTATCCTTATAGATGAAATTCATTACAGCTATGTACCTTGTAGGTGAAATGATAATGTTGCGTTTTAGTCAATCGTTTAACGACTGAATGAATTTATAATTATTACAGCAGACTCTCAATTGATTACGGTATTAAAGGACATGCTCGAATGACTGGAAATGCGTTTTGTTTAGTAAAGAGCATAGTTGTGACGAAATCATGCACGTAGTGAACGCAAAGACGCTACAAACGTTTTAGTACATAAATCGGTATTCTTATTTTGACGCCATTGCCAAAGTATAGTACAGATTTTTAAAAAATATTGTTTTGTCTGTTGCTCTGTTAGTATGAATTATCGAATTCCAACGTTAAATGCTCTCTCCGAAAAAATCATAAACTGTTCCACTTAATCTCTTAATAGAAGAATCACGAATGGCGTAGTGCAGGCGCAGTGTTTTACCTTTCTGAACACCGCTATAAGGAAGGCTTCGTAGTACGCAATAGAAGATTGCAAATATGATATTTTTTATGAAAGAGAACAATTTAGGAGTAAAAATGGCTATCATGTACGTGTTTGGCGAAATATTGCAAATTCAGTTCCCAAAATCAAAACCAAACATTAGACTCTCCGCTATAGATATAGTGCCCTCTACAGTTAATCCTTAGTTGTATGGAATTGCATGTCTGTTATATCTGATAAAAAATGTACCAGAGCTCATATAAGGAATTTATATTTACGGACTTGTATGACGTATGTGATAAATATGTGCCTTGCGAAATTCACATGGCGGGCTGCATTCTTAGAGACGGCTAATGCCTTGGCGTGTCACATTTAATCTCCTCACTTGAAAAGTACAAGGGTCTGATATTAGTTAACATAGAAAATTATTCCATAGATTATGCGAGTGAGAATCAAATAATAACAATTTTTAGCCTTTGGGTATAATGGTTTTACGGCCATTGTTATAATTAAAAATGAAAAATGACAATGTTGTGGATTCTGTTTAATTTTATTTAAAAAGTCATTTAAAATATGACAAAGTTTTACCAAGGTGCTTCTTAGATCTACTTCTGCGTTTGAAATAACGACTCTAGCGCCTTTATGACATTTTATCCTGCTCACTTCCTGGCATATTTATATTTCAGTGGTCGCCGTTCATTTGTTTTGGACTTTAGAAAGGAGATGCACGTCGTAGCTGTTGCGTTTCTTTGAAAAATTATGTCATTTCGCCCTTTAACCTATGGGATCTTTTAATGGCGTTTGTAAAGAAAATTTATTCGAAGTGGAAAAAAACTTATTTAATGGTTTGCAAATTCATAATACAAGCAGATTATTGGATTTTGATGTTTCTATCGGAATAATTGTCCTAGAAAGGACCTCATTAAAGATCTTTTGTCTCGGGGTATTTCTATTGACTTCTGCTGGAGATAGGTTTCGTTAGAAATCTATGAAAATATCCATTATATTGCAATACGTTTCACCACATTCTGAATATATGCATACATTCTGATTTATTTATATTGTACTTTCATAAGATCTTGGATCATCGGAGTTAGTCCTCTGAGAAGCGCATCTCATTGTCAGCCAGTGCGCAACAGCAACATTCTTCCTAAATATTTTTGCTTCGACTCCATCCAAAAAAGAGAGCGAGAAGAACTTTAATTTTTCGCTTTTTTGTTTCGTTTCATCCTTTTGTTCGCTGCGTTGCTCTTCGCCGCCGTCTGCCGTGTTTCTAATTGGGAGCCGTATTTCTCTCTCTCTAACCCACCCTCTCTATCTCCCTCCCCACCTTCTCTCCCACTCACCTTCTCGATCCCCCCTCCCTCCCTCTTTCCCTCCCTCTCCCCACCCTCTTACGTCACCCCACCCATCCCCTATCCATTGCATGAAATTGTACGTGCGCGGAAACCGCTCAAGCATCAAAGAAAGCGGTAGAAATGAAAAACTTTCCTCTTTGCTGTGCTTTGTTATCCTCGAAAGAATATCTTTAAGGTAATGAATGTCGGAATAAAAATGAGCCTCTCCCTTCCACCTTCTCTCCCCCCCCCCCTTCCTCCACTCATTCCCTCTCTTCCTTTCCTCTTCTCTCTCTCTCCTCTCCCTCCTCCCTTTCCATCTCTCTCTCTGCCTTTTCTTCTTTTCCAGGAGCGATGCAATAGACGCGGACAATCTGCTCGCGCAGAAGTTGGTCGCTTCCGCCTACGGCGACATTGTTACTGTTGCGCCTCTGGAACGAGATACATATACTAGAAAACAAAGGAAGCGCGGGATCTCACAATCAGTAGAAAGAGAGAGAGAATGTGTCCTTCTGTGGTGACCTACCTTTCCCATTACACTTCTAGTTCCTCAGTTGGGGCGCTGCCGTCGCCTTTGGCCTCTCTCCTCTCTGCCTCTCTCCCTCAGTCTCTCTCTCTGCCTCTTTCCCTCTCTCTGCCCCCTCCCCTCTCTCTCTCTATATCTGCCTCTCTCTCTCTTCCTCTATCTATCTCTGCCCCCCCCCCCCCTCTCTCTCTCTCTTTGGGCACTAGATGATATTATTCAATACTATACATATAAACATATCGACTGATTTAAATCCATCCTTTATTTAATTTAAAAATTCATCTCGCATTAAATTAGAATTTTTTGTTACACGAGAGACAGACATTTGTTAAATTTAGCCGACGGCCTATAATGGCAGATAATGTGTGGCAAGGAAAACTGTTATAAGGACGGTGGTTAGATTCTCTGAATCGTTTTAAGTTTGCCTTTCTAACCTTTAATATAACTCGGCTCTATTATTTTCACCTCGTACAATTTAAAGGCTTCGACTGAGAATGAGACTTATTTAGCGACACGGAATCGGACAGCCGACTTATAATTTGAACTGCTATTTTCAAAAGCACGAAAAAGATCCTGTAAGGGTCGTATACCTTTGGAATGCTTTGCCACAGTTATTATCAGGAATATTAAGAAGATAGTTAATTTTGCATCCCCTGGAAGGGAAGAGTTTATAAATTAGAAACATTTCAGTTTTAGAGATAATGAAAAGAAAAAATGACTTCGGCTTATTGTTAATACAAAAGTACACAGTAATTGAAATATCACATACATTTTCATCATTTCATTTTTAGCGGGGAAAAGTATCGTAAATTGCACGACTGTCATTTAGGTTTGTGGTTTCAGTTAAATTTTACAAAAGCTTTAATGCTGATCCATTTAACAGCTGTAATGATTATGCCCCAATGATTTCGACGGAAAATTCCCATTCTTTCGATAATTTCTTCGTTTGCCATGTTATTGATATTGTTAAAGACACAATATACTTTCAATCGATTTTCCCAGGATTCATTTCTTCGAATGATATGAGAGGTTTTTACAATTTTAATGCGTTTTGTTCTGCCATTATAAACATTTGACGTGAATTGCAATGTTTAATAAATACGCCGAAATTACTTCCACGGATATTGCTCTTACATATGTGTTGCGAATCGTCTAAACATAGCCGAATTGATACACGAGGCCAAGAATTCGTGGAAAACCCATTATATGGAGGAAATTCGGCGTAGCTAAAATTAAAACACATTAAAACAATACACAGCTTTAGTAACACTTCGACTTATTCCGCATAACACACTGTGTTATGTGGAATAAGTCGAAGCTTCATTAAAACTGTGTGTTGTTTAAATTTAACGAGGCTGCATCACTCGATTATATAGCCGTATTAAAGTTCTTTGTGAGATTTTCTTATCAATGGCTGCTTCCGATGAAATCATCAAATTATCTACTTTATTGCGAGGATCGCTCGAATGAATGAATTAGGTACGACAGGTAGATTAGTGATCTCGATACACTTTGGTTTTGGGTTCGGGTTGAGCAGATACGAATGATTTTAGAACGGGGAAATTCTGAGCAAGTGAAAGGAGACGAGAATTAATTTATATATTGCATTTGCGGCCTAAATTAAAATGACTACCATGCAGATGGGTTTCAAAGCGACAGAGGGGGAAAATATTAGATTATTCGGTTTTTAAATGCTACCCTCTAAGTTTCTAAAACATCGTATTCAATGCACAGGCCGTTCCCGACTTACGATAAACCCGGACTTACGACATTAATGCATTGATACTCTAAATCGACATACGATATCGTACGTTCAGACGCACGATATTCGACATCCGATGCGCTATTCGAGTCTACTTTCTTTTGTGTATTTTCGGCTGCTATTCAGTTGGACGATATGACTCATCCGCAGTGTTGCCAATACCGTGGGAATTTCCCACGATGTAGGGAAATTTCGGGTTAAATCTTGGCTCCGTGGAAAAAAGGGAAGTTCTTAAAATACTGATCGAAATGTGGGAAATTTTCGTATTACCGCATTTACTAAAATAAAATAACTTTAAAAATTTATTAACGCATTTTATTTTTTGCTTTCAAGTCTTTCAATTTTCGTTCATTTATTTATTATAAAAGCAATTAATAAGTCAGTAATGACGCATTAAAATCTATAATAGTCGCGTGTTTTTGAGGGATCTGCCCCTTAAAATCGTCAAACATATGTGGTCACCCTGGTTGCACTAGAAGCCCTTTCATCACGTGATACAATTTTGTAGTTATGGGACTATCGAGCGAAATAGACTATCGAACGACGAATGAATGAATGATTTTAACTATCGATTGATTCATTCGTTCACTCGAATAATTTTTCGATCATCTAAAATCATCCGAGTGAATGGCGAACGAATGACTGACTGTGACTATCGAATGATACATACAAGTGATTGAAGTAATTTTTCATTGTTAGAAAAAGAGAATTAGGAATAAACAATACTTTGAAGATCTGATGATAAGTACAACAGCGATAATCTTAGCACATTAGTCAGTCTTGAAGAGTGCCATATTTCGCTATAGGTGAGATATGTATTTTAATTCGTTGTGTTAAAGAAATGTTTCTCAAAGTAAACTCCCATTTTATATGGAAGTGAAGTTTGTTACAGATTTTTAAGGAAATAAAGTTTTAAGATGAACCAGCGAAAGGTTAAAAGTTATTTATCTTGATGTTACAAAATATGTAATGGATAGGTATCTTACGAGATATAGACGATTTTTATTTCAATCATAAGGTTCCAAATTGGTACAAGATATTGAAAATAGGTATTTTGTCATTGATGTTAAAACAACCGAAGCCGTCTTGTTATTTTGTAAACTTTCCTCAGCTGAGGTAAGACTCCCAGGATGTCTGCGATGTAAATGGTCCATTAAATTTGAAGTATTTCCACTGCATTTTTTCTTTTTACATAACTGACATAAAGCACATTTATTTGGAAGTTTTTTTAAAAAATTCCCACACAATGGACCGCTTTATTCCTGGTCACATCATGTCGTAGCAAAAACCAGGCTTTAATATCTATTTACAAGTGAATTTCAAGTTACACCAACCAGTTCAGGAAGGATGAAAATCTTTTCGTGACACTTTAACCGCCACTCGATATTTTGTTTCAGTCGATGGTGTCCTTCACTTAATCTGATTCATTTGAATGAGTCAGTCCAAGCAAATGTGAAACATTCATTCATCCATAACTCGATAGCCTTTTTCGTCTGCATCGTTCGATAGTCTCCTTTAATATATCCGAACCATTCAGGCCCGGTTGCATAAAGATTTCGTTATGGAACCAATAACTATTGGACTCATAAAGTTATGGGACTCATAACTTCCCCCGTGTTTCTTGAAGCTACTGTCGTCATAAGTTACCTTTCAATAGCTATTGCTCCGTTCACGTAGTTCTGTGGAAGCCGCTAGGTGGTAGCACGCGCGAAAACAAAAAAAATTAAGCGAGAAATTCAAATTAAAAAACAAAATGTAATAAAAACATTTACAAAATCAAATTAATCCGTCTATTTTTTCCACTATCGGCATACTTGTCAATAACTTAATCAGTTATATTAATATCTCTATGTATGGATAACAGCGCCAGTCCTACAAGACGTGATTCAGATATTGTGTTTCGTAAATATGATTTAAGTCTTCGCAAGGATGAAAAGCGTCGTTCAACAGTAGCTGTGGAGACAGGAAGTAAAGATAATATTTTGATAAGAACATATATTATATACTGGCAGTCCACGCTTATACGTCAGGTTACGTACCTGAAAACTGCGACGGAAGCGGATTGACATTTTTTAAATGATTACATCAACAAAAGAAAATTCATTAGTAGATGACGTAACAGACAGATAAGCTAATGGGTTTTATGTAATGATATCTAAATATAATAAAAACTATAATCCACTAGGGAAGCCTTAACTTATTGGAATTCTGTAAGTCAGAATAAATAGAACAACCAACTATGTCAAAATCCCACTATATTAATCAATAACACAACCAGAATATAAATCAAACTGTAATTCGTAAAATAAAAAATAATAACAAAACGTATTCTATATTGAACGAGACAAACGGGAAAATGATCTTAGATTCTTATGGAACTCATAACATCTTAACCGTACCCATAGGTAGAGATAAGTTATGGAAAGGCTTATGGAACCAATAAGTGCTATTGAACGTTTCAGAAACTGCTTTTAGCGATTTTTCTTAAGTCATGTAGTACATACATAGGCCTATCGGTTCCATAACTCGCGTTCAAGAAACCGACCCTCAGCCGACTGAAAAGGACTATCGAATAGAACGAATGAATGTCAACAATCGAATGACTCGATAGTTTTCATTCGATAGTGCCCATCACTACAATGTTGTATAAACAGGACTTACACTGTAACCACACCATGTAACCAGGACTTGTTAGTGTACGCCGAGCCGCGGACAATATAAGATACTTTTCAGCTTGCGTTAATGTTTCTAGTAATAAGTGCTGTACAATAATAATGAAAAATACAAGACCCTTATTTAATATCAAGATGAGTGACAGTCGTGAAGATGAGATTACCAGAAAGCGTAATAAAGGCGACACTCCGCAGAAAGTTAGAGCAGGGTGCGGTGAATTGTGTACATATGTATACACAGTGTTTGCTGGATATAAGTGTAATTGCCATGTTAATGTTTACTAAATGTTAAATGCATCAAATGCATTTAGTCTTTATGTTTACTATATAAGAACTAGTCAAACTAGTTATAAATTATCAATTTCCTTTTTCCAAATTAAAATATTTAGGTATGCTTTAATGATGTTTCAAATAGTTTATTTTTTAATTTTTGATTTATTGTAAATATGATTATGTTGTTTTATAATATTTATTCATTTGATATTTACGATATTAATCTCTAAAAACTGAAAGTTACACAAAGCATTTAAAATAAAATACAATAATGTATACAATATATTTAAAAACAATTCCAGGCTTAAATTGTATAAATATATTTATATAATACTGTTATTTATTATATTTTATTGAACTTAAAGTATTATAGTCACTATTGTAAAGCAATCGTGGGAAATATCGAGGTAAAAAGGGAAATTTCGGCAAGGCCTGTGGTAAATCTCAGCAGTGCAGGTTGGCAACACTGCTCGTCCGCATTGTAGGTATTAATTTAATGATTGTTTTAAGTCTTAAAAATGTTTATTATACAATATATAACATTCATTGTTTCTTAAACTATTGATTTATAGCGCAATTTCCCTGACACAAAACAAAGCCTTGTTGGCTAGAAATATTTCTTTAAAGGGACGCATGGAATGGGAAAAATATAGGAAAGAAATAATGTAGCGGACCACCGTGCTTCATTGAGATCTTGTGCGTGAGACGGATTTGCGTAAATGCGAATATGTTGATTTGGTTAATCGTTGGCTCTCGAATCGTGCGATAGAATCAAGTATCAGAATATGAGGGAATTTGAAAATTCCGAATTTATCAGATCGTGAGTGTTTCTCGCTTTTGATTCGCGTGAAATGGTCTATATTGGGATGCGTTTGGTGGCGTACTTTTCGAGCGATTGACGATGACGATTATTATGCGAAATGGACCGCTTTATTCCTGGTCACATCATGTCGTAGCACGTTTTGTGTGTGATTGTGATATTCGGAACATTGGAATCCAAAATCGATACGATTATGGCGTTCGTAAAATATATTAACACAGAATAGAACTTAATTGATCATTAATTATTATCTGATGCATTACGTGGCTAATTTTTATATAAAATATTATAGCAAAATTAAATTGATATACAATTTCATGCGTTTCAGGCCTTAAACTGACTGTATAATAGAACCAACTCACTGTGGAGATTATCATAAAAGTAATTTGAATTAAGTATTTTATTCATAGCTTGATTTAATCCTCGATGTTTTTGGGGTGTTTTTCATGTACGCAGTGCTACCAAATCGAGAAGCGATATCTTTGGCTGAAAAAATATTATGTAGTGTAATTTTTTTGAATGATGGGGTATCGCAATAATTCCTCTGTAGAAGAAATAGGTGAAAATTGCAAGCATAAAAATTACAGTTATAGATTATACTTCTAGTATATCCTAGAAATATTTGCCAGAAGATGTAGTTCTCCTTCATATCTACCATTGGAAATTTCGGAGGACGAACGCATTGTATGAGCGACTTTATAGTGCGACGCGTGCGCTAACACTTGCGAGCTCATTCTCACATCAGGCCACTCCTCGCCCTTCCCTTATCACGTGAGCCTACTTCCATTCCCCCTCAATCCATCTCCTCCCTCCCTATCCCCATGTTCTCCACCTCCCCTCCCTCTCTCCGAGAAGGTCCCCACTCATGTGCCGCGCTCTGTTCATATCGATCTGGCTGTCATAGGGATGCAGAGAGAGAAAGAGATAAGAGATGAAATGGAGCGAAAGAGAGATGTAGATGGAGAGAGAGAGAAAGAGACTATGGTTGACCACGGCAGGGAAAAGGGACACGTAAACCCTTTGACAGAAGCGTTATTCGCTCAACGGCGTTCACGATTATAAGTTTGACAGTGGAGCATTTGGATTGTATTTAAGCTCCATTTTAATCACGCGGACGCGTGTGTTCTACGCAAACGAGCTCAATTAACGCCCTTCCAGCAGAACTATATAAGAAAGCGGTTGAGATTGTCAGCTTTAAATGCGTGAATTTAAAGTTGTCCTTTGGAGGGGTGGCCTAGAACAGTGTTTCTCAACCTTTGGTAGACCGGGAGCACCTAGAGGTGTATCCATTAACTTAGGAGGAGCACTGGAACAAAGTTTCAGGAAAACATTTGTTACCTACCAGTCGGAATGTCCATCATGGTACACTTGTCGGTACAAAAACAATCCAGGAAAATAAAATCCAAGGAATTTGGCTGAACTTTGTGGTAATTTATATTCATATTAACCAATAAAATAATAACTATTTTAAATTTCACGATTTTTTATTTAACGACCGGTTTTGCTATATAACTAGCATCATCGGGTCACCTGATGATGCTAGTTATTTACCGAAATCGATCGTGAAATAAAAAATTATGAAATTTAACAAAGTTATTATTTTCTTCGTTGTTCTAGGAAAAAAATGAATGAATGAATTCAAAAAACTGAAATGAAATTAAAGACGATCTCACGCATGATATATATTGGTTATGTAATTAAAAATATATATCCATACAAAATGAAGAAGGATGCGGAGCATCTGAACTAATGGTTACGGAACACCAGTGCTCCACGGTTGAAAAACGCTGGCCTAGAGGAAGATGGGAGGGGAGGGGAGGGGGGGGGGGGGGGGGGGTAGTTTTATTCGTCGAATAAGGCAAAAACGAAAAAATCGGTCCCTATTAACGTATTTTGATGCTTGATGGAAGAATACCTTGCAAGTCAAGAAATGGATTCATACGTGTTATCTTATGGGAAAATTTTAATCCCCTATATTGGCAGCACTGATTAATCTCGGTTGACCAAACCTTGACCATTCACTAAGTTAGGATCTAAGGAATAATCGTACCAAATTTGGTTATTCCAGCTTTTATCGTTTAGGAGGAGTTCCATGAACAAACACACTCTTCAAAACTGTTAATTATCTATCGTCACAAAGTTCTATCAATTTCAAATTTAGTTTATTTCCTTTCTTATAAAAAATTGATGCAAATGTTTAATAATCTTATCTATCTATCTACTATAATATATTTTGAAGCGTGTGTTTGTTCATGGAACTCCTCCTAAACGAAAGAAGATAACCAAATTTGGTACGATTCTTCCTTACATATAATGGCTTACATATTTATGGCTTTTTTCAAATGTTTCGTTTATAAGCGATAAAAATGGTTAGAGTGAATGTGGCTGTCGTGCCTTAAGAGTAGGAGAAAACGAGAGAGAGAGATTTAGAAGGGCGTAAAGCGACGCGGTGTGTGAAAATGGTGGCGAAGAGAGGGAATGGAGGGAAGATTAAGAGCTGGAAGAGGTTATGGATGACGATCAGTGCAAAATGGATGAACGGAGACATGTGAGTCTATATTTGGATCAAGTGGAGACTGCACATGTCTATTCTTACATCTAGCCTACTGCCATTGCTAAATAAACGCCAATGCAAAATTAGGATTGGAGGAAATGAAAAGAGAAAGATGACTGTTTATTTTTTGGGGAAAACCGAGGATGACTAGGTTGGGAAAACCCATGCCCCCACGAAAACACCCACACAAGGAATGTAATGTGACAAAACTTTGATTTAGATGAATAAATGCACAGATAAAAACACACATGCCTATATATGTAAATCATTAAATACTAGTGTAGTGCCCGTTGAAATATCAACGGAAGAATTATAGATAGATGGATTATTAATATTTTCATTTAAAATAATTAATATCACACTTTTACATATGAAATATTTTGCCATATACAACATTTCTAGTGAATATTCTGTTGTTGACGGGCTATCTTAAGTTAAACTTAAAATAGTTGCCTCTCTTTCCCTCACTCTTACCCTCCCTCCCTCTCCCCCCCCTCACACCCACTCTCTCCCTTCCTCCTCCTCATTTCTCCCCCTTCCCTCATTTCTCCCCCCTCTCTCCCCTTCCCCTTTCCCCCTCCACTTCCCTCTCTCCCACTCCCTCTCTCTCCCCCTCCCTCTCCCCCCCCCCCCTCTCGTATTAAAAACATTCAAAGCACGTTTATACCCATAAGGATTGAATGAACAATATGATACAGAGGTCTAACAATAGTTTGTTGCTCATTCTCATTAGCTCTCTGAATTGCCATTATTTGAGCATAACGTTCATTGTGTCTCCTGTTGGAAGCTCTTTCACGATCCTGTGTTCTCCTTGCTTCTATTTGCTCATTCGATTGTCGAGCTCTACGTCTTACATGTGCTTCTCTGTTTTGTCGTCGACGTCTTTGCTGTGGTGTTTCTTCATGCACACTCTGGTTATCCATTTTATAATATCTCAAAAAAGAACGAAAAATAAATTTATTACGTTTTAAAAATAGAATATTAGAAGAGCATACAATATAAACACATATACTTGTTCTTAATTCACATACGTAAGAAATGAACGCATGAATAATCGTTCTCCGCTGGCTTTTTTGTAGTACTTTTTCAACTTAAACTTAAAAGTTTTAAACTCTAATATTACAAACAATATCTTCATTAGCAACGGAATAATTAAGTTAAAATTCTAAATTCGGTAAACAAATAAAACTATTTATACAAAAGTCAATCTATTCTCAGGAAATGGTACATATAGTATGGTAGTTTAACTCACTGCAATATGATGTATTTCATGAATAATCGAAGTTTTTCAATACATAATATTTCTCTTCAAGTGTTTTTCACAGTCAATAATTAAATATTGAAATAACAGTTTAATAAAATACCTTTTTCACTGTGAGCATCAAATACATTTTGATTAACATTCTTTCAGAATAATAATAACATACGAATGTTGTTTACTTCGGTTGCTATGTAAATCAATTCCCTCTCCTCTCTCACGTAATGAAAATATTCAAATCTGGCTTATGGGTGTAAGGTCAGATTCAAAAATAGATTATAATAATCAGAATAAAAATCATTTACGTTAATTGCAATGAAAATAATACATATCCTTCCTCCTCTCGTATATATATATATATCTCGTATATGTATATATATATATATATATATATATATATAGAGAGAGAGAGAGAGAGAGAGAGAGAGGGGGGGGGGGGGAGGGCGATGAGGTTTTTTATTTCATTCGGGAAAGTAATTTGAGAGAGTGAGAGAGAGAGAAGGGCTTGTTGATTAGGGAATGGCGTACTTGTCATATCGGGAGTGGTTTTTGGCGAACGGTGGTTCGTGGAAACGCCGTAAAACACGACGATCAGGAGCGCGCAATTAAAATTCGCGGAAAAAGTTTTGACCATAATATCATTAATTAACGGTAGCGGTTAATTATTTGTGCGATTTGATCTTTACATTAAAGACTGATTAATATGTACACTACGGATCAATTTGCAAATTCACTGATTCTTTCTCGAGACATATGTGGTCCAAAAGGCATTTGTGCTTATTTATTGCTTGAAATTTATTGTTCGTTAGATAGTTCGGATTTTATCCATACGACATTTTCGGCATCTGTCACAACCTTATTCACCTTGAAAAATGGCAGCAAATTCTTTTGCGCTTCTATCCCTGATCACAAGACGTGGATGAAAAACAAAGAAAGGAAATGTTTTAGCGATAGCATTCGTGTGGATCACGAATTTACGAAATAATTTTAATGGAAATGATTGTAACCTCTCTCGCTCCAGGAAAATGCTACGGTTGGCGAAGCGGAAAGTTTTTTTAAGGAGTGAATGTTCAATTCTTCAACTCTAGAAAACAAGTTAAAAATAAAGATTGAAATTCAAATAAAATATATTTTATCGAACTCGAGGTTGGTTGGTTTCAGAAGAGCAGAAGGCCGAGTGCGAGTGAAAGTCGGATACGCACACACGCACGCCCGATTGAGAAGCAACTGTTTTACCCAACCGCACAGTGCTGCTCTCTTTCGGAGAGAGTGTTCGGCGCACAGACCAAAGAAGCCATTTTCTTCATTTCGGTGTAATTAAGCGCGTATTGGACGACATTTTTAAATACATCATTGGACGATTTATATTTACGGTTAAACTTCGTGTTTTGAATGAAGAGATTTAAAAAAATAATAATGCGGTAAGAGAAAATGCGCAAATGAAATTTATTTTTGCCGTTTCCTTCTCTGCTACAATTTCTACGTCACCCCCGCTCCTGCTCCGATATGGCGAAGCACTTTGTTTGTTTCAGTCGTAAACAATTCCGGAAAAGTCATGATAAAATTCATCAGCGCGACATTTAGTCGAGAAGAGCGCATCCTGGTGTCGCATTTCGCTTTAAGAAGTTCTCGAAACACTTTCGGAGGAAACACGTCCGCCTGCTTACGAGGAAATCGAATGAATGCGTGCGTACGTGCGAAAGAGAGAGAGAGAGAGAGAGGGAGAGGTAGAGAGAGAGAGGGAGAGAGGGAGAGAGAGATAGAGAGAGAGAGGGAGGACGTGTTCCTTCGTATTTCTCATCGCTTAGATTTAAATGTAAGAATCCGCTGAGTTTAATCCGAGTTTGAACTGAGGTCGCTCTCAATGGGCAAAAAAATAAAAGGGCTCGTCGAATGAAAACGGAAATCGCTCAATTCCCTCCCTTTCTCGCAAAGCACGATGGGAATTCTCCGGATGAGAAACGCCATCCGTGGTGCCTGCCGTTCTCCGCTGTCCTTTGCTGTCTCCAGCACTCTCTGCGTTCCTCTTTAATTGCTCCAGAGGAGGCATTCGGGACGAAACAGCGAAATATCGGCTAACGTATCGACCTCTCTCGACCCCCTCCCTCACCCCCACCTCCTTCCTCCCCTCTCTCCCCCCCCCCTCCTCCCTTACACACTTCCCTCCTCCTACGCATCCCCTCGAGCTCCCTCGCTAGGGCAGCACTTCTCACGCTTCTTCTTCGCACGCGATCTTCTCCAAGGAGGGGAGGAAGGGGGAAGAGGGGAGGGAGGAAGGGAAAAGAGGGGAGGGAGGAAGGGGAGGGAGGGGGAGGGGGGGGAGAGAAACGCTCCTGGCCCAGCTTCATTTCTTAGTTCTTCTTCTTTTAAAGAGAATTTTTATTTCCAACTTTTAATCCGCTCTTTTTTAATCGCGAAATCCCGTTCGTTTTGTGTCGATATCTGCTGACAAAAGCCTCTCGTAAAACGAGTTTATTTTAAGTATTAAGCTGATTTCACAGCCTAATTTGTTCAAATGGAAACCGCGTTGTTTAACGTGTGCTTTAATGCATATGAAAACAAAATCGATTTCCCTGGATAAACTTTGTTATTAATGCTCTTTTGTCAAGGAAATAGTTTCAAACGTTTATGAGCAGTTTCAAATGCAGAATAAATCGTCAAACATAACCATGTTGTCTTGTTTACATAAATTTGATAAGCAGTAAAACAGTGTAAATGTTGTTGTAGATTTTACGTCAGACTAGTATTTTTTGAATAACTTCGTAAAATGGCGTTATAAAAATGTTTCTAAGAGAAGCGAAAATTTTCAGCATTTCTTAAATTATTTAGTAATTTAGTTGTATTGCTGACGCAAAAATTAATCCTTTTATAATCATTAAAATAACTTGCAATTGAGGTGGTTTATCTATGTAAAGTATGATTTTTGAAGCACGTTAACAATTATCGTGTCGGTGAACCACATCCAATTATTAGCATTTAAATGTGGCTTTTTTATTAATTTGACCAAAATAAAAACTTAAAGGGTAACACAATGATTTATCCTTTTTTTTAAAATTTATTTTGGGTTTATAAAATCGACTTCAAGAGCGATGCTTACTTTTCAAATTGGAACAGTCCGTGAATTCGTAGATTGGCTGTTTTCGTAACGGCGAAACTGACATTTTGGGAATTCAATTTGAACAGGATGATCGTTACTCTTGTCTTCCATTTCCCAAGCTGATATTCTGCCATTAAACTCTCAAAAGAAAACAAACTCTCCGTTTTCAGAATGGCACACATCCGCTTTAGATTGGAGGGAGAACCTATTATAGAAAACCTCTGCCAAAATATGTCATCTTCTAGGCAGGAAATGCCATCTAATCATTGAGACGAACTAAATGGGACAGGTTTACGACAGCGTAGAATATCCGTTCAGAAAGTGAATGACACGGGTTCGATTCCTGGCAAAAGAGCGAAATGTCTCTTACTTTTCATAGTCTGCCTTATGCTTTCGTACATTGTCAGGATTAACACTTCTGATTTAGAATGACCATCAGCTTATAATTTTACAAAAATGATTGTTTCGAAACGTTTAAATTCGTTTTTTCGTAGAAAAAACTTCCTAAAATGAAAGTGATTTTTCTTTAGTAATTTCATGTATTTCCATTCATTACAAACTCGCAGAGGCGAGACAAGTGATAGGCAAGCGAGGCATCTTCCTTTAAACTTTAAGATGCAAAGATTGACAATTTGGAATTTCAAGTGTAACGTTTTATAATATATAAAATATATATTATTTCGCATCTACATTGTAAATAAACTACCGCTTTGAGAGGTGAAATCGTATACTTTGTTACGAGGGAGGTATAATATTCAAATTTAGCCTATGGCGCAAAAATATCTTGTCTCGGCTCTATGTACATCACACGAAGGTTTTCCTATTATTTCAATACGTGATTATATATGCTAATGATTTTGAAATTTTTCGTTAATTCTATAATTCCATTTACTCGTAGACGCTAGTGAAGATCCAAAATAAAGGTTTACGATGAAGCAGTGCAATATTTAAAAGCAGTTGCCTTTGTAACAAACAAGTATGTACTGTCACCCAGGGCCGGATTAAGCGGTACGCAAAACACGCAAGTGCGTGGGGCCCAGATGACACAGGGGCCCACCAGGGGCGGATTGGGCAGCCAGGGCATCGGGAAAAGTCCTGGTGATGCGATGATGTCCATGGGCGTGGGTTGCCTGAGTGGTTGCTGCCTCGGCCAGGAGCAGTTGCTTTTCCGCGTTCTAAAGCTATTTCAGCTATGCAAGTAAGACGGCGGCAGCCCAGAGTGCGTCGGTAAAATCACTAAATAGGCTGAGTAGGTGCCAAACAAAGACGAAAGGACTAACGAAATTCTAAATTATTTTATTGTAGCGGTCTTTTATTGTATCTTTCCTTCTTAAATTTAAAAAATACTTAGGGAAAAATGCGTATTTTTTGTGATTTGAACGCTTAATCTAGCATAGGTTGCTATGCAACCTGTATTGTTTTGTCATTAATTAATTAATGAAGCCAGAATGTTATAATTTTTCGTTTTACCCGTCATATGATGGGTTATTATTCTAGTTGTCTTATATTTACGCTATCCTTGGTTTTCCCCAACTCGAGCCTTCTCACCCGCCCCCTCCCCTTGCAGTCCCGAGGCAAGAAAGTCCGAGGTGGATACGGGATTTCCCAAGACCCTTCCTCTTTCTTTGCACGTGCATTCATTCAGGCATTCTCAAATTTTTCGGTTTATTGGTTGCGGCTCTTACTTGAGAACGAAATATAATTATATCTTACTCAGGGCCCGGAAGAGGGGATAGTAGCCGGTGCAAATAACTGGGGCCCGGGCTTATTGGGGGGCTCGCTCTCAGAAAAAAGTTTCCTGTGAATAGGAATCACAACACCTGCAATAAGTGACGCACACACACGGGGGCACCGGGTTCGGACCTCCCCCCTCCCCTGGAAAATTGTGATTTTTCTAAACATCGTTATTTCAAATCTGGGTTCATGGGCGCCATCAGAGAGGAATAGGAGGCGGTTTTCCCCCTTTGTTTTTAACTTAAATATAATGAACGATGCCATACGCGACATTGATATAACTTGTAAGTATACAACTTTTGTGCTTGTCAATATTTCGGACCTCCCCCTTGAGAGAATTCTGTGTGTGCTACTGCCTGCAATCCGTTAACTTTGTTATCAACGTTTATACATTCTGTATACACCTTTGCTTTGCCTTAAATTAAACTATAATCGCTTAATACTTGTATTTTGGTTAATGTCACTTCCTCAATTTCATGCTTATTTACATTCTTTGAACTTTTCATAAAAAGCTGACGGACCAACACATGACTTTCTCTCCATATAACAGAGCAATGAATATGATTGGTCTCTCGACGTCAGCGTTCTCAGAAACAATTATCAGCGATTACACTGGAGAATAATTTTTTAATATTTTCAATAGTCTTTATTACGTAAAAAAACAAGCATCACTTAGCGACGTATTTGACGTAAATTTAGAAGAAAAATCAAAATATCTCTTAAACTATCGGCTTTATGAAAAAATGTTTCAAATAAAACTTCCATCGAATTTTATTCTCTACAACTTTTATAATTACAACTATTTATGAAAATTGAGTTTTAAAGGAGATATTTGGAAAAACGACGAAAAACCAAAATACCTATTTAACTATCGGTTTGACAAAAAATTGTTTCAAACAAAACGTGCAGCAAATTGTATTCTCTACAACTTTTATAATAACAACTATTTACGGAAATTGAGTTGTAAAGGAGACATTTAAAAAAACGGAAAAACCACAAGAATAAACATCCACTTCCGGTTGACCTATATTGTACAAAAACTCTTGTCACTATTATGAAAGTATTAGTATAGGTTCTCTTAATTAATCCGGCCCCATGTTGGGCCGGGGCCCAGGACCTGTGTTTTGCGTGGGGCCCATGAACCGCTTAATCCGGCCCTGCTGGCACCTATAAGAAAACTCGCAATTTGCAAATGTTTTCTCCGCGGTTATTGAATTTACGTAAAGTATTTGATACGTTCAAGTTAACTTGGATTTCATTTGTAATAAAAATTTTGTCCCATAACCTCATCGAAAGTGAAATCAGCTTTAATTTTTAGCCCATCTTTGCCTTCCCACCTCGCTCCATTTCCTCTCTCTCCTCTCGGACACTAATGATTCCACTGTTCGCCTCCTTTGGCGCTGCCTTCCTAGATTGCTCTTCCCCTTCTCTTGGGACGATAAACAATTCCCTCTTCTCCATCGCTTCCCTCTTTCGCACTCTGTTTTCCATTGAATTGCAGGTTGGCTCCCGTGATGAGATTCTGGGAAAAAAGAGCCTCGTTTTTTGTGTGCTGCAGCGAATCCGGTCGGAATGAGCACTCGGTCGGTCGGATTCCGGTTAATTCGGTGGCTTTCGGAAGCATTTTTGTCGATTCGCTGTAATAACTCGATTTACATCGACAGAACTAATTGGAAAGAAAGCCACGGGAAAAAATCCTTGTGAAGATTCAGTAAAAAGACATCAAGGACTGCTATTACTAAAATATCACCGTATGGTGTGGAGGAAATCCTTCGACAAATAAAGTTTTGAGGGACATTTAATATAAACAGAGGAATGGAATATTGTGGATTATTTCTTTTGTATTTTCCCCCCCCAAGCATCAGGTTTTTCACAGCGATTTAGAACTTTACGCAAAATAATTTAGAGTCCGTAAATCACTTAAATATGATAATTAATTTATATTAAATAAAGTAATGCTAATATAAGCGAAATTTGATAATTGTTCTTCTTTTCCATTTTCCAGTTCATCTCGCTCCGTCCATTTCTCAGGGTTGAGAATTCTTTTCTTAATAAAACCCTTTCGAATGCTGTTTGGTGGATTCGTTTCAATCCCATATGCTATATGATTTTTTTCTTTTGAAATAATTTTGTGGCAAGGTAAACCTCTTATAAATACGAATTCTTACTGCGCTAAAATATTCCCGCAACATACCGTTAAAGATAATTAAACCTCTGCTTGCAGCCACCATTGCAGTTATTTTTGAGGGGCGTTTCGCCTATTAGCTTCGGTTATGTCCGTCCATCCGCATGTTCGTTCTCGGCTTCTACCAAACGGAATTTCATGAAATTTGATATTAAGGACTTACAGTCAGAGACAATAAGGAAATACCACAAATGAATCACGTATTCCAATCAGGGGTACCACTTTCTGGTGATAAAAATGAAACATTTGTCATTTCTCGTAAAGTTTTGGTCATATCTAAATAGTTTTCAAATAAAACTTGTACAACTAGTAAATTATTTCTTTTCGTGTACATTTTTGTCGTAGGAGTAGCCGTTATCAAGAAAATCAAACAAGAATTCAAGTTGAATTTGGAAATTTTCTTGCATGGTTACTTCTTGTTGCTAACATAAACAATCTCACCAAAACACGTTTAATTTCCTTACGTGTGCATGCAATATTTTTAAATAGGAAAAAATGGACTATTTATGACGAAGAAAAGAACTTTAAAACGCTATTTCCCTCACGTATATAATTTCTTTCAAATACCGAAACTGCACGAAACGCGGCCATTTGCGATACGCTGTACACCTTCCTAATTTGTTTTCTTGGTGGCTCGAAGCGCGTGCCGGACTTTGAGAGATTCCTCCCTCTCTCTCCCTCTCTCTGATGAGTATTCCGTTCCTACACGCGCCTCTTCTCCCTCCCGTTATACGGCTCTCCCCCTCGCGCCCCTCCTCCTGCATACTTTCGCCCCTTGGAGCCCCGGGACCGCACTTTGTCACCGTCTTCTAGCGCTCGAAACCTTATCCTACTCTTATGTTGGCACTTCGCGGCGACGCTCTCCGCCATTCAACTTTTATGAGCCGTTGCCATCGACGCGGCTTCATCTCGAGGCGATGCTCTTCCTTCTCTTTCCCACCTACCCCAACGCTTGCATCCCATTTCTCCCCTCTTTGCCACCTCTCTCCCTCCCTCCTCCCCTCTCTTCCACACCCCACCCCGCTCTTAACCGTCAACCTACCAAGGGGGATAACGAGATTACCCCAAACACTAATTTTTACTTTCTCCATACGTAGTAATGGGAAAGTATTGTGATCACGAAAAAAATCGACTTCGAGATTTCAACGGAAATACACGTTTTGAGGTCCCTAGAACACGTTTAGACTATTTTCGGAATGATGTATGTGTGTGTGTGTGCGTATGTGGATGTATGTTATTGTGGGCGCTCTAACTGAAAAAGTACTTTCCATATCGTTACCAAACTTCATATATAACACGTGAACATGAGCACAAAGAACTGATTAGTTTTTGGACAATAACGGTTAACCGGAAGTCGAGGTTTATTCGAAACCCGATTCGGTTATTGCGATATTTCTCCTTTAAAACATTATTATTGTATATACAATTCTATACAAGGATTATAGAAAATGTAATTTCCTACAACTTTTATTTGAAAGAATTTTCCATAGCAGTTACTGTTTAGGAATTATTTATAAATAATAGGTTTTTTCGATTTACGTCAAATATCTCCCTAAAAACGTAGTAATTGGTCATCTTCGTAAGGACCAAAGTTGTAGAGAGTAATATTTCTTCCAAGTGTTGTTTGAAACAAATTTTCGCAGAAACATCCATTTCGGAGATATTTTGCTTTTTCCTAATTATCAGTATACAGCGCCACCACCATGTAGCGGTGAATTCTGTAAACATATTCAAAATATTCCTAATTTACGGCAATAAGGATGACTGTATTCTTTTACGATACGAAATAATAATTATGATTTTGTCCTTCCACGTATTTGTCGTACAATGTGTTTTTAATATAATTATTTTAAAAAATTCAGAACATATCGAAAATGTTAGGAGAAATATCGAAAAGTTAAAAATTTAAGGAGTTACTCCCCTTGGCATTATTTGAAACATAATTCTTCATAAAAAATGCACTAATAAAGACTCTAATTATGTTAAAGTATCTTATCTTTCTATTTTTAATCTGTATTAGAAAGCAAACGGAGGAAATAAAAATACTTATAGATAATTTTTTCTTTTAATTAGAAATATTTGATAATTTGTTATTTTAGTAAAAACGTTTTTGCTTTATAGTATGTATAAAATTACTTAAAAAGATTAATGAATTAAATTGATGACCAATTTTTATGAAAATATCTTTTTTACAATAGAAATTTCATGTGTTAATTCAGTTACCTTGGTAGTCTGAGGGTTAACCTCTCTTTGCCACCCCCCTCCCCCCCGCTCATTCCCTCCTCCCCCTTCATCCTCTCCCCTCCCATTCCCCCTCCTTCTTCCTTCCGCTACATGATGCATTCCGCCTCCAAGATCTTAGGCAACCTGCGTTGCGCCTATCTTCCCGTTTCTCCAAGACCATCTTCCTTCCTTCTTCTTTCCTTTCACCTGCCTCCTGCATACTTTTCTCCTCTCTCTCTCTGCCTGTTTCCTTCCATCCTGCATTCCACCCGCTGTGGCCTTGTATTATATTCTTTCCTTTTGAACTTCTCCTTCGTAATCACAGGCGATTAAGGAAATGCCATCGAATCTTCTCCGTCAATGAGCGATCCTTTTACTCTTCCGGGCGACCGCCGCCTTTGCATGTCTAACACAAGACGTTTCAATTCTTAAATCGTCTGCCGGAGTGAGCCGACATATTGATCGTAAGACGAGATGTGCATAATGGATCTTTGGGCGTGATCCGGGAAATGCTGCTTTTTTTCGATTTTTGGCGTTATTTTCGGCGTCCAAATATTGCTCCTTCGCAGAATATCGACCTTGTATTATTGTTTATCGCATTGTGGTTCTATAAAACCTCTTATCAGGGATTTAAAAATGTGATTATTTGTGTAGGAGTAAAATAACTACGACGTATTAATTTACAAATGCTATGTATTAAGTGTGATCACTTCAATCAACCCTAAGAATGGCTACGCATGTGTTCTTATGCTTGAAACATTGACTTAAATTTATTCCGTTTCGATTTTCGAGGTAAATATATAATAAGTTCTCGAGCCAATGAAAGCATTCTGAGGATACCTGTTCCTTTTCGTCTCTCTAAACCTGAAAATCTAAAGCTCCATTTTGACTCCGGGGAGTTTTTATAAATATGAATGTAAACCTTTCGTATAAAAGACATTTATAACTGAAAATTAACTAGCGCTTCTGTTGTTTTGAAGAATGAAAAGCGCATTTATAATGCATGAGGACTCTACTCGTGCATTCAGACATTCCAAAAACTGAATTTTATTGTTCGCTTTGAAATAAGTGTGAACTTGATACCTCTTAAAAATTCAGTCTGTAATGAAGGTAATTTTCTCCTCCTTCTTGCCCACCCTCCTCTCTCTCTCTCTCTCTCTACCTTCTCTCTACATCTTTTCTACCTCTCCTTACTTTCTCCTTGCTTCATCTCTCCTCCCTTCCCCCTCTCCCCCTCCATCCTTCCTTTCTCTCTCCCCCTTACTTATATAATCATTTACTAGCTTTACCCGCGCAGAACATCTGCGCGCTAGTCTAACTTTATTGCTCAGTATCATAAATTTCTTTATACACACAATTTTCGATCCCTTGAATTGCAGATACAATAATTAGAGAGTCAAATGATCTTACGTGGCACACAATAACATTGTTTTGCTGCAACTTCTGTTTTTAAAGTAGGTGCGTTATCTCTTCTTAAGTCTAAGTTCGGATATTCCATAAAAACCATTCTAACTTTTACTGTTGGATTAGATTGTGTTATCCTATGCATTTGATTGTAAGACTCAGCAAACGGATTTATTTGTCGTAACATCTTATCTAATCTCTCCATTACAATTCGTAAACAGCCTTGGTTATAATCCATACGTGTGTTTGTTGTTTCACCCGAATCAAATATATACAGTTGTCCATACCCTGGTTCGTTCGTGAACAGTGGAGAAACCTTATAGTAAATACGAAAACAGTAGGGTCCTATTCCTGGAGGTGCTTTGATTTCGGCACCCATTGAAGCGAAAGCTAAAGTAGCGTTGTATTCTCTGATATGTTCGCGAAAATTTTTAGATTCAGGTGAGTTTGTTGTTAATAATTCTTTTAGTAAATCAGGCTTTTCAGATAAATCTTCGAGGGAGACTTTTCCGTCGTGACAGCATTTGGTGTATTTTTTAGAAGTGTTGAGTTCATTCGGCCAGTAAAGCGCACCACAGTAATTGCAAGTCTGAGTCATATTTCCACAGTTATATTCTTCAATGGCAACGTCAAGTTGAGAATTATCTGTATCAGGTGCACGTTCATTTAATCTACGTCGTTTAGCTTGCCTTCTCTTGCACAGTCCATTTTCTCTCGATTCCAAACTCAGATCCGTCTTCTTCTTTGTTTTTGATTACTTTGTTCTCGTTGTTGTTCATCTTCAATGGCTCTTCGATCTCTGTCGGCTTGATTTCCTTCAGTTCTTCTTCGATTTGCTTCTTCAACAGATTGATTGGCTCGTTCCGCTCTTCTTCTCGCATTATAATTAGCGTAACGTGTTGCTCTTGAAGCCATTACTTTTATTCTGAGCAAACAATTTAAATATTAATTAAATTAATTAATATATAGTTGCATATAAACAGTATCTAAATGGTTTTAACTTTATATTGTATTTCAATGCGATATACAGAAGCTGTTTATCACTTTGCTAGAGACACTGAGTAAATAAACATTAGACATTGTTATTTGGTTGCGATATTAATACGAAAAAGTATTATCATGTATTACTTCTAAAATGGTGTAAATATTTTGTTTTTATTTAAATTGACGTAGTTCTACTTAGTTGTTATGTATATATATCGAATGATATACATTTCAAATTAAATAATTACTGTTATTAATAATTTAACACGTAAGATTTGGCTAAATGTGATACATTCTGATGTACCTCTGCCGAAATGGTAAGTATAGTGTGGTCATTGTGTTTATTTAAATTGATGTAGTTGTTGATAATTTGTTTTGTATAAGAAAAGTAATGATAGCGTTAAATTCCTCTTATTCATTTAAATGCTAAATGATAGAATTTATTTATGTGTTATAAATTCTCATTGAACAAAAATGTCTCTGACCAACCAAGAGGGATTCGGGTTATTAAGTTGATGAAAACGCTTAATACTTTAAGTTCCGTAATTTTTTACGGGCTTATGATATATAGGTAATCTACCATATAAGATTGTACGCAAATTAATTTTAAAAAGTAGTATCTACTTAATAATAATAATCTTTAATACAGATTTTACAATACTATACTAACATTATGATACAAAGATCTGATATGTTTCAGTGATAGCTGTTTCAGCTGTTTATATATCCTGTTGCTTAGCAATACAATGTTATTGTGTGCCACGTACCTATTGCCTTAGCGTTTTATTATATAGATTGTTACACTCTCTCATTTTCTCACTCTTCGCATCCCCAGAAATACTCGAGTTTTACTTCCGACTAAATTAACATTAATTTTTCCCATTATTGAAATGCTATCTTAAGTTCCCTAAGAGACCGCGAGAGGGATAACGAACTCTCCGGCATCTTTTACGGCTCGTTGTGCGATCTACAATCCGCCAACAGTTTGAGAGAGCCGAAAATTGCATTTTCAACGGTCCTTGCAGGATTCCTTTGGTCTTTGCTTCCACAAGCCTCGACTGCGCCCAAATAAAGACGTGTCTGTCTGTCCATCTTTTTCCGAGGGAGTTGAAAGGGGAGACGATGATTTTTGAAGCACGTTAACAATTATCGTGTCGGTGAACCACATCCAATTATTAGCATTTAAATGTGGCTTTTTTATTAATTTTACCAAAATAAAAACTTAAAGGGTAACACAATGATTTATCCTTTATATTAAAATTTATTTTGGGTTTATAAAATCGACTTCAAGAGCGATGCTTACCTTTTTAAATTGGAACAATCCGTGAATTCGTAGATTGGCTGTTTTCGTAACGGCGAAACTGATATTTTGGGAATTCAATTTGAACAGGATGATCGTTACTCTTGTCTTCCATTTCCCAAGCTGATATTCTGCCATTAAACTCTCAAAAGAAAACAAACTCTCCGTTTTCAGAATGGCACACATCCGCTTTAGATTGGAGGGAGAACCTATTATAGAAAACCTCTGCCAAAATATGTCATCTTCTAGGCAGGAAATGCCATCTAATCATTGAGACGAACTAAATGGGACAGGTTTACGACAGCGTAGAATATCCATTCAGAAAGTGGATGACACGGGCGGGAAATGGAACTCTCTTCTAGTGTAGCGAAGCCGTTGGAAACGAGATACCATAACGCAATGGGTGATTTGTATTCTGTGAGCCTGTCAAGTGAGCATCCTAGAATCTGTCCGCGCGAGGAATTTCTGTGCCCTTCGAAACTTAAGTTCATTTTTGACAGACAATAGAAGCCTGTATTTTTATATCAAAAGACATTTAAATATATGCATCTCGCTGTCACATACTAATGATACGAATAACTTTCAGTTATTGATGAAAAGGTTAGGATGAATTTTCGCGTTTCGGCCCTTTCATTCAAATCCCTTATATTTTCACTTCGTCCGTCAAAGCGGAAAACTTTGTAGCAGCAACGGGAAGAGGTGAGGAGATAAGATTTTCTGGATAATTTTGGTTAGCAACGGATATACATTCTATTGATTTTGGGATCCGTTTGCCTTTTAGCAGGACGTTAATAAACTCCTGAGTAGATATATATACGAATGCATTACCATGGTAATTTTTCGTTTTGATTACGTTGCTACGACAATAAAAGCGAAACTTAAATACGTTACTTTACAAGTGGAAGGAAGATTATATAGCAAAAGTGCATAATTATCCACAAAAAATTGTGGGAAATAAGTCAGAGGGGGTGTAAAATTTCGAAATTTTACGTAAACATTCTAAAATAAAAGCGCTTTTGGAATCTGATTCTGCAGTTCTCTTGGAGTTGGAAAAGGAACAAGGTGGTGAGAGAGAGAGAGAGGAGGAGAAAAGGGGAGTGTAGGGGTTAAGGGGGAGGGAGTGGGGGGAGGGGAGGGGAAAAATAGCTGCCTCCATAAAAACTTAAATCGCCAACTCTGTCCCTGAAATCGTCTACCCTGTTTTGTTGCCGCATAGCGACCCTGAAAAAGGTCCTCATCTTCTGAATGGTCTCTAGAAAGGGTTGGTGTGAGGAGAGAGAGAGAGAATGAGATAGAGAGAGATTCACTTCAAGGAGTCTTTTCCTCTCCCTCCATCGGTATCTCCCGAGGCGTCCCGTGAGGCTTAGCGAGTTCGATTCCCTGCATTCGATGTGTGCGAGTATCGATTCCTTAAGGGCTTTGGTCGGAAGGTTTAGGAATTTGGGTGGTGGGGCGGGAGTGGGTCGGATGGCGGGGTGGGGCGTGGCGGAGGCCAGTCATTGGTGCGAGGAAGGTCCGTAGACAGACAGACAGACGTGATCGCATGCAAATCCCAAATTCTGTAAACGTTGGTCTTTCTTTCTCTCCTTATTCTCTTTCTTTTTATTATTCTTTCGCATTTATTTATTTTTATTTTTTGAATTTGTCCGTGAATGATCGTCTTACACCAAAACGTCAATTACGGATTTTCAAAACCTAAACAACAGAAATCATTCGAGGGCTGTCCAAAAAGTAACCATCAACTTATAATTATGGCTAAAGTATAAATTTAATCTAGCAAATGTTCTTTTTCAAAGTGGAGTGCAGTATGTACACTTATTCCGACGTTTCTTCCATTAGTGGTGCGTACGAAGCATTTTTTTCGACTTCGGAATCGCCTCCAGGAAAATCCTCATCCGGTCCATCCTCTGATATCTTTCTTTAACTCCGAAAACATCCAAAGAGAAAAACGTGTGCTGAATCCGGGAGATAGAGTGTAATTGTCACAACATGAATGCCATTCTCCTGCAAAATCTCTGTAACAACGCGTGATTCGTGCGTGCGTGCGTTGTCACGACGAAGAATAATGTATGTTTACTGTTTCGCAGGCGTCGGCAATTTGATGAACAGTAATATCACGATATTCACGAACAATAACAGCGAATCCGTGATGAAAAAGGGCTCAAAAATTTCACATAGGCAATTTCATAAACTCGGTACATTGGAAACCTTTTCTGTTGAAGTCCTAATGCTGGTAAATTATTTAGACTTGATTTTCATTAACACGAAACTATAGGATCCAAGGGGGAGTGGGAGGGGGCGATCGCCCCCTCCTTTGATAACCCCATTGCACTCTTAAATTCATTCCGCTCAAAAATCCTCAATTATACGCCGCAGGTTAGGTCTGTATAGCAAGAGAAAGAAGCATTCTGATAGGGGTAGGGATTTTCAAAATATAGGGCAGTTGGGAGGGGCTGATTCGATAGGTTGAGGGGCGATCGTCCCCCCTTGAGAAGTTACTGGATCCGCCCTTGATAGGATGTCTAGGTAACTTCCGATTCAAACTCTAATCCTGCCCGCCGAAGCCCTCGTGACTACCAATGTGGCTTTCAACGGCATTCATAACTACGAATGCGGTCCGCCATACACGATGCCTATCCCTGGCATAACCCATCGCAGCGCAAACTTAAACGTATTTCCAGGGCCACGTTTTTTAATTTGCTTGCACTTTTCACGAAATCAGAGCGTAATTGCTTTGGTATTGGAAAAAAGAAAAGGAATTTCCTTTCGAAAATAGAAAATTGCGATATTTGCGATTAGAACAGAAATAAATGTGTGTCGGCGGAATTCTGGAGATGAGTGAAAGAGATTGCGAGGAATGAAAAAGATTGAATTCACCGAAGACGATTCGAGAGAGAGAGAGGGAAGGGGAGAGAGGGAAGGGGAGAGGGGGGGAGGAGAGGGAGGGGGAGAGAAGGGAGGAGAGGGAGAGAGAGGGAGGGGGAGAGAGGGAAGGGGAGAGGGGGGGAGGAGAGGGAGGGGGAGAGATGGGAGGAGAGGGAGAGAGAGGGAGGGGGGGGGGGGGAGGGTATAAAACGAGCAAGAGACAGTAGAGACAGGGAATGCCAGCGGAAGGTTGTCTTAGATCAGGGGTCTCAAACACACTGACTATCCGCGGGCCGCATTCCTTACTTTCCCATTCTTCACACCTTTTCGTATTCTTTGTATTATATTCACGCTCCCTTTCCACAAGAGAGGAATCGCTCTATTACGCGTCTTACACGCAGTCATTACAAAAATGCTAGATTTGGCGTCGTGGTTTAAGACCTTCTGATACGCAAGAAACTCGCTGGCAGTGGGATAAACATTCCTCAGTAACCCAACCGTGCAGGCTCATATAAATTGGAATGATTTAATACACTTCTTACATTATTTAGACATATTTGCGTGAAATATTTTATAAGAAATAGATTTGATTTCGGGTCGCGTAGTATATAAAGTAAATTGCTTCGCGGACCGCACAAATGCATCGCGCGGGCCTCATGCGGCCCGCGGGCCGCGAGTTTGAGACACCTGTCTTATTGTTAGATAAACGAAGTAGAAAGAAAGTCGATAAAATCATTGGAATGTATTGCACAATTAGATGGTAATAAAATGAAGGTAATAACAAGTTACGGAAGTGCTGCTAAAGAAGATGATATAAGGCGATTTTTAGAGAAAAAATAAATTTCTTCCATTATAATATGTATAGCCCTCTTGATTCCCATTAAAAGCTTGCCCGTTATAAAAGCATTCAGCTCGTTGCCACGGTAGTCGACTGTTGAGACCCAGAAAAACTCCTTTTTTCCGATAAAAACTAAAAATGTACTCTACAACTACAGAGATTTGAATTGATCTGTTAGTTTTATAGAGCACCCACAAAATTCCTATCACACGTGTTTATCACCTATAAAATAGAGAAAACGTGCTCAGGGGACCTCAAAACGTGTATTTCTGCTGAGATCTCGAATTCGATTTTTTTCAGGAATACAATATTTACTTTCTCCTATGTACAATCCGGCATAATGAAGCGTACGTAACTTTTGTTTAGTAAACGACCCCGTTTAGACCGTAGTGTGACTAATTATCGATCATTAATCTTTTAGTACGAATATTTTGGCGATACGGCTGTCTGTTTACAGGTGTCCATATTTGAATATAAAGGGGGAATTGAATGCCTCGTTTGGACCAATCGAGAGGAACGTAGAGGAGTGTGTGTGTGTATCTATGTATGTATTATAATAAGAAAGGCGACCACGCAATGTGACGGCGTCGTAAAGGAGTTGTTGGGATTCGTGCGGAGGGAGGAGAAATGGAGAGGGAAGGAGGGGGGGGGATGAAGGGGGGGGGGAGGGAAATTGCGATGAGAGGGAGGGAGAGAGAGAAAGAGGAAAGATAGATAGGGGAGATGAATGGAGGGAAGTTTAATTCAAAGGAACAAGACGGGATTGAATGTTAAAGGGGGAAGTGTGTTAGCGTAGGAGTTGAAGTAAGCAATCGAGAGCTATGTGTTGGAAGTGAGATTGGTTGGAAGAGGGAGAGCTTTATAACAGAGAGAGAGAGAGAGAGGAGGAGGAAGAGAGAGAAATGGAAATAGTTATCTCGAAGTGGAGAAGAAGGAATGATTGGGATTTTGGTGGATGTGCTTCAATAAAGGCTTCGTTCCGTCTCGTTATCCTGCAGCTAATTATCTATACATTTAAGTCCAAACCGTCGCACGAAAATATATTTAAAAAACTAATCGATTCCATAGTTACGCTGCTGGAAATTAAAAAAAACGCTGAAAAAATTATAGGTTGATATTTTCGAATAATAAAAAATAAAATGGAACTCGTGGGCTTATTTCCGGAAAGATAATTACTTACAGTATATTCGATCATTTATGTCCTCAGACCAAGGAAAGCGTTCATTTTCGTTCCGCTCCAACCAAAGCGGAGAACGAAAATAAAAGTGAAACTTCGAAAGAGTTCCACATAGTATATAAGAGCAGACAACTAAGAACAAAGAAAGAACCATAAATAGCAGCGAAAACTATAATAACAGTCAGAAATGGAGGGATAAACAGTCAAATGACAAACGTTTACTATTCATTACAGAAACTAATAAACACATTTTCTGCTGCTTACAAATATCATTTTTTCTTTCGCACTTTCCCTGTATTGTTTTATTTCACACTTGTCAGTCTCTCCGCTTACTCTTAATTTTCTTTCTTCCACTCTCATGAAAATGTGCGCGCGCATTTTATCTCAAGTCCCGACTTCGCGTTTTGGTTTTAAGTAATTTCATAATACTTAATAATTTAATGATATGCTACACTTGTTTCCGTGTTATTCAACATTAAATTAGAGAAAATAATGTTTTCATTTATATTATTGCTGCGGTTGAAATTAAGCGGGAGCAAAATCCTCGGGGCCCGGGCCTCTGAGGGCCCCTGTAATAGGATCGGCCATATCGCAATACGTGGGTGCAAAGCACCCAGGCAGCCGATACCAAAGGGCGGCGTTTTCTCCCTTTCGCATTTCCTTATCTCGATTATGGATTTCCTGTCTCCATCCACTGCTTTTCCATCACCCATTGGCACCCTCAAATTCCTCCCCACTACTGTAATTTTTCTCCCCTCATGGAAATGCCGTCTTTGGTCCCACGAGCACGGTCAGCTCTACAGAAAAATATTGTTTGCTCCCAATTTTTAAAGAGATATGGTAGCTTTTCTTTCTTTAATGATCATATTTTATAATGTTGAGGTTGGAATGTTTCAGTACACTTAATATCGCATATAAGTCTGATACGACGACGAATTCCATCGAATTAAACTACTAAAAACGCATAAATATAAGACTAATTGCGTCTGATTACCTGAAAGAACTACGATTTTATTTCAAAGTTTAAATTGTAATTAAAGTCTTTTGTTCTTATGTTTTTTGTGTTATAATGAAATTTCCTAGACGAAAATAATTTTTTAATTGAAAATAGTTTGCTAAATTTTACCGGTACCTACGTGGTGGAATGTTCATACCATTTACCGGTCCGCGACAGATTTTCGGTTGAGAATCATTGAGCTAGAGTCCAATGCAGTTCATTCGAAATAAATTGACAACGTTTATTCATTCATAATCAAATTATTAGTTAATTCGCCAATTTCATTTTCTCTGGAGACATCCAGACAGATATTTTTATAGTATTATGAGATATATAGTATTACAATGTGTTTACAAAATATGCTACTGTTAAAACTTTCCTAAATAATGAACCGTATTTTATGAAAATACCTTATAATTTTTACTACTTCAGAACTACCACTTGGAGACAAAATCTGACTGACCTACTTTTTTTTAGTAGGCACTTAAATTTCTACCATTTTTACTTTCACATATACGAAGTAAATTGAGAAAGTATTTTTATCGCGAAAAAATTCGACCTCAAGATTTTCATGGAAATATACGTTTTAGGTGTACCTGAGTCCGAAAAGGTGGTTTTTGCAAAACCGTCTGTCTGTCTGTTCACGGCTATAGAGCCTAAACGGTGGAGCGAAAATGAATGAAATCTCGTATTTAGGCATTTTATCATACAGAGCAGAAACTCTGAAGAAATGGTTGACATTGCTCAATAATTAAGGGAAGTTTATTCTACGCATTTTTAACGGCAATTTGATTTCATCAAAAACGGCTCTAACGATTTTGATCAAACTTCGTACCGTTACTTGAGTATACGTCTGCAATAATACTTATACTTCATATTTATCAAAAAATGAATATAAGGCTAGTTTATTCTTGAGCAACTTTAACAAAAATGGGATTTTCTAAAAACCGGCTCATACGATTTTAATTTTCTAAAGGTAACTAAACGACACATTAGTGTATGAGAAAGTTTACACAATGTATGTTGTACCGATTTTTTCTGATTAGCGCTTATAAAGGCTTCGAGAGGCCAAAGAAAAAAATCGGTACAACATACATTGCACAAACTTTCTCATATATGGGTACTAATGCGTCGTTTAGTTATCTTTAGAAAATGAAAATCGTATGAGCCAGTTTTAGAAAATCCAATTTTTGTTAAAGTTGCCCAAGAATAAACTAGCTTTATATTCATTCATTGAGAAAAATAAAATACGTAATATTATTGTAGATGTATACTCAAGTAACTGTACGAATTGTGATCAAAAACGTTCGAGCCGTTTTGAGAAAATCGAATTGTTGTTAAAGTTGGTTAGAATAAACTAGCCTTATATTCATTTTTTTGAGAAATATGAACTATACAGTATTATTGAAGACGTAAACTCAAGTAACTATACGAAATTTGATCAAAATCGTTCGTTTTAGGTACACCTAAAACGTATATTTCCATGAAAATCTCGAGGTCGAATTTTTTCGCGATTACAATACTTTCTCAATATACTTCGTATACGAGAAAGTAAAAGGAAGGAAGGATAAATGCCCTCCACATAAAAATTTCCCACTATCCTCCATTGGCGTAAAACAGAATTTCAGAGATAAAAGTGCCAATCATTAACTTATCCCAATCAATCGCCTTTTTGGAAATTCAATCGCAGGCTCATCGAATGGAAAGCGCGGGAAATGATTGAAGCGAAAGAGCGGGGGGGGGGGGAAGTGCGGTGTAGGGAGGGGAGGGGGACCATATTCCTTTGTGTATGAGGAAAGCCGCAATGGAGAAGTGTTGATGGGGGGGGTTGGGTTGGGTTGGGTTGGGAGGGAGAGGAAAAGCCTTTTATGGAGCGAATGAAGCAGCCTTGGCGAAGAGAAAGTTTTGATAGAGTTGAGTTAATTCAACTGTCTGACGGCGACGGAGCCACCGTAGCGTAATTTTTGCAGCGCGAGTGAAAATGTGCCGTGAATTTGCAAAAGGGAAGTATTTACATATGGTGGAGAGAGGTTTCCATTGTGTGTGGGAGGGCTGTTTATTTCTGTAGAGTTTTAGCTTTATTCGGTTGGTGGCGTTCCGCTCCAGTCCAGAAGGATTGTGGGATTTCCAGGGACTCAGCGATATAAACAAATTTAATTCGAAGCGGGCGAATTTCTCCGTGAATGTCAAAGAAACAGAATGCTTAGAATCTAATCTATAAACGCGATCCTGGAAATATTTCATTTCGTTTGAGATAGGTCATTCGAGAAACATTTTAGGCGATATATCGAAGCCATGATGCATCCACCATGTATCGAAGCACGCTTCCGATTTTATGAAATTCGATAAGAATCGATAGCACAAGTGGATGGGTTGATGAGTCGCGTGAGGTGAGTTTTAGAAGCGAGCTCATCAAGCTATTCTATAGGCAGATTTGTTTTTGCTTTAGTTTATTCGTCGAATAAAGCAAAATCGAAAAAAATCGGTCCATATTTACGTATTTTAATCCTTGAAGGAATACCTTACAAGTCAAGAAATGGATTCATACGTGTTATCTTATGGAAAAATGTTAATCCCCTATATTGGCAGCACTGATTAATCTCCGTTGACCAAACCTTAACAGTTCTCTAAGTTAGGATGTAAGGAAGAATCGTACCAAATTTGGTTATTCTAGCTTTTATCGTTTCGGAGGAGTTCCAGTAACAAACACACAAACCAACAAACGCACGCTTCAAATATATTATAGTAGATTGTTAAAAGGCAAACAAACAGACAGACGGAACCCAAATCTTTTCCATATCTAGTCCGAATGTAGAACTATATATCCTGAAAATATGGTGTTTGTAGCTTACGTAATTTTTGAGTTATTTTGCACAAGTTCAGATGGACAGACAGACGGATGAACCGAATACATAAGCTCTATTTTATTTTATTTTTAAAGTGTTCAAAAGGGCCTTTGGTATCTGCTTTTGAAGTTTCTTTTTAACATTTCTAATCCAAATTTTATATCACTGAACTAACGCTGTGTAGATTTTGTAGTGAGAGAATGAGAAATGTGATAAAGGGTGAGATTTTATTAAGTAAATGAAAACCTTAAAAAGACAATAAAATTATTAATAAATATGAAATTCATGTTAGACTCGATTGAACATAGTGAATCGAATACTTACCTACATTACCAAAGCGAAAATCAGAACTTTGTAAATGGACGCGATTCTATTTGCATTGAGGCAGAATTGAAAGATACTGTTTTATTTATTACTACTTAGAACTATAGCCGATATCTTACGCTAATTACAGTATATAGTAGTTCTATTCAATCTAGTTTCGCTAAAAAATTTAGACACTTAGGACGTTGAAATGCTCTTTCAAATCATGGCGTCATAATTTTTCCGATTCGTGTGCACCTTAATGACGTAATAGGGTGAAGACGTAAGAGGCGAATCTCTTTCTTTCTTCGTTCGAAACGCGGAAGGAATCTATCTCCCTTCCTCCAAGACACTCGTGTCTTCCAAAGGAAACGCGTTCGAGGGTTACCGTAAGATGAAAGCACGTCCTCTCGACACGAGCGTGACGAAAAGAATCGGAAATTGCCGTGAAACCGCGACCCCTCCTCCCCCCACTGTCAACGTTCCCTCGGAAACGTGTCCCCTTAATGCAGTAATCCTCCACCCTTCCACCTATCTGCACGAATGGCGACCTCCCCCCCCCCCTCCCATTACTCCCCATAATTCCCCCACTTACTCACCCTCTACTCCCCTTACTCCCCCCCCCCCCCCTTACTCCCCTCTACTCCTCCGTAATTTCCCCCTCCTTACTCTCCCTACACTCCCCCATAATAATTCCCCTCCTCGACCAACGAACGACTGTCTGCTCCGGAAGTTGGAGTCTGTCCAACAATGAAGAATCGGGAATCACCAGAAATGCTCTACCTCATGGATTTTTCCAGTTAAAATTCGATTCTCGACACAGATAACAAGTATATAATTATACGTGAATCTTTTTTTGTTTTGAAATGCATTTATAAGAAAAATTTAAAACAGTTTGGAAACGATCGCTTAGAAATGTTATTGTTTTAACTTAAGTTCCTATCGTGTGAAATACGGTAACCCTCGATTTAACACGGTACATAGTTTGGTTCCACGAAAACACCTTATAATCGAAGAGCGTGTTAATCGACACTATAAAAGAACTCGTATAAAATAGCAGGTCAGGTTCCAAAAATAATTTAACGAATAAAAATCAGCATTATTACTTCGAAAAATATATGTATTGCTTAAAATAAATACATACATAATAAAAAATAAGTTCTGTTAAGTGCTGTGCCCTAATCCGAAAGAGATAATAATGCATTAAGAGCCTTTGGAATCGAAATCTAATACTCGAGGATAAAACAATGTATGTATGTACTTCGTGTTCTAACACATCTGTGAAATATGATTTCACTTGAAATCCGTCAGTTAATCGCTGCTACAAATAGATAGTCTTCTTAGACCCACTTTCCTACCATATTAAATGTTCCGAGTGTAACGTGAGAGAATGACGTACTTAAACATGAACATAAAATGCTGAACATAACTTTTGACGTTGAAAAGGAGAGAAATGCTGCAAATGACTTGGAATCGAAAATCAAGACCGTGAGGTAACATAAACATACTTAGATACAAGAAATATCCCGAATCGAAAATCATGATTACTTCGATTTCATGCCAAGTTCAGAAATTTTCTCATTCGCTAGATTTAACCTGTGAAATATTTTTAAAATAATCAACATAAGCGAAACATTTAATAAGGGAATTCCATTTCATTGAAAAGGAATACAAGAAAATATGTAACGGAAAATTTGTGAACATTCTTTTGATTAGGGTAATTGAAAAAAATCGGTACAACATACATTGTACAAACTTTCTCATATACTAATGCGACGTTTAGTTATCTTTAGAATATGAAAATCGTATGAGCCAGTTTTTAGAAAATACAATTTTTGTTAAAGTTGCCCAAGAATAAACTAGCCTTATATTCATTTTTTGAGAAATATGAGCAATTTGGTATTATTGAAGACATAAACTCAAGTAACTGTACGAAATTTGATCAAAATCGTTTTAGCCGTTTTTGAGAAAATCGGATTGTTGTTAAAAATGCGTAGAATAAACTACGCTTAATTATTGAGCAATAACAACTATTTCTACATATACTCTGCTCATTATGATAAAATATTTAAGTACGAGATTTCATTCATTTTCGCTTTACCGTTTAGACCCAGTAACAGACATACAGACAGACAGACGGCATTGCATTTTTCGGATTCAGCGAAACCTAAAACGTATATTTCCATAAAAATCTCGAAGTCGAATTTTTTCGCGATAAAAATACTTTCTCGATATGAGAAAGTAAAATCGGTACAACATACGTTGTACAAACTTTCTCCTGTACTAATGCGTCGTTTAGTTATCTTTAGAAAAACATCAATTATGTAGATCCGTTATAAACATCAACGTAAATAACTATACGAAATGTGATGAAAATCGTATTAGTCGTTTTTTTCGAAAATCAGTTGTTACTAAAGTTGCCCAGCGTTATATTCATTCTTTGAGAAATATGAAATATGTAGTATTATTTCAGACGTAAATTCAAGTAACTGTACGAAATTTAATCAAAATCATTTCTGCCGTTTTTAAGAAAATCACATTATTGTTAAAGATGCCTAGAATAAACTATCCTTATATTGATTTTTGAGAAATATGAACTATTTGGGATTATTGAAGACGTAAACTCAAGTACATAATTGTACTAAATTTGATCAAAATCGTTGTAGCCGTTTTCGAGAAAATCAAATTGTTGTTAAAAATGCGTAGAATAAACTTCTCTTAAATATTGAGCAATGTCAACCATTTATTCATAGCTTCTGATCTGTACGAGAAAATGCCTACGTACGAGATTTCATTTATTTTCGCTCTACCGTTTAGGCTCTAGACCAGTGGTCTTCAAGGTGGGCGATAGCGCCCACCTGTGGGCGTTTTTGGATTTTTGGTGGGCGTTAAAGAACTCACCAAATGCTATTCTAATTTTTACACTGAAAAATAAAATTCTATAAAAAAGCCTAATGATACGCACACATATTCTGTACAACTACTTTATGTAAAACTATTACAGCTCGTTTGCCGTTAACTATAGTATCATATCATACTATACTAGCGACAATGTATCCATGCTGCGGTAAAATCGAAAGGCCCCTTGAGGGTGGTCGGAGTCTCTCGCAGAAGTAGCGAAGAGTTTAAGTTTAATTTTATCAAATATATAAAATCATAAACTTTTAACACTGTTATTACCACTGAGACCGTATTCAGTAATCTCATCTAACGACAATCCCACTAGTATTAGGGTTACCATACGTCCGGATTTTCTTAAAATTTACCGAGATTTTAGCAAATAAAACCCATTTTTTCTGGATATACCCATCAAAATCTTAGCACTATGGACTTAAGCAATTAGGTACCTTGTTTTTTAAAAAAATTATGCTACATTTTAGGTTTAAAATTAAATTTGTCCGGGTTTTATTATCAGAATATGGTAATCCTAACTAGTATGTGCCATTTAGGAAAGAAATGCTGAAAAGCGGCCAGTGGTTAAAATCCCCAACGGGATACCTTCACTCAGATATTTGATACATTATATGGGGAACGCAGCGAAATGAAAGAGAAGCGATATTAAGAGATAAGTATACTCTCTCTTCCCACGGACACTCATTGATTGCAAAAATGTTATTTCGGTATTCATTGACAAATGGGATTTATTCAGAAAAAACATCCTGCAAAAAGAATTTTACCAGTTTCCGGAACTACACAACATCAAGATGATCTTAAGCCGAAGACATAGAAAAGTTTGCAGATCACCTTTCTGTCATTAGAATTGATATGATGACTCGTTTTCGCGATGTAATAGACTTGAAAGTGGATGCCTGGATAGTGACTCCATTCATCACATGTGTGTGTGATGCGGATATTGAATACAAAGAGGAGATAATAGAATTAATTCATGATGATGAGTGTAAAGCCAATTTCAACCAAGGTGGATATGTACAACTTGGCAGAACAAGAAAATGCCCTCTCTGTATCCACGCTTGTGGAAGAAAATATTGTTGCTCTTGTTAGCTTTCCCAACTTCATATCTAGTCGAGAAGGGATTCAGTGCAGTCGACAATCTCCTGTCCAAAAAAAGAAACCGCTTACAAATAACAGTAAGAGGAGATCTTCGAATGACGCTTACAGACTTTAAGCCAGATATTGATTCCCTGGTTTGTAGGCACCAAACACAAAGTACGCATTGAAATGTATGACAAATGCTTATTTTAACATTGTTTTGGGATTAATAAACAAAATTAAATTTTGCCTTTTTAAACATTTATTTTATTTAAAACTTTATTGTTAAGTCGATATGCTAGGTGGGCTTAGTGGCGTAGTGTAGGGGGGCAGGGGGGTGCAGTTGCCCGGACGCCGAGTTCAGGGGGGCGCAAAAATATCAAATTAGCACCCCCCCCCTCCCTCCGTAAATCGCTTTGCTACTTGAGGCGCAAAATTATTCTTTGCCCCTGGCACCAGAAACCCTCAATACACCACTGGGTGGGCGGTGAACTTATTTCAAAGTACAACATATGGTAAAAGTGGGCGGTGACTCAAAAAAGGTTGAAGACCACTGCTCTAGACTCTCTAGAGCTAGTAACAGACAGACAGACAGACGGCATTGCGAAAACCACTTTTTCGGACTCAGCTAAACCTAAAACGTATATTTCCCTCAAAATCTCGAGATCGAATTTTTTCGCGATAACAATAGTTTCTCAATATACTTCGTATATAAGAAAGTAAAAACAATGCAAAATAAATTCGTTGAAGGACATTTCAGTTCGCATAACGTCATGGAATTTAAAAAGCGAATATATGTAATTTATAATGCCGTAGTAGAACCCTTATTGCATTTAAAATTTCGTACATGGTTTGATATACAGGTTGATAACTCCTTATGTACCGTATGGCATCTGGCGCTTCTGATGGCGGTTGTAACAAGTACAGCAAGCGCAATTTCTAGTGTACATATTATTCTTAACCTGTTATTGTTGAGAAACATTTTCTCAAGTTTGGCATAATTACACTTTCGAAATTGAGTCGAAACAATTTGTTGTTTAGCCGAAGTTTATTTTCATTAGCGATTCTGTACGCCCTGGAACTTCTGAACTTGTATTTTTCAATTTTTACACGTTCTTTATTAAAAGTAAGAAAATGAACGCTTTGTGGCCAGATTATGTACGTTTATCTGCAGGGCCGGCTTCAGACTTTTGGCCGCCCTGAGGCGGGGAGATTTTGGCCGCCCCCCTCCCACCCTCATGTCCCGTAATGATCAAGAATTCACTTTTTTGAACCATTAATATCTAAAATTATCACATAATATATAGGTATTTTAAAGAGTTTGTATGTTGCGCTGTAGTAGCTTCACTAAATCCTTTGAAATTCAACGGGAAATTCTGCTAGTTTATAATATAAAAATGATAATAATACTAATTTTATATTAAACAAAATCCATTATTGTGCGAGTGTTCATTAAAGAACAATATTTGTAAGGCTACATCATATTTAAATTTACAGTGGATTCGTATTCACCCATTGGATCAAAACTGAATAAGAAAGAACAGACAGACAGAGGGAAGAAAATATCTTATTTTGCCATTGAAAAATTGAATATAAATCTCGTGATGCTATGAACATATTTAGTCCAGTAGAAAAAATATATGAAATTACAAAATTGCGTACTCTTACAGAAAAGGTTAATACATCGAGCCACATAATTAGGTCGGAATATGTAAAACTCCTTTTAATGAAGACATAAAAATGAAAAGTTTTTAAATACATACATAGAAAACTAATTGCTTAATTAAATAGAATGAAATGTAAGCACTATGTTGAACTATTTCTCATAAGAAAATATCCGCTAGTGTTTAAATGTGAAATGCAATTTAGGCGTTTTTTCGAGTCGATTTGAATCGAGTGCGACAGTGCAATCCAACAATGCAAATCGCAGTGGGGACATCACGTTAAAATGAGATGAAACAAAAAAATACTATAGACGTCAGATTTAAGCCATTCCGAATTAGAGACGGTAGGAATAAGGCACTTGATTGAAGTCTCTGTAGAAAATGTGCGTCGCACGTTTGTCATTTCTATCATTTTAACAAAGTTAAAGAGAAACAATTCACTCATCAAGAATTCTTAAGTTATGGTCATAGGCACAGCAACTAATAGTAATATCCACAAAAACAAAATGTTATTCACTATTTTGATATCTTAGATTGATCTGAAAATTTGAAATTTTCTCACTTATTTAATTATATTTATCTTCGTGAAAATCCTTAGAGGAGAAAAGAACTAGCTACTGTGAGTACTGGGGAAAAGATTTATAGAATTTATCGTACAATAATGGAAAGATACTAAATACAAGTAATGATTATTATCTAAGGGCTAGATAAACGAATAAAATCCAACAAGAAAATTATAATAAGTTAAAAATTTTAATTTTACTATCAACCATACTTAATTTGAAGAATCAAGAAATAGTAACATTATTAATTCCGACTATAACATAACTACGCAACTGTAAGAATTCACTTTCGATATAAGAATTATATAAAAATTAGACTCACACCTTCCCCCTTTGTTTTGGCAAACCAAAAAGTAAAGCAATGAAAAGGTGTAATTTAGTAAGGGTAGTATGGAGGAGAATTCATGGGAGTTGCTCTGAAGCTGAGAGCAGCGATATTTATATTCAGTAAGGTTTTTCCAGTTATAGATGCCTGTAGGATTTCCTCACAACAAAGGGTTTAGCGAATAACTGGGTGGGAAATTTATCCGAAAAACGATCATCCTAAATATTAGGGTTTATTTTTTCAATTTTTGAGATTTTTACTTGAATAACTGATTTGAACTTGCAAGTTATTATAGGAATCATCAATAACATAGGGTCATTATGACAAGGCGAAAATGCCGACATCGGCTAATATTAATAATACTAATTATTCCGAGAAATGTCACAGTACACCGAGAAATAATTGAAGTAAATCTCTCGAAATAAATCAGATTAGGTACTAAAAGAAGTTTAATATAAACAGTAACAATTCATTAAATTCAAACTAACCTCTCCAATGAAAGACAATGTACTGACAATGTTGTGAGTGAAGATGTCCCACGTAGTGATGAGAAGATCTGGATCGTTAGGATATCCTTCTACCAAAATTAAAACAGTTTCTCTCACAAAAACTCCAAAAGCGAAACAAAAGAAATTAAAAACAAATAATTAAAATATTTCACGAGTTAAAATACTAACCAGTCCTATTAATTTTTACGCAAAATGCACACTGTTACTGCAAAAGTACGACACGGCTCACTCTCTCTGCGATGTTACTTCTTCCACAAACTAAGAAAATCTGAGGGTCTTGAAGTAATTTCTTTTTCGAGAAATTTTAAGAGAAAAAGGGGAGAGGGTGAAGAAACCAATGTGTAAAACACGTGTCAGAACGTTTTCTTGGGAACGTCGCGACGTTTGCCGACGCGTCGGTAAGATTTCTTTCTAGCCACCCGTAAGGTCATAAAATCTAAAACCTTCAAAAAGAAGGAAAGACTGCCAGCAGTAGCATTTATGATCTTCGCATATGTGTCCTCCCATTCAGAAGAAAGGCGCATGCGGGTGGTCATGGAATTTCCATACAGAAATAAACCGTCAAAGACGGTACAGCGGTTCCTGTCCTCCAATTATTCTTTTCCTTTAGAAACATCCGATAGAGTGCTTTAATATTTTCTCAACTCACGTGCCGTTTCCTGGATTCTCAGAGAGTGGAAAGGGGTCTTCATAATATAAATAAGAGGGAAACAGAATCTTTGGAATCAGGGATGCCGTATGCCTTTTTAGGTCAAATATCCCGATGGGATCAATGTGGAAAATCCCCCCCCCCCACTTTCTTGAAAACTCCTTTTTTCCTTCACCCTCGGAGACAAAGGAGACGGAAAGCTTGTAAAAACTACCTTGCGGATCCGACCCGCACATGTTGCCTTTGTTTTGCTTTATACTTCCCTCCATCTTTCGCAAATATGTCGCTATGATCTGGGTGGCCGCTCCTGCTGTAAGACCGAAGTTGGGAGAGGGAGGGGCGTCATTGTGACCACAAACGGCATTAGGCCGCCCCCCTCGAGAGCGCGCCCTGAGGCGATTGCCTCACTTGCTTACCGTCTGAAGCCGGTGCTGTTTATCTGTCCGTCCGCACGTTCAATCGCTGAAGTTACTTGTCGAATATTCATGAAATTTGGTATAAAGGACTTTAGGCCAAAAGAAATAATAAAATGGTATAAATGGTTCACTTAACCAAATCAGGTGTGACACTTTACAGGTTAAAAAATCTGATGTGGCCAACACATGACTTTCTCCATATTTGGGGTATAGATATTTAAATTATTATGAATAGCATTATAAGGCAAAATTATCATTTCGTATCGTAAAATAATACAGTCTTCCTTATTGCCGTAAATTATATTTTGAATATGTTTACAGAATTGACCGCTACATGGTGGCGGCGCTGTATACTGGAAATTACGAAAAAGTTGAAATAAAAGATGTAGGAAATTATATTTTCTACTTTTTTTGTAATGGTCAATGTATACAATAATGACGTATTATCGGAGAATTATCGCAAAAACCTAATCGGGTTTCGAATAAACCTCGACTTCCGGTTACCAGTTATTGTCCAAAAACTAATCAGTTCTTTGTGCTGATGCTGAAGTGTTATATATGAAATTTGGTGTTAATATGAGTTAGAGTGCCCACAATCACATACATCCATCCACACACACACAGACATCATTCCGAAAATAGTTTAAACGTGTTCTAGGGACCTCAAAACGTGTATTTCCGTTGAAATCTCAAAGTCGATTTTTTTCGTGATCAAAATACTTTCCCATTACTACGTATGGAGAAAGTAAAAATATCTAGACGAAATTCAAAGTTGATATCACCCGAGTTACTTATACTCCAATTAATCGAAAGGGAAGAGTATTTTCGATAATTCACAAGGAATTATATATTTACTCACAATCAGTAAGACTTCGATCGGAAATCTGATTGGAAAAGATGTTTAAAATCCGCGCCAAACAGTGGCATCTGGCGTCTTACTGAAGCACTTCTCCTGCAGGCCCTCTCATCGCTACGACAGCTAGCGCCACAGCGGACATACTACGTATTGCAAAGTCGATAGTGGCGGTTTCTTTTATCGCCTCCAAAATGGACTGTTGCCATTATGTACTGTTACGAATGAGACGAAGAATTAAACTTTAAATTTAGAGTTTTAAAAACGCCATTGATTTCCATCGGATGAAATAAAAGGTATAGCGACATAATCTATGAAAGTGGACCTGTTGAAATGCTGAAAAATGTCGTTTACCTGAAATTGATAGCAGGCATTAATCCATTTCATTTTCTTGAGATTGTTTTGCCAGTAACATCTGTCAAGTTTCAGATTCGTTTGTAAGTCTCTTCACGTTTAATATAATAAGGCGTCTATCCAAAATTAAATTTAGTAATGGTTCTGATTTCAGAAAGATTCGGAGCAACAAATTATTATGAATTAATTTTGGACACCGAAAGAGAATGCTTGGCTACTGGATTTAAAAACTGTGAATTGTCCAACGTATGAGTTTTTCGATGATGGGCAGGGTTGCCAACTTTTTCGGATATAATTCCGGGCCATTTTCCTCGGAGCGGGGGGTTGAGATAGGTTACTAAAAAACAGAGGTTACTTAGTTTAAAATGATGGTTTATTGTTAAAATCTTTGAAGATACAGGGTATATTATTCTAGTAACTTCAGGAGTAACAGAGTATATTTTTTATATTGTAGAGGGAAAAACATTTAAACGGCAAAGCGGTAAATATCAGCGTTTTTTCCAATATTTTTTTATTCTCGAATTCCGGGACATTCTGCGTCCCGGTAAGACTCATCCAAGATACCACAAGATACTGGACACGGAGTTCGATTCCGAGACTGTCCCGGCCAATCCGGGACGGTTGGCATCCCCTAGTTATGGGTGATGAATATGATAACAATAAAAATGATAAATTACATGAGCGCCCTCAAGAATTATTATCGTCAATTACATTCGTGAATAATTTTTTAACACGTTGACTATTTTTCACTGCGAAAAATATTTTGAATCGCTTTCCACATTAAAAAAAGTTAGGAAAGTGTACAACGTATCACTAATAGGCGCATTTCGTGCAATGGAGTATTAGAAAGAAATTATATACCTGTATGTGAGGGAAATAGCGTTTTAAAGATCTTATATTCTTCAAAAATAATCCATTTACTTCCTATTTAATAATATTGCATGCACGCGTAAGGAAATTAAACGTTTGTTTGTGAGATTGTTTATGATAGCAACAATGAAATGCAGGAAATTTTCTGTGTTCAGCTCGAATTAAGACATTCTCATTTGATTTTCTCGATAACGCTACTCCTACGATAAAAATGTATAGGAAAGAAAATACTTTTCTTTACATGCTCTACAACTTTTATTTGAAAAATATTTTGATATAAGCAATATTTTACGAGATATGACGAAAATTTAATTTTTTGTCACCAGTAAAGTGGTACCCCTGATTGGCGTACGAGATTCATTTTTGCGATTTTCTTATTATATATGATTGTGTCCTTAATATGGAATTTAATGAAAATCCGTTCAGTAGAAGCCGAGAACGAGCATGCGGACGGACGGACAGACCGTCGCTAATAGGCGCTCAGGCTGTAATCGAAACGCGCCTAAAAAAACAATCGGTAATCGTTATCTGTTTCCAGGGATAACGAAATATCGATGCACAATTAAAATTAGCCTTCGGCAGCGAACGCATCGTTATCAACATTTCAAAAAATTGACCATAGCAACGGAAGGTAAGTTATAAATTAGCGAAGAATTTAAAAAATGTAGGCGGATAATCGAAATATATCTTAAGCAATCCGTTTTATGAAAAAATAATTAATCGAAAATAGAAAATTACATTATCTGCCCTATCAAAAATGACAAATATTTAAATGAACGAAGTTCTAACGGAATAATTTGGTATAATGGGAAAAATTTCAAAATTAAACCTTAAATCTTAAATAAAAATTGTTGTACTGATTTGATATGTAATTATTGCGATAGAGCGCTCATAAAATCATCATTGAGAGAGACGTTCTTAGGTAAGGTGACCAGACGTCCTACTTTTGTAAGGACAGTCCTCTTTTTTCAATCGTTTTCCTTCCAAAACATTTTGTCCTTCCATGTCCTCCTTTTTTGAAGTTTTTGTCTTTGTCCTTCCTTTTACTTACTTTTGTCTATCCATGGAACATTTATACCTACTTTGAGAACTCAGATCTATGTTAACCAATATTATGTGATTTTTGTGGATTGCCTGCCTTTGCTCCTGCCTGTTACATTGTTATACGCTCAGGGAATTCGTCTTTCTCAGAGTACACTAAGCTTTTCGACAAGCTGCTTGTTAAATGATCTTTGTCCAGCTCGCTGATTTTGTTTTCTTAGCTATAAGGAACACTTTTTCTGCTAGAATAAATGTTTTATTTTCTTCTTGATTATATTTGTTTGGTTTCTGGTTTATTAAAATCCTGGCTTATACAGCGTACCTACAATGTATCCCATATTCCATCATACTCCTCAAAATATTTCTTTCGTAAAACAAAGTCGATTCACTCCTGTTCACTTAGCTGTTATCGGCAATGGAGTTGACTGATTTTAGTAGGTTTTTGTTTCTGTGCGATTATAACTCTTACAGCTTCCTATTGCTTGTTTTTCCTCTATCAGTGAATTGTTAAAAAATAGTTATATACTGTGTCCTGCTTGAGTGAAATTTGAATAGCTACATTTACTTTATTATTATAGAAAATATAATTTTCTAATTTAATTTGGAATGTCATCTTCCATTTTATTATATTTATTTTTAAATCTTTGTTGTAATGCACTACGAAATGTCTTCAGCCAAGAAAAGAAAATCTCACTTAAATGTAACATTAGCTAAGGAATATCCACATTTAAGACCTGTGGGAAATGATGATACTGCCATTAAATGTTGTATGTGTTCAGCAGCGTTTAGTATAGCAGCTGGAGGGCGTTCAAGTATTACGCAACACAATCTTTCCCAAAAGCACCAAAACGCTCTTAATATAGGATCATCTCACATAAAAACCCTTATTTTATTTTTTTGAAATGTGAAATAAAGCATATAAATAGTTTTTTTGATAATCAAATATGTCCTTCCTTTGCTATTCCTTTTTGTATAAAAATCGGGATTTATCCTCTCTTTTGGTCAAAAATATCTGGTCACCTTATTTAGGAGACATTAAAACAGGACATCGAACCGGAACCGAACCGGAAACCCGAACCGAAAAAACCGATATTTTTGGTCGGAGTGGAACCGAACCTGAACCGAAACCGATATTTATTTCGTTCCTTTATTTCGGTTCGCATAAACAGTGTAAGCGGAAGGCTGAATTTTCCCACCGTTCAGTTGCCTTCCATGTTCAAATGGTCATCGCCTCCCTCACTCTGTCGCCATGGAGTCCACACCCCGACCAAGTTCACTAATCCTCAGTTCCATTGGATCGTCCACGAGTACGACCTTCAAGTCTTTTCACTAAGTTTACTTGAGAAATTGCGTTTATATAAAAATACTGTTTTTATTTTCCATCATTAATCCCGATTAACCTATTAGATTTGCGTTTGTCGCAAGATATATTTTTTGCGAGATATAAATACGGTAATATATTAAATAGGAATCGGAATAATCCCTCTGGCAATTACCCTAATTAGATCCATGTTATAAATAATGAAAAATTAAAGTGATTCATATTCATTCGTCCGCCTTAAGTTATGGACTAAGGGTTAAATGTAAGAAGGGACTTCACAGTTTCAATTTCGCCCTAAATAAAGTCGTTTGTCTGTCTGTCTGTCTGTCCGCCTTAAGTTATGGCGCACGTGAAAAATTTCCTAAAAATAACGTGTACTATGCATAATAACAACTGCTCTCTCTCTCTCTGTGTTCTTTCCTTGTCTAAGGATCGCGATTTCCTTTTTAATGGACCAAAAGAGTCATCGCTCACTTATCCATTTCCTCTCACTCTAGCGTTCCACTTGCTTACGTAATGCAGACGTTGATATAAAAAAAGGAGACTCATTTTCTCTCTCTCTCTACTTATCTCTCCCCCTCCCATCTTCCCATCCTCCCCTCTCCTATCTCTCCCTTCCACCCTCTCCACCAAAAGGCTCACATTGCTCGACTCAAGTCATCTTGAGGTCGCAAAAAGGGTCATCCTATCTCTCTCTCTCTCTCTCTCTCTCTCTCTCTCTCTCTCTATATATATATATATATATATATATATAAATAAATATATATATATATATATATATATATATATATATATATATATATATATATATATAATCTCCCCCTCTCTCTCTCAGATTGCAAGAGAGATAGCGTGGAAAATTATGCTCAAGCTGCATTGGGAGTTTTCCCCTGAGCGAGCTACGCTCAGATCACGCTCGCCGAGAGATAACGCTTGAATGATGATCTGTCAAATGGAAAGAGAGGGAAACAAATGAAATGCGGAAATTAGAAAAAATTTTCTTCCACGCAGACTAGAGCATCTGAAAATCACGTGGGACGACCGTTTTCCCTCGAGTTTGCGCGGAAACATTGCCGTTCACTGGAATTTTCCAGTGCCTTTCTCTCTCTCGTGAATTCAGCTCAAATATTGGCGGCTTTTCCTCAGGTGACGGCGTTTTATGGATAATTTTGGATCGCTTTCTTCTTTTCATTCAATATTGTCTCGATCATATCATCGCCATCTCATCTCTCTTTCCTTCTCTTTTTAATTTCTCCCCCTCCCTCTCTTTCTCTCTCTCTCCTCTTACTCACCTCTCTCTCTCTCTCTCTCTAATCGTCAGCAGCCAAAGATCGTAAACCTTCTCCCTTCCTCGAACCCAATCCTACTATCCCTCCGCCATCCAATCCCCCTTTCCTGTACCGCCATCTCCTCTCAGTGGGTGATCCCTCCTCTGTTCCCACTCCACTCTTCTCTATCGCTTGCAATTGTTTCTATTGCGACCGTTGCTAAACGAAAGGGCGAAGTCGTGGGTGGGTGGAAGGAGAGGTCTTAGGGTGGCGTTGGGTTGGGTTGGTGCCGTAAGAAATTAAACTCACAAGTAAAGGGAAACTGGCATTGTTTTTCCTCTTTTTCCATGAAAACCCATAATTAATTGCTGCGGTGACAATTTAATCTTTATTTCTATAAATGATTCCGATTAGAATGTAATAGGTTGAATTATAGTTAATTGAATTGAACTTCGACCAATGGAATTCTAAATGGGATAAATCAGCCTCTGTTGAAGAATTGGACTAACGAATTGAACTCAATCGATCGAAAGACAGAATTAAGTTTAACCAGTGATAATTAAAGACCTGTCTGCGGCCAGATTATCTATAGTGATGATGATTACGAATATTATTAAAAGGTCTTTCGATATTTTTAAGGCGATTTCCGTAATCAAATCTGTTGACAGCATTTATAATTTTAACTAATGAATACCAAACTGTGTCTAACTATTAATGATAAAACTTTCACTTGAATTTTCTTAATCGTGTAGTTAATGTTATTTATCGAGAAGTCTGTTTCCATAAAAGCATCACGTTACGTAAGACAGCTGAAGCTCCATATATCCCAAAATTACCTGCAAATCCCATTTGGTGTTTCTTTGGAGAAAAGTCCTTCCTTCATAGCATTTGCTTTGTTTTTAATTGTCCACTTTCTCTCTTTCAAACACTTTTCGCAGAAACCGCCATCGTTCATCCAGTTCGTTTCAGATTGAGCGGATGGTTGATACCGTGTATTACACCGTGGGATATACATATAGGTAGGTATGTATGTGGAGTGGATGCATAGAGACGTACAGGGAACGCTCATCGCTCTTATGTTGTCAGGCGAGCCGCCCTGGGATTAAAAGGCGATCCGAGATTTTTTAGTCGATATAATCCGCTCTGTTCGCATAAAATAATATCTATGAAACAAAAGGTTTTCTATTTTGAATACGTGTGTTTGTATGTAGGATTTACATGCTGCGAACGGGCCTTTAGAAGTCTTTAGAGTCGAATGGAAAAAGCGTGGCCTGGGTTGTTATCAGTGGTTTTATAGACAAATCTTTCCAATGGAGGTAATATTTGCTGCCCGAAATACTTAAAACACTTTGTGATAAAATTAATACCTCAAATAGAGATCGTTCGTGTGTGGCATAAAAAAATGACTCGGAATTCGATAAAGGGATATCGAGGTCTTCTATGTATTTTGCCCGACGAATTCACGCGTTTATTATTTTTGGATATCTCGTAAAATATATTCCGCTTGAGGTACATTCAATCAAGATGGAGAGATAGGTGCTCCCGGGAAAAGGTTGCGATAAACCGCGAAACATTCTCCGATTCAATTGAGGGAAAAAGAGAGGAGAGGAATAACGGATTTCCTCCCTCTCTCCACTAGCCTTCAATCTCCCTCTCCATTTCCCCCCATTTCTCTCTCTCTCTCTCTTTTCCACCTTCTCTCTCTCTCTCCATTCCTCTCCCTTCCTCTCTCTCTCTCGTCCTCTCTCCATCTCGTGTATCTTTATAGCGACGTACGCGTGGTCGGGAAGAAACTTTTGAGCGAGTGTTGACAATCTCTCTCCCCTCTCTTTCCTTCCTCTCGACGTGACACGCGGGTACGTCCTCCTGAAGCATCCTCTGCCCTCAAATTGATGGCCCCCTGAGAGAGGTGGGGGAGGCCAACTAATGAGATTTCCTACCTCCTTCACTCCTCTTCCACTTCCTCTCCGCTCCCTCCCCCCACACACTCCCTCCTCTCACACGCTCCCTCCTCCTCCTCTTCACTTTGCGTGGAAACCGTCTCTGAGATCCTCTATATACGGGAATCAGCGAGCCGTCTCCGAGAGTGATTTATACCCGTGGGTGGTGGGAGGTCGGAGGGGGTTGGTGAAGGGGGGTGGGGGTGGGAGGGGAGAGAGGAGAGGATGAGAGAGGCGTTCCCGGAAGAGTGCCGTCGCCCTCCGTGGCTGGATCGTCGCTCATACGAGGAACAATCCCTTTTATATAGAATTCGATCGTAGGAGGAGAGCGTCTTCCACGGATACGGAATGCGATGGCTTTGGGGGAACCAGGAGACGTTCGCGTGACACGCGTCTTTTGTTTTCGGCGTTTCTCTCGGGAGGTGGCGTTGACGACACCGCGATAAATGAAAGTCGTGACCACGGTCTTAGAATATATATATATATATATATTCTAAGACCGTGGTCGTGACCGTCTTGACGGAATTTGAATAATAGTGAATGCCTATCCTTGTGGATTTCAAGAGTTTAATAAATAGAGGCTTACAGCGTAGGATATTTTAAAATAAGATTATGTCACTGAATTTCAATTTTACTGTACGAAATGTGGGCTACAAAAGAGCTCTTATTAAAATTAATTATAATTAATGGGCGCACACTGTTTTTTGTAATTTTATTTGATTATATCAAGCGGAAAACTTTAAGCTATTAATTTGCCAAAGCCCATTGGAAATCATATTTCCTCTTTACGTTGCTTCTCAATTGATGATGGATAAAACGCAGCATATTCCGCTTACCTACTCCACGAGTCTTTTCGTTCTTTTTACATTTCGAATGAATTCTTCGCACTCGTTCTGTTTCGTATTTAGCGCCATTTTAAATTATCGAAAGGCCACTAGAGGGAGTGTTGCTTTTCTCTTGCTACTGCCCTCTAGGGCTAGTTCGAAAAAACTACTTATCGTGTGTCATCGGCTCATGACCGGTGGAGGAGTTTTATAAAGTGACAGGAACGGAGGAAGCTCAACGAACAGGAGTTACAAAAGTAAGCAATACCAACTCTTGTGGCCTTTGTCGGGGAGTATCTCATGTTTTTTGTGCATATCTGTACAGTCCACTTATCAGGGTTCGAGTGAATTATTGCGATCCTCGCGTAATACGAGAACCGAACACGTTCAGTCTACATTTCGAGATGTCCTCTGTTCCGAGAGGTCGTTTCTTTCAGAGGGAGAGGTTTTTCTCTGCGCCAAAAATCGTCACTCATTCCTCGGAGGTCCGAAGCGAAACTCTCTTCTTATTTTTTGTGGCGACGAAAAATACTGACACACACGGGAAAAGTGCTGGATATTTTTGCGTGGCATGTCAGCTTCTTGCACGTCCGCTTCAAATTAATCAAAGAAAATTTGCGATACGCCCTTGTCTTATCGATTACTGTTTGCGAATAATTGATCACGAAAATATTTTACAAACATTTCCTCGCAAAGCGTGAAATTCGATCGATAAAGATATTTTGCTTCCTCGGTCTTTTGTGTGCGCAGTCAATTGCATCCTAATGAATCTTTGTGAAACCAATGCTTTGATCCTATAAATAGACAGCGGAAATAAAGCAAGAGATATTTCGAAAGGTATTCGCTCTTATATAACTAAAGCCACCCCACGAATAAGATTCTCGGAAATAAAAGGCAACGCCGCTATTTGAAGAAAGCACTCGTCTTCAAATAGAATTGACCTCAGCAGAATTATCGCTTTTTGGATGTGTGTACATAATATCGCAGCAGTTGAATAAATTGCTAAAAAAGGGAAAATACAATGAAGTAAATTTAGTTTTAATTCATTTTGAGGGAAACCCTTTCCATTTAATTGATGCAGTAAATACCCATTACTAGCATTATAATTTATAATTAGAAATGAATAAATATATGTTTCTGTATGGATTCTCTCTAGGTTAAAATATTTGCGTAATCTTGTGTCACCGAAGGAGATCTTCTACGTTCAGCACTAATGACGAATGTGTTGAACGGCAAACAATTACGAAAGTTAAATACAAATAGCATTTTACGTGAAAATTATTGAAAATTTCAAATTTCAAGGTGATACGCTTTTGACAATTTCCCTTCTGAGGAAGTCTTAGTTATTTCAACTTTGCTTTTTTTGTAATGATGCCTTCCCGCAAAGCCAAAGACCTGTCTGCAGATAGGGGAAAATTCTCCAAGGCGAATCACAACATCCATGCCCGAAGCGGGATTCGAACATGCGACCTTTGGGTTAGAAGGCAGGCACACTGCCTACCAGTCATTTTATATTTCCTATTATTTTCCTTATTTCTCCTTATTTCTCCTTATTTATTCTTTTATTTATGATGCGAACTTTATAGCGGTAAGAATATTTCATCTTGACCTTTTTTCAGAGTAATCTTTTATGTTATAATATCTTAGCGATCAAGTTTATCTTCGGGAAAATATAAAACTGAAAATGAGGAAACGCATACGCGTAATTGGAAGTCCTTTTGAGGCACCCATTCCTCGGATGCAATTCATCGGTCGTCTCAAGGTCCCGCGGTTTAATCAAGGAAAGGATGAGAGGTGCCGCCGTCATCACATCACGCCCTCAATTCCAGCCCCCTCTCGCACGATGGTCGCGAATCGGACCGAAGGTGACGAAGAGCGGTGAGAGAGAGAGAGAGTAATCATGCCGTCGATGGCACTAAAAAGTCCTTTGCCTGCTCTCTTCTGATTGGACTCTTTGGAGGAGACCTCCCTCTCAAACTCTTTTCTCTCTTTCAATCATTTTTTTATTCCGGAGTTCGCCTTCGCACCACGCCTTCTCCTGCCTGGAATCAATCTCACGCCCCGTTGGCCCCTCCCACCCCCCCCTCTCTCTCTTTCATCTCATTTTCTCTCACTTCACTTTTTTCTCCTTTTCTTCCTCTGGATAGAATTCCTCCTTCGCCTCGTTTAGTACGTCGGATCTCCGCTTCGTTGGCGCTGCCGTCTGGTACGAAGGTTCCCTTTTACCGTTTTGAGGCTACGGAGCATCTGTGTTTAACGTTTTCGGACTGGAAGAGAATCGCAAATTGCGGTTTTTTATGTCTCGCTTCCTTTCTCGTGTTTTTGTGCTTTCCTTTCACCTCGAACGCTTTTCCTCTTTTATTTTTCCGAGTCTCCGACTGGCGCCACTCTTCCGCCATACTGGACGAGTTTTAGATTCTGTATAGCACGCGTGCGGTCTTATTGCGAATATTAGAGCCAAAATAATTATTCTATATATAAACAAAATATTTGAATAGAACTCACTCCCGTGGCGGAGACTTTTATAGAGAATAACAGATATAATTAATGAGAATAAGGAAAATATTAGAAAGTTTCAAGGAAAATGAGTCATAAGACTCATAAGTCATATCTACCTATTGCATACCTATTGCACCCTGTCATAAGACAGGGTGCAATAGGTAAATAAAGTGCGAATATTAAAGAGGGTAAAAGAGGTTGAGTTTGTAATTAAAGATGAGTTTTGATATGGACACTGAAGTTACGGAAGATTTTCTTTAAATTCAATTTTAAAATGTAAAGAAAAATAGAAAACTCATAACACAGAATTTCGGAAGTTATAGAGTAGGTAGACGTTTAATAAAAGCGTTTAATGTAATGTAGAGAATGAAATATTTCAGTGGAAACTGCGTAATGCACGAGATAGATAACATCCAATAAGACGTTTCCGATATATCGTACCAACTGCGAAATATTCTGGCCTAACCCTATGCTTCTCGGGCAACTGTATTTTTCGGAGTGAATTAAAGCATTTTGAGTCGAATCGAACCGAAATATTCGAAAAATTCTAATCCAATTCTCAGGTAATCCATAGCGATATCTTGCTGTCATTAAAGTTAAAAACATGTTCGTATAATTATGTATTATTTAGTTTTAATTAACAGCTTTTTATTTTTAATAAAACGCTATCAACGATTAAAATATTTAACTACATTGTCAGTGAAAACATTCAACATAATAAGTTTATCAAGGTTTATCAAGTCTCCTGATTTCCTATTTCTGACCAGGGTTGCCACCTCAAAGTTCTCACCAACCCGGACATTTTCAATTCTGACACGGAGATTTCTCTGGTCTGACCCGGAGATTTCCTAATTTGACCCGGAGATTTTTAAAGGCCAACTTTTTTTACTGTTTTTGCCCTTCCAGAATGAAAATAGGATTATGGTTTCTTTGTTGTAACTGTCTATGATTCTGTCTTTGTTTGCCGGTCCCCACTATCAAATTTTGAACCAATGCACCAACTTTCATGATAATTGGTTAGAAACTCTTTCTACAGAGGCCAAGATCATGGGGATAGGTTTTATGACGAAAATTGAAGTTCAGGGATGAATTATCCTTTCCTTTTGATTTAAATGGGAAATCTGAAACCCATCGTGCAAGGTTATTTCCCTACCCACATTAAAATACATAAGAAAAATAATATCAGCGCTGGATTTTCGCTATTCTCTGCGGAATGGAATGCAAATTCTATCTTTTGTCGTATAATTTTCTTATCAATCGTATTTCTTTGAATTTTGCGTTAATAATTGCAATTTTTCTTCCATCATAACGAGATTATTGTCATGGAGACGATTATTTCTCAACTGCCCTGGGGTATAATCTAGTATACAAATGCGTCATTTTTTCTCCGGAAATCACGTAATCAACTGAATTTTTTATGCAAATGTAAGTATAATACCTGATGATCTTACATAAAGTATGTAATGTGGGAAAACAAAGAGCAGCTTGTGTTGCTTCCTACACCGTACTGCATTACTGGTTAAAAGAAATATTTTCATGTATATTCGGGACCTGCCAAGCATTTAAGGGGGCTCGGATACAAATAATTTTGGGGGCCCTACTCCACCTCCTACACACGAAAAAGATATAAAACTGACGAAAAATTTATTACTTCTTAAAATTTAAAATAATTATAATGTTAAAACAGCAATATAGTAAACAAAAAACGAGGTATACTAACTATAATTATTTCGATCAATGTTTATTGATTTATTTAATGTCGTTTTCTCTATGAACTTGGAGAAATCGTAATTTTTTAATAAAAATTTGTACAAAATTTAAGGCAGATTCTTTAATAAACAACTGACATCTCTAAATTTTGGGGGCAATAAACGAATGTCTATTCGGGTGCCCGGATACCTCGCATCCGCTGCACCCCCCCTCCCCTCCTTTGACCGGCCCTGTGTACCTTCTACCAGGTTAATTGCATGGCACAGCCATTCTAGAATAAAATCTTTATTCTCGTAGAGAAGTTAAAAATAAATCGTAATCTTTAATGCCAATTTCGAAAATATTCATTTTGACCTGGAGATTTTTTTCTCTCGCCCGCAGGCAAGTCCGAAAACCCGGAGACTTCTGGTCAAACCCGGAGAGGTGGTAACCCTGTTTCTGACCCATAAAAAATTGTGAATTGAAATGTATTTACGAATTTCATTTATGACTGCAAAAATTTCATTGTAACTGGCTTTTTAGATTTAAGATGCTCAACGTCTAAAATGTGTGATTATATTCTCGGACGAGCATGATTATTTTGATGGAATTCGAATTGAAATTAATCAATGTAATCGTTCCGATGATCTATGATAGTTAGATGTGCATAAATGTCATTCATAGAGCGTTCTTCATCACAGCGATGGAATTAGTAAGCCATTTAAGACAGACGTTAATCAAAGCCCAAATTCGGTCTCTCGGAATGCCTTCTTTCGTTTACTTTTCGACCCCGACGTTCTTTTGTTTGCTCCTCCCCTCCCCATATCCTTCCCACTCCCTCCAGCTGCTAGAGAATCTATTTTCCCCAATATTTCCATCCATCCTTCAGACGCATCCATTAAGCAGTGCTCTCTGCAATTTGTCTTACTTGAACCTCTCACACCGAAAGTGCTCTCCGATTGTGAAATATTATCTTAATCTTTTATCTCCTTTTACCGAGAAAACTCTCCAATTAATCCCTCCGCGAATAAAAACGCATTTATATTTATTTCTGCGTGATATTTAGGCAGCTGAGATTCTATTCGCGTGAGTCAGAGAAAGGAACGATTTGAAGGGACTTTCTTAAATTAATTCGCGTTTTGTCGTCCTTATCAGTTGGCTTCGCATCGTGTGTGAATAAAATGATGGATAAATTCAGCTTAACTGACTTTTTATTTTTCATACAGCTGTAGTCTTCTTATAAATTTTAAATTTTGATGTAAATTAAGATTATGAATATATTAGTGTAATAATAATAATTCGGTCCATCCCATATGACTTGATAACCGCAGTGTTGTATTTAAGTACGCAAACGCACTATATGTATAGGTATAGGCATTGAGGAATGGAAGCTCAGTGGACGCTTGGTTGGAGATGTCCCTTAGACACTCATAAAGGCTTTCCAACCACAATAAGTGGGATTCATAAAACACCTTATTGTTACCTTTATATGGTTTTACCTTTTCTCTTCCTCAAGAGTGATATTGGATTATTTGCGTTGCAATTAAAATCATTATTTGCTAACGACATGAAAAACTCGGTCGGGGATTCTCTAAAATCCGCAATTAGTATTGAGGCCAAACCAATCTGTCGACTCCTGCACCCCAAAAACCATTTGTGGAGAATTTTTTCCTTTCCTATCCGCTTCATAACACCAACCCATGCACGTTCGTTTAGTGAAGATTAATCGTCACATTCGGACGACATTGCCTATTATGCATCGCACTGTCACCGATGACGTCATCCCTCTTGCCCCTCCGTCCCCCCTCCATTCCCTCTTATTTACATTCACTCCCCCTCCATTTTGAAAAATAACAATTTTGTAAAGGAATTAGGTATAGTGTTTTATTCTTGAACAGATTGATTTCTGTTTACTCAAAATTTATTTTGAATTGAAAAAGTGTCTAGATTTTGTTTTTTTTGTTTTATATATTCATGACGATCACATTAAAAGATATAGTGGATAGTCTTTTATCTGATAAATTTTTTCCTCAACAAATTCCTTCTCCCATTATAGTTAAACGTAAAATTTTCCATCGTTCGAGAAATTATTTCCAGGTTAACGACTCCGATAAGTGTTTTATTTTAGAAAGAATAATAGTCGAACCTCAATCACCCATGTAACCTTAAACTCTTTCCCTTTATGGAAATCCTTTTTCTATTTATCTTTTTCCATGTTTTCTCGATGAATCTTACTTATGGCTTAGGCGAGGAGAGGGAGCGAGAGCACTGTTTTCATTGTTACATTTTTCATGGCTTTGTTGCCATAACGACGTAGCTTCGAAAGCCTCTCCTATGCATTTCTGTCACGCACCCCCAGAGAACCAATCTCCTTTCTCCCTCCTAACTCCCCCTTAAACGGGAATCTCCTTTTATGTCCTCACGTAGTCTGTGAGACCCATGACCTCCATCCATACGTCACAGCCTCCCTCTCTCTTAGGTTGCCCCTTCTCCTATCGCACAAGTGGTCACTCCGCTCCCCCTCCCCTCTCCCCAACCCCCTCTCCCTTCTAAACGGCCTCTTCTTCTTCTTCTTCTTCTTCGGGACGTTTTAGTGTGTCAGAATGTGTGGTCGTGCTACATCTGCTACATATATGACGGAGGGGGGCAGAGCATAAATGGAGGGGAAGGAATGAGAGATTGGAGGGGCGGGAGAGATGGAGGGAGGGGAAGAAAGGGGAGAAAGGAAATGGAGGGGAAAGGGATGGGAGTAGAGGGAGGGAGGGAGGAAGAAGAAGTGGGAAAAGATGACGATAAATCATCGAGTGCAATGGCGATTATCGGAAACAGTTTTAGATAAGTTATTTCTCGAATGATAAATAAAGTAAAGCATTCATTGCCAATAATTCAATGAAACTAACATACGGTCAATATAATTCTTCAAACGCAAACGAATAATTTTCTTCCTAAGGATTGATTTTTAACCGATTGTTTGCGACAATCATTTCAGTCTCATTAAGGATTAATATTAAATCAGACTCAGAACAACATTATATCATTACTCCAATGTTAATTGACCGCTTTAGGGTTGATTTTTTTGTTCCATATAATTTATTCTAGATTCATGCTTATTAGACTATTTTAAAAAGTTTTTTTCTATTGGATTTCACGGCAAGTGACGCAGTTAATCAGTTGGCATGTTTTTGAAACGTGACATATTCAACAATAATTTATGAGAGTAATTCCTTCGCAGGACATTGGTAGTATCGTAATCTCCATTTAAGGGTTTGGCTTCTTTTAAGCGATTAACTACGATTTATTATGAAGCCATGATTCACTTGGTAAAATATATGCGATTTAATGAGTTGTATTTTTTTGAGGAATTAATTCATTAATGTTAAGCGTAAAGGAGACAAATCGAAGTGCTGATCTGAAGTATTTGTTGATAAAGAATCACACGGAGAGATGTGTTCTTCCTAGTAAACGCGTGTATATCAGCCGGAGTCGATGGCGTGCTCCGATGGAGTTATAGATTTCATTCGCCAGGAGTGCGTTTGTTCCACAACATCTTCGAACGTATCTCCAATACTGCTACTACTGAATCTTTTCCTACGCCAACGTCTTTAACATCTCACTAGCCCTCCCCCCCCCACCCCGGGGCCCCTCTCGAGGGCCCAAAACCAAAAGCCCACGGTACACGCGCGCAGACCTCGTAGCCGTTATCGAATGTCGGTCGCATCTGGCGCCACGAGTGGTCTTCGTATTACCATGGAAATTGGCCGGCGAGCGGCGAAAGGGCGTGGTGGAGGGCGTGGCGGGGGCAGATATAATGCTACGTGATTTCTTTCGAACGCCGCTCCTCCGCCCCCCTCCCCTCCTCCCCCTCCCCTCCTCCCCCTCCCCTCCCCCTCCCTCCTATCCCTCTAATCTCTCCTCATTCCCGCTCTCGCCGATCCGAAAAATAATGCGAGCGTGTTGCCGAGGCACGCGTGATGAGGTGGCGATAATCTGCCACGTACGAGAGCGTGCCATTTTGGCTAATTCGAACGGACGTGACACAAATGCCACTGTTCCGTGTTTATATAATTCTTAAATCGAAGAACAATCGACAGATTGGTTCTTTTGAATTACCTAAGTGATATTTGTAATTGCGGTGCGGGAAATTTTGTAATATTTACTGGGAAATGTCCGTGATTTGGGTGTGTCCGTTATGTGTCATTGATCTGCGTGACTCTTAAAGCGTAATATGAGAACTGTGAAACGTGTGATTTCCTCCTTATTCCTCTCCGTGGCCACGCGTCGCCTCTTACGAATCCATTTCACTTTCGCTATCATTATCGCAATGAATCCCCATTTTAAATCTACACGGGTGAATTTCCATAACTGAGAGACATTTCGTTTCCAATAAACGATTAGGATCACCAAAAATTTCACTAAATAAAACATAACACATTGCTGCAGGTCGCATAGGAATTTTAAATGAGTGATTGTAAATCTCGAAATGCTTATTTTGGGAATTTTATGATAATTTAATGTGTCATACGTCTATATTAAAAGTATATTGAAGTCATGTACTTGAAAAATATATCATAGATTTTATAAATGATATCTAATGACATGTTTTATAACATATGAATTTTATATATGTGGAAGTAAAGGGTGAGCCTCGTGAGGTCTTGGGAGTGAAGAGGTCAAGGGGCAAAGCCTCCTGGTGACAAATAATATGCCTCTTAGAAAGTGCGTAGGATGAAATCAGTGCGTGGATTAGATATAGTCTGTGGGCCATAGTTTGAATTCTTCTGGTATACGACGTTAATTTAAGAACACATAAATTGCTGTGTTTATATTTCCATGGAAGACATATTATAATGTGAAGCATGATTAATTATTTGAAACCTACAATCATACAGGTGCTATTATTGACCCATGGTAAGATAGAAATTACAAATTTACAGAATTTTAAGTCTTGACTATAGATTAATACGGAATATTACGCGAAATTGGCTAGGGAAATTTTTGCATAGTGAATTTTAGCTTCAAAATTGAGACAGAATGAAGGCACCACGCAACTTGAAGATAAGAATGCTTCAGAGAAAATTTTTGTCTACGCAATCGTAAACTAACGTCATAACGTGTAAAGACAGATTTTCGAGAGAAAGGAAGAGAGCTAAAGAGTAAATTCTACGTTTTTTGCTACGGAGATTCAAATTGAAATTAAGCCATCTCGTTGGCTTTTATTCCTTAAATCAGTGAAGTTACTAGCAGTTGATTCAAAGAATCGCTTTGACTTCATTCCATATTAGGCCTCCGTTCCAATTAATCACCATACTTTCTTCCACTCATACCTTCTCTCTCCCCTCTCTCTCTCTCTTCCCTCCCTTCCTCTCTCCCCTCTCTCTCTACCCCCTCCCTATCTCCACCCTTCGCACATATCATCGTCTGAATATATCCGATATCCATTTGTTCTATCGTGAGCATTCGCGACCACTTCTGAGAATTTTTTATTAAGCAGACTTACTTCGAATTCAAGTGTACAAGCCTGACGAAGCTATGGGTTAACTCAGGGTTCAGCAAACTTTTTGACAAGAAGAGTCAATTTTTAAAATTAAGTATAAAACGCAACACAAGAAGATCAGCAGTCGTTGGGGGAGGGGGGAGGTCCACGGGGAGGATGACGAAGGCCATTGATTTCTTTAACCTTCCTTAACCTTGTCGTTGTTTTACTTTTTTGCAATTATCTCTGTGAAATATACGTTTCTTCTAAAAATAAAGTCCATACTTATCATTTTACTGTAATTTCTATTAAAATAATTTACGAAGTCAACTTGGTTCGGAGAGGTTTCAGGTGTTTCAGCGGTGATAGTTACTGTCGGGAGCCGCATGCAAGTCCTGAAAGAGCCTCATTTGGCTTAGGAGCCGATGATTGCTGACCCCTGATTCAACCGAATGAATAGATACAGTGGGATTCTCGATGAGCGTAAATATCGAATTATACATTTGCAAAGATAAAAGTATGTACATTAGCAATTCCATCATTTGGTAACTTATCTCGATTGCAAAATCCAAGTTTGTCCACATGCGCTTAATCGAAATAGATTTTGAATTCATGAGAGAGGTGGTGTCCTCCCGTTTTACTCCGTTCGCATGCTAAAGCACTCCGAAAGCAATTCAAGAATGAAGCCGCGAACCTATATAAATTTCCATCTCATGAACACCTTGTTAGCGGGATGTGGCTCCGGGGGGAGGGGGAAGGCGAATAAGAAGCTAGAGAGGGCCCTTGTTCTGTGGGAGGGCCTTTAAAAGATCCAAAATGAGAAAGAGGGAGATGGGGGAAGAGATAGTGAGATAGAGGATGTGATGGGGGGAGGGAGGAAAGCAAGGTGAAACATGGAAATGGAGAGAGAGGGAGGAGGGAAAGTGGGATTTGAATCGCGGAAGAAGATGGTGGGGAGAGAGATTAACATATAGAAGGGCAGTTTTAATGGAAGATGAGAGGGAGAGAGAGAGAGAAGGTGGGGAGAGAGACAACGAAGAACACCCTGAAAGAGTTTCCGCATTCATTCGCTTATTGAATGCATTATTATTCTTTTATGTTCCGAATTCTTTTCCTCTTGCTCTCAACCCACGCTACTGAATTACAGACTCGTCTATACATGGCTCGAGCAGGTCTTTATTACCTACTTCTTCGATGGAATATTTTTCTCTGCTTCCTTCAACACCTCTAATATGTACCATGGAGTTTCCAGCAATCCCAGGATAAGTTTGTGTTTTTCTATTTTTTAATAACGAACCATAATGAATTAGAAAAAATTTGTCTTTACCAGTCTCACTTCTTACTGTATATCCCTGTACCTTTTTTACTTTCTCCATACGTAGTAATGGGAAAGTATTGCAATCACGAAAAAATCGACCTGGTGATTTCAAAGGAAATACACGTTTTAAGGTTCCTAGAACACGTTTAGACTATTTTCGGAATGATGTCTGTGTATGTGTGTGTTCGTGTGTGTGCGTGTGTGTGATTGTGGGCGCTCTAACTCAAAAAGTACTTGCCATATCGTTACCAAACTTCATATATAACACTTTAGCATGAGCACAAAGAACTGATTAGTTTTTTGGACAATAACGGTTAACCAGAAGACGAGGTTTATTCGAAACCCGATTCGGGTTTTGCGATATTTCTCCGTTAAAACATCATTATTCTATATACAATTTTATACAAAGGCTATAGAGAATGTAATTTCCTGCAACTTTTATTTGAAACAATTGTCCATAGCAGTTATTGTTTATGAATTATTTATAAATAATCGGTTTTCTCGGTTTCCGTCAAATATCTCCTTAAAAACGTCGTTATTGGTGATCTTCGTGAGGACCAAAGTTGTAGAGTATAATATTTCTTCCAGGTTTTGTTTGAAACAAATTTTCGAAAACAATCAATTTCAGAGATATTCAACGTTTTCGTAATATCCAGTATACAGCGCCACCACAATGTAGCGGTGAATTCTGTAAACATATTCAAAATATACCTAATTTACGGCAATAAGGACGACTATTCTTCTTCGATACGAAATAATAATTTTGCCTTATAATGCTATTCATATTAATTTAAATATCTATACCCCAAATATGGAGAAGGTCATGTGTTGGCCACATCAGATTTTTTTTGAATACGCAATTCATATCCGAGTAGATTTGGCGTAAATTTTTAGTTTTTATCGGAATAAAGTGGGAGTTTTTCTGGGTTTCAACAAAGGGGAAATGGTTAACTACCATTGCAACGAGATAAATGCTTTTATTTGTACAGTGCACCTTCAAAATAGGCAGAAATGCTCGAAGAATGGGAAAGACTCGATATCAGACTAATAACTGTTTTCAGGGGATATCTCGAGAACCATGTTCACTGTACCATATTCCTTGGTATTCCTTGTTCTCGAAATGTGCAGTTTTTATTTTGATGATTCCGCTAACAATTTATGTTAAAATCTTCCTTTAAAATTTGAATCTTAGAATTTTTGTAAAATATCGCCATTCTGCTTTCAACTTCTTTAAATGTTCATCCATTGCATTGCATAGTGAACGTAGAAAAAGCTTTTACATAGCGAATACTTCAACCTAGTGCCATTGGAATCACACACACGAACCCAGAAAATCCGTGACTTTCTTGACCTCTAATGCAGTGTTTTGATCGTTGCTTACGTTAGAATATATTAATTAATAGGAGTTCTTTGCTTAGGAGTGTCTATATATTTAGCACGGGGAGTATTTGTATAAGGGAGAGGCATGTGACACTGAAATGAGTCACCTTAAGAAAATGTCACGAAATACAAAGTCGATAGGATGAGAAACTGGGACGCCGCGGATGAGGGAGAAAGAGAGAGAGAGAGAGAGAGAGGGAAGGAGGGGGAGAGAGAGTGTGATTTTGTAGGTATTTACGCGCTTTTGATGGAAGGAGAGTGAGAAAAAAGAGGAAGGAAGGAGAGAGAGAGAGAGGTAGGGAGAGAGGGGGGAGGGGAATGTGGTTGCCTAGGAGACACCGCAAGAGGAGGCCGAAGAGGAAACAACTGAAGGAAAAGATGGAGCGATAAACATAGTTGATCTATAAAGATGTTGAATAAATCAAAGTCAAGGTGGACTGGTGTAATATAGAGTTTTATTTATGAGCTCGTAAGTCTAAATATAAATATGAACTTTGAGAAGGAGAAAAATCCTTAACTTTATCGGGAATCGAACCCGAATCTCCCAGTTTCCGGGATATCCTTTCCTCCACTATAACTCCAAACATTTCGCGGCGCACCGTTTGCGAAATCCTGTTGTAAATCACTCTGGAGGATTAATTCGTCCATTACGACTCATTTTTAAATTTACGCCGAAGTAATGGAGCGAATGTGTCTAAATTTATTTTGCGAAATTAATTTTCTTCGCATGAATTCCCCCGAGGTACATTTCTGTGACTGCTGGATTACACGGTATTAAGACGGCGCTTATTGGCTGCAAACTCGCTTCGAAATAAAGACATTCATCTTCCTTTCTCCCCCCCCTCTCTCTCTATGGCGCACGCACGCACTCCTTACAGCTGCAAGTGATAAGTCGGGGATAGTTATGTTCCCCCAACCACTTCCACTCCTTCCCACAATGCACCGCCCCATTTCGAAACTCGCCTTTCGATCTCCCCCCCATCCTTACACCTCCATTCCGCTCCATATTGCCTCCACCTCCACCTCCCTCCAAACACCCATATCATCCTCACTCCATATCTACCCACGAGCAGAGCCCAACGATTTCATCTCCGTCCCGAGGCCATTTGTTCTAGATATTGGCCGTTGCTGCCGTTTCGTGCAGGAAGGGGCGAAAGAGAGGGGGAGGGGCGAAAGGGAGGAGAATGAGCCGGTGGAAATGAAAGAGAGGATGATGGAAGGTTGGTCCGTCCAATGAGAGCGCTTTGCGGGATGTTTGGTGCTTGGGCTCTCGCCGCGTGATGAGCGTGCCGTGATATATATATATATGGACATCCGAGAGGGCAATATCCAGCCCCGGGGGGAGCGGGGGAGGTTGGTCTCTTTTCCACTCGATAGAGCGACCCATCGTGCAGCGCCCCATTGGAGATTCCAACAAACGGCCTCAATGCTGTAATTAAACGTCCCTCTCAATTTCTTATACGTCTTACGACGAAATCCATTTTTTCCATTAGCTCCTCCTTGAACATAATCTGAAAAGGGAATTGTGGGTCAAGTCCCACATGGGAATACAGAGTATAGAAAATGAGAAACCAGGAGCTGTAGAAGTGAGAATGAATGAGAAAAGTAATCGTATGAAACGCGCCACAGTGAGAAGTGGAATATGTAGTAGATGTAGTAGAGCACCAAAATGTACCGAATATGTGCTGTAGTGGTGCATGTATCGTGAGATAGTTCTTTTAAGACTTTGTCTTCGAAATGAGAAAAGTAGTAAGAATCGATATTGGAATATGCGTAGGAATTTTGAATTTCCAACGTGGAAAAACAATCGCGGGTGCTTGATTAAAAATGCAGCTAGATAGAAGATACAGGAAGTCTTTGTGGACCGATACGAAGGCCCTACTATGTCGGTTCAAGATTTATATTTTTATTAACTGAATTTAAGATGCGATTCCTTCTTGGGGCATTCCCATCGGGACATTTTTTTTATCGGTTAATAGTTTGTAAAGTGTACCATTTGTGGTATGGTTTGGAGAGCCGTAGAAAGTAAAGGAATAGTAAGATTGGCTGACGGCGTTCATTTCCTACCGTTTCTGTTTCCATTAAATTGGTTTAAACTTAATCGCGTTGACCCCTTCTGTAGACTTCGAGATTTATATGAATTGCTCGAAGGATAAATTTTGTATAATTTTTATTCGCTATACGCGGTGGCGAAAACTTATTCAAAGTACATTAAGTCATTTTATTTCCATTTGAAATTAACTGAATATCGTTTAGCAGCAACTTCAGATGCTAACGAATGAAGAAGCCGAGACTCTCTGGCATCAAAATTCGAATCCTTAATCTTATGCAACCCACGAGACTTCCCTGTACTCTCCGGTTGCCTAATTTATTAACGATGCGAAATTGCGCAGTTTGTGATCACCGATCAGAATACATCGCTCTGATGGGTGCCGAATATTTTGGAAGGCAAGCTATTGCCCCCACACCCCCTCCTCTGCCCCCACGCCCCCCCCACACCCCCTCCTCTGCCCCCCCTCTGAACACTTCCTCTACGGTTGATGGATCGCCTCGGGCTTACAAACAGAATAAATGAGATTCGTTTTGATATGGATCGCTTCGGCTCTTGAGGTTAATCTCGTTAAAAGAAAACAAACATAAAAAGCAGAAAAAAGAGTAAATACCTTTTGCGATTATTGGAAGGTTCCTCTATAAGATATCAGAGGGCAGAGAAGGTTTGCAGCGACTAAACCGAGCGATTTTCTTCGGCCGAATAGTTCGAATAATTCGGGAGGTATTAGAAATAAAAAGGCACGGAAATAATTTCGACAGAGACATTGGCTATAAGTTGAGCAACACTTGGGCCCCAGTTATAGTAAACCACCTGATAAGACGAATGCCATAACAAAACTCACCCCCACCACAAATCCCCCTCCTTTCCTATAAACTACCCACCCCTGATCTGCTACCGTAGTGTATATATATATATATATAGAGATGCAATATGAGGACACCCAGCCAGATTACCTTGAAGAAGTCTCCAGCAAAGGAGAAGTAACTCTTGCGTTTTAACGAAAAAATCTACGCGGGATAACCCGAAAACATATACAATCTCAGAATAATTTGCAATACTGCTGTAGGTTCCCAAAACATCTCTATAATCTTCTATCGGAGGCTGAAGTCTTTCAGAGCTATTGCTGATACATAGTTTTCTTTCTATCATAATTCTTTCTTGATTTAAAGTATTGCTAATATTAGATTTTATCGATTTATGTAGAAGTGTCTAATTGTTATTCGTATGCATATATGTACTTATCAGAGCTTTAGAAATTACGATTAAGTCCGAATCGATTCTTTTCATTGCAGGTAAGGAAGCTCCCTCGGCATCGATTGAAACAGGCTACATACGTTATTCCTATCGCTGACACTTGAGTAAGTATTCTAAATTCAGTTGTTATTATTTACTGCAGGTATTTATTTACGGTTTCTTAATTTTAAGGCGATAATAAATGCATTGTCGTATTAAGATATTCCTAATTTTTATTTCCATTTCGCCATAAGGTCAAAAATTCTCTTAATCAGATATTGCTAAATGTTAATCTTTATCATTATGGAACTATACTTATAAAACTTAGGCTCATAGTTATTCTCCTCACGGCCAAATATCTTACTCCTTATCCGATTTGCCCCATAAGTTCCCTCGTTTTGAAATAATTTTTAAACGCAAATTCTTCTAAGTAGCGTTTCGTATCGTCTTTTGTATTATTACCTCGGCTGTTTGCGTAGTGCTTGCCCTCCATATACATTCTCTGTATTCTCCCTCCCCCAACTCCCCTTTCCTCGATCTTCCGGTGCAAAGCAGGGGATCTCCACTTCGAAAGATTATTATCTTCACTCTTCAAACAATCTCCATTTCTTATAATTTGGATCTTTGCTAAAAAAAATTCGCCTTTCTTAAAATGGTTCTCTAATGAATTCGCTTTCTTTGGATAGTCTTTTTTTGTTTTTTCTCAAAATAATGATTAATTTCTTATCGTTGCACATGTTTAATCTCGAGGAAAGTGTAATTTGCGAGTGTTTGTACATATATTAAAAACCTTTCCATTTTATTGGTGCGGATAAAAACTCTCCATGGATGATGTTTTCCAACTTTATGAGCTGAGAGATTGACCCATCATTCGTTATTGGTACTTTGGATTTCTTATTAGAATCCTTAGAAAGCGAAAATCGAATCGTTTCTAGCAGCGCTGGATCTTCGCATTCCCGTCGTCCAGGTGTTATAGTTAATTTTGTCCAAACCAAGGTCAGAAGGACGTGATTTATGTTTCCAATAACGAGAGGCTCTTCGTTCTTATTCCTGCTTATCTTCTTCCACGTACGTTTCTCTCTGACAATCCTTCGACTCATTCGACGGAGCCACAGTTAGAAAAAATGGATTCATTTTCTATTCGCCAAGATGCATATTCCGCGAGATTATAAAAGTAAAAAAAAGGCTTTTACGCGAAGATTACCAATCCGACAATGGCGATTATCCGCGAG